>CM069135.1:23513990-24052675 GCA_035221665.1 Okamejei kenojei | reverse complement strand
TAAACAAAACAAGTGAAAAAAACAAACAGAGAGAAAACAACAATGATGTCGGGAGAACAAAAAGGCGGGAGAACACCCACCGAGGGAGAAAATAAAAAAAAAGAGGCGAAACACACGCGGAGCAAAAACCAAGCCAGAGGCGCACACAACATCTTCGCCCCGCTTTTCTCCCCTAACCGCCCTTCTTCTCCCCCCCCCCCCCTGTCTCCCACCCACTCTTCTTTCGTTTCCCCCACCCCCACCTCTTCTCACCCCCCATCTTCTCCCCCCCCCCTCTTTCCCCCCTCTTCTCCCCCACATTTCTTCCCCACCTTTATACCCCCCTTTTCGCCCACCCCCCTCTTCTCACCCACCTCTTATCAAACCCCTTCATACGCCCCCCTCTTCTCCACCTCCCTCCAGCTCTCCACGGCCGCTTACTTCTCCCGCCCTCCTTCTCCCCCACCCTCTTTCTCCCCCCCGCTTCTCCCCCACCCTCTTCTCCCCCCCCATCTACTCCCCCCCCCCCTTTTTTCTTCTTCTCCCCCCCCCTCTTCTCCACCCCCTCCTTCTCCCCTGCCCCCTCTTCTCCCCCGTGCCCGACCTAGTTCTCCCCCCTGTACTCTTCTCCAGTCCCCCTCTTCTCCCCCCCCTCTTCTCCCCCCCTTTGCTGACTATTCTCTCCCCTTCCTAACCCTCCTCCTTCTTCCCCGCCGACGTGTATCCAGATGTTGCCCGCCGCTCTACTTTACTCCCCCCCCTCCATTTCATCTTTCATTCCCTCCCCCCTCTTCTCCCCCCCCTCTTCTCCCCACCCCCTGTGTCTCCGCCCTCCCGTCTTCTCCCCTTCCCAGTCCCCGCTTCTCCCCCCTCTTCTCCCCCCTCTCACTCCTCCCCCCAGCAATTAGCTCTTTAACCAACTTTAAACATCTCAGTTATCTCTTTTCCTTGCTAATGTATTTACTAATTAAATATTGGGTATGTATCCCGATTTAAGAGTCATTGATGTGACACAAAGAATCCTTAATTGTTACCTTGTTAGTGCCAAATACGATCGGAGTTCCTGTCTGCCTGATAGTGGCATGAAAAATTATTTTCTATAAGTTTTCTCTTTAAATTCTTCTGTTTGGTAATTTGTTAAATTTAATAATGATGGCAGTTTTTCCGTTAAGCCTATTGATTTTGATTTTCCTTTTGATTTTCAGTATCTGATCGTTTGGTATTGTATGTTGTATTTTTTAATCCCAAATCTGTGTATACGCACAGCATTGACATCGTGCAATACTGAACTTTGTTTGCAGCGAATTGCTGGGATCACAGCCATGCTTCAGCAATCCCTGGAAGGACTACTGTTGGAAGGTTTGCAGACTGCCAATGTTGAGATTGTCCGCCCTTGTCTAAGGACCTATGCCACCATAGACAAAACAAGGGATGCGAAGACAGAAAGCACTGTTTGTCAGGTTCTTGGAAAAACCATATGTGAGGAGGTGAGTGCGTTCGTGTTGTTATGTTTGCAGGATGTAGTTATTCACAGAGTATAGTATGGAAAATATATTTTCCACATTTGACCTTGTTTTTAAAGACCCCATTTGTCAATCAAGCAACTTGAGGCTAAGGCATGGTTGATTTAGAGAGGGGGATACAGTATTCAGAGTGGAAGTTCGAAATGGATAAATGAGGGGATTGAGGAATCGGGGTACAGGCTGGGGGATGGAAGTATAGGAAGTAAGTCCAGGAAGACGGGGTAAATGCTGATCCTACCTGTTTATCTTACATTCTTATTTTTCGATCTTTTTAATGACGCATCAATAAAATACCCTTTTGTAGGCTTTTTAATTCTATATTTATTTTATAATATCTTTAACTTGCGACCCAATGTTGCCATTGTTGCATTCGGGAGATTGCGTTGCTTATTAACATTATTGTTAATGTTTAAAAGTGTTAAGATTTATTCCTCCTTCCAGGTAATCAGAGAGAATTTGACCAGTTCTCAGGGCAAATGTTTCTTAAAGAGAATGTATGGCAATACTGCTGGATTCATTCCGCCAAATCTTTAGCCGCCTCATCAGGTGGTGAATGGTGGGAGCAATAACCGAGTCTGTAGAGAGTTATCTGCAACTAAAATATTCGCAAGTCGCCAACCAAGTAGATAGAGAGTTCAAAAAAACTGGTAATAGTCACACAATGTTGGAGTAACTCTGGGGACCGGCAGCATCCCTGGAGGAAGGGGATGGGTGTCGTTATAGGGTCGAGACTCTTCAGAGGGGTCTGAATACTGCTCAAATACTGGGTAGCTGGTCATGTATGAGGAACAGACAAAACTGCGAAAACTCTACTTTAATAGTCTACATATCTTTGTGATACAAATTAGTCACAATAATTTTAGTGATAATTGCTGAAGTGGCAGATATTTTTTTCTGAGAGAAAATCTGCTTAACCATACAGAGGTGCCTCACTGCAGGGTTGGTTGTTCTGAAATGTATTTATCCTGTGGCATCTTGTGGTCTGTGATTTGGAGGGAAGCTGCCATTGCCCATGATTCCTTCAGTGAGCTAGGACAAAAGGTATCCACTGGGCACCACTAGGGCTTGTGGGTGGGCAATAGGGTAGGTCGCACTTCGCTCCCTCACACTTGAAGCAGCGGAACGAAAGCAACAGACCTCTGAAGAAGTGGTCTCGCCGAAACTCTAGTCACCCATTCCTACCTCCAGAGATGCTGCCTGCCCACCTGGGTTACATCCTGCATTTCTTGTTACCTTCGATTTAAACCAGCATCTGCAGTTCTTTCCTAAACATGCAGCGCTTTATAGTTGGCTTAGAGTACTCATAGAAGCAGGACACCTTCCGCTATGCCACTTATGATGACTTTTCAATGGTTAATATCAATAAAACTTTTGAATGGTTAGTTGATCATCCAGCATTTTTCTTACTTCTGCTTGTCACTTTCCCTGACCAGGTAGTCCATTAGTCTTCAGATCCCTTCGTGTTTAAAGACCTGCTGGTCTAATTTTCGCCCGATTTATCTCTTCCTGGCCTTCTCGTTCTGCCTCTCGGCTCTTTCGCTCTCTTTGTCCTCAATGTCACTTCCTTCTTCTGAGGTCAATGTCTGAGGCTGAGGTTTGCACATTGAAGGATGTGTGTGAGGTGGCAAAACTGCTCAAATACAAGCCAAATATTTGCAGGGTGTCGTTAATTATTAACAAGGTTTCTTATTCTATGTACATTTAATATTCTGAAAGTTATTCCTTCAATGTTGTGTCTTTTACTAGTAGCTGTTTTACCAGCTCGTTATCCGCTGTTATGTTTAACTTCATGAAAACATAGAAACATTAGTGAAAAATGGGAGATGTTGCTGGAGTGGCCATTCGGCTTCGGGCTAAGCACCGCCATCATTGTGATCATGATGTAGTCCCCTATGCGTAACGTGCCTGCCCTCTTCTCCCCATATCCCTTGACTCCACTAGCCCCTAGAATCTCATCTAACTCTCTCTTAAATCCATCCAGTGACTTGGCCTCCACTGCCCTCTGTGCAGGGGAATTCCATTAAATTCACAACTCTCTGGAAGTGAAAACGTTTTTTCTCACACTCAGTCTTAAATGACCTCCCCTTTATTTTAAGGACTTGTTGCCCCCCCCTGGTTCTGGACTCGCCAACATTGGGAACATTTTTCCTGCATCTAGCTTGTCCAGTCCTTTTATAATTTTATATGTTTCTATAAGATTCCCCCTCATCCTTCCAAACTCCAGTGAATACAAGCCTCGTCTTTTCAATCTTTCCTCATATGACAGTCCCGCCATCCCAGGGATCAATCTCGTGAACCTACGCTGCACTGCCTCAATCACAAGGACGTCCTTCCTCAAATTAGGAGACCAAAACTGTACACAATACTCCAGATGTGGTCTCACCAGAGCCCTATACAACTGCAGAAGAAGCAGAAGAATGAAAAATTAACCTATGAACAATGGAGAATCATTATGCGTGGACAAAATGTAGATTATATTATTCATGAGTTAACAATTAACTAAATGTAAAACAAAGGGGAAAATTGGCATTAGTCTTCCGGAAGGTGAAAGACATGATTTGATGGAATGTCTGCAGAGCAGTCAACGTGGCAGAGAGAGACAGAGGCACAAGAAACTGCAAATGCTGGAATCTGGAGCAAAATAATTAGAGAGCTGCTGGTGGAACTCAGTGGGACAGGCAGCATTTGTGAAGGGAAATGGACAGTCGACACTTCAGGTCCACATTAAGAGTCCAGACCCAAAGCAATGACTGCTTATTTCCCACCCCCGACGCTGTCTGATCAGCTGACGCCCTTCAACAATTATCCTATTGTGACAGAGAGACGCGTTGGTGGGAATCGGCACAACTGCTTCTGTTCATCAATCACCTTGAAATCCATTCTGTCTGCACCTTCTTTGCTGTCTCTCTGAACATTCTCCACATTCTTTACCTCAAACATACAATGTGAAAAAAAAGCTAGCTGAGCGCAGTTGGGTACCGGTGTACTTGGCATAAATCTTTGCTGAATTTGTAATGTTATTCATGTGTGGCCAGAATTACAGCTACCTTCAATTGCACTCAAGAGTAAAATCAATCTTGAACTGTACAAATAGGAATTGTATTTAATGCCACAGGCAATGCCTATTGTTCAAGTTGTTCCTTTTCTTTTAATTATTAACTGCATGTACTCTGTCTTCCAGTGATAAAAACAAAGTAATTCCAGGCTACGATTTTACGGTGAATTCTGTCTGGCCAGAAATGGTGCGAGGCTTAGAGGAAAAATTGCCATCATTATTTAATCCCGGCAATCCAGACACATTCCATGAGGTAACCAACTATGCACAAGTGTTTATATTTCAATAAGAAATAAAGGCTTGCATTTGAATTTCCAGTTTCCATATTTTTAGATGTCCCCAAATATTTAATAATCAACAATTCATGGCGTCACATGAAATCAGGCCTCTTGGCCAATCAAATCTTTGTCAACCAGACCACCAAGCATCCCTTTCCATAGTCTCCCCATAATCCCATCAACTATATGCAGATTCTAACATACACCTACCAACCAAGACATTTTCAGGATGTGGATGGAAACCGGGCACTCAGAGGAAACTCAGACGGTCAGAAAATGTTATGTTAATTCAGCACAAACAGCACCGAAGGCTAGGACTGAAGCCAGGCTTCTGGAACTATGAAGCAGCAGCACTATTAGCTGCTCAAATATGCTGCCTGTATCTCTGTAGTATTGTTGCTGCTATAATAATATTAAGCATGTCAACTAATTTAAATCTTGAGTTCCATGAAAATCAAGGTCTTCAGATCCATGAAAAGTTCATTTGTTTTAGTGAAGTTGATCGGGGATTAAATAATAATCAGATCATTAGGGAACACCCCTATCCATGTTTTACATCCATTGGAGAGGATGGATTTGGCCCCTGATATAATGCCTGATCAGACTGCAGCCTTCCCCCAATATGGCTGGTTAGTATCAGGTGAGATTTTGTGTTTAAATCTCTGAGTTGGGTCTTTAATATACAAGCTTTCGGCTTAAATGACAAGATTGCTACCTGCTGATGGCCACATGGATAAATGACATTCTGGTGCAAATTGGTTCACTGAACATAAATCAATGTTTGAATATCAGATATCCTCCAAGATTGGTGGTTTGTTGGTATTGCTTAATGTGGGATATTTCAGCCACATATACCTGCCAATTTGCCATAAACCAAAGCCTATCTAGATTCAGCACGGGTAGTGGCAGCGGCCCCAAATGAGGAAAAGTTTGATATATCGGGTAGTGAGATTTTTCCTACATTACTCTGAATCACAGATCACAGATAGAAAACATAGAAATTAGGTGCAGGAGTAGGCCATTCCAGCCCTTCTGCACCGCCATTCAATATGATCATGGCTGATCATCCAACTCAGTACTGTACCTGCCTTCTCTCCATACCCTCTGATCCCCTTAGCCACAAGGCCACATCCAACTCACTCTTAAATACAATTGTATTTCACTGGGTAGAAATTACTTTGTGCATTCTGAGGTTGAGATGGGTGCCATATAAATGCAAAGAAACTGGAGCACCTTGCAGTACCTTTGCCTCGCCCTACCATTGTTAATTCCTCCAGTGGTGCAATTCTCCAGCTCCCTGTATCCTCTTTGCTTAACATTGTTCCACTGTAGGCAACTGTTTTGGGGATACCTGGGCCCCAGGTCTGGAATTCCCTCAACAAACCTCTCCACCTTGCTGTTTAGGAAAGAACTGCCGATGCTGGTTTACACCGAAGATAGACACAAAATGCTGGAGTAACTCAGCGGGACAGGCAGCATTTCTGGATAGATGGAATAGGTGACATTTCGGGTCGAGACCCTTCTTCAAACTGAGAGTCAGGGGAGAAGGAGATACATAGATAAAGAAGTGCAAGGTGTGAAAGCGAGACA
The DNA here is from genome assembly GCA_035221665.1 of Okamejei kenojei. Classification (NCBI taxonomy): domain Eukaryota; kingdom Metazoa; phylum Chordata; class Chondrichthyes; order Rajiformes; family Rajidae; genus Okamejei; species Okamejei kenojei. The sequence goes on along the minus strand of CM069135.1, from coordinate 24,046,250 downwards.
TCAAAGCAAATAAATTTGCTTGGGCAGTTTGCGCCCCAGCGGTTTGAATATTGACTTCCTAACTTCGTAACCCTTGCTTTCCCCCTCTCTTCATCCCTCCCCCTTCCTAGTACTCCGACCAGTCTGACTGCCCCCCCTGATTAAATTTTACCTCTGTGCTTTGTTGTCACCTTCCAGCTAACAATGATATATTCTACATTCTCCTTGATCTCCATCCCCCTTGACGTCTCGTTTTCACATCTTACACTTCCTTATCTCTGTGTCTCCCTCTCCCCTGGCTATGAGCCTGAAGAAGGGTCTCGACGTTTCGGGTCGAGACACTTCAGGCTGGAGAAGTCACCCTTCCTTTTTTTTCCCCACAGATGCTGCCTGACCCGCTGAGTTACTCCAGCACTTTGTGTCTACACCCTGTGCAAATGTGTTCAGTCTGAAGAAGGGTCTTGACCCGAAACGTCACCCATTCCATCTATTCCAGAGATGCTGCCTGTCCCGTTGAGTTACTCCTGCATTTTCTGTCTATCTCTACCTTGCTTGTCATTTAAGACATTTCTTAAAACTTGCCTCCTTTCCTGACTTAATACCTCTTTGTGACTTAGTGTCAAATTCTGTTTAATACTACACCTGTAGAAGTTAAGTTTATTATTACAAAATCAAAGGTACTTTCTAATTGCAGGATGTTGTTCCCTAAGACATTAACTTCTAACCATTCCATGTATTCATCATTCCAGAAATACACAATTACAATGGACTTTGTCAGAAAATTTGAGTGGCAGTGTGCATCCCAAGCAAGTGTTAAAAGACTACGCTCACATTCAGCGTACAACATTTCCTTGGGAAATGGAGCCTGTCTTTTTATTATCAGATCCGGTAAATATTATATCGTGCATTATTTTCATTCCAGTGAAGTGTCATAAATATATTCTCTGTTTTGTTTGGACTACTCCTGATCATTTTAAGTTCTTTATAAAAGAAAATTGGATAATATGAGAAAATGATTTAAGTAACTAAATAGCACGGACAAAAAAATTAATTATCGGAATATGTCAGATGGATACCTAGTTGATATTTATAATACCAGTCATATTGTAATGTATTTGATGTACTTCACATGCTTTATTATTTTCTCAATGCTGCATCGTTGAAGGATATATTTGTCTCAGAGTGCTGAGGAACATCAGAACCTGGTTCTGAGGTGCAGCAAGTAGTGCTGCTGCATCGCAGCTCTGGCAACCTGGGTTCAATATTGACTGTTATCCCTGCGACTGCGTGGGTTTACATAGAAACATAGAAAATAGGTGCAGGAGGAGACCATTCAGCCGTTCGAGCCAGCACCGCCATTCATTGTGATCATGGCTGATCGTCCCCTATCAATAACCCGTGCCTGCCTTCTCCCCATATCCCTTGATTCCTCTAGCCCCTAGAGCTCTATCTAACTCTCTCTTAAATCCATCCGGTGATTTGGCCTCCACTGCCCTCTGTGGCAGGGAATTCCACAAATTCACAACTCTCTGGGTGAAAACGTTTTTTTCTCACCTCGGTCTTAAATGGCCTCCCCTTTATTCGAAGACTGTGGCACCAGGTTCTGGACTCGCCCAACATTGGGAACATTTTTCCTGCATCTAGGTTGTCCAGTCCTTTTATAATTTTATATGTTTCTATAAGATCCCCCCTCATCCTTCTAAACTGCAGTGAATACAAGCCTAGTCTTTTCAATCTTTCCTCATATGACAGTCCCGCCATCCCAGGGATCAATCTTGTGAACCTACGCTACACTGCCTCAATCACAAGGATGCCCTTCCTCAAATTAGGAGACCAAAAATGTACACAATACTCCAGATGTGGTCTCACCAGAGCCCTATACAACTGCAGAAGAACCTCACTACTCCTATACTGAAATCCTCTTGTTATGAAATCCTCTGTTTCCCCCAGGTGCGCAGGTTTCCTTCCAGTTTCCAAAGACAAGGTTGGTAGACTTGGTAAATCTGACTTCAGGAAGCAAGGTGGAGTACATGCCACAATCAGCATGAATGGAGCTGAAGATAGTCGAGAGCTTCATGGTCCAAGGTGTAAATATCACCAACAATTTGTCCCGCTCCAACCACATCGGAGCCACAGCCAAAACACACCAACGCCTCTACTTCCTACAAAGACTAAGAAGACTACAGATGCTCCATAGAAAACGTACTAACGGGATGCATTACAGCTTGGTTTGTCTAACTTTTCAGCCCAAGGCCACAATAAATTTCAGAGTTGTGGAGCGTTGCCAAGTCCATCACGCAGACCAGCCCCCCCATTGACTCCATGTACACTTGTACGCTGCCTCAGGAAAGCAGCTAATATAATCTATGCTATTAAACATAAGCTATGCTTTTTTCAAGTGTGTGGCTTTCACACAATGCGCAGCAAAGATCATGAATAAGTAAGGCTGGGGTCAATTGAAATGAGCAAAAATTAGAGTGATTTTGTATTTAATGAGCCAGGTTTATTAGGATTGCAGAATAGGGTTAGTGGGTAAAGGTTTTCCCCTGTTCATGTATAAATAAATGCTGGGTGTCAAACTATTTGGCTCACACTTCATTAAAAGCAGCAAATGTGTTAGTAGATAACTATAGATTAAAAGAGAACCTGACCACTGTCAGAATCCATGTCTATATTTTTGTCGTACCTTTTTCATTTAGTAATTTCATAGGTCAAGAAGCATTTAACCATGTAGCCATTTCTCTTTAACAGGTTCAAAGAAATTGCCGGAAATTTGGAGGCTTCTTTGTCTGAAGGTTTGAAGGAAGCACCAGGTAAGAACTTTCCCAATAACCATATAACCATATAACAATTACAGCACGGAAACAGGCCCTCTCGGCCCTTCCAGTCCGTGCCGACCATTTGTTTTCCCCTAGTCCCATCTCCCAATAGAAATGCTCTAAATGAACAAGGCCAGTTCAAAGGTTTGTGCTGACAATGCTTGGTCTATTTCACTTAGATGGAAGCGAGTTTAGGCTGCAGGTTACTTGCATTCTGTGGCAGAACCTTATGAAATGCTGGGATGATCACATCTTCCTCCCTCCATTGGCTCATCGCTTCTGGAAACTGACTCTGCAGTTGCTGGCACGTTATGTTAAATGGGAAGAAGAGGTGAGTGACTCTTATCTTTGCCCCTTTAAACACTTAGATTGGTAGGATCATTCATGGCAGACAAGCCTAATGTGCATGTGGCGCTGTTCTCTGCAGGAACTATCTATTTAGTGCTATTTCTTTACCCATAACATCCCGTTCCTTTGCTTTCAGGCATATAATCACTTTTTTTTTTAAAGCTAATCAAGAATCTTAACTTCGCAAGCAATGCATGCCATCAAAGCCTGCCAGTTCTTCATAACTTAATGTTTCTCAGTAACTTAAAGATAGCTCATTGCCTCATGCCTTTTTTGTTTAGTGAGGAGAACTGTGTAACTGCAAGCAATGCTACTGTTCAATGTGGATGCATTTACACTGTGAGCCAGATTGAACTGAGGTATGTTAGGTGGACTATGTTGAATGTATCACTGGTTTTTCAGATGTGCTGCCCCTGACAATATTATGTTAACTATCAGACACATTATTGAAGTTATTAATTAATTATTGATATTTATTGATAAACCATTTTGCCTTCTGTGCCTCATACATTTTTCCAGTTGTCCCATGCTTACCCAAAAGGCTGTTGTGATTGCATATGTAGTTGACATTTTTTACCACTGAAGTTAATAGCTTTTTGTTGGGAATGGTTACAGAACCATGTAGATGAGGTTAAGTTAGAGATTAGCAATGTAATTAAAATAGGTCAATAGCCTTGATGTTCTTCTGTTCATTCAACCCTTCGGCTGTTTGTTCGCACTCCTCCGTATAGTTTTTGATTATTATATAGTATGGATTTTTTCAATTCCCTATGTCCCTCCAGGAAACGTATTATTTGGCAGTATTCTTGGTCGAGGAGTTAAGTTACTCAATTCAAATGCAAATATGGTTAGTCATTTGTTGACATGTGTATCTGATGTTCAACATTTTGAATTGACCCGTTGATTAAATTCTGTGAAGTTGCAGGAAACTCTTTTACAATTTCTTGCCAGTTTGCATTCAAACTACACAATAACTAGATTTATATTGCACCATTAAAAATCTCCCCAGACACTTTGTAAATAATTTGATCCGGAATTGTGTGTTGCGAGCAATCAAAATAAACGTGGTTTATGTGTTTGCTCAGTGATGCCCATGTTGCTGTAATTTGCCCGTGAATTTAGTTGTTTCCCATCTCAGGGCAGTTGCAAGACAACCTCACTGTTGGTTTGTAGTTGCATATATTTCACACTGGGTAAGAATTACACGTTTCTGATGCTGAAGGGCATTAGTGATAACAATCCATTAGTTGGTCAATGTCATTGTAACCAGCTTTTTTTTGTAAAATTCCAGCTTTATTTAATTAGCTGCTCAAATGGAATTTGATCTCTTTTGTCTGGGTCAGTAGCCTAGTTCCTTTGGCTACGAGACTAGCAATGTAACCACGGTGAAAGTCAAAACGACTGCAGATGTTGGAAATCTGGAACAAAAATGGTGAAAATACTCCACAGGATGTAGATGGGGAGAAATAGAGCTAACTGTTTGAGGACCATGACACTTCACCAGAACGTAAACGCAGTGTCACCTAATTAGTTACAATGTTTCCTATGTTTTAGCAATACTGCAACAGAAAATAGGGCGATGGAGTGGAGCAGCTGGTAGTGCTGCTGCCTCGTGAATCCAACGGTCTGCACTCAGTCCTATGCTCCAGTGCTACCATTATGTAATTGATAAGCAAGCAAATTAAAAACTCTCTCCATAGCCTTGGTCACAGATTTAGTTTTTTTTTTAACTCGCATAACGTTTGCAAAGATTAACACTGCTGCCAAATGTATGTTTACTATGAGCTCACAGCGAGTCCAATAATAGAGTATGATTGCAATGCGCATTCATTCTTTACCTTAATACCTTACTGTATAGATTATTCCATATATTAAATACTCTTAATTTCTGACAGGTTTTCTATGATATTTTTAAAACAATACAGTGAACTGATAAAATGCTATTCAATTTTGGATTTGTTTTTTCGGTATCTTCCCCCACATTCTCAATTTAATTTCAGCTCGCCACCTGTCCCATGATTTCCGACTGTGTGGATTAATCATTCCTGTGGCACCATATCAAAACTCTTACTGAAATCTAAGCACACTGTGTGCAGTGTCAACAAAATCTGGCATTTCCTGTTGAACACCAGTGAATCTGTTAAGCAAGCTCTCCCTTCTGGCAGTCCAATGCATACACTCACCACCGTACACGTAATGCAGTTACATCTAAACACACTTTGTGAGCTAAAGAACTGTGGCAATCAGAAACATTAAGCGGTTTAATATATCTGTTGCATTCAGAATCTTGGAATAGCAAATCAGTAACTTGTTCCCTGAGCAGTCACTTCTCCAGGCTCGGTGGAACAAGCTGACCATTCTCTCCTCAATGCTTATAAAAACGCTCATTTGATCTCAAAACTCTTATAATTTCAAGTCTGGTTTAATTTAGCTCTCCCGTACCATGGCACAAGCTGTCCTTGGTCATTGCTCAAATGCTCACAAAATATTTTACTCTGGTTTTACATAATTTTCAGCACAATTCTCAATCCAAACCCTAATGAATTTGGTTTGCCAGGTCCCATTGTTTGTAATTTTTCTCACACTGTCAGTTATGCCCCCTGTAAATTAATACAGATTTACACCTTTCCTCTCAGCTAGTCAATATACAATGTTGTTAGTCAATATACTGTTGTTTAACAGTAGTCCAAACACTGGTCAAGGTGGCAACCTGCTGGCATCTCCTTGCCACATCAACACAACTACAGTCACAACCACCCTTTGCCTTCCCTGCTTTAGTCATATTTGAGTTCACCTCTGTATGTGTTATTGTGGCATCATATCAACATTTAAATATAATGGGTGCAATCTGAACAATAGACAATAGGTGCAGGAGTAGGCCATTTGGCCCTTCGAGCCAGCACCACCATTCAATGTGATCATGGCTGATCATCCCCAATCAGTACCCCATTCCTGCCTTCTCCCCATATCCCCCGTATTTCAGTAAGATCTTTCATTTTTTTCCTAGAACTCGTTGATTTGTCTCCCTTCCCTTAATCAATTTAGCTCCCACATATGATCTCAGAACGGTCTGATCTCAGAACGGTCTGCCTTGGAACACTTTTGACAAATGGTAGACAAGTTGGCTCATCCCAACATTTCCTTTAAAATTACTTTCCACTATCCTTTAAACATCGTTTGGATTTAATTTCTCCATCTGCATTACAGCTGAGACAAATCAAGAAAAAAAAACTAATATCAAAGAAACTTGGATAATGCTCTAACAAATCTAATTAAGCAAACATAGAAACATAGAAATTAGGTGCAGGAGTAGGCCATTCAGCCCTTCGAGCCTGCACCGCCATTCAATATGATCATGGCTGATCATCCAACTCAGTATCCCGTACCTGCCTTCTCTCCATACCCTCTGATCCCCTTAGCCACAAGGGCCACATCCAACTCACTCTTAAATATAGCCAATGAACTGGCCTCAACTACCCTCTGTGGCAGAGAGTTCCAGAGACTCACCACTCTCTGTGAAAAAAGTCTTTCTCATCTCGGTCTTAAAGGATTTCCCCCTTATCCTTAAGCTGTGACCCCTTGTCCTGGACTTCCCCAACATCGGGAACAATCTTCCTGCATCTAGCCTGTCCAACCCGTTAAGAATTTTGTAAGTTTCTATAAGATCCCCTCTCAATCTCCTAAATTCCAGAGAGTATAAACCGAGTCTATCCAGTCTTTCTTCATAAGACAGTCCTGACATCCCAGGAATCAGTCTGGTGAACCTTCTCTGCACTCCCTCTATGGCAATAATGTCCTTCCTCAGATTTGGAGACAAAATAGGGAAACATTCTCTACCACATCGAGAAAGCAAATTGCTTTAAGTTCATTTATTTCAACCTAGGTGAGTTATATTAATCCTGAAGCAAACAACAAGAGGTTTAATACTTAACCATGAGGTTAGATCAGTCATCTTACAAAACCAATACAAAGTATGAAGTACTCTTTTGAATTCTAAACTGATATAATTAAGGTTAAAAAAAAAGTAAAGGAAAATGAAATAATATAGCTATAGTCCTTGAAACTCAGACAAGTTAATTATTTAAAAAAAATTAACTCCCTCCGTTACGTCGTCTAGATTTAGTGCAGGGGTGGGGAACCTTTTCATGTTGGAATGCCGCATCAAGTTAACTGTAATCTAATAAGGCCACATCCAAGAAACTTCAACTAGATATAATTCAAAATGTACATTATTTTGTTAAAATAGCCCTCATGACTTACTAATGTTTTAACTGTGGCCGTCAGTCGGGGAGGATTATTTAGTTGAATCTTCTTTTATTCTTTGGTATTTTAATTACGTCAACTTTAAGATTAAAATTAAAATAATAAAAGACGAACAAAAACTTATGATAAAAGTAAAAGGATTTGTTCTACAAATATTGGATTCATTCAAAAGGCCGCACTTAATGGCCTAGAAGGCCGCATGCAGCCTTAAGGCCGCAGGTTCCCCACCCCTGATATAGTGTATTATGAAATTTCTATGGCAGGTAAGGTGGGGATAAGTGAGACATCAACATGAACCTCAACGGGAGAAAGGGGACCCTACACCCACATGGGAATAGGGAGTACATGACCTGGATCACGTGGGGAGTGGAAGTGCATTGGTCTCGACCCACATCTGGTTGGGAGGCACATTGGCCTTGCTCCACATGGGGACAGGAGGTACACCTGCCTAGATTCACACCCCAAAATGGGGATAGGAGGTGCGCCAGTGTGCATGATCACACAATTCCAAGTACAGGGGTTGCTGCACTTGCCCGTTGGTAGGAGGGTGGGCCTAAATTAAGTTATATTTGAGAAGAACAGTACACCATTTCCATTAGAATACTGATAATCAGACGTTTCTTTTTTCCATTATTCATGAAGGGCAAAAAATATATAATCTAAACAACTGTTGTAAATGCAGCATTTTTATATCACATTGCAACCAAACAAAGGAGGATCAAATGAATTTATAAATCAAATATGTACTTTCCCCTTGCACTGTATGAATGAACTCAAAAGGCAAATATGTGCTCCGACAATTAAACATGTACTAATCTCAGCCTATCGCTGGGCACAACTGAAGCAAATATTTGCAAAGAGTATTCCAAACACGAACAAAGCTCCACCCAAGGCAACACCACCCTTAGTGGTAACTCAGTAAATTTGCATCCTTCTCACAGAAAGCTGCTTTAAGTTTAAACACAAAGTGATGAAGTTACTCAGCATGTCAGGCAGCATCTCTGGAAGACATGGATAGATAAAGTTTTGGCTTGGGACCCTTCTACAGACTGAAGAGATGTCCCAACCTGAAACCTATCCTTGTTCTCCAGGAATGCTGCCTGACGCACTGAGTTACTCCAGAACTTTGTTGTGTTATTTTTGTCAACAGCATCAGCAGTTCCTTGTGTCCACACTTTAGGTTTACTTGCAGCAGTTTACCTGTAACTTTCTTCAGAGGTATAAAATTGTACGTGTATTCAGTTATGGAGAAATGCACCCTTGGGGAAAATGTAATTGTAAAATTAGATGCTTGTCGCAGATTATTTTTCTACACATTGGTGAGAAATTTGGAATACTCTTTACAAGTACTACATTTGTTTGGATTATTTATAAGTTTTAAAACTGGATTTGCCGGTTGCCTGTTCATAAGATCATGACACAGGAATAGAATTAGGCCATTTGGCCCATTGAGTCTGCTGTGCCATTTGATCATGGCTAATCTATTTTTCCCTCTCAACCCTCTTCACCTGCCTTCTCCCTGATATCTTTTGACGTTTGGGGTTATTTAGTGGTGTCACAGTGGTGCAAGTCATCATTAAATGTTTTTCTTTTTCCTTCAATTTCTCTTCCTCTCCACAGTTGAAAAGTGCATCGCCAGACAAGGACCTTACTCACCCTGGGATAAAACCTACGCCCACCAACACCAACATGGTATTCGCTTCAAATGGAAGCAGTGAGGAGTTGGGCAATGGGCAAGCTCATGATGTGAAAGCTGTACCCCCTCTCACTGTGAGTCAACTTGTGTACCTTGTTGCCGATCTGGACAAGGTCGAAGAACAGGTACGAAAAGCTAATTTCTTTGTGTTCCAAAATCTGAAAAAGAAGTAATGTCTGTTTTAGAACTTTCGGAAGTTTCCTTTTTTTCCTTCAAATTATTTGTTGAAATTAAAGGATTAGAGTGCATTTGTTTCAGTTATCACTCATCCATCAAATATGAGATTAGCCTCAGAATTCAGTTTTCTCACTTCCCTAAGATATTATGGTGTGTTGGAGATGTAAACGGGACTGTCGTATGAGGAAAGATTGAAAAGACTAGGCTTGTATCCACTGGAGTTTGAGGGAGAATCTTATAGAAACATATAAAATTATAAAAGGACTGGACAAGCTAGATGCAGGAAAAATGTTCCCAATGTTGGGTGAGTCCAGAACCAGGGGCCACAGTCTTAGAATGAAGGGGAGGTCATTTAAGACTGAGCTGAGAAAAAACCTTTTTACCCAGAGAGTTGTGAATTTATGCAATTCCCTGCCACAGAGAGTAGTGGAGGCCAAATCACTGGATGGATTTAAGAGAGAGCTGGATAGAGCTCTAGGGGCTAGTGGAGTCAAGGGATATGGGGAGAAGGCAGGCACGGGTTATTGATAGCGGACGATCAGCCATGATCACAATGAATGGCGGTGCTGGCTCGAAGGGCCAAATGGCCTCCTCCTGCACCTATTTTCTATGTTTCTATGTAAACATGCTAAAATGATGCAGTCAGGTCCGAATCCTTATCTCCAGCTCCTTGCTTTCTGTATGAGCCTTGGAGTGCTGGAATACTATATATACTATTGTTGGTATACAGTTAATATTACTGCATTACAGACAGTAAAGTATACTCTGACTTTGTGCCTTTGATCAAAGAAGGGAAATTATGTTGTGTGTTACGTTGACTAAAGCAGGTTATTAGAGGGGAAAGGAACATCGGCCAAGTGGGATGTTTTTAAAAGAGTACTGAAGAGAGCTCAGGATGTGTATGACCCTTAGAGTGAAGGGCAAAGCAGGCAAACGTAAGGAAGCTTGGCTGACGAGGGACATTGAGACGCTAGTCAAAAACAAGAAGGATGCATGGGACAGGTATAGGCTGCTGGGATCAAGTGCATCCCTGAAGGAGTTTCGGGAACAAAGGAATAAACTAAAAAAAGAAATCAGAAGGGCACAAAGAAGCCAGGAGATAGCTCAGGCAGGTATCATTAAGGTTAGCTCAGGCAAGTATCATAATCCCAAAAGATGTTATAAATACATAAGGGGGAAAAGGGTAACTGGAGAGAGAGAGAGAGAGAGAGAGAGAGAGAGTGGGACCTCTCAGAAATCAAAGCGGTCACCTCTGTGTGGAGGCACAGGAGATGGGCAAGGAACTAAATGAGTATTTCTCCTCTGTATTTACTGAGGAGAAAGACAGTAGGATGGAGGAAATTGGAGCAGTCATTAGAAGTGTCTTGAGGGCAGTCAGGGTTACTGTCGAAGAAGTACTGAAGGTACTGTCGTGTTTGGAGGTAGACAAATCTCCTGGGCCTGATCTGATATATCCGAGGACATTGTGGGAAACTAGAGAGGAAATTGTGGGAGCCCTGGTTGAAATTTACGAGTCGTTCTTAAATACAGGAGTGGTGCCGGAAGACTGGAGGGTGGCAAATGTTGTACCTCTTTTCAAGAAGGGCTGCAGGGAAAAGGCTGGCAACTATAGGCCGATGAGCTTAACATCTGTAGTTGGTAAGTTACTGGAGGGTATTCTGAGGGATAGGATATACAGGCATTTGGATGGGCAAGGGCTGATTAGGGACAGTCAGCATGGTTTTGTACGTGGGATGTCGTGTCTCACAAATATGACAGATTTTTTTGAAGACGTGACCAAAAAGGTTGATGAGGGCAGAGCTGTAGAAGTGTACATGGACTTCAGTAAGGCGTTCGACAAGGTTCCGTATGGTAGGCTGCTCTGGAACGTTAGATTGCATGGGATCCAAGGAGAGATAGCTGAATGGATAGCAAATTGGCTCTATGGTGGATGCAGAGGGAGATGGTGGAAGGTTGCTTCTCAGACTGAATGCCTGGTGGTGTGCCTCAGGTTCGGTGCTGGGCCAGTTACTGTTTGTCATCTACATCAATGATTTGGATGAGAACATACAGGGCGAGATTAGCAAGTTTGCTGATGATACAAAAGTAGGTGGTTTTTCAGATAGTGAAGATTTGTTGTGAAAAATTGCAGCAGGATCTGGATTGATTGGCCAGGTGAGCTGAAGAATGGTTGATTGAATTTAATACTGAGAAGTGTGAGGTGTTGCATTTTGGGATGTCGAACAAGGGCAGGACCTAAACAGTGAATGGTAGGCCTCAGGGTAGTGTTGTGGAGCAGAAGGATCTAGGAGTACAGGTGCATGGTTCCTTGAAGGTCGAGTCGCAGACAGATAAGGTGGTCATAAAGGCATTTGGCACTTTGGCCTTCATCAGTCAGAGTATTAAGTATAGAAGTTGGGAGGTCATGTTGCAGTTGTATAAGACGTTGGTGAGACTGCATTTAGAATATTGTGTTCAGTTCTGGGCACCATGTTGTAGGAAAGATATTGTCAAGCTTGAAAAGGTTCAGAAAAGATTTACGAGGATGTTGCCAGGACTAGAGGATGCGAGCTATAGGGAGAGGTTGAGTAGGCTGGGTCTCTATTCCATGGAGCGCAGTAAGATTAGGGGAGATCTTATAGAGGCATACAAAATCATGAGAGGAATAGATCGGGTAGATGCACAGAGTCTTTTGTCCAGAGTAGGGGAATTGAGGACCAGAGGACATAGGTTCAAGGTGAAGGGGAAAAGATTTACTAGGAATCTGAGGGGTTAACTTTTTCACACAAAGGGTGGTGGGTGTATGGAACAAGCTGCCAGAGGAGGTAGTTGAGGCTGGGACTATCCCATCATTTAAGAAACAGTTAGACCGGTATATGGATAGGACTGGTTTAGACAATGGGTGCAGGAGTAGGCCATTCAGCCCTTCCCTATTCAATGTGATCATGGCTGATCATCCACAATCAGTACCCCGTTCCTGCCTTCTCCCCATATCCCCTGACTCCGCCATCTTTAAGTGCCCTATCAAGGTCTCTCTTGAAAGTATCCACAGAACCAGCCTCTACCGCCCTCTGAGGCAGAGAATTCCACAGACTCACAAGTCTCTGTGTGAAAAAGTGTTTCCTCCTCTCCATTCTAATTGGCTTACCCCTTATTCTTAAACTGTGGCCCCTGGAACTGGACTCTCCCAACATCGGGAACATGTTTCCTGCCTCAGTGTGTCCAAACCCTTAATAATCTTATATGTTTCAATAAGATCCCCTCTTATCCTTCTATGGAGGGATATAGACCAAGCGCAGGCGAGTAGGACTAGTGTAGCTGAGACATTGTTGGCCGGTGTGGGCAAGTTTGGATGAAGGGCCTGTTTCCACACTGTATCACCCTACGACTCTGTCCCACTGCAGATTGTGAACTCTTTGTGGTGTCATCCTTGGTCGATTGCTATTCCAACATTTGCACCCATGATATATGAGCAATAATCTCTGAGATGGTATACTATAGGAGTATCCTATCAAGAGTCCATATCTTCTTGGATTGGCTGGCAGTGTGTAAAATGCAGAACCTGTTTTACTTTATCTCTAAAATTTTACTTTCAGCTTCCTGGCCTTTTAGACCTAATTAATCCAAGACTAAAGGATATTGGCTTTCAGAATTTCTCTCTTATTTCAGGTAAGATCTTTTTAAAAAATTAAGGGAGTTAAAATTAATGAAGGATGTATGGTTGTCCCTCATGGTTTTGAGCTGCTTTATGCTGCAGTATCTTTGGAGATTGAACAGTGAGGAAATCGGTGTGAGGATTTTCAGAGTGTATTGAGGGTTTGGAGCGAATGTTTATGCATGTTAGATTTTGCTTCCTTCTTTCTGTCTAATTTAATTAAACAGCAATAAAAGAATGATTGACTCGTGGTAAGAAACCTATATAACATTTCACCTGATCTTGCTTGAAGGTTCAACCACACTTCCAACTATAAAGAAATAAGAATCTTTCTGTGTGGTATTTTACACTCAGGCAATAAACTACTTTTGAAATGTAGTTGCTGTTATAGTTTAGGATGTACAGCTACCAATTTGCAAACAGACAACCATGAAATAAGGACCAGGGCTTCTGTTTTTAGTGATTGTGATTTCTCAAGTAAACCAGGCTCTTTGCCTAAATCGTTTGCACCTATATGAAAAGCTGGACGGTTGTCCTTTGATAAGATGCTTTGTCTTGTCCAAGTAATGCACTTTTTTTAATAGCCAGTTGAACATCTAATTGATAGGACTTGGAAGAGTAGCACCTGGAAGAGCGGAACTGTCTCATTGAAAGATGGCACCACGCACAATACTACTTCCCTCGGTATTCCATTGGAAGTGTCATCCTACATTATAGAATGGGGCTCGTACCCACAACCACCTGATTCAGAACTATTGCTACCTGCATCATAATTGCCAATTTACTAGGGAAATAGTCTCTTTCCTATGTATTGGTAGAATAACAGATTTGGTCAGGTTAAGTTGTAGAAACATTTTGTAACACTTAAGAAGCTCATTGTGACAATCACTTTGCCTACAACTAAATCTCACAGAACTTTGAGATGAATGAAGCAAGTGCTTTAGGCAGAACGACAGGTGATCTTCTTTCTTTAGTTCAGTTTAGTTTATTGTCACGTGTCTGTGGTGTCAATGACTGTGCCGTCTGTGAATTTGAAAATTGGATTAGATTTGTACATGGTTGCACAGTCGTGGGTGTACAAGGAGTAAAGAAGGGGGCTGAGAACGCATCCTTGCGGGGAACCCGTGTTGAGGATTATCATAGAGGATGATTTGTCCCCAATCCTCGCTGATTGGGATCTGTTGGTCAGGAAGTTGAGGATCCAGTTGCAGAGATGACTTGTCCAAGTAGTGCACATTTTTTTCTTAATAGCCAGTTGATGTGACACATGACAATAAAACACCTTTGAAACCTTAACATCTTTGACACCTTTGAACCCGATCCTTTATTTGTTTTTCTGAAATCACTTACTTTCATAAGTCTTGTCCCACATTTCTTCCATATACCCCTCAGGTGTTATGTATTAGGGAATATTTTACTCCTGATAGCTAATTCGCAGTCCAAAGCCATTCCATGTCCTTTATCATCACTCATAAAATAAAATGTGAAGAAAGCAGGAATAAAGTATACTAGGGAATAAATACATAATTGATCATGCCTTGACTGTGATGTTAATGTGCAGCAAAAAGCAATGCGTTAAAAAAAAACTCAGTGGGTTGATCGCCATATATGTTGAGTTGACGTTTTGGGTTGACACCTGCATTAGAAGGGAGAAGATGGCCACTATAATGAGGAGAGTCGGAGCAGTGTGGCAGGAGCCAGGGAGCGATCGATGGCCTGGGAACGGGTGAAGGATAATGGACAGGTAAAGCTAGGAGGTGACGGGGTGGGGTGGATTTGGGAGACAAGAGACAGCTGGGTGATAGATGGAAGTAGATGGAGAGAGAAATAGGAAAAGGTGATGGGGCCATTGAGATGAGGGGAGGATGAAGGTGGAGGCAGCTGCTGGACACTGGTGCTAATCTGTATTTCTCCCCATAACAGAAGCACTGGCAGAGTCTCAGAGTTCTTTGAAAAACAGTATACCACCATTAAGTGACAAGATTATTGAAGAACTCAGTGAATCCTGTTTCAGTTATCTTAAAAATGCTTCTGAGGTCCCCAGGCTCTATCGGAGGACTAACAAGGTGAGCATTTAACAATTGCCATCATTGTTTTTGTTGTAGGTGGAATAACAAACACTGACATGTGAACATTATAAAGTGAGCAGCAGTTATAATGCAGTCATAATGGACCAGATAATCTGTCTTTGGGCTCCATCAGTTCTTTAGCAGGAAAATATTAACACAAAATATACCAAACTCACCTGAACAAATGAACAATACCTGAACAAATAGCTGCTGCCTTACAGCATTTGGGACCTGGGTTCGATCCTGACATAGAAACATAGAAAATAGGTGCAGGAGGAGGCCATTCGGCCCTTTGAGCCAGCACCGCCATTCATTGTGATCATGGCTGATCGTCCGCTATCAATGCCCCATGCCTGTCCTCGGGCGCTGTAGTGTGGGGTTTACATGTTCTCCCTGTTCTCCCTCTGCAATTGTGGGCTGCATCAGTGAGGGAAGGGAAGCTGAATACAGAGGTGTAGTCAACGACTTTGTTGAGTGGTGTGGGCTGAATCACCTGCAACTCAACACCAACAAGGATAAGGGGTTTAGACAATAGGCAATAGGTGCAGGAGTAGGCCTTTCGAGCTAGCACCGCCATTCACTGATCATGACTGATCATCCCCAATCAGTACCCCGTTCCTGCCTTCTCACCATATCCCCTGACTCCGCTATCTTTAAGAGCTGTATCTAAGTCTCTCTTGAAAGCATTCAGAGAATTGGCCTCCACTGCCTTCCGAGGCAGAGAATTCCACAGATTCACAACTCTCTGGGTGAAGAAGTTTTTTCTCATCTCCGTTCGTAAATTGTGGCCCCTGGTTCTGAACTCCCCCGACATCGGGAACATGTTTCCTGCATCTAGCGTGTCCAATCCTTTACTAATCTTATGTTTCAATAAGATTCCATCTCATACTTCTAAATTCTAGTATACAAGCCCAGCCATTGTATCAACAGTCCCACCATCCTGGGAATTAACCTTGTGAACCTACGCTGCACTCCCTCAATAGCAAGAATGTCCTTCCTCAAATTTGGAAACCAAAACTGCACACAATACTCCAGTGTGGTCTCACTGGAGCCCAGTACAACTGCAGGATCTATTTGCTCCTATACTCAACTCCACTTGTTATGAAGGCCAACACTTCCCCTTTTCCCAACTTGACACCATTCCAATAATAATCTGCCTTCCTGTTTTTGCCACCAAAGTGGATAACCTCACATTTATCCACATTAAACTGCATCTGCCCACTCACCCAACCTGTCCAAGTCACCCTGCATCCTCATAGCATCCTCCTCACAGTTCACACTGCCACCCAGCTTTGTGTCATATGCAAATTTGCTAATGTTACTTTTAATCCCTTCATCCAAATCATTAATGTATATTGTTAATAGCTGCAGCCCCAAAACTGAACATAGCAGTACCACACTTGCCACTGCCTGCCATCCTGAAAGGGACCCGTTAATCTCTTTGTTTCCTGTCTGCCAACCAATCTCCTATCCATATCAGCACTCTACCCTCAATACCATGTGCTCTAATTTTGCCCACTAATCTCCTATGTGGGACCTTATCAAATGCTTTCTGAAAGACCAGGTACACTACACACACTGGCTTTCCCCATGTCTATTTTCCTAGTTACATACTAAAAAAATTCCAGAAGATTGGTCAAGCTTGATTTCCCCTTCGTAAATCCATGCTGACTCGGACCGATCCTGTTACTGCTATCCAGTTGTGCCGCTATTTCATCTTTTATAATTGACTCCAGCATCTTCCCCACCACTGATGTCAGGCTAACTGGTCTATAATTCCCTGTTTTCTCTCTCCCACCTTTCTTAAAAAGTGGGATAACATTAGCTACCCTCCAATCCACAGGAACTGTTCCTGAATCTATAGAACAATGGAAAATGATCACCAATGCATCCACAATTTCTAGAGCCACTTCCTTAAGTGCTCTGGATGCAGACCATCAGGCCCTGGGGATTTATCAGCTTTCAGTCCCATTAGTCTACCCAACACCATTTCCTGCCTAATGTGAATTTCCTTCAGTTCCTCCGCCACCCTAGATGCTCTTGCCACTAGTACATCCGGGAGATTGTTTGTGTCCTCCTTTGTGAAGACGGATCCAAAGTACCTGTTCAACTCATCTGCCATTTCCTTCTTCCCCTTAATAAATTCACCTTTTTCAGTCTTCAAGGGACCAACTTTGGTCTTGACTAATTGTTTCCTCTTCACATACCTAAAGAAACTTTTACTATCCTCCTTTATATTCTTGGCTAGCTTACCTTTGTACCTCATCTTTTCTCCCCGCCTTTTTAGTTATCTTTTGTTGCTCTTTAAAAGTTTCCCAATCCTCTGGCTTCCCGCTCATCTTTGCTATGTTATACTTCTCTTTTATTTTTATGCTTTCCTTGACTTCCCTTGTCAGCCACTTACTCCCCTTGGAATCTTTCTTCCTCTTTGGAATGAACTGATCCTGCACCTGTGTTATTCCCAGAAATGCCTGCCATTGTTGTTCCATTGTCATCCCTGCTAGGGTATATTTCCAGTAAACTTTGGCCAGCTCCTCCATAGTCCCCTCCTGGGATGAATAAAGTTCTATATTATCGTGACCGCGCGGGTTTCCTCCTGGCGCTCTGATTTCTTCCCACATCCCAAACATATGCGGGTTTGTAGGTTAACTGGACTCTGAACATTTCCCCTAGTGTGTAGGGAGTTGATACAAAATTGGGATAGCATAGAGCTGGTGATAGATGGCTGGTGTGGACTTGTAGGGCTGAATGACCTGTTTCCATGCTGTATTTCTAAACTAAACTAAATTGATGTATTAGTGGGGTCTTGGGGATGTAGGTTATGCGATTATTCATAATTTTAGAGCATTTTTCAATTTGATATATTATCAATAGATTGGCTAAAATAATGCTGGTGTACATTTTAGAACAAGGTTGGGTGACACTCTAGAAGGTTCTCTGCCACAGTAGTTGAGGCCAGTTCATTGGCTATATTTAAGAGTGAGTTAGATGTGGCCCATGTGCTAATAGGGATCAGGGGGTATGGAGAGAAGGCAGGTACAGGATACTGAGTTGGATGATCAGCCATTATCATATTGAATGGCGGTGCAGGCTTGAAGGGCCGAATAGCCTACTCCTGCACCTATTTTCTATGTTTCTATGACAAGGTGGGGAAAGTGATGACAATCTTAGAATGGATGAGCCAAAGAGCCATCTTGTTAATTTAAACCATTAGAGGCTACCTGGAGGGAGGAAGGAAGGAAGGAAGGAAGGTGACTAAAATTAGAGCACATGGTATTGGGGGTAGGGTGTTGACATGGATAGAAAATTGGTTGGCAGACCGGAAGCAAAGAGTAAGAGTGAACGGTCCTTTTCAGAATGGCAGGCAGTGGCGAGTGGAGTGCCGCAAGGCTCGGTGTTGAGGCCGCAACTGTTTACCATATATATTAATGATTTGGAAGAGGGAATTAGGAGCAACACTAGCAAGTTTGCGGATGACACAAAGCTAGGTGGCAGTGTGAACTGTGAAGAGGATGTTAGGAGGTTGCAGGGGGACCTGGACAGGTTGAGTGAGTGGGCAGATTCGCGGCAGATGCAGTATAATATAGATAAATGTGAGGTTATCCACTTTGGCGGCAAAAACAAGGGGGCAGATTATTATCTCAATGGGGTTAGGTTAGGTAAGGGGGAGGTACAGCGAGACCTGGGTGTCCTTGTACACTGGTCACTGAAAGTTGGCGCGCAGGTACAGCAGGCAGTGAAGAAAGCTCATGGAATGTTGGCCTTCATAACAAGAGGATTTCAGTGCAGGAGTAAAGAGGTTCTTCTGCAGTTGTATAGGGCTCTGGTGAGACCACATCTGGAGTATTATGTACAATTTTGGTCTTCTAATTTGAGGAAGGACATCCTTGTGATTGAGGCAGTGCAGCATAGGTTCACGAGATTGATCCCTGGGATGGCGGGACTGTCATATGAGGAAAGATTGAAAAGACTAGGCTTGTATTCACTGGAGTTTAGAAGGATGAGGGGGGATCTTATAGAAACATATAAAATTATAAAAGGACTGGACAAGCTAGATGCAGGAAAAATGTTCCCAATGTTGGGCGAGTCCAGAACCAGGGGCCACAGTCTTAGAATAAAGGGGAGGTCATTTAAGACTGAGGTGAGAAAAAACTTTTTTACCCAGAGAGTTGTGAATTTATGGAATTCCCCACCACAGAGGGCAGTGGAGGCCAAATCACTGGATGGATTTCAGAGAGAGTTAGATAGAGCTTTAGGGGCTAGTGGAATCAAGGGATATGGGGAGAAAGCAGGCACGGGTTATTAATAGCAGACGATCAGCCATGACCATAATGAATGGCGGTGCTGGCTCGAAGGGCCGAATGGTCTCCTCCTGCACCTATTTTCTATGTTTCTATGTTTCCATATGGAAGGAATGAAACAGCTTGACAAATGTAGATTCGAAGAGAAGATAAGTTTATATATTGAGGCCATTTTGTGTTTTGCCTTTGAATTGAAAGTTCAATCTGTGTAATTAGTTATCAGAAATTTCTGATGCTAAACTGTACAGAAGTTTAACTGCATGTCTTGAAGTAAGAATCGAGTGGAAATGTGGTGGTGTCAGTCAGGGAAAGGAAATAATTGCAAAGAAATGGTTAAGAGCAATGGAAACGGTGAAGTCCGTGGGATCAGACAACAGCTCATCCTTAGTACTGCCCTCCAGAATTCCCTGTGCCACAAGCTTATCGATTCCATGTACAGTTACAACATTGGCATCTCGTGACTTTGTGAAAATTGCCCAGGTACTTCCTGTTCAGAAAAAGCGGGAGAAATCCAATCTGCCCATTTACCACTATTAAATCAGAAAATGAGCAATAAATCAACTGAACCACTTACATGTATCTACAATGACGCAAGCTTCAAGGCACAAGTCAGGAATGTAAAAGAAAACACTTCATTGGCCTGGATCAATAAAAAACTTGACACCCAGGACAAAATTACCCACTTGACTGTTGACCACTTGAAAGTTGAAACCCTAGGCACCACTACAAACTCTCATTCCTCACCACCGGTGCTCAGTGGCTAGAATGTGGACCATCTACAAAGTGCACTAGGTCCTCACCTAGGCCTCTGCAGCAGTACTTCCCAATCATCTGGACTCTAAACCAAGAAGGGCAAGGGCAGCAAATGCCTCGGAACGCCGTCACCATCAGGTTCCCCTCCAAGCACAGTCCTACTTGAATAATATGTAGCCTGTAATTTGTTGCTAGGTTTAAATCTTGGAGCAACCTCCCCAAAAGCACTGCGGAAGGACTTTCACCTGTAGGACTGCTGCGGTTCAAGGGGACCACTCACCATCTCAAAGGTAGTTGGGATTGGTCAACATACATGGTGGTACAGCGGCAGAGCTGTTGCCTCACAGCGTCGGAGCCCCGAGTTTGATGCTGACTGTGGGTGCCGTCTGTACGAAGTTTACGTTCTCCCCGTGACCTGTGTGGGTTTTCTCCGGGTGCTCCCCTTTACTCCCACACTCCAAAGACGTACAGGTTTGTAGGTTAAATGGCTTCGGTAAAATTGAAAAATTTCCCTAATGTGTGCCATAGTGTGGCCCGCTGGCCCTCCGAGTCTGAGCCAACCATCGATCCCACACACTAGGGACAATTTACAATTATACAAAGCTAATTAACCTACAAACCTGCATGGCTTTGGATGTGGGAGAAAAACTGGGATCCCGGAGAAAACCAGGGGGAGAACATACAAGACAAGAACCTGTAGTCAGGATTGAAGCCGGGTCCCTGGCACTGCAAGACTGCAACTCTACCTCTGTGCTACTGTGCTGCCCTGTCTAAGGGCGCCCTGCATCTGCTATCTGAGGTGGTGACAAAAAAATTCCATGATACCATTTTGACGGGGATCGGGCAAGTTTACCCCATGGTCTGGCCAATGTCAATTCCCCAGCTAACATCATGAGAAAAGAGTAAACTCTTAAGAAGGCAGTCCGATTGCTTTGCAGACATTGCCTGATCTTACCTAGCTTGTACCTACACCCTGCTTGCCATGTGCTTAGATCTCATCTTGATTGCTATGAAGTTTGTGCCATTCTTAAAACATTTTTGTTTTTGTCAGGAAGTCCCTAGCAAGGCCTCCTTGTACATTGAAAATGCTTTGAAACCCCTGTACCACCTTCAGAATCAATATAAGAGCGTTGTAAAAGAAAACCGGATACAGGAGTGGTTATCTGGTGCTATTAGAATTAGCACGGAAAGGTAAGTATTCTATGATACAACTTATTTCGTAAGTAAACATTCTAACTGTGCTATTATGTACGTTACTCTGAATATCCAAGGTGTAGCACTCAGGAAGCTTTGTACGTTGGGAGTGAGCTTTGGGTGAGATATTCGTTTTGTTTATTGTTGTGCCAAATTGTACACTTATTTTGACTGTGTGGTGGATGATAACAGTCCGGTGACAAACTTGTGAAGAGCTCTGAGCTTTCAGGTTATAGCCAAAATTTGTTCCTGACCTTGGGTGTTATCTGTGTGGATTTTGCACATTCTCCGTGTGGATTTTGCACGTTCTCCCTGTGACCTTGTGGGTTTTCTGTGGGTGCTCCAGCTTCCCTCCAAATCCCAAAGATGTGTGAGATACCCTTTATGCTCACAATTAATACTCAAAGACTAAATCCTGGAAGCAAGAGATTTCTTTATTTTACGAGTCTGCAGACCGGGTGCCTCTCCAACTCGAGACACACTGAAGCCAGAGAGATCATCCCCCTTTATACACAAAATCTTACATTCAATCTCCCCTCCGGACCTTTCTCCAATCAGGGTCGGAGGTGCACAATCTGTAGGTACCCTCCCACCGTACATCCCCTCGCACCTCCCATATCATACATTGCATGTTCAAACATGTTCATGGTAATGAGCAATTTCTTGACCAGGGGTGTGTTGTAATATTAATTTATTCTATTAAGCATGCTCAATTGCTCATGACCTGGCCCAGTTTTACTCACCTCCTAGTGAACCCTCTCAGTTTTCCTATATCAGTACTAAAGCTAAGCTATAGTGACAAGGGTCCCATCTATCACTCCTTTCCACTGATAGGGATCTCTCTACATCACCCCCTTCTCTAGCTTATACAATGCATCTCTTCTTACTCAAGGCCTCAAGGATGGGTCTGGCAACCTTCAGACACTGCTGTGTCAGAATCCTCTCTCCAGCCCCTCTCTGTTTGAATTCTCTTTAAAACTCCTTTCTTTAATAGGGTTTAATCACTTTATCCCTCACAGATGCGTGGACTTGGTCGGCTGTTTCCATGCTCTATCTCTAAACTAAACTGAAATAAAGAACATTGGTTTCTAGTTCCCAACTATTTAAGGGACAACGATTGCTTAAACTGGTTCCTAAAATTGAGGCTGGATGAAAGACTGATGGTTTTTGGTTCCTAAAATCATGATTGAAATAAGGCATTTTAGGACACAATGTACAGGGAGAAATTGTTAAATTTAAAAAAACTCAGGCTGAACGATTTCTTTCCAGATATTACGAAACAGTTTCTGATGTTCTAAGCTCAGTTCAAAAGATGGAGGAGAGTCTCAAGCGACTGAAGCAAGCAAGGAAATCTGCAGCTCCAAGCAGCCTGGGAACAACTAGCGGCATCAGTGACGATAATAAAATCAGGTTACAACTTGCTTTGGATGTCGAGTACCTATGGGAACAGGTAGGTCACTTACAGTTCCTCGGCCCAATTAGGTTGTGGCGTGGTGGAATGGGGTTGATGTTGGTGGGGTGGTGAGGAGACATTTCAAAGTCCAATACCATGGTATATTAAAAAAACACTTGGAGCTGGGTGATCATAGATATGCTGATTCTCAATGTTGTTATATTTTTTATTTTATAATCTGTTATAGGGTGGTACAATGGCGCAACTGGCAGAGCTGCTGCCTCACAGCGCCAGAGACCCAGGTCTGAACCGGACCGTGGGTGCTGACTGTGTAGAGTTTGCACGTTCTCTCTGTAACCGTGTGGTTTTCCACCGGGTGCTCCAGTTTCCTCCCACATCTCAGAGACGTGCGGATTTGTAGGTTAATTGGCCTCTGTAAATTATTACTAATGCGTTGGGAGTGGGACAGTATAGAACTAGTGCGTACGTGTGATCGATAGTGGGCATAGGCCAAAGGTCAATGCTGTATCTCTTAAACTAAACTTTATGATTTTATTTGAATTATCTTAAAAGGTGTATAGGTTATAAGCCCTATTTATTTAAAAAAAGTTACATCCAGTACAAAGAATGCATAATTTAGTAGTAATATCTTACTGTAGTAATATTTCTCTGTTGTAAATGCATTGGTTGTGGAACCAGTTAATTGATCATATTTCCCTTTCTATTTCCCAGGTCCAGAAACTGGGCCTGCAGATGTCATCCTTCACACAGTTTGCTGCTCTGCTGGATATAGTACAAGCTGCCAAAGGTGTGGCTGCAACCGAGCCTGTCTGACAGACTGCGGGAGCCAGGAAGAAACAACAAACTCCACTCTCTGGCTGGACCCTACAAACAAACGTTTCATCACACCAGCCGCTTTAATGCTATGTTTCACAGTTATAATTCGCAAGGTGGGCGGGCGTGTGTTGCAAATCTCTTCTTGAGCCTGAGCCGCGATAAATCATGAAGGTGGGATTGCAGCTTGTAAATCTCTGAAGGATGTTTGTGCAATGTAGGTATGGGGTTACTGATCGTTCATTGGTTTGTTGGACCTATAATTCTTAGTGGGGAATTGGACAATATGTTGAGGATGCAGGATTTCAGTGGCTGCCTCAGGCAAGTGCAATTTATATTTTCACACTCTTTATATGTAGTTGGAATTGAAACTACTAAGACAAGAACTGTGATTTTTATTTTCCTCCCTCCCCACTCTAATAATGGGGAAGAATGTAAAGTAAAGCATTATTCAAATTCTGCTATGTCACTGATTTCTCGTCTTATTTAAATAAATTAACAAGGAATTCTGGAGAAATGTCTTTCCCGAATGATGGTTGAAATATGGAACTTATTGTTGCTGGTTTGAGCTGAATAGTAGAGATGCATTTTGGATAACTAGGAATATTATTAGAGGTGGGGGGGACAAAAGAGTGCAAATGGTGGAATCTGAAAATGGAGGAAGGTTGGGAGTGAACTGTAGAACCAGAGGGAAGGATGGTGGGAAGAAAGGAATGGGGGGGGGGGGGGGGGGGGAAATGGAGACATGTGGTGGGGTGATGAGTAGGGGGAGAAGGGGAAAGGAATTGAGTGATGGTGGGGGGAGGGAATGGAAAGAAGGTGTGCATGGGTGGGGAGGAAAAATGTTGGGTAGATTAAAAGGGGGAGGGAGAAGAATCCTTGAAATTGGAGAATTCAATGTCCGTGCTGTTGCGTTGTAGACTACCCAAGCAGAATGAGGCGTTGTTCTTCTAGTTCATTCAAATGGACCCACCGGGTTCCTCCAATGGTATGTTCTTTGCTCAAGGTTTCAGCGTCCAGACTCCCTTGTGTCACCCTTTTATGAAAGTTCCTTTGTTTTTAATGTCCTTCATTTCCATGTATAACGACTGCATGGTTACATTCTTTGCATGATGAGAAGTACCTGGATACTTCGAACTGTTCAATCATTTAAAATGGATAAAATGTGTTTGGTGTATGGAACTAATTCACTGATGGCCGTTGAAAGTAACGCTGAGGAAAGTATTGCTGACTGGGAATGTTTCTGCTTGGATTGCTGTGAGATTGGGTGAATGCCCCCGAGAACAAGCTGAGTTTACCCACAAGGTTTATATTAAACTGAACTCTGGATTGTCCACAGCTGCCCCGACTCAAAATTAGATTCCACTATTAACTTTAACATTCTTTTACTAAACAAGAAGTACAGAAAATAATACAAAATATCTGGTTCATTTTGGAACTTATTTAGAGTTGAAGTTGGAAGGTCGGACATGTGGGTGTGGAGACTTCAGCATATCATTTGGACAGGATTTCACTGTGCTGTCAGTGGTGTCATTTATCAGACAAGGCTTTAAACCTGGGCCCCGCTTGGGTGGAAGGAAAAGATAATAAGCTCATTTTCAGTGCAGGCAATGCTGGATGCTGTTCTACTATTGTTTACAAAGGACCTTCTAGGGAAGACAGCCTATGATCCTGACCCAGTTTGGCCTTTACATGACTACAGACATGCACCAATGCAGTGGCTTCCATCTGCCTATTGAAACAGAGTTGCAGGCAGATCAGTTCTATCAAGGGATCATGAATGCTTCAAGGAGTAGATCCTTGGTGCCTTCCCTGCTCGGGTGTAATTTCAACCTGAACTGTTTTATATGGATACCACTTATAAATAAGGAGCATAGTTACAGAGACACAATTTGCAGCATGTAAATACATTGAGTAATATTATCAAATCGTGGCATTTCAAACCGATTTCTTGTCATTATTACTTTCCTATATGTCTCCAATATATTAGTCTAGTGCCATTTATGTATATTAGTGCCATCACTCCGAATTCAAAAGACCAGAAAAAGATGTAGAAACAAAGAACTGCAGATGCTGGTTAATACACAAAAGGACACAAAGTGCTGGAGTAACTTAGCAGGGCAGCATTCCTGGAGAATATGGATAGGTGCCCTTTTCCAGGTTTCTTTACTCTCTCCTCCCCACCCCCCCCCCCCCCCCCCCCCCCGCCATCCATTTCATTTTCTCCAGGATTGCTGCCTGACCTGCCGAGTTACTACAGCACTTTGTGTCCTGACCAGAAGAAGCCATCTGGTGCGATGACAAACTCCTGCTGATAGTTCTTTTTGAGGACCATTTGCTCCCATCTCAATGGTTCTTTTCCCTGTTTTATTTTTTTACTGAACTATTTTCCAGTAATTTTTCCATGAGCACAACATATATTAAAATATTTTTAATTCTGATTTTAAAGGAAGTTTCTTTACTCTGCCAAGAAACAGCAACATTTCCAATGTCCTATCGTAAACACGGAAGAAGAATGGCTTGTCTATTCGAATCTCCGTAGTTGTGTTGGTGACTGAGAGATCTTCTGCAATGACTTGCTCTCTCTCATCTTCCGTGACTTCAAAAATAATGCTTTGTATAACCTAGAAAAATATATACGCATGATTTTTAATGGATTGAGGAAGCTCAAATAAACATTTATTAATAAATGTATTAATAATGTATTAATAAATTAATATAAATTAAAAAAACAAAAGAACAAACACAATTTATCTAGCACTTTTGACATAGTAAAGTGTTTCAAATCGCACATTAGATTTTCAATCAAAACTTAATACGAGCTGCTGTGGAGATATAAAGGCAATTAGCTCAATAAAGTTCAATCGAAAAGGAGCTTTCATAAGTGATAGTAGTAGAATTAGGCCATTCGGCCCATCAAGCAGAGCTCTGGATGAGGACAAAGTTGGAGGTCTGGCCAGGAGAGTGTTGAATAGCCAATGCGGCAACCCTATACTCTGCACTCTGATATTTTTCTCTTTGCATTCTGGTTGTACTTATGTAATGGCTTGATTGCACTCATGTGCAGTATGATTTGACTGGATAGCACACAAAGTTCTACACAGTATCTCACAATACATGACAATAATAAACCAATAACAATGTCTGAATATAGAACTTCAGCAGCAGATGAGCTTAGATAGGCCGGTTGAGTGGACTTAAAGGTAAACAAGGGAGTATTTGATGTTGGAGGGCAGAGGAGCTATAATGTCCAAATTGAGAACTCTCTGATTCAACCTCAGCAAGCATCTTGGGATGTATCTCATTTAGACAAGGTTGTACTTTCCGGATGACATTGATCTTCTTGGATGTGGGTGTGGTATTGTCCCCTACCTGTTCTGGCACCAACCGTTGGGCACTGCTTATCCTGGAGAAATTGGCTCGATCACCCAGCATGTCTGGATCCTGGCTGAACAACTCCTTAACGTTGTAGGTGCCTTCCCACACAAAGCGTGGCATCACAAGCTTCACAAACCTGAAAAATGCAGGATAAATGTCCCCAGATATCAATCAATTGAGCATACAAGGTAACTTTTTGAGGGGTGAAATTAGACTTGGGATAGAAGTCAAAATTGGCCAAGACTCAATGTCAGCTTTCTGATTCATTTCCATCTACAATGCCAGAGTTTAAAAGCATCAAACATCAGGACCTGGATTAACAGAGAGAGCTAGTCTAGCGCCAACATTTTTGCTGCACCCATCTACAGTATGTCCATTGACCTGCCCACTTAACAATGGAAGTATAAATTGTGTCTCATTGTGTGTAGCCTTTCATGTACCTTGGATATTTTGGTAAATTAGAATAAGGAGGGATTGCTCTTTGAAAAGTGATGTCCAGATAGAAATATACAAACCATTAAATATAGTAGCCCAGGCTAATCTGACCTTAAAATCCTCAATGGAAACGGAAAATTCTGGAAATACTCAGTAGGTCAGGCAGCACAAGGGAAGAAAAGCAGAGTTAACATTTCAGTTTGAGGACTTTTTGTCCGTCTTCTGCTGCAGTGTCTTAATGCAGTGTCCTAAAAAACCTTAATGCTGTTTCTTTTTCCACAGATGCTGCTTGATTTGTTCAGTGTTTCTGCTTTTATTTCAGATTTCCAGTATCAAAAACTCTTTTTAAAAACATTTATGTCTGAAATCACAACGCCAGTCTCAGTGGTTCCACCTCAGAGTGGTAAACCTCATAGCAGTTGTATAAAGCTTGTGTATGTAATCTTGGCTGGACCACACTTGAAACATTTAATCAGTCTGATCTCCATATAAAAAAACATAGGGACACAAGAAGGGTTCACAAGGATGATGCCAGAACTGAAAGATAGTTACTGTCAAGGGAAGATAGGAACAGGGTGAGGGTATTTTCCCTCTCAAAGAAAAGATTTTGTGGGGAGATGCATGCGGTAACCCTATACTCTGCACTCTGATATTTTTCTCTTTGCATTCTGGTTGTACGTGTAATGGCTTGATTGTACTCATGTGCAGTATGATTTGACTGGATAGCACACAAAGTTCTACACAGTATCTCACAATACATGACAATAATAAACCAATAACAATGTCTGATATAGAGCTTCAGCAACAGATGAGCTTAGATAGGCCAGTTGAGTGGACTTAAAGGTAAACAAGGGAGTATTTGATGTTGGAAGGCAGAGGAGCTATAATGTCAGATTGAGAACTCTCTGGGAATGAAACAATTAGTTGTATTTATAACACCATTTGTGTGTTCTGGATTACCTACAGCACAGCAGTTTCTCAGCCATACATTGAATAATGAATACGGCTTATTTCTTAGTCTTCTAGCATGACTCTAGGACCCGTAACATCTTTAATAATCTCTAAGATCCTGAAAGAATTTGAAGGATTGACATACAGAAGATGTACATCTTCAAAACTAGGAGTCGTAGAGAGAAAATAATTTCCTGGTGAGCCAATAAAGAAATCTCTTTACCCAGAATTGGTAGCAATGTAGAACTCAGTACCGCAAGGGTAGTTGAGTTATTTTTTGGATTGTTTAATTTAAGGAAAGCCTCTTAAGCCTGATAGATGGGAACGGCAAGGTATTAAAAGGGAAGGTGAAGCAAGCATTTGTGGGGGTGGCATGCATCTGTTGGGTCCAATTATCTGCTTCTACGTAGTAAGTTCAATAAATCTAGAAAAAAATTGTAAAAAATTCTACAGTACCCAGTCTGAGAGTTGCCCAGGATTCTGTCAGTTGTCAGGGTTCTTTCAAAGTTCTTCATTTTGGCTGGTCGAACCGGTTGAATTAGCATGACATACATTGTCTCACTCAGTGGAAGTTTAATCATTGTGTATTCGGGAGCAGTCTTGTACTGAAGCTGGCCACACCAAATTGTCATAGGGACTTGGACTATGTCCCCCGCATCATTGAAGAAATCCTGAAGTTCTGTCCCATGACATTGAGATCTGGTTTTCCATCTTCCTGAGGGAAGAAAAGTTATTTTGATAGAGTTACAAAGGACATTCCCACATCTGTAGGATTCCCACAACAGGGAAATTTGCTACTCTTCTTGAATAATGCCAGGAGCACTTTATCTACATCAAATTGAAAAGGGGTAATATTGGAATGTGCTAACTGAGGAATGTGTGATTGTAGCGTTCCAATATTGTGCCATTTAATGTATGTTCGGAGCATTGTATTAATTTATTGTTATCAATTGGGAGCACTGCAGAACCTGTATTCAAAGTTTCCAGCAATGCACGTTTGTAGCATTGTATTAATTTATTGTTACCCATTCACAGCACTGCAGAATCTGTATTCATAGTTCCCAGCACTGGGTCAATTCATGATAGATTCCCAGTGGTGGAGCGTCAGTGTGTCAGGGAGAGGCTGGGCCCTTGGATCACCAAATGCTGGGAAATGGGATCACTATAGGTGATAACTTGACAATTGGTGTGCTAAACAGATATTGGTTCTCAGCATCAGTTCAATTTATTTTCATAGATTCCCAGCACCACGAATCTGTCAGCATAAGTTGGGAGTGCCAGATCCATTTATCGACTAGCTCTGAACCAATTTACTGTTAGGAGTTCCCGGCATATAACAAATTATCACGTGCACAGCACTAGTCGATTTATCATGATAGATTGCTCAGCACTGAAGCAACTTGTCATCATGGGTTCCAAGCAACATATCAACTCATCATCATGTATGCCTGGCATAGAACCAATATCACGAGTTGCCAGGAGTGAATACATTCCAAGCACTAAACAACTTGTGCACAGTACATTTGTTTCCAC
Organism: Okamejei kenojei; assembly: GCA_035221665.1. Taxonomy (NCBI): domain Eukaryota; kingdom Metazoa; phylum Chordata; class Chondrichthyes; order Rajiformes; family Rajidae; genus Okamejei; species Okamejei kenojei. The sequence goes on along the minus strand of CM069135.1, from coordinate 24,016,493 downwards.
CACTGGTTACTTAAAGTTATTGTTTCCCATGGCTGGAGTATTCTTCATCGTGATTCCAAACACTATTTATTTATCCTAGGTTTCCACACTGGATCAACATAGCATGACATGCTCCAATCGCTGTACCAGTTCATCATTGATTCCATGTAGCATCATAAATTCCCCACACTGAATCAATTTATCACCATAGATTTCCAGAGTAGTATCAATCCATCATGTTATAAAAATTGTTTCAATTTAGCGTTATACATTCCCATCGCTAGATTAAGTTTATCACCAAAGGCCCCAGCATTGTATCAAACCATCTTAGATTCTTAGCGATATTTAAGTTGTTCAAAGCAGATTCCAAGTAACATATTTATAATGTAGAAACAAGGAACTGCAGATGCTGATTTCAGATTCCGTGTGGAGAATTTGTGATGTTAATTTGATATGCGGCATGGATCCAATGATGAATATTTATAATCCCAACAAATTACAAATATATCATCATATGTTCCCAGAACTTTATAAATGTATTATGTTTTTTAATTTTAATTGCTTAGAATTATACTCTAGGTTCCTAATGCTCTACCATTTATTAACACTGGATTAATTTATCCTGCGCTGAGACTATTCATCATATATATGGAAAGTAATTGTCATATATGTGTCTCTAGGGAATTCTTTATTTTTTCAGTCAAAAAGATTATGCCAGCACCACTCTACGCCGCTCAATCCCTTAGGAAATCACAAGGTGACATTATCACAGCTCAAAGATGTTAACCTGCATGTTTTCCCTTTGTTATGGCACATTTTATCAAAGCATTTTTTCAAAATCAACTAGCACTTCTAGTGCTACCATCTTTGATCCTGCATGCTATTTTTATCAAAAAAACTCTCAAAAGCGCTCAAAACCAGCCGGATAACAGATGGAAAGAAACCCCAGGGGAATCAGACTAAGATGTACAGGAACAGGTCTTTCAAGTCTCTTTGATCATTCAACTACATTGTGATTGATTTCAGCCACCGCCATGAAACCATGACTCAATGGGAGGGAGGAACTGAAGGGAATCCACATTAGTCAGAAAATTGTGTTGCGTAAACTGTTGGGACTGAAGACAGATAAATCCCCAGGGCCTGATGGTCTGCATCCCAGAGGGCTCAAGGAGGTGGCCCTAGAAATCGTGGATGCATAAGTGATTATTTTCCAATGGTCTCTCGACTCTGGATCAGTTCCTGTGGACTGGAGGGTAGCCAGTGTAACTCCACTTTTTAAGAAAGGAAGCTAGAGAGAAAATGGGGAATTATAGACCAGTTAGCCTTACATCGGTGGTGGGGAAGATGCTGGAGTTGATTACTACAGATGTTTTACCAGCGCATTTGGAAAGCAGTGACGGGATCGTTCAAAGTCAGCATGGATTTATGAAGGGGAAATCATGCTTGATAATCTTTTGACATTTTTTTAGGATGTAACAAATAGAATGGATTAGGGAGAGCCAGTGAATGTGGTGTATCTGGACTTTCAAAAAGCCTTTGACAAGATCCCACAAAAGAGATTAGTGTGCAAAATTAGAGCACATGGCATTGGCGGTAGGGTATTGACATGAATAGAGAACTGGTTGGCAGACAGGAAGCAAAGAGTTGTAATTAACAGGTCCTTTTCATAATGGCAGGCAGTAACTAGTGGGGTGCCGCAAGGCTCGGTACTGGGACTCCAGTTGTTTACAACGATTTAGACGAGGGAATTAAATGTGACATCTCTAAGTTTGCAGATGACACAAAGCTGGGTGGCAGTGTGAGCTGCGAGGAGGATGCTATGAGGCTGCAGGGAGACTTGGATAGGTTAGGTGAGGGGGCAGAAGCATGGCAGATGCAGTATAATGTGGATAAATGTGAGATCCACTTTGGTGGCAAGAACAGGAAGGCAGATTGTAATCTGAATGGTGTCAGATTAGGAGAAGGGGATGTGCAACGAGACCTGGGTGTATTTGTACATCAGTCACTGAAAGTAAGCATGCAGGTACAGCAGTCAGTGAAGAAAGCCAATGGCATGTTGGCCTTCATTGCGAGAGGATTTGAGTTTAGGAGCAAGGATCTCCAACTGCAGTTGTACAGGGCCCTGGTGAGACCGCACCTAGAGTATTGTGTGCAATTTTGGTCGCCTAATTTGAGGAAGGACATTATTGCTATTGTGGCAGTGCAACGTAGGTTCACCAGGTTAATTCCCGGGATGACAGGACTGACATATGATGAAAGAATGGGTCGACTGGGCTTGTATTCATTGGAATTTAGAAGGTTGAGAGGGAATCTTATAGAAACCTATAACATTTTTAGAGGACTGAACAGGGTAGATGCAGGAAAAATGTTCCCGATGTTAGGGGAGTCCAGAACTAGGGGTCACAGTTTAAGAATAGGGGGTAGGCCATTTAGGACTGAAATGAGGAAAAACGTTTTTACCCGGAGAGTTGAAAATCTATGGAATTCTCTGCCGCAGAAGACAATGGAGGCCAATTCACTGGATGTTTTCAAGTGAGAGTTAGATTTAGCTCTTCGGGCTAAGAGTATCAAGGGATATGGGGGAAAGGCCGGAATGGGGATACTGATTTTGGATGATCAGCCATGATCATATTGAATGGCGATGCTGACTCGATGGCCTACTCCTGCACCTGTTGTCTATGTTTTTAGTGTAGTCTTACTCATTAATATCTGTCAAATTCCATTTTGAGAAACTCAATTCAACCTCAGGCTGAGGTTTTCACGACTCTTTGCGTGAAGAAATTCTTGATGTGTCACTCCCACCCCCACTCCAGCTTTAATCTTATTTATACTTTGCTCAAGGACATTTTTTTGTCCTCCATCTACCCTGTTGAATTCTTCACTCACTTTGCACAAGAAAGGGCTTCAGCTTGGTTGAACTTTTTTTCCCCCGAAGAAGCAGAACAGCATTGATAAAGGGGGAGAAATTTTAAATAGAAATCCCATTTGAATGATCAAATTTCTGTAATGTTTTATACTAGTTTATGAAATATCCAACCCACATAACTGTTCAAATGCCATTCAAATCAATCACACTATCTTTCTATTAATCATAGTCTTTCAAGGAACCCCTTAAAGTTCACTTTATTCCTAGGTATGTGGCCAAATGTAGATACTTTTTTTAAGAAAGCTGGTAAATGGTTCTGCGCAGTTTAGGTCATTTCCAGTTACTTAAAGTAGGGTTATAAGCAGTTAGTGAATATTCCTCCAATTAAAATGCTGAATTGTTTTGAAAAATCCAGTTTTCAGTTTCATCAAAAAACTTGAACCAGTTTTAACAGCAAAATAAAATCATTCTGTGAAGCTGCCAAATTTGCTGCTTCCTGCGATTTTTACAAGCAGTTTGAGGAGGAAATTGACAGGAACAGCTTTTGGTACGGAATTTGTCAGCGACTGCTGGCGTCATATCAGTGTTAGCAAAAGATTTTGAACATTTCAAAATCCAGCGGCGACAAAAAAATGTTGCGACACTTGAAAAAACACCGTGCGTCAAGATTTGACTATACTGTTGTCTAGTTTATTCAATGTCCCTAAGGTTCTTACAAAGAATGAGTTCTTATAAATATCTGTCCTGGCGAAGAGATGTCACATAGACATCTCTTGGCCATTAACCAGATCATCCTCCAACCTCAATGTTCAAACCCAGTCTGTGTGACTACAACCAAGCTAACAGTCTGGTGAATCTCACAACTCGGCTCAAATCCAGACGGCGACTGAACTCATCTGAAAATCAGTGGAGTTTCCTTGGATTTCTTCCCAGCGGTCTGTCGGGAATGTTGGATGTTACCCGACAAGCCATTTCGCTGCTTTTGAAGCTGCTCCTGGTTCCCCAGGGCCTAACCTTTAAAGTGAATAAAGCTGGCCACCAGCAGGTTGGTGCGGGGAGTCAGACCGGCCACGAGAGTGTCCATCCGGCCCCCGCTCGCTCTGTGGACGAGGCTGTTGATCGACTCTTCAACCACTCGGGGCTGGCTGAAGTTGGCACCTCCCAGCTGCACCTCGGGATAAAAGCGGCGGAGGCTCTGGACGAAGCTCTGGCGAAGCCTCAGACCCTCCTGGAAGATCATCCAGGTGCCGGTGGACAGGGAGCCGCGCTGGTGGGAGAGGACGTCTCGGAGGAGCAGCCGGAATTGCTGATGCATGTCCTGGGAACGCTGGCTGTCCCTGATCTCTCCACAGCTGGTGTCGGAGAGGCCCAAAACGTCGTAGAATTTGTCAGCGGTTGCCCCATCCGCACCCAGTAACAGACTGGCCAGCACCATGTGGAGGTACGGAGGGGAGAGCACCGTGGCCCCCGACTCCTCCCGCGACATCCAGCGAGAGAACCAGGAATTGCCGAGAGCGGCCTGGAGACTGGATAAATATCTCCGCTTACTGCGGTTGGGCTGCACCTGTTCCTCCTCCTCATCATCCCACCATGCACCCTTGGAGCCATTGACCTGGTTGGCATTCACTTCAATCACTCCGGACAAGGTCGTCTCTTTCCCTTCGATCTCCACCGAAGAGGTCAATGCATTACAGCTAACCAGACTAAATGGGTGAATGTAGGGCCGGTAAGGTGCCCCTGGTTCCAAGAGTGCCCCAATGTAGAGGAGAGGGAAGATCAGCTTCATCCTCTTCCTCTTCTCAACTAAGGCTGGAATCAGAGAAGAAACATGTGTTGGTTTTCGCACAGTGAAGTGTCAAGTGTGTTTAGTTGTCATATGCACCAGGAAAGGAACAGTGGCATTCTTACTTGCTGCAGATTTGCAGGAACATTATCGCAACAAATAAAATAGTCAATAGTACAATATATTATCATTGTCTATCAGTGTCTATCTTACACTCAATGCCCTGACCTATGAAAGTAAGCATACAATATGGCTTCTTTACCATTCTACTTTTGTTGCCACTTTAAGAGAATTATGTACTTGGTCCGCAAGATCTGCTGTTAACATAGAAACATAGAAAATAGGTGCAGGAGTAGGCCATTCGGCCCTTCGAGCCTGCACCGCCATTCAATATGATCATGGCTGATTATTCAACTCAGTATCCTGTACCTGCCTTCTCTCCATACCCCACTGATCCCTTTAGCCACAAAGGCCACATCTAACTCCCTCTTAAATATAGCCAATGAACTGGCCTCAACTACCTTCTGTGGCAGAGAATTCCAGAGACTCACCACTCGTGCAATTAATTGTGTCTTTTTCCCTTTCCCTGAAAGTAAGCTTGCAGGTACAGCAGGCAGTGAAGGAAGTGAATGGGTATGTTGAGCTTCATAACAAGAGGAGTTGAGTATAGGAGCAAAGAGGTCCTTCTGCAGTTGTACAGGGCCCTAGTGAGACCACACCTGGAGTATTGTGTGCAGTTTTGGTTCCAAATTTGAGGAAGGACATTCTTGCTATTGAGGGAGTGCAGCGTAGGTTCACAAGGTTAATTCTCGGGATGACGGGGTGGTCATGTTGATAGAATGGAATGGCTGGGATTGTATACTGTGGAATTTTAGAGGGGATGTTATGGAAACATATAAGATTGTTAAGGGTTTGGACACGCTCGAAGCAGGAAACATGTTCCCGATGTTGGGGGAGTCCAGAACCAGGGGCCACAGTTTAAGAATGAGGGGTAAGCCATTTAGAACGGATTTGAGGAAATACCTTTTCTCACAGAGAGTTGTGAGTCTGTGGAATTCTCCGCCTCAGAGGGAGGTGCAGGCTGGTTCTCTGAATGCTTTCAAGAGAGAGTTAGATAGAGCTCTTAAAGATAGCGGAGTCAAGGGATATGGGGAGAGCGCGGGAACGGGGTACTGATTGGGGATGATCAGCCATGATCACATTGAATGGCGGTGCTGGCTCGAAGGGCCGAATGGCCTACTCCTGCACCTATTGTCTATTGTCTATTTGACCTCCCAAAGGTGCAACACCTCACAATTCCTCAGGTTAAACACCTATCTGCCATTACTCCGCCCATTTTATATCTCGCTGTATCCTTGATAACCTTCCTCTCAGTCTGCGACCCCAGCAATCTTGGTGTCATCTGCAAACTTATTAACCAACCCATCTACATTTATGTCCAAGGCATTTATATATATATCATGAACAGCAGAGGTCCCAGCACAGATCACTGTGGCACTCCTCTGGTCATAGAAGCATAGCCTGAATATTGTAGACAGACACAAAATGCTGGAGTAACTCAGCAGGACAGGCAGCATCTCTGCTGAAAAGGAATGGGTGATGTTTCGGGTCGAGACACTCCTTCAGACTGAATATTGTCCTTCCTTCATTTCTGAATCCATACGACCAAGTCACCATTATTCCCGTGCATCTCAATCTTCTGGATCAGCCTACCATGAGTGACTTCATCAAATGCCTTACTAAAACCCATGTAGACAACATCCACAGCCCTGTCCTCATTAATCACCTTCCTCATCTCCTCAAAAAAACAAGTTAATGCTTTGTAGGTAGATTCATCTCGTTGTAGGGGAAACACCGCAATTGCAATTGTACAACAATATACTTTATCTTAAAAAATACCTCCTTAATATAATCATGGCCACGCTGAACGTTAGGGTCTCTGCTTACAATAGAGACACGCCCTAACTTGAGAAGGAATATATTCCAATTAAGCCTTGAGCTTAGAGAAGCACTTACCGTTACTAAAAGTCTGACCGTTGCTTTTGACTGTTCCGTGCACATGTGTCATGAAGTGATCTTTTCCCTGCTGAGGTGATTATTAACCAGTCAGCTGCCCACGATAAACAAATACCTTTGCTTACATTCAAATAGACCACAAAAAGTCACGGTAATTGTTACCCTGCTAACCTTGGCATGTCAGTATTGGGGGAGCATGTGTTTATGTGGCACCTTCAGGAGCTTCCAAGGGGTGTTCCACACTTTGTATGTAATCACAAGTTGGTCTACAAACTTAAAGCACTCAGTATTGGTGGTTCAGTATTGATGTGGATAGAGAACTGGCTGGCAGACAGGAAGCAAAGAGTAGGAGTGAACGGGTCCTTTTCAGGATGGCAGGCAGTGACTAGTGGGGTGCCACAAGGCTCAGTGCTGGGACCCCAGCTATTTACAATATACATTAATGATTTGGACGAGGGAATTAAATGCAACATCTCGAAGTTTGCCGATGACACGAAACTGGGGGGCAGTGTTAGCTGTGAGGAGGATGCTAGGAGGCTGCAGGATGACTTGGATAGACTGGGTGAGTGGGCAAATGCATGGCAGATGCAGTATATAAGATAAATGTGAGGTTATCCACTTTGGTGGCAAAAACAGGAAGGTAGACTATTATTTGAATGGTGACCGATTAGGAAAAGGGGGGATGCAGCGAGACCTGGGTGTCATGGTACACCAGTCATTGAAAGTAGGCATGCAGGTGCAGCAGGCTGTGAAGACAGCAAATGGTATGTTGGCATTCATAGCAAAAGGATTTGAGTACAAGAGCAGGGAGGTTCTACTGCAGTTGTACAGGGTCTTGGTGAGGCCACACCTGGAGTATTGCGTACAGTTTTGGTCTCCTAATCTGAGGAAAGACATTCTTGCCATAGAGGGAGTACAGAGAAGGTTCACCAGACTGATTCCTGGGATGACACGACTTCCATATGAAGAAAGACTGGATAGACTCGGCTTGTACTCGCTGGAATTTAGAAGATTGAGGGGTGATCTCATAGAGACTTACAAAATTCTTAAGGGGTTGGACAGGCTAGATGTAGGAAGATTGTTCCCGATGTTGGGGAAGTCCAGGACAAGGGGTCACAGTTTAAGGATAAGGGGGAAGTCTTTTAGGACCGAGATGAGAAAATTGTTTTTCACACAGAGTGGTGAATCTGTGGAATTCTCTGCCACAGAAGGTAATTGAGGCCAGTTTGTTGGCCATATTTAGGAGGGAGTTGGATGTGGCCCTTGTGGCTGAAGGGATCAGGGGGTATAGAGAGAAGGCAGGTACAGGATACTGAGTTGGATGATCAGCCATGATCATATTGAATGGCGGTGCAGGCTCGAAGGGCTGAATGGCCTGCTCCTGCACCTAATTTCTATGTTTCTATGTTTCTATCACTGTCGTGATGTGGGAAACATGCAGCCATTTCACTTAGAGCAAGTTCCGAAAATAGACCTTTGACAAAGATCAGATTGTAAAGATGAAAATTAATGAAGAAATTGCAGGTGCTGGAAATCTGAAATTAAGACAGCAATTGTTACAAAAACTCAGCAGGTCAGGCAACATCTGTGGAAATAGAACCAGTGGCGGTTACATATCAGGGACCCTTCACTAGAACAGGGGAAGAGGGAAAACCTGATTCTCTCTTTCTTTCGTGCCGCTTCAAGGCCGGACCTACTGCAGCCACCGCCAGCCTCTTACAAGCTGCGTCTGCCGTCGTTGCTGCCAGCGCCACCACCGCCGACCCTTACCCACACTCCGACCGCCTGTGGGCTGCGACCATTGACTCCACGTATCTTCGCCTCTTCCCTGTCCACCAGCAAGCCGGGGCGGTCAACTCACCTGGATTCCAGGCCCAGTTCCGGAACGAGAGTCTGAAGAAGGGTCTCAACATTAAACATCACCTATCCATGTTCTCCAGACATGCTGAGTCACTCCAGCACTCCGTGCCCTTTCGCGTATTAACCAGGAACTGCAGTTATTTATTTCTCTGACTTATACAATGAATACTTTGGTTCTAGCGGACAATCGGCAATAACCAACACCATTTCCCCCACCCCACTACAGTCCATTATAACATGGGTATACTTTATAGTACGGTAATGGTCAATTGTCTCCCTCTGCTGGTCACAACTTGCTTTGACAGAACCAAAAACTTCAATTGTTTGTCATGTACATCAATGATCTGGATGATGGGGTGGAAAATTGGATAAGTAAGTATGCAGATGATACTAAGATAGGTGGTGTTGTGGATAATGAAGTAGATTTTCAAGGTCTACAGAGAGATTTGGGCCATTTGGAAAAGTGGGCTGAAAGATGGCAGATGGAGTTTAATGCTGTTAAGTGTGAAGTGCTACATCTTGGCAGGACAAATCAAAATAGGACGTACATGGTAAATGGTAGGGAATTGAGGAATGCTGTGGAACAGAGGGATCTAGGAATAACTGTGCACAGTTCCCTGAAGGTAGAATCGCATGTAGATAGGGTGGTAAAGAAAGCCTTTGGTGTGCTGGCCTTTATAAATCAGAGCATTGAATATAGGAGTAGGGAAGTAATGTTAAAATTGTACAAGGCATTGGTAAGACCAATTCTGGAGTATGGTGTACAATTTTGGTCGCCTAGTTTATAGGAAGGATGTCAACAAAATAGAGAGAGTACAGAGGAGATTTACTAGAATGTTGCCAGGGTTCCAGCAACTATGTTACAGAGAAAGGTTGAACAAGTTAGGTCTTTATTCTTTGGAGCGCAGAAGGTTAAGGGGGGACTTGATTGAGGTCTTTAAATGATGAAAGGGATAGACAGAGTTAACGTGGATACGTTTTTCCCATTGAGGGTAGGGAAGATTCAAACAAGAGGGCATGACATGAGAATTAAGGGACGGAAGTTTAGGGGTAACGTGAGGGGGAACTTCTTTACTCAGAGGGTGGTGGCTGTGTGGAATGAGCTTCCAGCAGAAGTGGTGGAGGCAGGATCGATTTTAACATTTAAGAGTAAAGTGGATAGGTATATGGACGTGAAGGGAATGGAGGGGTATGGTCTGAGTGCAGGTAGATGGGACTAGGGGAAAACAAATGGTCGGCACGGACTGGAAGGGCCGAGAGGGCCTGTTTCCGTGCTGTAATTGTTATATGGTTATATGGTTAATTGAGTGCATTGAACTAAGATCGCAGGTGACAGAGTACTGACCGACATCTACTATAAACCCACTGACTCCCGTGGCTATCTGGTCTACACTTCTTCCCACCCTGCGTCCTGTAAGGACCATCCCCTACTCCATCTGCTCCCAGGATGAGGTGTTCCACACCAGGCCATCGGAGATGTCCTTATTCTTTAGGGAACGGGGGTTCCTCTTTTACTATAGATAAGGCTCTCACCAGGGTCTCTTCTATACCCTGTAACTCCACTCTCACTCCCCATCCCCCCACTCGTAGCAAGGGTAGAGTCCCCCTTGTCCTCACCTTCCACCCTACCAGCCGTCACATACAACAGATAATCCTCCGCCATTTTCGCCACCTCTAACGGGATCCCACCACTGGTCACATCTTCCCATCTCCTCCCCTTTCGGCTTTCCGCAGAGACCGCTCCCTCCGTAACTCCCTGGTCAATTCGTCCCTTCCCACCCAAACCACCCCCTCTCCGGGAACTTTCCCTGGCAACCGCAGGAAATGCTACACTTGTCTCTTCACCTCCCCCCTCGACTGCAATGAAGGACCTAAGCAGTCTTTCCAGGAGAGGCAGAGGTTCACCTGCACCTCCTCAAACCTCATCTATTGCATCCGCTGCTCTAGGTGTCAGCTGCTCTACATCGGTGAGACCAAGCGTAGGCTCGGTGATCGCTTCGCCCAACACCTTCGATCAGTTCGCAATAACCAACCTGATCTCTCGGTGGCTCAGCACTTCAACTCCCCACCCCATTCCGAATCCGACCTTTCTGTCTTGGGCCTCCTCCATGGCCAGAGTGAGGCCCACCATAGATTGGAGGAGCAGCACCTCATATTTTGCTTGTGTACTTTACACCGCAGCGGTATGAACATTGACTTCTCCAATTTCAGGTAGTCCCTGCTTTCTCCCTCTTTACCCTCCCCTTCCCAGCTCTCCCACAGCCCACTGTCTCCACCTCTTCCTTTCTTCTTCCCGCCCACACACTTCCATATGCCATATCAGTCTGACGAAGGGTCTCGAACCGAAACGTCGCCTATTTCCTTCGCTCCATAGATGCTGCCTCACCCGCTGAGTTTCTCCAGCATTTTTGTCTACCTTTGATCTAAGACCCAGTAAGAATTACACATCCAAGTCAGGACTGGGCTTCACAAGAGAATGTGGATAAAATATGGCTGGCTGTGAAACCTTGCTTCTTTGGTTGCCATCTGGATTGAAAAGGGGATAGGGGAGTGGTCTCTGTCTGAGGAACAAAATGCTGGAGTAACTCAGTGGATCAGGCAGCATCTCTGGAGAAAAAGGATGAGTGACGTTTTGAGTTGGGACCCTTGTTTAGATTGAAAGTAGAGGGGAAGGAACTGGAGCTAGGAAATGCCCAGAACAAAGCAAGGCCAGCAATAGATGACCAAGGAAGGGTGGAGCCTATAATGGCCCATTGTTGGCTGAGGAAGAGAGGATAACAAAGCGATGAAAATAAACCTCACCAGAAACGTCACCCATTCCTTCTCTCTGGGGATAGACAATAGGTGCAGGAGTAGGCCATTTGGCCCTTCGAGCCAGCACCGCCATTCAATGTGATCATGGCTGATCATCCCCAATCAGTACCCCGTTCCTGCCTTCTCCCCATATCCCCTGGCTCTGCTATTTTTAAGAGCCCTATCTAGCTCTCTCTTGAAACCATCCAGAGAACCTGCCTCCACCGCCCTCTGAGGCAGAGAATTCCACACTCACCCCTCTCTGTGAGAAAAAGTGTTTCCTCGTCTCCGTTCTAAATGGCTTACTCCTTATTCTTAAACTGTGGCCCCTGGTTCTGGACTCCACCAACATCGGGAACATGTTTCCTGCCTCTAGTGTGTCCAAGCCCTTAACAATCTTATTTGTTTTAATGAGATCCCCTCTCATCCTTCTAAACTCCAGAGTGTACAAGCCCAGCTGCTCCATTCTCTCAGCATATGACAGTCCCGCCATCCCGGGAATTAACCTTGTAAACCTACGCTGCACTCCGTCAATAGCAAGAATGTCCTTCCTCAAATTAGGGAACCAAAACTGCACACAATACTCCAGATGTGGTCTCACTAGGGCTTGTACAATTGCAGAAGGACCTCTTTGTTCTTATATTCGATTCCTCTTGTTATAAAGGCCAACATGCCATTCGCTTTCTTCACTGCTGTACCTGCATGCTTACTTTCATAGACTGATGTACAAGGACCCCAGATCCCGTTGTACTTCCCCTTTTCCCAACTTGATGCCATTTAGATAGTAAGCTGCCTTCGTGTTTTTTGCTGCCAAAGTGGATAACCTCACATTTATCCGCATTAAGCTTCATCTGCCATGCATCTGCCCACTCCCCCAACCTGTCCAAGTCACCCTGCATTCTCATAGCATCCCCCTCACAGTTCACACTGCCACCCAGCCTTGTGTCATCTGCAAATTCGCTAATGTTACTTTGAATCCCTTCATCCAAATCATTGATGTATATTGTAAATAGCTGCGGTCCCAGCACTGAGCCTTGCGGTACCCCACTAGTCACTGCCAGCCAGTCTGAAAGGGACCCTTTATTCCCTACTCTTTGTTTCCTGTCTGCCAACCACTTCTCTATCCATGTCAGCACTCAACCCCCAATACCATGTGCCCTAATTTTGCCCACTAATCTGCAATGTGGGACCTTATCAAATGTTTTCTGAAAGTCCCGGTACATTACATTCACTGGCTTTCCCTTGTCCATTTTCCTAGTTACATCTTCAAAAAATTCCAGAAGATTAATCAAGCATGATTTCCCCTTCGTAAATCCATGTTGACTCGGACCGATCCTGTTACTGCTATCCAAACGTGCAGCTATCTCATCTTTTATAATTGACTCCAGCATCTTCCCTACCACCGATGTCAGGCTAATTGGTGTATAATTCCCCGTCTTATCTCTCCCGCCTTTCTTAAAAAGTGGATGCTGCCTATACTGCAGAGTTACTCTAGCATTTTGTGTCTATCCTCAGTTTATCCTTGCAGCTGGTCCCTAAAAAAATCCCAGTCACTATTTTGACAAAATCATGGCAGTTCTCCCCCATGTCCTCTCAACCTGCACAATACTAAAGTGAATCATCTGATCATGAATTATTTTCTAAAAATACTTTTATTTGAAAAACATATAAAACAAAAAAACAGTGCAAAACACTTCTCATTCTCAATGTTGAAACATTCAAAGGTCTATACATTCAATAGTGTCACACTCAGTAGTGTTTGCATCTATGTTTAAACAAAACATTTGATCATTATTGCACACTTGTGTAGGAAGGAACTGCCAATGCTGGTTTATACCGAAGATAGACACAAAATGCTGGAGTAACTCAGCGGGTCAGGCAGCATCTCTGGAGGAATAGAATAGGCGACGTTTCAAGTCAGAACCTTTCTTCACACACTTGTTGACTCAAGTTATGTAAATTTGCTGCCATTACTTTTCTTCACATGAACCCGGGATTTGTAACAGGTTTTGGCAAAGTGAAGTTGCAGCTTGATTCTTCCAATCATTTCAATATGTGCTCACTGCAATTTTTTTTAAAACTCAGATCAATGAAAGAGGCGAAAGAATGGTGTTGTGTGTACAGGACTAAAGCAGTTTTGCAGAAAAGCAGAAGGGATTTCAGGTGTTTTACATTACGAGACACTCCCAGAACAGGAACCATGGGAATTTGAAATTTGTCCTGACTGTCCAGTTTAACTAGTTTTTAATTCTCAACTGTATTCCATGCAGTGGGTAAGGTGTGATTCAAGCCCTTTCCTACTACACCCTTTCGCTGAATCATTCTTGGATTCCATGTGGCCTTAAAGCTGTTGACATTAACACAATGGGGGGGTACACAAAAGGCTGGAGAAACTCAGCGGGTGCAGCAGCATCTAAGGAGCGAAGGAGATAGGCGACGTTTCGGGTCGAGACCCTTCTTCAGACTGGTCAGGGATCAGGGAAACAGATTCAGACCATAATTTTCATTCATTCTCATGTGTCCTTTATTAATGGAATTATGAATCCATTTATTAAAACATTTGTTAAATAATAAAAAATTAAAATTAAACCGAATTGCAATGGTGGTGGGTAAATCGCAGTACACACATGCAACAAAGTATCACTAAAAAATTCAAGAATTACAAATAATCACCAATCTGTATCCAGGGATATGGGGAGAAAGCAGGAATGGTGTACTGATTTTGGATGATCAGCCTTGATCATATTGAATGGCGGTGCTGGCTCAAAGGGCCGAATGGCCTACTCCTGCACCTATTTTCTATGTTTCTATGTTCATATGATGTTAAGCCACAACATAATTTTTAAATCCCTACTTGTTATAATCTCTTTTAAATCATTTCTGGTTAAAGTATACGGAAAAAAGGAATGACGATTGGTTACATTTGGGGTTGGGGGTAGGGGTGGGGTTGGGGGTAGGGTTGGGGAATGCTTTGGAATAGAGGCAGAACATGCTGGAAACACTCAGCATGTCAGGCAGCATCTGTGGAGGAAGAAAGAGGGTTAATATCTCACTTCTAAGAGCATTAACTCTGTTTCTCTCTCCACAGATGTTGCCTGACCTGCTGAGTTTTCCCAGCATGTTCTCTTTTTATTTGGTTTGAAGGGCATTGGAATAAAGGCAGAGAATATCAGACAACTGGACCAACCTATCAACAACTAGAGAGCAGTCCCAAGCTACTATCTACCTTATTGGAGACCCTTGGACTAAACTTTATCTTGCACTAAATGTCATTAAGGTTATGTGATAGGAGTAGAATTAGGCCATTCGGCCCATCAAGTTTACTCTGCCATTCAATCATGGCTGATCTATCTCTCCCTCCTGCCTTCTCCCCATAACCGACACCTGTGCTAATCAAAAAATATCTATCTCTGCTTTAAAAATATCCACTGCCTTTGCCTCTGCAGCCTTCTGTGGCAAAGAATTCCACAGATTCACCAGCCTCTGACTAAAGAACCCACCGACTTATTCACGTTACTCACTTTATTGTGCATTTGTTCACTGTGGATGGCTCGATTGTAATCACGTATTGTCTTTCTGCCGACTGTAACAAAAGCTTTTCACAGCACCTCGGTCTGAACTAAACAAAACACTCTGCAGGTCAGGCAGCATCTGTGGGGAGAGAAACAGTTAGCATTTCAGCTAGATCATTTTGACCTGAAACCTGCTGAGTATTTCCAACATTTTCTGTTTTCACTTCAGATTTCTGGCATCTGCAGTTCTTGCTTTTCAGTTGTAAGAGTGAAGATTATAACTGATTAAGGGATGGTCTGATGGCCAGCCACTACCTTGATCCTCAGGGTGTGAGCTTGTGGGGTGGGGATGGGGAGTGCTGAGATTAACACATTGGCACAGTCAATAGACAATAGGTGCAGGAGAAGGCCATTCGGCCCTTCGAGCCAGCACCCCCCATCCAATGTAATCATGGCTGATCATCCCCAATTAGTCCCTGCCTTCTCCCCATATCCCCTGACTCCGCTATTTTTAAGAACCCTATCTAGCTCTCTCTTGAAAGCATCCAGAGAACCTGCCTCCACCGCCCTCTGAGGCAGAGAATTCCACAGACTCGCAACTCTCTGTGAGTCCGCAGACACGCAGTGCTGGGGTAACTCAGCGGGCCAGGCAGCGTCTCCCAGCCCTTCTTCAGACTCGTGCTATTTCGGGTGAGTAATGGCCCGGTTGCAGAGGGTGTGTCAGTTTAGCGGGTTGGGATGATAACAGGTGTAGGCGGAGGGGGCGGGCGGGGCTCTGTGGGAAGAGGAAGCCTGGCGCAGTCTTGCTCCAGCAGGTGAATCGGCAGCTTGGCTCAGGATCTCTCGCCTCCACCGCTCAAACATGTCCTATGTGTTCACCTCGGCGAGCGGGGGCTCCCAAAATAAGACGGCGGTGCAGGACCGGGCGAAGATGGGGGTCAAGGCCAGGAAGCTCACCTTCCAGGAGCTGAAGCAACAGTGCCTGAAGGAGCGGGTCCTGTACGAGGACCCGGAGTTCCCCGCCGTTGAGGCGTCGCTCTTCTACAGCGAGAAGCCTCCAGTTGCCTTTGAGTGGAAGCGGCCGAAGGCAAGTGTCCGCATGAAGTGTACGCGGGAGCAGAGCAGGTGTACACGCTGCTGGGGCTTGTGTGTGTGTGTGTGTGTGTGTGTGGGGGGGGGGGGGGGGGGGGGGGGGGGGGGGGGGGGGGGGGGGAGCAGGGAGTGTGAACGGCACAGCGCCACATGTACGGGTTCGATCCTGACCTCCGGTGCAAAACTGTGTGGCGTTTGCACGTTCTTCCCTGTGGGTGGACCGCGTGGGTTTCCTCCGGGTGCTCCGCTTTTCCTTCCCACGCGCCAACGACGCGCGGGTTTGTGGACTGCGTAGGAGGGAACTCCGGATGTTGGTTTAAAACGAAGGTAGACACAAAACGCTGGAGTGACCCCGCGGGACAGGCAGCATCGCCGGCGAGAAGGAATTGGGGGACGTTTTGGGTCGAGACCCTTCACCAGTCTGAACACATTGGCACAGGGTGCAGACACGTAGTGGTGGGGTAACTCAGCGGCTCAGGCAGCATCTCCGAAAAACTGAGAGTCAGGGGAAAGGGAAATGAGAGATGTAGATGGTGATATAGAGAGAAATAGGACAAATGCACGAAAGGAATGCAAAACAGTATCGATGATCAAGGAAATGTGGAGCCCACAATGGTCCATTGTTGGCAGTGGGCTGGGTGGATAACGATTTATACGGACAGTGCAATTCAACAGGATGACAGGGAAACTAGTATGGCAACTAGGGTTGGGAAGGGATGGAGAGAGAGGGGATTTGGTTACTTGAAGTTAGAGAAATCGAAAGTCATACTACTTGGTTGTAAGCTGCCCAAGAGACACATGAGGTACTATTCCTCCAATTTGAGTTTGGCCTCACTCTGACAATAGAGGAGGCCCAGGACTGAAAGGTCAATATAGGAATGGGAAGGGGAGTTAAAAGCCTCTGACTACAGGACAGGGAGCTGTGTACATGAGAAAAGCAGCCATGATATCTGAGGGTTTTTGAAAGTCGATTAAGCTGCGTGGGCAGCCCATGAGCATGGCAATGGAAGCTCTTAACATGGGGATGAGATTTGAGTACATGTTCTTTGGGGGAGAAGCCTGCACAAGGTTACACCGCCCTTCCACAACTTAAGGATCTTTCATGGCGTATCTTCAACGTGAGATCTTGGGGTACACAGGGACCCGTTTCCCAAATAATAGTAAGGACTACTCGCTCAATGACGTTGACACTTCAGAAGTGGTCATAGCCTGCAGAGATCCCACTATCGCGGGAAACATCATCCCAGTGTCTGTCATGCCCTGTATTTTTCAGTGAGATCAGGTCTCATTGTGCTTAATTCTTGAGATTATGGTACCAGAATGTTTAACTTTTTATCTGAGGACATACCCCTTGGCCTTGGAAGTGAACCTTTACCACATTCTTTCCATCACACCTACATCCTTCCATGAGTGGGAGACCAGCCACTGGCAAAAAGAAACCTGTGCATACATCACCATCTCAGACTGTTCTATGTTATGAAGCACTATTAGAGAACACTTAATACAGGAAGGTATTAACAGCTTTTAAAGACATGGGCAGAAAAGTGTGTGGTTTTTTAAAAGAACAATTAGCAGTACATTTTGGGGATACTACCAAACTGATTAATGTTTGATAGAAATTTGAAGCTGTGCTGATGACATAGGTGAGATGGCCGACAGAAACCTGACTCCCAGCGAGGCATTGGTCACCTTGAAAGAGTTATTCATACCAGATTCCCAGTTCCTCTGCATCTCCTGCATGGCAAGATGCCTAGAAGTCTCTCTTAGACCTAGTTATCTCCCTTGTACATAGATGTCCACCACGTAGAGACACAAAAAGCTGGAGCAACTCAGCGGGACAGGCAGAGAAGGAATGGGTGATGTTTTGGGTCAAGACCCTTAGTCTGAAGAAGGGTCTCGACCCAAAACTTCACACATTCCTTCTCTCTCGAGATGCTGCCCGTCCCGCTGAGTTACTCCGGCTTTTTGTGTCTATCTTCGATGCCTACCACATACTTGGATATGTCCTTTGTCCCTGCCTTGTGTCTATGTATCTCTTTTATGCTTCAGTTTGTCCATCTGTGCCTCAACATCTCCCTTGTCCCTTGACGTCTTATTCTGATGTTCAACAACTCCCCCGTTCCTCAACTTCTCCCTCGTAACTTGACATCTCCTTCCATGCCCTGACTTATACATCCATGCCTCCCTCTGCACCTCGACATCTTCCTCTATTTCCTAAGAACTTCCTCATCATTTTGCTGCATTTCTGAACTCCTATATTCTTCAACATCTGCCTTCATTCCTTGTCATCTCCCTCTTTCAATAACTCCCTCTATCTGACATCCTCCCTCTATTCCTCAACATCTCTTTTGTTAGTGACCAGTGGGGTACCGCAAGGCTCGGTGCTGGGACCGCAGCTATTTACAATATACATCAATGATTTAGATGAAGGGATCCAAAGTAACTTTAGCAAATTTGCAGATGACTCAAAGCTGGGTGGCAGTTTGAACTGTGAGGAGGATGCGATGAGAATTCAGGGTGACGGACAGGTTTGGGGAGTGGGCAGATGCAGTTTAATGTGGATGAATGTGAGGTTATCCACTTTGGTAGCAAAAACAGGAGGGCAGATTATTATCTAAATGGTATCAAAATGGAAAGGGAAGTACAGCGGGATCTGGGCGTCCTTGTTCATCAATCAACAAAAGTAAGCAGGCAGGTACAGCAGGCAGTGAGGAAAGCGTATGGCATGTTAGTTAGCCTTCATAACAAGAGGAGTTGAGTATAGGAGCAAAGAGGTCCTTCTGCAGTTGTACATGGCCCTAGTGAGACCTTACCTTGAGTATTGTGTGCAGTTTTAGTCCCCTAATTTGAGGAAGGACATTCTTGCTATTGAGGGAGTGCAGCATAGGTTTACAAGGTTAATTCCCGGGATGGCAGGACTGTCATATGCTGAGTGAATGGAGCAGCTGGGCATGTACACTTTGGAGTTTAGAAGGATGAGAGCGGATCTTATTGAAACATATAAGGTTATTAAGGGTTTGGACACGCTAAAGGCAGGAAACATGTTCCCGATGTTGGGGGAGTCCAGAACCAGGGGCCACAGTTTAAGAATGAGGGGTAAGCCATTTAGAACGGAGATGAGGAAACACTTTTTCACACAGAGAGTTGTGAGTGTGGAATTATCTGCATCGGAGGGCGGTGGAGGCCAGTTCTCTGGATACTTTCAAGCGAGAGCTAGATAGGGCTTTTAAAGATAGCGGAGTCAGGGCATATAGGGAGATGGCAGGAACGGGGTACTGATTAGGGATGATCAGCCATGATCACATTGAATGGCGGTGCTGGCTCAAATGGCCGAATGGCCTACTCCTGCACCTATTGTCTATTGTTCCTTAATAAGTCCCTCCATTGCTCAACATCTGTTGATGTTCCTCAATATCTCATTCTCTTCCTCGATATCTCACTCTATCTGAATCATCTCCTCTCCCAGAAGAATCCTTTCCTTGCACCGATCAGCTGCTCTGGGCTGCCAGTCCTGCTGATATTGACTGCTTGCACTCCCCATCTGCTGCATGTCCCCTTCACTCCTTCATCCTGTTCTTACCCTTTTCTCCAGCTCCTGACTTTCCTTTTCAACCCCCACAAACCCCCTTCCTTCTTCTGACCCTCTCCTTCAGCCCTCCCCTTGGCTTTCTCAATGATTATCTTTCTCACGTTGCCCCTAGGCCTGGCTGCCCTCTTGTTTCGAAGCACTCTTTCCATGACTGGGTTCTACAAGCCAAAACCAACTTTGGTGGTTCAAGGGCTCCCACCATCATCTTGGGTTTGGGTGGGAATAAATCACCCTGGGTTCCTTCTCCCCATTTTATGATTGTAAGTGATGCTTGGGTCAAGTCAAGTGGGGGGATCTGTTATGTTTGGCATTTCTGAAGAGTAATGAACGTGCAGGAAGATCTGTCAGATTCAGCAAACCCGACCGGCTTAGTGACAGAGACCCTGGTTTAGTGACAGACAATAGGTGCAGGAGTAGGCCATTCGGCCCTTCGAGCCAGCACCGCCATTCAGTGTGATCATGGCTGATCATCCCCAATCAGTACCCCGTTCCTGCCTTCTCCCCATATCTGCTGACTCCGCTATCTTTAAGAGCCCTATCTAGCTCTCTCTTGAAAGCATCCAGAGAACCTGCCTCCACCGCCCTCTGAGGCAGAGAATTCCACAGACTCACAACTCTCTGTGAGAAAAATTGTTTCCTCGTCTCTGTTCTAAATGGCTTACCCCTTATTCTTAAACTGTGGCCCCTGGTTCTGGACTCCCCCAACATCAGGAACATGTTTCCTGCCTCTAGCGTGTCCAAACCCTTAACCATCTGATATGTTTCAAGTTGCTGTCCTTCAAGTTATGTGAATTTGAAAGTTGGAAAGAAAAGTTAATTTCCTTATTATATCCTTAAAGAGAGGCATCTCTCTGTGATTATTCAGTGGGTACTCATTAGGCTAGGCTGATGGAGTATGTTGAAAGATGAATTATACAGAACTTTACAAAATGAGACTACAGTCTAGTCCTGGCACCCCTGGAAGCTTAGAGGCTGTGTCCTGTTTAACAATCTGTTGGACACTGTGATTGTATTGTTTACGGAGGAACCATTATGGGTGTCGGTAAATTATCAATAGAATGTACTGATTTGAAGGCACATCAAATGTAAAGAAGAGCATGTACTGACTGTATTGTATTTCCAGTATATTTTTTAATAAGTATATTAAAAAAATTAAAATCCATATTAGAAATAGGCCATGAAGACGCAAGAAACTGCAGGTTGGAATCTTGAGCAAGAAACAATTTGCTGTTTCATCCGTCACTAGAAGGGTCCTGACCCGAAATGTTTTCTGTCCATTCCCGCCACTAATACTGCCTGACTCGCTGAGTTTCTCCAGCAACTTGTTCTCTACTCATAGAAATAGGTCATTTGTCCCAATGGTTCTGTACAGATGACACGGTACTCCGCTCCCTTTCATCTCTAACTTTCAGCATAACCCTTTATTTTAAAAGGGTCCTGGCCTGAAAAGTCATCTATTCCTTCTCTCCAGAGATGCTGCCTATCACGCTGAGTTAAGGACCTGTCCCACTTGGCCGTCATTTGCGCGCCATTTACGTGACCTGGTAGCGTGTGGGTAGTGCAGGACGGGAGCATGGCGTGGCGTGTGGTATCGCGCAGCGCGCCAGGATTTCATCCTGTACAAAATCTTTGCGCACCACCGGCCTGTCGCATAAATGACGGCCATGTGGGACAGGGTGACGTTTCGGGTTGAATGGATGACGTTTCGGGTCGAGACCCTTCTTCAGACTGAAACATCATCCATTCCTTCTCTCCAGAGATGCTGCCGGTCCCGCTGAGTTACTCCTGCAATTTGTGTCTATCTTCAATTTAAACCAGCATCTGCAGTTCCTTCCCACAGATTAATTTGATCTGCAGCTTACTACTTTGCATTCACCACTTTTTTTGAATCGGGGCATTACATCTGCAGTTTTTCCAATTGCTAGCACCACTCAAGAAACTGGAACATTTTAGAAAATCACCATAAATATAAACTGGGTAAATATCATAAACTGGGTATTCAAATGACGTCACGCACTCCAGACGGCTGTGCGGACGCATGATGACGTGCGCGACAGTCACTACTGGCCTGTCGCGTAAATGACGGCCAAGTGGTAAAGGCCCTTTACTCAAGCATTTTGTGTCTATCTTCGGTATAAACCAGCATCTCCAGTTCCTTCCTACACCTTTTAGTTCCTGGGTACACAAAAAGCTGGAGAAACTCAGCGGGTGCAGCAGCATCTAAGGAGCGAAGGAGATAGGCGACGTTTCGGGTCGAAACGGCGCCTATCTCCTTCGCTCCTTAGATGCTGCTGCACCCGCTGAGTTTCTCCAGCTTTTTGTGTACCCTCGATTCTCCAGCATCTGCAGTTCCTTCTTTAACACCTTTTAGTTCCTGTTCGCTTAATCTGAAATGCTCTCTATCCCATTCATTTCAGCTGCTCCAAGTCAGAGAGAATTCCCTGCTTCTCCAACTCATTGACAACCAAGTTCCTCTTGATTTCCCTGTTCGACATCATATTTATGACTCCCCTAATTCTGGAAATATTTTCTCCACATTATAAATCTGGTATTATACACCTTTTCATAATTTTGAATAATCCCGATCATGCCAGCCTCCATTTCCAGAGAGACAAATCCCGGCTTGCTTGTTCTTTCTGACTGTCAGAAACCTCAGTCTGGAATCGCTCTAACAAGTTGCACATAACTCTAGCCACGCCTGCAGCCCCACCCACTCTACTATTAGTGAAAATATTTATTGTGCTGGGCATGGTACAGTGAGTCAGGCCATTTTAAACTCTTCCAATTAAGGTGCTGCAGATTTAGTCAACTTTCACTGGTGATCCAAACGTCTGCTCTTGCGGCTTTGAAATAATTTTAAATTGAATTAAATAGTTACACACGTACACGTACATGGACAATTGAGCCCAGCTTGTCCATGCTGGGCCATGTTCCATTCAAGGCTTCAACATCCGTGCTTATTTTACAAACAGTTGAAGGCTTCAACACCTTACTCCTCATATGTCCCCCTGGCCACCCCTTCCTCGTTTGCCTACCCTTTGTTTAAGGATTTCTAATCATGGATTGCTTTTTAATTTTTTGGGACAATCTTAAATGATATTGTCTAGCTTTGAATATTGTAGGTAACCTCTAACAGCCTCCTCCTCCCTCTCCCTTTTTGTCCCGCCCCCATCTTCCTTTTTCTTCCCCACTTCCCCCTCCCTTGTGCCTCACCTAAACTGGTATCCATTTCTCCCCTCCCTCTCTACCTGCATTCCTTCCTCTGGCTTCATAATTAGTCATTCTTCAATCCTTTTGTCTCGCATCATCTTTTTTCCCCCATCTCTGGTCTTCGTCCAACCATCTGCCGATTATAAAACTCCCCTTGCTTGTGTTTCCCTGCTACCTGCCACACTTTGTCCTGCTCCTCCTCTGAAGAAGAAGGGTTTCGGCCAGAAACGTTGCCTATTTTCTTCGCTCCATAGATGCTGCCTCACCTGCTGAGTTTCTCCAGCATTTTCCAGAGAGACAAATCCCGGAGAACCAGTGGATGTGGTATATCTGGACTTCCAGAAGGCTTTCGACAAGGTCCCACATAAGAGATTAGTATACAAACTTAAAGCATACGGTATTAGGGGTTCAGTATTGATGTGGATAGAGAACTGGCTGGCAAACGGGAAGCAAAGAGTAGGAGTAAACGGGTCCTTTTCACAATGGCAGGCAGTAACTAGTGGGGTACCGCAGGGCTCAGTGCTGGGACCCCAGCTATTTACAATATATATTAATGATCT
Organism: Okamejei kenojei; assembly: GCA_035221665.1. NCBI lineage: Eukaryota > Metazoa > Chordata > Chondrichthyes > Rajiformes > Rajidae > Okamejei > Okamejei kenojei. The sequence goes on along the minus strand of CM069135.1, from coordinate 23,993,233 downwards.
GGATGAGGGAATTGAAGGCAATATCTCCAAGTTTGCGGATGACACTAAGCTGGGGGGCAGTGTTCGCTGTGAGGAGGATGCTAGGAGACTGCAAGGTGACTTGGATAGGCTGGGTGAGTGGCAAATGTTTGGCAGATGCAGTATAATGTGGATAAATGTGAGGTTATCCACTTTGGTGGCAAAAACAGGAAAGCAGACTATTATTTAAATGGTGGCCGATTAGGAAAAGGGGAGATGCAGCGAGACCTGGGTGTCATGGTACACCAGTCATTGAAAGTAGGCATGCAGGTGCAGCAGGCAGTGAAAAAAGCGAATGGTATGTTAGCTTTCATAGCAAAAGGATTTGAGTACAGGAGCAGGGAGGTTCTACTTCAGTTGTACAGGGTCTTGGTGAGACCACACCTGGAGTATTGCGTACAGTTTTGGTCTCCAAATCTGAGGAAGGACATTATTGCCATAGAGGGAGTGCAGAGAAGGTTCACCAGACTGATTCCTGGATGTCAGGACTGTCTTATGAAGAAAGACTGGATAGATTCGGTTTATACTCTCTGGAATTTAGGAGATTGAGAGGGGATCTTATAGAAACTTACAAAATTCTTAAGGGGTTGGACAGGCTAGATGCAGGAAGATTGTTCCCGATGTTGGGGAAGTCCAGGACAAGGGGTCACAGCTTAAGGATAAGGGGGAAATCCTTTAAGACCGAGATGAGAAATACTTTTTTCACACAGAGAGTGGTGAGTCTCTGGAACTCTCTGCCACAGAGGGTAGTTGAGGCCAGTTCATTGGCTATATTTAAGAGTGAGTTGGATGTGGCCCTTGTGGCTAAGGGGGTCAGAGGGTATGGAGAGAAGGCAGGTACGGGATACTGAGTTGGATGATCAGCCATGATCATATTGAATGGCGGTGCAGGCTCGAAGGGCTGAATGGCCTACTCCTGCACCTAATTTCTATGTTTCTATGTTTCTATTTTTGTCTACCTCCTCCTCTCGGCCAAGTTTCTTCCCCCCTCCCCCGCACTATCAGACTGAAGAAGGGTCCCGACCTGAAATGTCACCTATCTATGTTATCCATGGATGCTGGCTGACCCGCTGAGTTTCTCCAGCACTTTGTGTCTTTTTTTTTTGTAAACCAGCATCTGCAGTTCCTTGTTTCTACATTTCCTTTCTCTTTATACAAGACAGTCCGGAGTTAGTCTTGAGTGTGAGTCTTGTTAGTCTTGAACACTTGGAGTGTGAGGTGTTCCCACACCTTCTGACTGGCATTTCTGATCTGATAGACACAAAATGCTGGTGTAACTCAGCAGGTCAGGCAGCATCTCTGGAGAAAAAGAATAGGTGACGTTTCGGGTCAGAACCCTACTTCAGACTGAAAGTGGAGGTGGTGAAATAAACTGCAGGTGAGAAACGGTCAGAACAAATCAGGGGCCTTGCGTTTGCTTGCCCTGCTCTCCTCTCCAATCATGCTTCTGGCTCACCTGTTGCAGGATTAAGGTGTGAGAGATTCTGGCTTACCTGCTCCAACCTCATTTTGTCTTCTGTTGTAGCTGTCACTTCTTCCCACCTTCAAGCTTCTAAACCACTAAAGCACAAAATCATTGGTATAAAAGTATTAAATTCCTGCTTTTGTGGTATTCATAGAGGTTTACAGAGTTAAATAGCAGGGAAACTAGCCCTTGGGCCCAACTCATCCATGGTGATCAAGATGCCTGTCTACTGTCGTTCCATTTGCTAGTATTTGGTCCACATTCCTCTAAATCTATCCTATCCATGTACCTGTTCAAATATATTTTAAATGCTGTCATTATATTGTTCTCAGCAATGTTCAGGGAATAAACTTTGATTTCCAGGCGTGCCAGGATAATTGAGAGGTTTAGGAATTCTCCTTTGCTCCCTGATAGAATCGTACAGTGCTGAATTGGCCTTTCGGCCCAACATGTCCATGTCAGTTAATTTGCCCACCTATATTGACCCCATTTGTCTGTACTGGGACCATATCTTCCTCTGCCATGCCTATTTAAGTGTCTGGCCAAATGCCTCTTAAATGTACTAATTGTATTTGATTCCATCTTCTGGCAATGAGTTCCAGATGTCAATCAGTCTCTGTGTAAAAACCGTATCCTCAGACCCACTTTAAAACTTTTGGCCCTGTCCCACGATGCGAGTTCATTCAAGAGCTCTCCTGAGTTTAAAAAAAAAAATCAAACTCGTGGTAAGCACGGAGAATGAACGTAGCGGGTACGTCGGAGTTCGGGGACGTCTCTTAGTGGCTCGTAACGCTAATGGCAGGTACTCGGGAAGACTCGCTAGCGGCCGGTAAGCTCGGGAAGACTCGTGAAGATTTTTCAACATGTTGAAAAATGTCCACGAGAGTCCCAAGTACCGACGAGTGGTCATTACCGTAAATCACCGAGTTCGAATCAGGGCAAACCCGGGAGAGCTCTTTGAATGAACATGTTCAGTGGGACAGGGCTTTTTGTAGCAAGGAACCCAGATGTTGGTTTACACCAAAGATAAACACAAAATGCTGGAGCCACTCAGCGAGTCAGGCGGCATCTCTGGACAAAAGGGATAGGTGACACTTTGGATCGAGACCCGTCTTCAGACTCTGGATCCTTTTCTCTTGAAATACTGGCCGACCCGCTGAGTTACTCCAGCATTTCGTGCCTATTTTCCCGTTAAAAAATTGTTCTCTTTTTCTTCTCATTTCAAGAACTACAGGAGAAATATCATTTGAAAGCAAGCAATCTTTTTAGATATCTTCCAATCAGAGATTATGTGAGAACATATACACAAGACTGTTATTTTATGGGTCCAGATATAATATGACGATTGTAAGAATAGACATGCCGATAAAAGCAAGTTAACATCCTACATTTATAACACTCATTTAATTGCGTATACCCCATTTTCTGAGATGTATAGGCGAGCAGACAAGTTGGGTTTATTAATTTCAAAGGATATCTGGGGGGAAAGACTACTATACATACATTACTGCTCTCTCAATGTCAGGCACTCCCTGATACAATTTAAAATACTGCATAGGCTTTACTATTCAAAGACTAAATTGAATAAGATCTTCCCAACCGTCTCCCCTATTTGTGATAAATGCCGCCTCCAAGAAGCGACTTTAACCCATTCTTTTGCTTCCTGTATAAAGATACAAAACTTTTGGAGGGGAATAGTTGATATCTTCTTTAAAATACTTATAATTAAACTGGAACCAGATATAAAACTGAGCACATTAGGTATGTCAGAGGCCTGTTCTAAGCTAACGATATTTCAAAGACGTTTCCTTGACTACGGCCTAATAACCGCGAAAATAACTCATACTCAAATTTTGGTAAAAAGACAACAGTTCCCACAGTGAAGATGTGGATTACTGATATGTCCGAGACACTACATTTAGAAAACATTAGGCTTGTTTTGGCTGACAAAGCAGATCAATTTCTCAAAACATGGTCTCCTTTCACTGAATTTCTGCAACAACAAAATAGTTGAACACAAATTTAAAACTGATGGTAGGGATAGGGGAGGGGGGGGGGGGGAAGGGAAGGTATATCTCCATCTTTTTCTTATTTCTTTTCTTTCCTCTTGCACTTATTTGGTAGTTTAGTGGTCTTTTCCTTCCTTTCATTTATTTTTCTACCTTTTCTTCATTCTCTCCTTTTTTCTCTTTTTTTGGATTCGGGTTTCAATGTTAAAAATGAAGCTGTACAAAAATTATATAACTGTCATGTCGATTGTCTTATCCCTGTACAATTGCTTCTAATAAAATTAATTCAAAATTCCAAAAAAAAAAAAAAAATTGTTCTCCCATCGTAAACAAAAGTTTCATTAATATTTAACTTCTGGGTGAAATTCACATTCAGTCAATAAAGTGAATGAATTAGCGTTAGACTGCTCAACAAAGCACAGATGATAAATCAGGGTTTGGTCCCACAAGAGGAATGTAATATAGGTGTGTGACAACTGTTACTGCAAATCCAGCAGGCCCAGATTGACTGCATTCCATTGCTATTGTTCATGGGTGGAGTGAGATTGGCAACAGGACGCACAGAAATCAGCATTCTTTAGCGCTGAGTCTGCTTATTTGACTGAGAGGAACTGTGTGCAAAGATTCAGAAGTGCTTTTAACACCATCCAGCCTGCCTGCCCTCCGTTGTGATGGTTAAGCCATTGAAACAGGTACATGGAAAGGACAGGTTTGGAGGAATGTGGGCCAACAGCAGGCAAGTGGGACTAGTGCAGCTGGCACATGTTGGTTGGTGTGGGCAAGTTGGGCCGAAGGGCCTGTTTCCACACTGTATGACTCTATGACCATTCGGGGAATTGTTTGCAGATGGGAGGGAATAGCCTCGGGAATCATCAACGTTGACCCCAGATCCCATGAATCCCCATTGCATCAAATCAAACATGGGCAAGATATTATCATCTGCTCTCTCCTTCAGCTGAATGGTTAGTTTAGAGATACAGAACAGACACAGGCCCTTCAGCCCACCGAGCCCACACTGACTGCCGATCACCCGTTCAAACTTATTCTATATTATGCTACTTTCTCATCCCCTCCCTACACACTGGGGGCAATTTACAGAGGCCAATTAATCTACAAACTCCCATGTCTTTGGGAAGAAGGCGACCGAGTGGTGCAGCGGTACAGTTGCTGCCTTACAGCGCCGGAAACCCGGGTTCGATCCTGACATCCGGTGCGGAGTTTGTACGTTCTCCCTATGACCGCGTAGTTTTCCTGCGGGTGCTCCGGTTTCCTCCCACATTCCAAAGACATAAAGCCCTGTCCCACTGGACGAGTTCATTCAAAGAGCTCTCCCGAGTTTGCCCTGATTCAAACTCGGAGATTTACGGTAATGGCCGCTCGTCGGTACTCGGGGCTCTCGTGGACATTTTGCAACATGTTGAAAAATCTTCACGAGTCTTCCCGGGCTTACCTGCCGTTAGCGAGTCTTCCCGAGTACCTGCCGTTAGCGTTACGAGTCGCTAGGAGACGTCCCTGAGCTCCGACGTACCCGCTACGTTCATTCTCCGTGCTTACCGAGAGTTTGATTTTTTTTTAAACTCAGGAGAGCTCTTGAATGAACTCGGATCGTGGGACAGGGCCAATACAGGTTTGTAGGTTAATAGGTTTGTAGGTAAATTGACTTCTGTAAATTGTCCCTAGTGTGTAGGATAGAACTAGTGTGCGGATGCTCACTGGTCGACGCAGACTTGGTGGCCGAAGGACCTGTTTCCATGTTATATCTCTAAAAGCTAAGCCAGTGCACCGGCATGAAACCTACACAGTCACAAGGAGAACAGGATCGAACCTTGGTCCCTGTCAGTGTGAGGTGGCAGCTCCACCACGTGCGTCACTGCGCCACCGTGTGCTCAACTCTTCCATGTTCAATGACGTTTCGGAAAAGCAGTCATACCCGTCCTGACTCTGACACCGAAGGCCACTGTGCTTGGCAAATCACGCGTCTGATGGCAATATACCTGAAGCCCAGTAACCCTGCCAGGTGGGATGATGCCTCGGGCACCTTGTTTTGGACCCAGTCCAGGCACGTTGTAGCAGTAGTGTTAGTAGTGAACCGTTTGGCATTAAGTGGTCCACGCTGTGCTGAATGCTTCATGCTGGCGAAACGTTACTGGCTGTGTCTGCTCGTAAATACCTTGAATGCAATTTGGGTGTGTCGCACTGTACAATGACAGCAGCCACCTTACACAGGTGGTGGATCCTCAGCCCTGTACACCTGTACTTGGCCCCGAGGTGTATTAGCCAGGTTGCAATGCAAATTCCAAACAGTTTGTTAAAACAAAAAAAGAATCCAGTACAAATCCAGGGTGAGACAAAAATGCTTCAAATGTTGTTCATCCTGTGATACCAGAGGATCCCCACCCTAATTTAGCAAAGTTTGAAGTTCCATCTCCTACTAAACATTGGACACCTATTTGAGGAATGTAGAGAGGAGTGGAAACAGAACACAATAGCAAACATAATCACCCATTTAAAACATTACAGGTTGATTAACTTCACCCACCCTGCTCCACTCTACTATTCATACTGTTGATAAACTTATAGGTGAACGGGCAAACGGAGTAAAAGGATTCAGGTGATTGCCACAGAACTGGGAGGACATGACAATCTGATAGATCAAGTAGCATTGGCCTAATTTCTCTTAAAAATGTACACCCAATCCTTCCTCTCTGCTTGGTCCAAATCCTGGAACTCTCTTCCCAATATCAACAGAAGGACTGCAGTGGTTCAGGACGGTGCCTCACTGCCACCTACTCAATTTAAGGTCTATGGTCTGTCATGAGGTAGGTTTTGAGATTGGGAATACATCCTTAGCTTCTGAGAGATCTGGACAAAACTCTGATGACAGTGGGGATGAAACTATTCTTGGATTTGGTGGTGCGTGCTTTCAGTTCTTTGGTATCTTCAGCTTGATCGAAGTGGTGAAACGAGGGAATGCCCGTTGTGTGAATAGTCCCTGATTATGTTGACTGCTTTCCAAAGGCACAGTGAAATGCAGTAGAAGTTGATGGGAAGCTGACTGGTTTCTGTGATGGATTGGGCTACCTCCAGAACTCTTTGCAATTTCTTGTGGTCTAATGCGGAGGATTTGCCAGACCATAGAAACATAGAAAATAGGTGCAGGAGGAGGCCATTCGGCCTTTCGAGCCAGCACCGCCATTCATTGTGATCATGGCTGATCATCCCCTATCAATAACACGTGCCTGCCTTCTCTCCATATCCCTTGATTCCATTAGCCTCTAGAGCTCTATCTAACTCTCTCTTAAATCCATCCAGTGACTTGGTCTCCACTGCCCTCTGTGGCAGGGAATTCCATAAATTCACAACTCTCTGGGTGAAAAAGTTTTTTCTCACCTCAGTCTTAAATGACCTCCCCTTTATTGTAAGACTGTGGCCCCTGGTTCTGGACTCGCCCAACATTGGGAACATTTTTCTTGCATCTAGCTTGTCCAGTTCTTTTATAATTTTATATGTTTCTATAAGATCTCCCCTCATCCTTCTAAACTCCAGTGAATACAAGCCTAGTCTTTTCAATCTTTCCTCATATGACAGTCCTGCCATTCCAGGGATTAATCTCGTGAACCTACGCTGCACTGTCTCAATCACAAGGATGTCTTTCCTCAAATTAGGAGACCAAAACCGTACACAATACTCCAGATGTTGTCTCACCAGAGCCCTATACAACTGCAGAAGAATCTCTTTACTCCTGTACTGAAATCCTCTCGTTATGAAGGCCAACATTCCATTAGCTTTCTTCACTGCCTGCTGTACCTGCACGGCAACTTTCAGTGATTGGTGTACAAGGACACCCAGGTCTCGCTGTACCTCCCCCTTACCTAATCTAACCCCATTGAGATAACAATCTACCCCCCTGTTTTTGCCGCCAAAGTGGATAACCTCACTTTTATCTATATGCTGTAATGTATCGGATAGGATGCTTTTTGCGGTGCATATGGGAAAAATTGGTAAGTGTGATGGGGGACAGACTGAAGTTCCTTAGTCTTCTGCGGAAGTAGGAGCGTTAATGTGCTTTAAAGGATGAGACAAAGTGAGGTGTGGTGGGACGTGAGTGGAACAGAAAAACCATCACGGGTCAGTTGGGTTGAATTGTTGTTTCTGTGTTTTATGTAACTCAGCGTAACGTAGAACATAGAATAGAACATAGACCAGTTCAGTAGAACTGTACAGCACAAGAACGGGCACTTCAGTCCACAATGTTTATGCGGAAGATGCAGCCTAGCTGAACTGACCTCATCTGCCTATACATGATCCATATCCCTCTGTTACCTGCTCTCCTATGTGCCTATCTAAAAGCCTCTTAAATGCCACTATTGTATCTGCCTCCATCACCACTCCTGGCAACGTGTTCCAGGCCTTCACCACTATGCGTAAAATAACTTGCCCCACACGTCTCCATTCAACTCTCCCCTTTCCTTATAGCCTTGCCCTTGTAGTATTGGACATTTCCACCCTGGGGAAAACGATTCTGACCGTCTACCCTATGTCACAAAATGTGTAATGATTGGGAAGATTTTATTTTGTTTAAGGCAGCCGTTTATTACGATCTAGAACACCCGAGAGGATGTTGGAAACAGATTCAATAATGACTTGCAGAAGGAACTGAAAATAAATCTGAACAGGAACAGTTTGCAACACTGCTTAGAAAGAGCAGGAAAGTAAGTCTGTTTGGAGATCTCTCACTTTAAAGCTTTCACGTGTTTTTAAAAAAAACACTTTGATTTGATTGCAGGAGATTTCCGACGATCCGAAGTTCTTTGTTGGTGGAGCATCAAGGACTGATATTTGTCAGGGAGATCTGGGTAAGTGATTTTGAGGAGTGACTTCCACTGGTGTCCCTTGTTTAAAAAATGATGATCAGCCATGATCATATTGAATGGCGGTGCAGGCTCGAAGGGCCGAATGGCCTGCTCCTGCACCTAATTTCTATGTTTCTATGTTTACCTGGACCCGCTGGACATCAAGAGGTGCCACTTAACTTCGACCACATGGCTTCACCAGAACCTTCCCATAGAAACACTTTTTTTGGTGGTGATGGCACAATTTAAAAAAAAAAAATCAGGTTGATTCATAGATTAGCAGTTTTGTTTTGTGTTGCTATTGAAATTTTGGGTTGGGGAATGGGTTAAGGAAAAGAATTTGACCAAATTTATATGGGTTTTGATCTGGCCATTTGAGTTGGCAGAACATGGGGTCAGGAAGATGGCTGCTAATTGGTACTTCACTCTGTGGTCCTGTCTCTGGGTCGTTGCTTCCAGCAGCCTGGCTACGTGTTCTGCACCCATGCAGAAGACTTCGTATCTCTGGCCATCACAGTGTTAGTGTGGAGTGGGTAATCTATGAGGATCTACACTGTTCTGTTGCAGCTAGTGGGTCATCTATGAGGATTTACACTGTCCTGTCGCAGCTAGTGGACCATCTATGAGGATCTACACTGTCCTGTTGCAGCTAGTGGACCATCTATGAGGATCTACACTGTCCTGTCGCAGCTAGTGGGTCATCTATGAGGATCTACACTGTACTGTCGCAGCTAGTGGGTCATCTATGAGGATCTACACTGTCCTGTCGCAGCTAGTGGACCATCTATGAGGATCTACACTGTCCAGACGCAGCTAGTGGGTCATCTATGAGGACCTACACTGTTCTGTTGCAGCTAGTGGGTCATCTATGAGGATCTACACTGTTCTGTTGCAGCTAGTGGGTCATCTATGAGGATCTACACTGTCCTGTTGCAGCTAGTGGGTCATCTATGAGGATCTACACTGTTCTGTTGCAGCTAGTGGGTCATCTATGAGGATCTACACTGTCCTGTTGCAGCTAGTGGGTCATCTATGAGGATCTACACTGTCCTGTTGCAGCTAGTGGGTCATCTATGAGGACATTGACCAACAGGGAAAGTTTAGTTCGCTCGTCACACTGCGGTGCTAGGACTAAAACATTTCCTTCCTGCACCTCTCCGTCACCACCTCGACCACCTCCCACGCCCAACTCCACCCTTAGCCGTGCCGTCCTCTGAGAAAGGGACTAAACGTATTCCCTGTCTTCGGGTGAATTTTATAATGCTTCTCCCACATGCAGACGCAATGACTCCGAGCGTCAGAGGATGTTCTGTGAGCAATGTAGGCACATCTCAAGGCTACAAAGGAGGGATATACCTGTTCAAATGCTTCTTAGATGTTGCAATAGATCCTGCCTCAGCTACATCCACAGACACCTCATTCCGTACACCCATCACCCATTGTGCCAACAAAAATCACCCTTCATGTTCCTATCTTTCCCCTTCACATTAAACCTATGTGTCTTCATAGACTCATATAAAATAGGTGCAGGAGTAGGCCATTCGGCCCTTCGAGCCTGCACCGCCATTCAATATGATCATGCCTGATCATCCAACTCAGTATCCTGTACCTGCCTTCTCTCCATACCCCCTGATCCCTTTATCCACAAGGGCCACATCTAACTCCCTCTTAAATATAGCCAATGAACTGGCCTCAACTACATTCGGGGCAGAGAATTCCACAGATTCAGCACTCTCTGTGTGAAAAATGATTTTCTCATCTCGGTCCTAAAATACTTCCCTCTTATCCTTAAACTGTGACACCTTGTTCTGGACTTCCCCAACATTGGGAACAATCTTCCTGCATCTAGCCTGTCCAACCCCTGAAGAATTTTTAAAATATCTATAAAATCCCCCCTCAATCTTCTAAATTCCAGCGAGTACAATCTGTGTCTATCCAGTCTTTCATCATATGGAAGACCTGCCATCCCAGGAATCAGTCTGGTGAACCTTCTCTGTACTCCCTCTATGGCAAGAATGTCTTTTCTCAGATTAGGAGACCACACACACACACTTGTAACACACGCACACACGTTAAATCTTCCCACCTCATATTAAACCTATGTCCTCTGATTCTCGATTCCTATACTCTGTAAAGGTTTCTGTGCATTCATCTGATCTATTCCTCTCATGATCTTATACAAGTATATAAGATCACCCCTCAGCCTCCTGCGCTCCAAGGAATAAAGTCCCAGCTTGCTCAACCTCTCCCTATAGCTCAGGCCCTCGAGTCCTGGCAACATCCTCATAAAGCTTCTATTCACCCTTTCCAGTTCGATAACATGTTTCCTATAACACGGTGACTAAAACTAAACATTATACTCTACATGTGGTCTCACCAACGTCTGATATACCTACAACATGACCTATACCCAGCTACTATACTCAATAATCTGACGGATGAAGGCTAAAGTGCCAAGTCTTTTTGACCACCCTATCTACCTGTGGTGGCACTTTCAAGGAATTATGGTTGCTCAGTTTCCAGGAGTGTCCCTTAAAGCACTCAGAATTGTGAACACAGCTCACCTTGTTGTGAAGGGTAGGGGTTTCACTGTTGAGATGTTGGGATGTTCCTGATGTTGGGGGAGTCCTGAACCAGGGGTCACAGTTTAAGAATAAGGGGTTGGCCATTTGGGACTGAGATGAGGAAAAACATCTTCACCCAGAGAGTTGTGAATCTGTGAAATGCTCTGCCACTGGAGGCAATGGAGGCCAATTCACTGGATGTTTTCAAGAGAGAGTTAGATTTAGCTCTTGGGGCTAAGGGAATCGAGGGATATGGGGGGGAAAAAGCAAGAACGGGGTATTGATTTTAGATGATCAGCCATGCTCATATGGAATGGCGGTGCTGGCTTGAAGGGCCGAATGGCTTACTCCTGCACCTATTTTTCTATGAGATCAGTTCAGTATTCACCAAAGGTGCCGATCCCCGTGAGGCTAGGAACATTTCCAATGTGGTGTCGGGCAGAGTTTGTTAACGCCGGCTTTATCTTTTGCCAGGAGACTGTTGGTTGCTCGCCGCTGTGGCCTCACTAACTCTGAATGAAAAGCTGCTCCACCGGGTTATCCCTCCCAATCAGACCTTTGGCCGTGATTACGCTGGAATCTTTCACTTTCAGGTACGCCGCTCTGAAGGCAATGCTGATAACTTGTGTCTTTCTCAAGTTGTGAGAGGGTGGGGGAAGGGAGGGAGTGGGGAGAGAGGGGACTCGCAGAGAGAGGGGGGGGATGGAGATGAGGAAAAAGCAGCAGAGGACAGAAGCTGAAGGGAGGCCAAGTGGCAGAAAGACAGGCAAATGGTGAAGGAAAGAGGATACGGTGGAAGTAGAAACAAAATGAAAGAATATTATAGTGAAAGAGATCTTGTGATTATGAAGTCCGTTTCATGTTGTATCAAAACAGTTTATTGAAGGGGCGATAGTTAGGGGAAGGCAATAGATAGAGTCAGGGGAGTGAAATCATGACCTGCTGTTTATTTCCCAATGTTCAAAGAGCGACCTTGTACAGTCAGTCGTGTTTACAATGCATGACAGTAACGTTTCTCTCCTCTCCTCCAGTTTTGGCAATCTAACAAATGGGTGGACATTGTGATTGATGACCGTCTGCCAACCTTCAGAAACCGCCTTGTGTTTCTACACTCTGCCAGTAACAATGAATTCTGGAGTGCCTTACTGGAGAAAGCCTACGCCAAGTAAGTAACAGTAACACATTCTGTCTTGGCAATTCCATCCATGCGAGTGAGAGCCGCCAACATTGCCAGCGTCTATGTCCGATCCCTGCCTCCAGCCTCTTGCCATCTTATTGGGGAGGGAATTCCTGGATTCACACTCACTGGTGATAAATGCAATGTACCTCCAACCAAAGTGATCAAGAGTCGAGAGTGACGAGTGTTTTGTCGTCGTAAGTCCCAGATAGAGCAATGAAATTCTTACGCAGCACTGCAACAGAATATATAAACATAGTACACTGTAAACAATATAATAAATGAGAAAAACATTTTCAGTGCGTGTGTATATATAAAGATACATACATATACGCACACACATGTAGATTGGGGCATGGGGCAGGCTGCTTTGTCCTGGATGGTGCCGAGCTTCTGGAATGTTGTTGGACCTGGCTACATCCTGAGAGAATGTGCCATCACGTGTATTTTAGTTGGTAGAAAGGATTTGGGGGTTCAGGGGGTGAGTCACTTACTGCGGTATTTATTTGGTTTTGCGCAGTTAATGCTTCCCAAATCCCAAGGTTGTTGGTAACAGGGAATTTACCTCTCCATTCGTGTAAGTGTTGGGCATTAACCTGGCTCTTATGCAGCAAAGTGTTGTTTCTCATTTAGCAATTAAATAAATGCCCTGGTCTTGCTGTGCGTGGGCTGAGGACACTTTGTTAACTAGGGAGGTGCAAATAGAATTAGACAGGTGAAGTTCTATATGAACTGTTAGTGAGTAGCACATGGGACTGGGGATAATATATCAGAAAATTGGTTGACAGGTAGGAAACGCAGAGTGTGAACAAAATGTGCAAGAAGGAACTGCCGATGCTGGTTTAAATAGACACAAAAGCTGGAGTAACTCAGCGGGACAGGCAGCATCTCTGGAGAGAAGGAATGGGTGACGTTTCGGCTCGAGACCATCCTTCAGACTAGTCAGGGGAAAGGGAAATGAGCGATATAGACGATGATGATGATGATACTGAATCATATGAATATTGATTTCTCTAATTTCAAGTAACCATGGCATTCCCTTTCTCCCCATCCCTCCCCCACCTAAGTCGCACCAGCTTCTCGTTTTCATCCAATAAACAGCTAACAATGGCCTGTTTCCTTTATCATCGTTCTTTTTCGCATATCTATCATTCATTGTTTTTTATCTCTCTACATCATGGTCTATATCTCTCGTTTTCCTTTCCCCTGACTAGTCTGAAGAAGGGTCTGGGTCTCGACACGAAACGTCACCCATTCCTTCTCTCCAGAGATGCTGCCTGTCCCGCTGAGTTACTCCAGCTTTCTGTGTCTATTTCTGGTGTGAACAAAGTGGGTCTTTTTGGGGGAGGGGTGTTGAAGAGATCAATTCACAATCCATCCAATTCACTATATACCTGTATATCAGCAATTTGGATGATGGAACAGAATGTAGTATTTCTATGTTTAACAGTGAACGAACACTGAATCGGATTGTGAGTTGTGAGCAGCTTACAAATGGCTTCAAGGTAATTGTGATCAGTTGAGTGAGTCAAGAGTGAAGAAAGTCAAAACTGATCAATTGCCATAAGTACTGGGTACAGCGCAATGAATTCTTACTTGCCGCAGGTTTGGAGGCACATGAACACAACAAGTGAGTGGGTAGATGTATGACGGATGCAGTGTAAATTTGATAAATGTGAGGTTTTTCATTTCACAAAGTATTGATTAAATGAAGACAGACGATAAGTTGTTGTGGCACATGATGTTCTTGTACAGCAGTCACGGAAAGCAAACATGCAGGTGCAGTGAGCAGAAAATAAAAGGACGTACCTTTTAGAAAGGAGATGAGAAGTAATTTCTTTAGTCAGAGGGTGGTGAATCTGTGGAATTAATTGCCACAGTCAGCTGTGGAGCAAATTTTGTTGAATCATACAAAAGTCTACAAAGGACAATAAAAGTGGTGAACATTGCCTAGTCCATCACAGGTACTGATCTCCCCACCATCAAAGGGATCTACAGGAGTTGTTATCTCAAAGGCAGCCAGCATCATCAGAGAGCCACACCACTCTGACCACACACTCATTTCACTCCTGCCACCGGGAAGAAGGTAGAGGAGCCTGAAAACTGTAATGTCCAGGATATTTTTATGCTATATTTCCATATTTTGTTGTGGTGCTGCAAGTAAGAATTTCATTGTTCTGTTTGGGGCAGATGACAATAAAACACTCTTGACTTTTGATTATTGAAAATTCTTTCAATAGGGCTAATGTGACTGGATGCAGACCCAGCAGTTAATCATTTTTTGGAACTAGATGTTTGCCCTTGTGGTGGAATCTAGAACATGGGATTAAAGTTTCCGGACACTGGGCAAGTCATTTGGCACCGGGACGAGGAGAAATTACTTCACCCAGAAGACTTCACTAAGTTATGGAATTCTCTACAACTGAAGGATAGTTGTGGAAGTCATAGTCATGGAGTCATAAAGTGATACAGTGTGTCAACAGGCCCTCCGGCCCAACTCGCCCACACCGGCCAACAATGTCCCAGCTGCACTAGTCCCACTTGCCTGCGCTTGGTCCATATCCAAACCTGTCCTATCCATGTACCTGTCTAACTGTTTCTTAAACGATCGGATAGTCCCAGCTTCAACTACCTGCTCTGGCAGCTTGTTCCATACACCCACCACCCTTTGTGTGAAAAAGTTACCCCTCGGATTCCTATTAAATCTTTTCCCCTTCACCTTGAACCTATGTCCTCTGGTCCTCGATTCCCCTACTCTGGGCAAGAGACTCTGTGCATCTACCTGATCTTATACACCTCTATAAGACCACCCCTCATCCTCCTGTGCTCCACAGAATAGAGACCCAGCCTACTCAACCTCTCCTTATAGCTCACACCCTCTAGTCCTGGCAACATCCTCGCAAGTCCTGCACTGTATGTATTTAGGAAAGAAGTAGATAGTTTGCTGGACATTGAGTTGATTGACGTGTGCATAAGTAGAGGCAGGAGCAGGTACAATGAAAAATCATGCTTGCAGCTCAAACAACATACAAAAGCAAATTATATATAAATGACACATAACATTTCACAAAGAGAGAAAACTGCAAAGTAAAAACAAGAAATAGATGCAAAACATCATTAGAAAACGAGAAGTGTATGGTAATGGAAGAGGTGTAGTGATCTATTGTCGAGGTTGGATTAGGGTTGTGAAGGTCAGCTCAAGAGCCTAATGGCTGTAGGAAAGAAGCTTTTCCTGACGATGTGGGATGCCAGGGTTCTGTACCTCCTGCTCGATGATAGAAGTGAGAAGCGGGCACGGCCCACACTCTGAGGATCCTTGATGATAGATGCCGCTGCTTTGAGGTAGTACCTCGTGCAGATGCTTTTGACGAAGGGAAGGCCTGTTTTCGTGAAGGATCTGCAGCCTCTTGCATTCCTGTGCATTGGAATTGCCGAATCGGGCCATGATGCAGCCACTCGGGATACTTTCTATAGAGCGTCTGTGGAAGTGTGTTAAGTTATTTGGTGACATGCCGAATCTCTTTCAACTTCCAAGGAAGTAGGGGTTATCAAGGGGTACGGGAAAATGCTGTTGAGAAAGAGGATCGGCCATGATAATATAAAATGGCCCATAGAGTGGAATAACCTCCTCCTGCTCCCACTGCTTCCTGACTTGCTTGCTGTATTTTAGGACTACCAGCACTACAGTAATGTTTTATTATCTTTTCAATACAAATGAATATCAGTCCCCACATAGCAATTTTTTAGCACACCAGAAGAGGGTGAAATGCAACTACCAGGCAATATCTTCCATCCATCTGGGAGACTAAGGAGATTGTACCTGTTCCGGCAGGACGGATGGTATATTGAGGTCCCAGCACATTGACAGGGACAAGGAAGGTGGGGAAATGGTGAGGAAACTGAACATGAAAGGACTTGGGGGGGCAATGACGTTGAAACGCGTTGATTATATAACTTGAACCTCGGCAGGATGTATGGAAGCTTTGAGGCGCTGAAAGGAGGGAGCACCTTGGAGGCCATGGAAGACTTCACTGGCGGAATGGGAGAGACATTTGATTTGAAGAATGCACCCCCAAATCTGTTTTCCCTCATTAAAAAGGCGCTGAACAAGGGGTGCATGTTGGGATGCTCCGTTGACGTGAGTATTCAAAGTTGTGCACGGGGAGCTCTGTTCACCACCACAGTCTGAGTCAGTGTCGGGGAATGCTGCTGGTTAGCACATTCCAGGATGCCGGCGAATATGCAGAGGGAGGCACGGAAATTCTGTTCAGTTCAGTGCTCTGTGGGAATGACGGCTGTCTGAGGACTTGCCATCACTGGATACTGAGGGGTGGCTTCCTGTGCAGCAGCTTCTCAAACACTTTGCATTGCACTGTTTAAGGAGGAAACATGAGGGGCATTGAGTTATTGCAAGAGAGTGTATTAATGATACAATGAATATTGTAAAGAAAGACATGTCCCAATTAAATTTAGAGTATAATGAATAATATATATTTTCCAATGACAAAAAATAATGCTATCTGATGTAGTTCCCACCACAGACGCTTCCTGTATTTACTGGCAAGTGGCCATCTTCAATTAAATCTACCAGTTCAGTTGCAAAGAGGCCTCGTCCACTTCAGCTGTGGTGCACTGTGATTGCCCTCGGAAACAAGAGCTCACTGGGATTTGGCTTTGAAATATGTATTTGAACATCCATTGGTACACTTGAATATCTTAGCTCCAATAAGTTTAAAATTGGCTGGAGAGGGACTAAGTCAATAGAAATCAGCAAACTTGCACCTAGTGGGCCAGCCAAAATGGGATTAATACGCCCACGATACGAGGTGGGGAGAAAGGCAGGTTAAGGAATACAGACACGATTAAACAATTGGCTGAAATGGTGGTAGATGGATTATAAAATTGGGAAATGTGAGTTTGTCCTCTTTGGTAGCTGGCAAAACAGAATACAATTTAAACAGTTAGAGACCATTAAATATTTTTTATGGTCAGAGGATTTGGATGTACAAGTTCATCAGATACAGAAAATCGGGAAGATAAAAATAATGGGTACACAAAAAGCTGGAGAAACTCAGCGGGTGCAGCAGCATCTAAGGAGCGAAGGAGATAGGCGACGTTTCGGGTCGAGACCCTTCTTCAGACTGAAGAATATTGAGCTTTCAGATAAAAGTAATATTGAGCTTTCTTTCATTGGGGATTGGAGGACCAATAAGGAACTCTTGTTGCCATTGAACAGGACTTTGGAAAGGCCACATCTGGAGTATAGAATATAGAATAGCACAGGAACAGGCCCTTCGGTCTACAATGTCGATGCCAAACATAATGCCAAGATAAACTAATCTCATCGGCTTGCACACACGTATTTCTCCATTTTTAGTTAGTCTTAAATGCAACTAAAGCATCTGCCTCCACCACCACCCCTGGCTGTATTCCAGGCACCCATCACCCTCGGTGTTAAAAAAAAATTGTCCCGCACATCTCCTTTAAACTTTGCCCCTCTAACCTTAAAGCTCGACCCTCTTGTATTTGATATTTCTATTCCAGAAAAAAAGGTTCTGACTGTCACCACTATCTGTGCCTCTCATAATTTTCTGTACTTCTATCAGGTCTCCCCGCAATCTCGGGTGTTCTAGAAAAAACAATCCAAGTTTGTCCAACCTCTCCTTGTACCTAATACCCCTTATCCAAGCAGCATTCTGGAAAACCTTGTTCGCACCCTCTCCAAAGCCCCCCAGTCTGAAGAAGGGTCTCGACCCGAAACGTCGCCTATCTCCTTCGCTCCTTAGATGCTGCTGCACCCGCTGAGTTTCTCCAGCTTTTTGTGTAACCCTCGATTCTCCAGCATCTGCAGTTCCTTCTTTAACACCCCCCCGTAATTTGTTTGGTTTTGATCTCTGTAGCTCAAGAAAGATATTTGTGGTTTGAGGTGGATTCACCAGATTGAATCCAGGAAAAAAAGTGTTTGGCCTTTGAGGAGGGATTGAGTAAGGCTGTCTTACATCCTGGGAGAGGTTAGAAGAACGGGCGACAATTTGAATGAATCTTTAGACTTTTAGAGTTGAGAAATATAGCGCAGAAACGGGGCCTTTGGCCCACCAAGTCCGCGCCTACCACTGATCACCCCGTACACCAGCACTATCCCACACACCGGGACAATTTATAATTTACATAAGCTAATTAACCTATAAACCTGTACGTCTTTGGAGTAGACGTACAGGTTCTCCAGAGCTCCCGGAGAAAACCCAAGCGGTCACAGGGAGAACGAACAAACTCCGTACAGACAGCACTCGTAGTCAGGATTGAACCCGGGTCACTGGCGCTGTAAGGCAGCAACTCTACCTCTGTGCCACCGTGCCACCCCTGTGAGCCATTCAAGATTCTGAGAGTGATTGACAGTGTAATGACCAGAGGCTGTTGGCTCTGGATAAAGTTTCTGGAACTGGGGGTGAGGGAAGAGTGTCAAACTTAGCAGTCAGCTATTTGTGACTGAAGAAAATTATTTTCTGTGAGGGATTGTAAATCTTCTGAGTTCTCCTCTCAGGAAAGCTGTCGATATTGAGTTTAGAGCAGTGTATTCAAAACGGAGTTTAACCATATAACCATATAACCATATAACAATTACAGCACGGAAACAGGCCCTCTCGGCCCTTCCAGTCCGTGCCGACCATTTGTTTTCCCCTAGTCCCATCTACCTGCACTCAGACCATACCCCTCCATTCCCTTCCCGTCCATATTCCTATCCACTTTACTTTTAAATGTTAAAATCGATCCTGCCTCCACCACTTCTGCTGGAAGCTCATTCCACACAGCCACCACCCTCTGAGTAAAGAAGTTCCCCCTCACGTTACCCCTAAACTTCCGTCCCTTAATTCGCATGTCATGCCCTCTTGTTTGAATCTTCCCTACCCTTAATGGGAAAAGCTTATCCACGTCAACTCTGTCTATCCCTTTCATCATTTTAAAGACCTCAATCATGTCCCCCTTAACCTTCTGCGCTCCAAAGAATAAAGACCTAACTTGTTCAACCTTTCTCTGTAACATAGTTGCTGGATCCCAGGCAACATTCTAGTAAATCTCCTCTGTACTCTCTCTATGTTGTTGACATCCTTCCTATAATTAGGCGACCAAAATTGTACACCATACTCCAGAATTGGTCTCACCAATGCCTTGTATAATTTTAACATTACTTCCCTGCTCCTATATTCAATGCTCTGATTTATAAAGGCCAGCACACCAAAGGCTTTCTTTACCACCCCATCTACATGCGATTCCACCTTTAGGGAACTATGCACAGTTATTCCTAGATCTCTCTGTTCCACAACATTCCTCAATTCCCTACCATTTACCATGTACGTCCTATTTTGATTTGTCCTGCCAAGATGTAGCACTTCACACTTATCAGCATTAAACTCCATCTGCCATCTTTCAGCCCACTTTTCCATATGGCCCAAATCTCTCTGTAGACTTTGAAAATCTACTTCATTATCCACAACACCACCTATCTTAGTATCATCTGCATACTTACTTATCCAATTTTCCACCCCATCATCCAGATCATTAATGTACATGACAAACAACAGTGGACCCAACACAGATCCCTGAGGCACCCCACTGGTCACCGGCTTCCAACCTGACAAACAGCCATCCACCATTACTCTCTGACATCTCCCATTCAGCCACTGTTGAATCCATCTTGCTACTCCACCATTAACACCCAAAGATTGAACCTTCTGAACCAACCAAGTTTCATAGACATCTGGTGACTATCGGGAGATATAGGAGTCAGATGGAAAAGTAGACTATTAATGATCTTCGTGAATGGCAGATCAGGCTCCAGAGCCTGAAGCTGCCCCACGGCCAAAGTTAATGGTTAAAATTATTAACACGCAGTCTTGTTAACTTGGTAGATTACGAGTGCAGCTGAAACAGAAGCTCGGACCTCGACAGGACTCGTCAAAGGACATGCATATTCCATTACTGGTTTGGACCAGGTGAGGTCTTGTTGTTTGTCGCGCTGGTTGGTCCTTGCATGTTGTGTCCTTGCAGCCCATGCATTGGACAATAGACGATAGGTGCAGGAGTAGGCCATTTGGCCCTTCGAGCCAGCACCGCCATTCAATGTGACCATGTCTGATCATCCCCAATCAGTACCCCGTTCCTGCCTTCTCCCCATATCCCCTGACTCCGCTATCTTTAAGAGCCCTATCTAGCTCTCTCTTGAAATTGGTACTGAACTTTGTGTGTGTCGACCCCTTGCAGCACTGTGGTCTTGTTGCTACAGTCTGGGGCTTATCGGACTGGCACCCCTGGATATCACAGTACAGATAGATGCCAGCTTTGGTAGCTGTTGAGTGCTGCTGAGCCAATGGCCACTAACTTGTGCATGGCATCTCAGCCCATCCTATCTTAGACCTGGCACTGATGCTCAACCCAAAATGTAGCATCGTGCCTCTTTCTAGCTAACGGATTTTTGACATGGTCCTGCAATTAGTTCCAGAAATGTCTATGCACTGGGTCATAGATTGAGCAGGGTTCCCTGGATTCTGTGGTTCTGACCCAGTGATAAAGCCCCAGGATTCCATGGTCCTTCCGGGTCTGATTCCAGAATAAATTCAGGGATTCTTCCAGCCTAATCCAGAGATTTCCCTGGACGGTATGGTGCATTCCCAGCAATTGCTCTGAGAATTCCTTCGGTCTCTTTAGGTTTAGAGTTGTGAACAGAAGCCTGGAATCTGTGTGACTTATGTTGCTTAAAACCATATAGGAAGCTTGGAGCTCCCTTCCTAATTTCCAGTGTCAGGGCAGGGAGTTTCCTGAACAATAGAGCTCAAACACAAACACGGATCTGGGGAGTGCCCCTATCAATGTGCTTTATGCCCAGGAATTGATTTAGGTGGGTCCCAGGATGTTAGTATTCAGGCCCAAAGATGGAAATCGGGTTCAGGACACTCTATCTTGTGTTTATAGCAAAAATCTAAATTTCTATGAAGAAATACTAATCCAGCACCCATTGTCTCGGGGAAGGGGGCCATACAGGATCGTAATCGTCCCAATGCTCACTCTGTATTGACTCTCCTTGCACCTCCAAGAGAGCCCAGGAGTCCAATGTTTTTGTACCGGTTACTAAACTGGGCTTTCTTTTAGTTCTTTACTTGTAGTGTCAGATTCAGCTTTTAGCCTTCACTGACATTTAATTTACTTTTCTTTCAAAGGTCAATTACAGAGGTCGACCGTTGCATATGATCCGTATAAGGAACCCTTGGGGTCAAGTGGAATGGAATGGTCCCTGGAGCGATGAGTAGGTGTCGGGGGAGAACACGACTGATACATCACAACACGCACCTGCATTTTTAATCAGAAACGGTCAACATTAGAGATGGATACCGAAGAGATTGTAGATGCTGGAATATTGAGCAAAAAAAAAACTCTGCAAGTCAGAAAGCGTCTGTGGAGAGAAATGGACAGATGATGTTTCGAGTCTGATATGAAGAAGGGACGTGACCTGAAATGTCATCCATCCTTTTTCCTTCACAGGTGTTGCCTGACCCATTGGTTCCTCCAACAGGATGTTTTTTACTCAAAGTTAGAGAGATTAAGTGGAAGGCAGAATACGGAAATAAGCCGATCTCCCCCCGGTCTCTCTCTAGGAGTCTTCTCCCGCTCTGCATCTCACTTGGCCTGCAATTATCCAGCCTTGAATGTATCTTTGTATTCACCACAGTGACTCCCACATTCTCACCACTCTTTGTTTAAAACAGTTTGCTCTGATTTTCTCCCTTTATTTACGTGATGGTTATTTATTCTCGTGGTTTTTATCCACATAAGTAGAAATGTTTTCTTCACATATACCCTAACAATCACATTCATCACCTTCAGTTGATCTATCAGGTTATTCCTTCATCTTCCCATTGCCATTGGGGGATAAAACACTGCCTGTTCAATCATTCCCAATAGTTGTAATCAGTTATATGCAGGAGACAGACATAACTAATGGCAAGGCAAATAACATGAAGTGCTGGAGAACCTCAGTGGGTCAGGCAGTATCTCTGGCGATCTATCCGTGTTCTCCAGATGTGCTGCCTGAGCTGCTGTTCCTCCAGCACCTTTTCTGTAAACCAGCATCTGCAGTTCAGTGTGCTGGCAAATTAACATGACAAGAGCAAAGTTTGTCTGCTCCTCCAAACCGTCAAATTGCACAAAGTCGCAAATAGATGCTCAGTCTGATTCTTCACTGGGAAGTTTCTCGATGGAAACAAAAGCCTTGGTCTGGCAGGGAGATGAGGATGTATGGAACAAGCTGCCAGAAGAGGTGGTTGAGGCTGGGGCTATCCCGAACATTTAAGAAACAGGTACATGGATAGGACAGGTTTGGAGGGATATGGACCATGTGCTGGCAGGTGGGACTAGTGTAGCTGGGACATGAGGGCTGGTGTGGATAAGTTGGGCCAAAGAGCCTGTTTCCACACTATATGACTCTTATGTCTCTATGGATGAAAAGGATGACAAGGTTCTGTGTCTCTTGAACAGCATGGGAACTAGGCCCTTTGGCCCAACTTGCCCACAACAGCCGACATTGCCTGCCAGATCCTTCCAAACCTGTCCTATCCATGTACCTCTCCAACTGTTTCTTAAATATTGGGATAGTCCCTGCCTCAACGAACTCATCTGGCAGCTCGTTTCATGCACCCATCACACTCTGTGTGAAAAGGTTACCTCTCATCTTCCTATTAAATCTTTTCCCCTCCACCATATACCTATGTCCTCTGGTGCTCGATTCCCCTACTCTGGCAAGAGACTCTACCCGAGTCACCGGTGCATCTACCCGATCTATCTCTCTCAAGATTTTATACACCCCTTTCAGATCACCCCTCATCCTCCTGCACTCCAAGTAATAGTCCCAGCCTACTCAACCTCTCCCTATACCTCAGCCCCTCGAGTCCTGGTAACATCCTTGTACATCTTCTCTGTACCCTTTCCAGCTTGAATTGAGGAACACAGTGGGTTGAGCAGCATCTGTGGAAGAAAATGGATAGTGGGCATTTTGTGTCAAGACCCTTCATAAGGGCTGAGAATGCAGGGAGATGCCAGTATAAAGAGGCTGCCTCACCTCTCCACCTGACCTCATTGTACTGGCTACTCCCCTTCTGCACTATCAACCCTGAGCAGAGGTTCAACCTGAAATGTCAACAATCATTCTGCCTCCACAGATACTGCCTGACTCTCTGAGCTCCTCCAGCAGTTTCTTTATTTTACTCGGGATTACAGCATCTACAGTCTCTTTTGTGTCTTCATGTCTCCTAATGTCTGAATCACACTGAGGCTAATTACCCAAGTTGGGCAAATCTCTAATTTCACCTTCCAACACTACAGCCCCTCGGGATAGGAAGGATGCGAAGTGCAACTAATTGTAGCTTTCTGTCTTTTTTTTTGCCAGCTCTCCTGAATGGAAGGCAGTGGATGCAACGGATTTTCGAAGGCTAAACATGACCTCCAAAGATGATGGCGAATTTTGGTAAAGTATACCAAAGCATTTAATAAATAAACATACGGGTTAAAATTCCTACAGCATTTTCAAGAAACTAGGAAAAGTGATTGATATGTTCCTAGATCCACAGAGAGATACAGCACTGAAACTGTCCTTCAGGTCCACTGGGTGCTAACCATCAAGCTTCCACACTAATCCTACACTATCCATTTTATTATCCACACATTCCCATCAAATCCTTCCAGATCCTAAAACTCACCGACATACCAATTTACAGTGGCTAATTAACATATCAAACCTTGAAAAGTGGGAAGAAACCAGAGCACCGGGGAAACGCACGTGTTCATGAAGAGAGCGCGTAAACTCCACACAGACATTATCAGGGGTCAGGACTGAACCCAGTTCCCTGGAGACATGAAGCAGCAGCACTACTGACTGCTCCACTACTATCACACACCTCTCATACATGAAATGCAATATTTAGATCAAGTTCACAAAATGAACCTTAAAATGACTTGGAACTAATAGATGACAGACTTTTTTTTTTTTTTTTTTTTAATGAGCCGCTGGCATGGATGAAGGCCATTGGCCCATTATGACCATGTTGGTTCTTCAAGAAATATTTCCAATTAAAATTTGCCCCCAGCATTTTCCAATGAGTTCTGCAAGTATCTGTCAACCTCAAAATCTGCAATTGAATTAGTCTCAACATCTTCCCAGGTAATGCAGTAATTTACACATTTATTTGTTCTTCGCAGGATGTCATTTGATGACTTTAAGAGACATTACAGCAAAGTGGAAGTTTGTAATCTTACACCGGACTCCCTGGATGATGATGCCCGCCACAAGTGGGAGGTGAACTGTTTTGAAGGGATCTGGACCAGAGGCTGCACAGCAGGTGGATGCAGGAACTTCCTAGGTAACTGACGTTTACGATGAATGGAAGATGAAGAAATGCCATTGAATTATATATGCCTGGAAGATGGATGTTATATTGGATATTTTTATGTGCGATTAGCAGATAGAAGCAAGTTTTCATGTGATTATATTTTCAATCATATCCACCACCCATTCGAAAACTGGGTTCTGTTATGAGAGGTGATAACATGCCTGATGCTTTTCCTGCATCAGATCCCCACTTAATGGCCATGCTGCTCCCTTTAACGCAATCACTGATGAAAATGAGATTTTAAAGGTATGATCCGCAAGGTGCAGTTGTAGAGTTGCTGCCTTACAGTGCCAGAGATCTGGGTTCGATGCTGACTACGGGTCCTTTCTGTACGGAGTTTGGACATTCCCCCCCATGACTGCATGGGTTTTCTCCGGGTGCACCGGTTTCCTCCCACACTCCAAAGACGTACTGGTTGGAGGTTAATTGGCTTTGGTAAAAATTGTAAATTGTCCCTAGTGTGTAGGTTTGTGATAGTGTGGACTCAGTGGGCCGCTGTATCTCTAAAACTAAAACTAAAAAACTAAAACTAAAAAATCCAAAGAGAATGGAGGACTAGCCTTACCCAATTTCCTCTCTTATTACTGGGCAATGAATATTAAAACCATAATCTTCTGGTTTGATGACTCGTACCAACAGGCCAATTGGCTAAAAATGGAAAGAGAAGATTGCTTGTCTTTCTCCATAGGCTCGATTGTCCTGTCTTCAATACCGCTGAATAAGTCAATGAATGGTCATAACCCTATAATACATTGTCCTATTCGTATCTGGAAACAGTTGAAGTTCATTCTCAAATTGAGAGACATGTCTCCTTCTTCCTAATGCAAACAACCCCTCTTTTAAACCCTCTACTTTAGATGGTATTTTCACCCAATGGAAGAACAAAGGAATCAACACTGTGGGAGGCCTATATTGGAAGGGGACTTTTTCCTCCTTCCTAGAGTTGCGGGAGAAATACGATTTGAATACTAATAATTTTTTCAGATATCTTCAGGTTTGGGGATTTTGTGAAAACATCCATGCAAGACTACAACATTGCAAGTTCTGATAAATCCGCTGAATGTTTGAATAGACATGCAGATACAGAGAAGTTGACATCCTACATTTACAATGTTTTTCAAAACATCAGCACCCCATGATCTGAGGTTTACAAGTGTGCAGGGGAAGATGAGATGGGTCAACAAATCTCAAATGACATATGGGACGAAAGCTTATAATATATCCATACTTGCTCCATAAATGCCAGACATTTCCTGATACAGTTCAAAGTGCTGCGCAGATTATACTATTCAAAAACCAAACTGAACAAAAGTTTCCCCTCTCTGCGACAAGTGTCAGTTTCAAGAAGCCACTTTAACCCACAGTTTTGTATTTTGTACAAAAATAGAAAGTTTTTGGACTGAAGTATTCAGCGTCTCTCCAATATACTGAAAATCCCATTAGAGCCAGACTCAAAACTGATAATACTGGGAATATCAGAGGCATGTAGTAAATTGGCTGTTTTTCAGTGACGTTTTGTTGCCAATGGACCAATATCAGCAAAAAAAAACCTCTTACTTAAATTCTAGAAAAATGCTGAAGTCCCTCCAGTGAAGATGTGGATTACAGAAATGACGGACTGCATTTAGAGAGAATTAGGTTTATCCTGACTGATAAACTGAAGCAATTTTTTAAAATATGGTCATCTTTTATTGATTTTCTTGAACAATACAATATTTGAACACAAATTCGAAATTACTCGTAGGGCTGGGTGAGCGGACGTACGGATGGGTTGACGGGTATATCTCCCCTCTTTTTTTTCTTTTTTCTCTCTCTTCTTTCTCTCTTTTGAATTTAATGTCCTTTTTGGAAAGTGTTAAAATTGAAGCTGTTCACTGAGCTGTAAAATTGTCAAGTTTTTTGACCAAATGCTTCCAATAAAAACATTGAAACCAAAAACTAAAAACTGACAAGGAGGCAATTGTGCAACAGATTTGCACGGAAACAGAGAATAGCCTGTCCTCACTATTCCCTCACTCTCTCAACCATTCCATCTGTTGGCTTCGGATGTTATTGCTCAGCATACTTTAAATAGCATTGCTGAGTGCCCTACTGCTATCTGTAGCTTTCTATGGAATGCAGTGCCAAGTTGTTTAAAGGCTTTTGTTTTTAGAGAAATTGGCTCATTACCCTCCCATATTACAAAGATGAACACAATCAATAGCTACCTCATCCTGATATCTCATTTGAGATCATTCTGAAGAAGGGTCTTGATCCAAAAAGTCATCTGTTCTGTCCCTCCACTAATGCTCCCTGACATGTCCAGTCCAACAAGGTTCGTCCAGCACTTTCTTGTTTGCTCATTGATTATGAAGCACCTAGGAACATGCTAAGGCAGTGAAAGGTCCTTTTGTGCTTTGCCATCCTTTACTTTTATAAACCAGGAATGAAAGATTTGCCTTTTGCGTCGGTTAAAGGAGACATCCGTTTTTAAGACGAAGACTCAAGGATGCGGGAGTCTTGACCAAAACATAAAAGTGCTGAAGGAACTCAACAGGTCAGGCAGCATCTGTTGAGGGAATGGACAGATGCCGTTTTGGATCAGGAGACTTCTGAAAGAAGACTTTGTATTTTGCATTAGTTCTTAAGGGTGGGGGAGTGTTTTATTTTGTAACAGAGACTGAGTTTGTGGCTGTTTTGCACACAGACACTTTCTGGACCAACCCCCAGTACAAGATAAAGCTGCTGGAAGAGGACGAGGAGCAGGAGGATGGCAAAAAGGAATGCACCATGGTGGTGGCTCTCATGCAAAAAAATCGGCGCAAGCTGCGGAAGGAAGGAGCGGTGCTGCAGACCATTGGATTCACTATTTATCAGGTGCCCCGCACAGTTTTGTTTTGGTTATCAACTCCTATGTCATGAATCTAGAACCTCAATAGCTAATCAACAAGTTAAAGCAGGGAAAGAGGGCGTAAAAGAGGGTGGCATTGATAGGAGTGAGGGCTGAATGGTTGTGATCGTACTTCAGATGCAAGAGTTTTTTCCACTGCGTTGAATCTCATGTATAAGGGGTGCAAAGGAAGGTGGACTGGAAAGGGTGAGTTGATGTACTAATAAGATCTGATCAGTGAAAGGAAAGGTGTGGTGGTGCAGTAGTTAAATGACCACACCAGTAATCCACAGACCCAAGTTCAAATCCTTCCCGATGTGGAATTTACACACTATTGATTACCTAATTAAAAAATATATATTCATTACTAATAATGACAAACAAACCACCAGATTGTAAGAACCTGCCTGATTCATCAATGTTCTTTACTGTGAGAAATCTGTCATGTTTAGCAAGTTAATTTAGCACACATTAGTTTGGTTTAGTGTCATACACAACAAGCACAATGAAATGCCTGTTCACATGAAATTCAGAATAAACAGTATACATGCAATAATGATAAATAAATCTAAAAAGTTCAAAACAGCAGAATGATGCAAGTTGTAATGCAAAAATCAAATAGTATGGAGGAATATTAAAGTACAATAACGGTATAACCGATGAAGTAGAGAGTGAGCAAAACAGGTCAGGACCCGACACGAAACGTCTTCTGTCCATTTTCTACACAAATGTTGCCGGATCCACTGCGTTCCTGCAGCACTTTGTGTTTTATTGTACAAGACGTTAGCGAGGTCACATTTAGAGCATTTGTACAAGACATTGGTGAGGCTACATTTAGAGTATTGCGTTCTGTTTTGGTCACCCAGTTATAGGAAAGATGTTATTAAGCTGGAAAGGGTGCAGAGAAGATTTACAAGGATATTGCCAGGGCCCAAGAGCCTAGGCTGTAGGGAGAGGTTGAGCAGGCTAGGACTTTATTCCTTGGAGCGCAGGAGGATGAGGGGTGATCTTATATACTTGTATAAGATCATGAGAGGAATAGATCAGATGAATGCAGAGTCTTTTAGTCAGTCTTTTACCCAGAGTTTGGGAATCAAGAACCAGAGGACATAGGTTTAAGATGAGGGGGGGAAAGATTTAATATGAACCTGAGGGGTAACCTTTTTACACAAAGGGTGGTAGATATATAGAACGAGCTGCCGGATGAGATAGTTGCAGTGGGTACTATCACAAAGTTTGAAACATTTGGATAAGTACATAGATAGGATAGGTTTAGAGGTATGTGGGCCGCAGGCAGGTAGGACTAGTGCATATGAATTTAAGAAATTAATTTAAGAAAATGGTTTCGTTCAGAGAGTTGGATGGATTTCAGTAAGAGAGTTGTATTCATAAAAGATGAGCTTCAAAGTGAAATGTGAACTTTGTTTGCTTAAATATTACCTCACTATGATTTTTAAAAAGTGATTGTGCCCTACGCAAATGAGGAATATTGTGGGGGGAAAAAAGACGTCAAGTAACTCAGCGGGTCAGGCAGCATCCCCGGAGAACATAGACAGGCAATGTTTTAGATCAGGACCCCCTCCTCAGACTGAATTCTGGGACTGGGTACCATGACACTAACATTGGAAATTTGCTTTCAGGCTGAAAGTGGAGTTGACCATCTGCCGAAAGAGTTCTTCCGATTTCATGCTTCTTGCGCAAAGAGTAAGACGTACGTTAATTTAAGGGAAATCTGTGAAAGATTTAAACTTCCACCAGGAGAATACGTCGTTGTTCCCACTACATTTCAACCCAATGATGAGGCGGAATTTCTTGTTCGAATCTTCTCAGAGAAGCAAGCTCAATCAATGTAAGTTGTGGTTTATAAGTAAGCTTGTGTTGAGTTTAACAGTCTTATAGTGATACATGGAGCATTCAAATCATTGTGCTGAGGCTAGATCTTTCAAAGAGCCCTTTCAATCCATTCTGCTGTACTTCCCACAGTCACATAGATTATTCCTTTTCAAGTATTTACTCAGTTCCCTGTTGAATGTGACACTTTAATCTGCTTTCATGACCTTTCAAGCAGTGAGGAAATGAAAGCTTCTTTCCTTTGACGGGTTCCAAGCCTTGCATCCTTTTGTCCTTCATCCTCTCCAACTGCAATTTATTTTACTGAAGCACATTTCAAATACTGTGAAGTGATTTGCTCAGACTAATATTTGCTTTTCGTTTGCAGTGAATTGGGAGACAAAATTGGCGCTGATCTACCAGCGGTGAGTGTTGATTGCCCTGTAACTTCTATCAGAGTAGATCAAGTGATGTTAGCACATGGCTTCAACGTGGGCACTTCTGTGCTTCTGGTGCAAGGTTGTTGCTTTGTATGAGGAATTTAAGTACTGTATAGTCTATGAGTTGGCCTCATTTGCCCAACTTCCAAATTTGGATCTGAATGGATGGTTGTCGAACAACCATGATCATATTGAATGGCAGGGCAGGCCAGAGGGGCCGAATGGCCTGCTCCTGTTTCCTTGCATTGATTGAGGGTTATCGGTTTGCCCAGGGCACTGGGGCGAACTCAGCTACTCTTGCACCTAAATAACTGTTAGCAAAGTTGGTCTCATTTGCCCAAGTTCCTGGTTCGGTTCTGAATGCATGGTTGACGAACAATCCCATGGCTTTAAGTTCTCAGCCACGTGTCAGTGTGGGATTGCCAAGCGATTGGAGCAACGACATGGCACACCTTCAGTTCTTCACTGATTGTCAGCCTGGGTTTCTATGCTCCAGTGTACGGAATGAGTATTAAGTGCAGAGTAGAGCGGGGGGGGGGGGGGGGGGGTGGATGCTACCGTCTAGATCACAGCATGGGGACAGCCTCTCCCTCTCTCTCGGGGTATGCCCACCATTCCTCTCTCTGACTGAGCAGACGTCAGTCCTGAAGGAATCCCGACTGGGGAGAAATTTATGTTTCATAAAAGTGGAGAATGAAAGAGACCGTTTTTGTTTCAGCCGCCCAAGCCGACGCAGAAACTGCAGGAGAATGAAGAAGAAAAGCAGTTCCGTGCAGTGTTTGAGCACATCTCGGGGAAGGTGAGCAGCTACTATTTCAGATGTCAACTAACAGTGGGGAGTTAATGCACAGGTGCGAGGCTCCATGGCATGGGACATGTAGTATCAGGAGTGGGGGGGGCCATGTAGTATCAGGAGCGGGGGGCCACAGAGTATCAGGAGTAAGGGCCAGGTATATTAAGGATGAAGACCCAGAGTATCAGGTGCTGCCCAAGAGTGATGATGCACAATATTAGGGATGAGGCCCCAAGAGCATCAGTGGTGAGGACCAGAGCAGCAGGAGTGGGGACCCAGAGTATCAAGAGTGCGGTCACGGAGTAACAGGCTTGAGACCTCAGGATATCAGGAGTAGGGACACAGAATATCAGGAACAAGAACCCAGAGTATCAGGTATGAAGACCCAGAATAACAGGAGCGAGGCCCCAGAATATCAGGAGAGAATCCAGGGAGGTTGGAATATCATGTTCAGTGTTGGTCACCATGTTATAGGAAAGACTATGTTCAAGCTGAAAAGTGTGCAGAGCAGATTTACAGTTGCAGTTGAGTTTATTGTCACGTTTACCGAGGTACAGTGAAAAGCCTTTGTTGCGTGCATGAGGATGTTGCCAGGACTTGGGGGCTGAGCTATAGGGAGAGGTTGGGCAGGCTAGGACTTTATTCCTTGGAGCGTAGGGCAATGAGGGGTGACCTTGTAGAGGTGCATAAGATCATAAGGGGAGTAGATTGGATAAATGCACAGTCATCAAGATTTTTACACAAAAGGGTGGTAGGTACCTATAAGGAATGAGCTGCCACTATCACAACAATTAAAAGACATTTGGACAGGTGCATGGATACGATAGGTTTAGAAAGATATGAGCCAAACGCCGGCAGGTGGGACTAGTGTGGATGGGGCATACTAGTCAGCGTGGGCTGAAGGGCCTGTTTCCATGCTGTATGACTCTTTGACTCTACGACACTATGAGGTTCAGGAGTGTGACCCAGGCAGGTTCAGAAGAGTGGGCAGGGAGGTTTAGGGGTAAGGACGGGGAGTTTCAGGAGAGGATCTGGTGAATCTGAGGCAGGTTTCAGAGTGACGATGGGGATGGATGAGGAGCTGACCTTGGCTTTGCAAATCCTTCTCAATTCCAGAGGTTGGGCCATGGTCTCTGGGCTGCAGTAATGGTGGGAATGGGATGATCTCCCTCTGTGCTCTAACCCTCTCTCTAGAATATTGAGCTCCCCTTGTGCATCTTATAGCATTTTTGCAAAAGTGGCAAAGTTACTGTAGTCATCGACTTGCCCTCAGATTGTTCTAAAATGTCTCTGACTGTAAAGTGGTGGTGGGCAGTGTGATTGATGTGTTTGAGGAGGGGTGGGAGATGATTTGCGGAGAATAAATCCGAGGCTGTTTCTGTGCTGTAAAAGGATGTCTAATTGAATGGAGTGATGATGATCTATCATCATGGCTACAGGAAGTCATTGTGCCTTGACACGCAACAACACTCTTATCCTTCACATTTCCAACTGCTCTCTTTCAGGATCTAGACATCAATGCTTA
Source organism: Okamejei kenojei (assembly GCA_035221665.1). Classification (NCBI taxonomy): domain Eukaryota; kingdom Metazoa; phylum Chordata; class Chondrichthyes; order Rajiformes; family Rajidae; genus Okamejei; species Okamejei kenojei. The sequence continues at coordinate 23,961,256 of CM069135.1, read as the reverse complement.
TGAACTGCAAGGTATTTTAGACAACGTGTTTGGAAAACGTAAGTTCATACCGTGATCTCAGAGGGGCCTCTCGTGTTGCACGAAAGATTTACACCGTATAAGATGAAGTAATGTGGTTTATTTTCGGACATCGCTGGTCAGGGTCTCATCTCTCGCAGTGAGGAGCCCATTCCCCTGTCTCCAGGCTGCTGTACTGACACCAAGGTTTTAAACATGTCTTGCAAGTTGTGGGAAGTCTAACAGGCTCATGAGTCAAGCCTCGGAATGGACTCTGAGTGCCAGTGGGAGGGTGGTGAATGGGGATATTGAGCTGGGGAAGGGGAATGCACTAAAACCGCGTGTACAGGGTTGGGTGGGAAATACGGCATTATGTGAGGGGCTGCCAATAAATGCAGCCCTTTAATTCCATTGGTCAATGATGGGCTCAAGTGACGATTCAGATATTCAAATGACCACAAGGAAGGAAGATGGTACCTGTGCATGAACTGTGTGTAGAGCAGAGTAGAACTTTGATCCATCACTGACTATTGTTTGTTTTGCAGAAAAGGAAATGGGTATCGAGAGTTTTAACATTGAGACGTGTCGCAGTATTGTGTCCCTCTACAATGTATCCTGTGGACAATTTTCTCTTGCAAACATGATTAGCATTTACTAATCATGTTTTAAAAAAAAAAAAAGTTTGGTTTACCGTTATTTGTTGTAAAAGTAGGAATGTTAAGGGGCTGTCCCACTGCGGCGTCCTAATTGGCAAGTTTAGAAAAGTTTCCCTTGACTCATACTCGCATCATGGTCGACACGAGGTCCCAGGAGGTCTTTGTAACTCTCCTTCATGCTCGAGAGTAGTCCCCGTGTACTCGAGACCTCAGCAAAGTCGCGGAGTATTTTTCAACATGCTGAAAAATGCCTGCGAGTAAAAACGGGTCGCCATGGAAAATATTTGTATTTACTCGTAGGTTTAGTCGAAGTAGGTCATAGTAGGTCGGCATGTTATTCATAGGTAATCGTGGGTAGTCGAAGGTAATCGAAGATAGTCGTAGATAGTCTTCAACTTAGTCAAAGGGAGGTCGAAGGAGATCATAGAAACACAGAAAATAGGTGCAGGAGTAGGTTAGTCGGCCCTTCGAGCCTGCACCGCCATTCAATATGATCATGGCTGATCATCCAACTCAGTATCCCGTACCTGCCTTCTCTCCATACCCCCTAATCCCTCTAGCCCCAAGGGCCACATCTAACTCCCTCTTAAATGTAGCCAATGAACTGGCCACAACTACCTTCTGTGGCAGAGAATTCCAGAGACTCGCCACTCTCTGTGTGAACAATGTTTTTCTCATCTCGGTCCTAAAAGATTTCCCCCTTATCCTTAAACTGTGACCCCTTGTTCTGGACTTCCCCAACATCGGGAACAATCTTCCTGCATCTAGCTGTCCAACCCCTTAAGAATTTTATAAGTTTCTATAAAATATCCCCTCAAGTCTTCTAAATTCTAGCGAGTACAAGCCGAGTCTATCCAGTCTTTCTTCATATGAAAGTCCTGACATCCCAGGAATCAGTCTGGTGGTCGAAGGAGGTCGTCTTCACTCTGCACTATTTTGGATAGGCGCCTGGATTTGGGGGGAATGGAGGGGGTGCATATCACATGTAAGCAGAGGAAATTAGTTTAACTTGGCATCATGGTCAGCATATTCTAAAACATGCGGCTGTCAAACAAATATCAGGGTACTTGTATACAAACTATGTCTGAAGCACACAAAGTACACCCGTAAGCTTCAACTTCATAAAACTTGTCATTTTACTTCTATCTGGTAATATTCAGCCATTGTAAAATGTACTTAATTCATTAAATACTCCCTTGGTTCAGGCAGGGAACTAGTTCAATTGACAACTGTGAGAGATGCATAAGGAAAATTACTACATTGCGAGATATTCCTTGACTGTTTCTCAAACACAGAAAGAGACCGATAAAGGACTTGGGTTTGACGAATTTAAGATCCTCTGGCGGCGGTTAGGCGTATGGAAGGTAAATAAAGAAGCCAAAGAAATGTTCTGCTTTCACCGTGATCTTTTTCTATCTAATTTTGTGTTTTTTCTATTGTCACTGCAGAATGCTTTCCTGAGATGTGATCATGACAAATCGAGGACTATATCAGCTCACGAGCTTCGATCAGCTGTCAAGGATGTTGGTAAGGAACTAGGCCTGGCTCGAGCCTTGCCTGACATTAAAGTCATTTCCACAGCTTCCTGATCTCAGGATGTCCACAGGTTCTTTCTGGTTGCTGTAGTTCCTTGTGGTACTGTTGTAATATCAGCAATCACCAGAAGGTGGCAGTGTTGCTCATTCTGGATGGTGCCCCAGCAGATCAACCTGGCTGTGGAGTTTGAGCCAAAGGTTACTGTAGATTATACGTACACAACTCAGAAAAGGAATGTTACAAACTGAACCACAACGTTAGCAGACAACCCACTTCCAAGGAATTTGTTAGCAAGTGTCTATCTTCCGTGCGCAGTTTCTATAATTTAAGAAATGCTCAGGGCTTGAAAGAAGTAATATGTGAGTCGCGTTGATGATCCCAGACCAGTGATTAGTGCTCTTGAGGAGTCTGGAGAAGTGAGATCCAGTACTGGGGAGATTAGAAAGGTTACTGGTGCTTTAACAGGATTAGAAGCGAGCCAAGCAACGATGAAATCATTGGATTGTTTTCTCTAAAGCGTTGGAGGCTGCGGGAGACCTGATAGAAGTAAATGAAATGACGAAAGGTGTAGATAGGGTGAAAATGCCAAAGACTAGAGGGCTTAACTTCAAAGTGATAGGGGCAAAGTTTAAAGGAAAAGGGCAGGGTAGAGAGTGATGGATGCTGGGAACGCACTGCCAGGCAGATGCGATAGTGCCAATTAAAAGACTTTTGGATAAGTACATGGATATGCAGGGAATGGAGGAATATGAATCAACCTGAAACATCGCCCATTCCTTCTCTCCAGAGATGCTGCCTGTCCCGTTGAGTTACTCCAACATTTTGTGTCCATCTTCAATATGGACCACATGCAGACAGAGGAGATTAGTTTAACTTGGCATCTTGTTCGGTGCTGATATTATGGGTCAAACGGCCTGTTCCTGTACTGTTCTATGTTCTAACTTCAATCATTTGTCTGTTATCAGGGTTTTTCCTCAACAATCAGATGCTACAACTGTTGGTCATCCGATATGCAGATCCAAACCATCAAATTGATTTTGACAACTACCTGCGTTGCATGGTTCGATTGGAGACTGCATTCAGTGAGTATTACCCATAAACTATGGGACACACCATGCTGTCTTTTCTAATTTGTGTCAGCCAGCTGATTTTTCTGTAGAGAAATTTCTGTGGAATTCTCGGCCTCAGTGGGCGGTGGAGGCCAGTTCTCTGGATACTTTCAAAAGAGAGCAAGATAGGGCTCTTAAAGATAGCGGAGTCAGGGGATATGGGGCGAAGGCAGGAACGGGGTACTGATTGGGGATGATCAGCCATGATCACATTAAATGGTGTTGCTGGCTCGAAGGACTGAATGGCCTACTCCTGCACCTATTGTCTATCGACTAAATATTTTCTTATCCACTTTACAGCCAAAAATTTATTATCATTTAAGAAACACATTGGCCAGTTCGGTACCAAAAATAATATATCACTTTCCTTTTTTTAATGATGTCGGTTGAGGAATGAACATTGCCCAGGAATTAGTTCAATTGATGACTGGTTTAATTATTGTAATTTAATTACTGTATTAATCCCTGACAGAAATGCCGTGTGTATCTCTGGCAGGACCAGCATATATCTCCTGTTCCTCGATCCCCTTGAGATGCTGCTGGTTGACTATCTTCCTGAACTAAAGCTGGCCATTGGTCAAGAGTTTTAAATTGTAATATATACGTTCAGCAGAACAATAACATTCTTACTTGAAGCAGCTTAACAACCCTGTAAACAAAACAACACACCGATAAATATAGGTACTACCCTTGTCAATTTGTCCCTCTCCATCCAAACTACTCCCTCCCCTGGCACTTTCCCTTGCAACCGCAGGAAATCCTACACTTGTCGCTTTACCTCCCCCCTCGACTCCATCCAAGGACCCAAGCAGTCTTTCCAGGTGAAGCAGAGGTTCACCTGCGCCTCCTCCAACCTCATCTATTGCATCTGCTGTTCTAGATGTCAGCTGCTCTACATCGGTGAGACCAAGCGCAGGCATGGCGATCGCTTCGCCCAAGACCTCTGCTCAGTTCGCAATAAACAACCTGATTATTGGCTCAGCCAATAACTTGGCTCAGCACTTCAACTCCCCCTCCCATTCCGAATCTGACCTTTCTGTCATGGGCCTCCTCCATGGTCAGAGTGAGTCCCACCGCAAATTGGAGGAGCAGCACCTCATATTTCGCTTGGGTAGTTTACACCCCAGCAGTATGAACATTGACTTCTTCAATTTCCGGTAGTCCTTGCTTTCTCCCTCCTTCCCCTCCCTTTCCCAGTTCTCCCGCAGCCTACTGTCTCCGCCTTCCTTTCTTCTTCCCACCCCCCCCACCCCCACATCAGTCTGAAGAAGGATCTCGATCCGAAATGTCACCTATTCCTTCGCTCCATAGATGCTGCCTCACCCGCTGAGTTTCTCCAGCATTTTTGTCTACCTTTGATTTTTCCAGCATCTGTTCTTTCTTAAACATAGGTATGAGCAGGATTCTTTTAAGGAGCAGGTTTTAGGATTTTTACGCAGAAAAAAGGAAAGGCATCTGCACACCAGGATGGTGGGTGACTGCGTTCCTGCTGCTATGATGCATCTTGTGCTCTTCCAGTTAGTAGATGCAGTAGCTAAATGTTGCTGAATCATTATCTTCCATTGTACTGATATCCATGAAGAAATGTATCTGTTCTCATCTTAACATCGTGTGCACCAGGTGAACTATTTTAATAATCCTGTAGGATCGTAAAATGAAAACCCTCAAACCAATTAGTGCTCTCCAATTTACCCTGAGTTCCCCTGGTTAATAAGGTTAACACTCTTCTGTAACCAGTCAGGATATTAATCTGATTGAAAACCAAGACTCACAGATAGAAACACTTCATTTCTTTGAAAGATACATCATGGAAACAGACCCACCGAATCCACACTGTCCACATAACCATATAACAATTACAGCACGGAGACAGGCCCTCTCGGCCCTTCCAGTCCGTGCCGAACATTTGTTTTCCCCTAGTCCCATCTACCTGCACTCAGACCATACCCCTCCATTCCCTTCACGTCCATATACCTATCCACTTTACTTTTAAATGTTAAAATCGATCCTGCCTCCACCACTTCTGCTGGAAGCTCATTCCACACAGCCACCACCCTCTGAGTAAAGAAATTCCCCCTCACGTTACCCCTAAACTTCTGTCCCTTAATTCTCATGTCATGCCCTCTTGTTTGAATCTTCCCTACCCTCAATGGGAAAAGCTTATCCACGTCAACTCTGTCTATCCCTTTCATCATTTTAAAGACCTCAATCAAGTCACCCCTTAACCTTCTGCACTCCAAAGAATAAAGACCTAACTTGTTCAACCTTTCTCTGTAACATAGTTGCTGGAACCCTGGCAACATTCTAGTAAATCTAAACTGTCCCGATCACTGTTCACACTGGTTCTATGATATCCCATTTTCCCAACCAGTTCCCACACACCGAGAGCAATTTACAGATGCCAATTAACCTACAACCCCACACGTCTTTGGGACATGGGTGGAACCTGGAGCATTCAGAGGGAGCACCCGGAGGAAACCACTGCGGTGGGAGGGAGAATGCACCAACATACAGACAGCTCTAGAGACCAGGATCAAACCCAGCTCTCTAGGGCTGTGAGAGAGCAACTCTACAAGCTGTGCCACTGTGCCACCTCTCAGTAATATCTGTTAATTATTTTTAAATTATAACCATATAACAATTACAGCACGGAAACAGGCCCTCTCGGCCCTTCCAATCCGTGCCGACCATTTGTTTTCTCCTAGTCCCATCTACCTGCACTCAGACCATATCCCTCCATTCCCTTCACGTCCATATACCTATCCACTGTAATGTTAACTCGGAATCCCACTATGATAGATTATCAGGATGGAGTAGAGTGTCGTCATACCTCATCTGAGGTTTAAAATGTTACATAACTTTATTACATATTGAAAACTCATGCATAAAATTAATCTGATTAAAATGGGACAGAAATTCGGACTGGCTGTAGAATAAATGTGTAGGAAGGAACTGCAGATGCTGGTTTACACTGAAGATAGACATAAGTGTAACTCGGAGTAACTCAGCAGGACAGGCAGCGTCTCTGGAGAGAAGGAATGGCTGATGTTTCGGGTCGAGATCCTTCTTCAGAAGGGTCTTGACCCGAAACGTCACCCGATCCTTCTCTCCAGAGATGCTGCCTGTCCCGCTGAGTTACTCCAGCATTTTGTGTAGAAAAAATGTGATTGCTTTGTAGTTTTATTATAGTTAACAACTACAAGCACATGCGATATTGTGTTTCAGTAAAGACACATCTCCCTGACATAGTTCTCACCCCCCTTTCCACCCGCACACAGTGCAGTCTGAAGAAGGGTTTCGCCCCAAACGTTGCCTATTTCCTTCGCTCCATAGATGCTGCCTCACCCGCTGAGTTTCTCCAGCATTTTTGTCTACGTGCAAATGATTAAATCTTGCTTTATTTCTCCATCCTTCAAAGATCTTCAGAGGCTCATTAGAAATTTGTAACATTCACCACATATTGATGTAGTTACAGAGTTGACAGGCTATCACAGAGTCTTTGAACATTTGAAATATGTATCGTTTTGTTATCCGAAGTCCTATAAAACAAAATGCTATCAAACATATTGATTAATTGATACATTGCAGGGGACCATAATTTCTCCGTTTTCCTCACGTTACATTGCATTTGACCTAACGGCTCCATACCGTGTTTGTTTACATCCTGGCATGTTTTCTCCTATCTTTTATCATTGCATCCTATCAACATCTTTCCATTCTTTTATCTCTCATAGACTTACTCGGCTACCATTTAAATGCATGGCATTAATTTTAATTACTAAGGTATTTACCTCAATTCACTGCTTCGTCACCATGAGTTTCATATCAGACTCATTGGAACTATCTTAAATCTCCGGTGCACTGTTCTGGCCTCCCCAGAGATAGAATTATTTTCTCTATTTGCCAAATTGAACCTCCTCATAATCTTGAAATCTTTATTAAATCACTTTTGGTTCCATTGTTTAAAGTGAAGGTTTCCCAAAATGTCCTCCTAATCCTAATCTCTTAACATGGTGATCATGGTGAATATTCTTTTGGAAACTATGTAATAGTTTTTGTAACTTGGAGACTCAAATGTTCACGGTATATGCAGGGATAATTGCCAGGCTCAATTAAAATAGAACCAAGTCATCTTCCTTTCCCGCACGTATTAATATTGCCGCAGCAGTCAGTCAAACATATTAGATGCAATAGGAAAACATATTCTGTAGTGATGCACATTTAATTGTGCCCTCTCCCACAGGGTGACATTCCCTGCAGGGTGATGCAATCTATTTGCCCTGTGTCCAATGCAAGTGCTCTATTTAACACATGCACAAAAATATTTGCAAATCTCCAAACTAAACTTTATTTCAATGCCCTTCCAGCTAGCCTCACATCATCTGCCTCCTTAAACTTTAGCTAGCACAAACCTCTACTGCTCAGCTTTCCAGGTCATATTTACCCCTAACCACTTGTATTCCAAGATCTATACTGACATTGCTTTAGTTTTGAAAATCTAAAGCTTTGCTTTTAAAATCTATGTGTGACTCATTCCTTTTGTTTAACCTCCTCTATCCTCCTGAGCCTTTATATCTTCAATTATCCAACTTCAAATTCTTGCTCATTGTGGGGAACCATTGTGGGGGGATGTTTTTATGTTTAATGTGAAATTCTTCTTTAATGTTGTGTTTTATTTTATTGGTGTGCTGCAAATGGCAAGTCAAATTTCACTACACCAATTGGTGTATGTGACAATAAATGTCCTTTGTCCTTATGCCAAGTTTTAATTTTCAGCATGATGCATTGAAATTGGCTTCCAGTGCTTTATTCTGTTTTTGTTTAATTGGTGTGGTTTAGCAGATTATCATACTTGCTTTAAAGCTCAAAGCACTGGAATTATATCTGGCTCCATTTCTCTCATTGTCTTTGAAAACTACTTTTGGCCAAACATCTGGTTCCCTATTATAGTCACCTGTTCTTGTCTGAGTGGCTCGGTGTCAAGTTTTGTCCGGTAATATTATAAAGTGTCCTCTGGCATGTTTTAGTGCAAAGAATGCCACAGAAATGCAAGCTATTAACATATGCTCAACCATGGAACATTTGTCCTTTTAAGTCTATTGGAGAGACCAGAATCCCAGAGTTGTTGAATCTTGGGGGATGAGAAGATGGGGAGAACAAAAGTAGCGTTAATGTAGGATTAGAGGCTAATGGTCAGCATGGACTTAGTGAGTCAAATGGATATTTTCCATGCTTCTAACTCTCAAGTCAAAAGTGTTTTATTGTCATGTGTCCCATTCAGGCTCCTACTATTCTTGTTTCCCAATGGCAGGAGTGACATTTGGCCAGGGTGGTGTGGCTTTCTGCTGATGCTGGCTGTCGTTTTGACTACTTTTTGCTATCGTCTTCATTCCTGGCCATTTCAGTTGCCGGATCAGACTGTGATGCATTCAGTCAATATGGTCTCTCCTATACACCTAGAAATTTAAGAGGTAGGAGTCTACGACTCCAATAAAAGGAGAGTCAATAGAAATAATTAGAATTGTGCTAGGTTTTGACAATGAACTGGATTAAACTATTTCCAGTGGCAGGAGGGTTAGTAAATGTAGGACACAGATTACAAAGAAAATGGCAAAAAGCAGGGATGTGTGTTTTTTTTTTTTTCCCCTCACTGTGAATCCACTCCTTGTGGAGTTAATGACTTCAGATTCAGTAGTGACTTTCAAATGGGAATTGGATAGCCAGACTTAAAAAGACGGGGCTATGGGGAAAGATCAGGAACGTGTGTGATTGTTTTGTGTTATAAGATTCTGTGATAAAGTGACCAAAGCAGAAACTGTCAGTCCAACACTGATCTGCCAAGTACATGTCTTAGCACAACCCTACAGTTCAAAACAGCTGTAAAAATAATATGGCAGTACAAATGGGGAGGTTGTGACCAAATGGGGAAAACAACTGAGATTCCATCTATTGTTTGGACCATTAACAAAAAATCCATTTGTGGTCAGGAGTGATCAAATAGACAACCATGTGGATGCATTCCATCTACATTAGACCCAGGTGAGTGAGGAGCACTCATCCCATCAGTGCTCACCTGAACGTTGATACAATCCCAAACTGTTGGATGATCCCAGAGTTCAATTCATTCAAGAGGAACCAAGATGAAGATTTAAGCACATTTTACTGTTAATATTTCAAATCACCTCACAGCAACTTTAATCTAAACACATTTCTTTATTGCATAAAGTGTAGTGCAATATCTTTTGTAATGTTCATTGTATTTTTTTAAATATAGGATCATTCAAGTCTTTTGATACCCGGCAGACTGGTGAAGTGACTCTGAACTTGATGCAGGTAAGTGACTATGATTCAGTCAACACGTTTTTCCATGGCCATTTCCAGTTGTGTGTTGTTTTACTGCAAATCCTTGTGATCTTGTCACACAGATCTATCTCCAGCACCATTGGGTACTGAAATATGACAGCCCTTTCCAAACGTAGGAAAAGCATTTGTGCATAAAAACTACCAGAAAATGTGTAAACTGGCAGCATATACATATAACAGCACTTACTGGAGGAGCTACTCCAGTATCTGGGGATGACTGCAGGAGATATTATCTTATTTAACTGTCAACAACAGGCAGCCATCCAACTGGGAGATGAGAGACTTAATATTCCAACAATGGTTGAATGCTTCAGGGGCATGAGGTAGTGAGGGAGACAAACTGCCCTCCACTCAGATTCTTCCACTGATTATTTGCAGACTAATATCATTTTTTTTAAAAAAGTTAATAACATCTGCACTGTTTTGTCTCTGTTGTGCGATAAAGGAAAACTATAAATATTTTTACCAAGAGACACCGCCACTTTGTGCTGCATTTCTTTGGTGTAGCACAGGGAGTGTCAACATGCATTATGCTCAAGTCTCTGAAGTAGACTCATAAACTCCTGCCCCCAACTGAGCTGAAATATGCTGTTCTACTTATTGGTCAGACATTGTCATCTGAACTGGATTATTTTCACTCCATTTAACCCATGTTGACTTTTTTTTCCAAAAACAGTGGCTCTTCCTGACTATGAACATATGAAAATTGAACAGAAGATTGAATGAAAGATTGTTGTGTGTCAGTGCATACTACTAACAACTGATCTTAGTGTCCACGTTCGGCTGGGTGCCATATGTAACTGAATGAGGCCTTATTCTTTGCATTTGATTTTTTAATGAATAATACTTTTATATACGAGCATTTTTGGTGGAACTATTTTGGCAAATATACCTGGTACCAAAGGTACAAATCTAGGAAAGTTATCTGCTCCGGGGCTATGTCATATTCCTCCATTTTGTAAGTAAATGTCATTTCCTGCTACCTTCCAGCATTGGATCCTATTGCTCTTTTCATTCATTCTCCCATTGAAGCTCATCTACCTAGATCATTTAGCATCCTCTTTCTCTAGTTGCTTTAGGCCACTCAACAATACCCATCTCTGGTATATATCTTTACTCCCAAACTCCAAGTCCGTAGGCTGTCCCATTATACAACTCCTTTCATGACCTTCTCCCCCCCCCATGAAATCCATTTGAAAGAACTTGACGCATACACTTCCAGGGTTAATAATTGTATCAGAAACGTTCTAAATTCATGATTTATTGAAATAGGTGGAAGACATTAGTGAAGGGTTGTGGACGTTTGTCAGCCAATTTGTGATTAAAATTAATTGCCTATGTGGAGGTCAACCATGTGGGCCAATTGGGCTGTTTCCGCTGTTTCCTTCTGTTCCCCAATCAGAAAGTTCCTTATTCATAAACAACAAAAAATGTACCGCTGTTAAATGACTGATAATAGCACAGGCCACTCTTTTAAGGGAGTTGAGGCAGTTTCTAGGATTTCCAATGGCACAATGGTGTATTATTGTCACATATGCAAAGTGAAATTCTTTTTGTTGCAGTTTATGAGTATCATTATACCATTCCCAGTTAGCAATTCCACAGAAATAGTCTACTGCTGCCATAGAGGCACCATGCTTTGGCACCATGTTCCAAGCCCAGTCCCTGCACCAGGTGGTGTGAGTGGTGCCCGATACAGGCAGGCCCCAGGCAGCAATGGGCCTCCAGCCATTGCCTTCCTTGATCAACCAGCAAGCCGACGTCCTCTCCTCGCCCATCTACCTTTGTTCCCCGGGGGCTCCTCCCACAGCAGACCTAGACAGCGCGGTAGGCCGGATCCCTCTCTTCTACCGTCCTCGCTCCTCTCCCGTTGCATCAGTTGTCGTTTGCCAGCTCCATCCATCTGATCCCTGGTATTTGGAGGATGAGCAGCAGCAGCTCGGTGGGCTCCCCCTTTCAAGCCACTGTCTACCAAGTCATCCGAGTTTTGGCTGGCATGGCAGCTACAATCTGCAGGCCACGGGAGGCCGAGTCCTGAGTTCAGCCGTGGCCTGCACTAGGTCTTGTGTTCAGCTGCAGTCTGCCGGCTCAGAGGTTTCGCTGTAGGCACCCTGTGATCCTTTTCTCAAATGGCCATAAACAAGCCAAGTATTCCCACCTTTCATTTTATCTAGAATCATTTTTAAGACCCTTCTTTTAGTCTGAAGGGTGTCGACCCAAAATGTCACCTACCCAGGGATGCTCTTTTTTGTAAACCATCATCTGCAGTTCCTTGTCTCCTCCTTTTATCACTAATTGTTTACTCAATGACAAACCTATTCATCTTGAAGGTGCAAAGGAAAGAATAGATTCACTCCATGATAAAGAATAGTTGACGTAAGTGCATATGAGAAGCTAGGTAAAGACAAGGGAAGAAGAAATGGAAGTATTATGGTTGGGATAGAGAGACTTTCTGAAGTATAAATAACAAAATTAGGCAAAATAGACTCTTCGTGCAGTAATGTCCATGAGTGAAATGTAGTTTAAGATATTTTTAATTTATTTTGTGAAAATTTGAGTTTGGCGTAATAGTCTTGTTCTTCTTAGATGAGAGCTGATCAGTTTGTAACCAGATTGAAATCAATCATGTTTGAGGCATAATCTACATGGTGCTAATACAGTAGTGTCATAAAACATATTGGCCTTAGTGTGGTTTCGGTTGAAATTGAGCTAAATTCTCCATGTCCTCCAACATTTCCTCGGTGTACTACCAGGTTATACTCAAAGGTGAAAAATAACGAGGTACTGAACAATTATATTTAAAAAAAACTAATTGGTCCATCCTGTAGTTCCTTTACGTGAACAAAGAGGCAAATACAGGGTGTCAATATGCTATTAAATGCAAAAACTTCCTGCGGGACACAGCCATAAACATCCAGATCAACAAGAATGAAAGCACTCGGCATCAGAAATAATGGGAAGACCTGAAGACCCATAGTGTGTTAACCAAACATTTCCATTAACCTGAATGCTCATGCTGCCCTGATCTCCTCTTTCTCAAGTAGTCCATCGGGGATGACTTTCTTCATGTGCATCTCAGTTGATTTTGAAGTGGCTGATGAGAGCATCACAGTTGAGGCATGAGATGCCTCGTGAGACAGATGGTTAGGTAGTATTTGCACCATGCAAGCTGGGTTTCTGTGTTCTCCTGATATACAAATTTGAAGTTCTCACTGCCAGCCCAACTGGTGCTTTTCCCGCTGTGAGTAGTCATGGGAATCGGTCATGTCCTACTGTTGTCCTTCCCTAGCTGGTTGTACTGCTTCCCTGTCCATCTCTGCTAATGCCAGCCCTGTTACATTGCTGTGACCAGTTATAGCTGCCTCGAGTAAATCAGCTTCAACAATAACCAAGTGTAACAGAAGTTGACACAATACCAATTTGAAGTCTCTGATTTCCTAATATATAGTATTTGCTTTTTTTTTACTATGTTATTAAATTGGTGCCAGTCATATTAACAAAATGTAACCCAAGAAATTAAAATAAGATTCATTACTATGTCTGTAATTCGACTGGAGATGTGAAACAGCTTTGATGTCAAGTTTTAATCTTTGTTTGGATTCTAATCTATGTTTTGTATTGATAAGGGGGAGATGATGAAAATAAAGTGACTGTTTGGTGTTTGACTCTTTCCAGCCTCTATTGTGCACTTTCTCCACAAACTGTAACTATTTCCCCAAGGCCACGACTTGCCATTATGAGAACATAAATGACTGACAAATAATTCAAGAGAACTGTCTTTACCCAGCGATGAGAATGTAAAGCTCACTAACTCTAGGTTCCTTTAAGGGCAAGCTTGGCAAATACACAACAAAACGATGTATATACTGATTGAGATGGGGAGGTGCAACAAGCTCATGTTTCTAAACAGTGACATAGATCAGTTCAGCCAAAATGTCCTGCACACAAGAGTGCTCTCATCAACAACTTGTACAGCTGCAGCGTGATATGCCAACTTTTGTAACTCAATACCGTTCCCAATGAAGGCAAACATGCCAAACACCTGCTTCACCGCACTATCTACCCGATACACCGATTTCAGGAAACTATGCACCAGTACTTCCAGGTCTCTCAGTTCTGCAACACTCCAGGACTCTATCAAGTCCTGCCCTGGTTAGACATACTATATTGCATCGCCTCACATTTGTCAAAGTTAAATTCCATTTGCCATTCCTTGGCTCGCCTTCCCAGCTGATTGAGATCCCGTTGTTCCCAAGAGAACTTTCACTTGTCCCACAACCTATGGAGAATACCGCAGTGCGTCCAGAGTGAAACCAACATTCATCTCAACCAACACTTCGAACTTGTATCTCCGCAATACACCGTTATCTTCAGTGACACTGTTTCCGCCTTTAATCATTACACTAATCCATTAAACATTAACAGAATAAGTGAATGACATTGACATATTAATTTTAGCAACTCAAGCCTTTACATCAAGAGTTCATCCTTGAGAAGTAGGGTGCCTGTGTCTGCAGTTAAAAATTACCAGTTAACACAAATTTCACCAGCCAACTGCAACGAGCTGTGTCAACAGTGGAATGGCAATTCCTCCATGATTAATTTAACCATGCAGCTCATCCGCATTGTTTAGACTGGATGTCAAGGCATCTTTATTTTAAAACTGTAGTTAAACATGTGGCAAGTATCTTCTTACAGAGCAAGAATAGAGATTCAGGCAAAACTGCAGTTTAGTTCTCACACCCCAAGGACAAACATACCTTATGAAAGTCAGAGCTGTTAGTCAATTGAATTATCAGTCGCAAACTGGCAGTATTAAAAGCACTTTGGAAAGTAAAGTTATCTTTTCACTAGATAAATCAAATGCTCAGCAAAAGCAATTGCAGTGATCATCATTTTTATTTAAGACAGTTCATTACAGAAAACGGTAAAAGGGATTTCCACAATAGAATATACATTTTCAAAGTTGTAAAAAGTTCAACATACACTCTTTAGAGCACACCTTAATCATTTTTAAATGAGGGGGTTCTTTGAATAGCTCAACAGTTGGCAGCAAAATATGTTATGGTTTCAGAAATAAAAATTAATGAATTGTTTGCTGAAAATAATTTGTAATTCAGAATTTAAAGTACATGCCGACCTTATCCAATATAGTTATTACCAAGTTTACACTCCTCATTTATGTACCATCTCAATTTCATGGCCTTGGCACCTGAAATGATCTCTTCATGATTATAAAACATAATTTGGAAATTATCTCATGCAAGAAAAATCAACCTCAATTTAGCTTTTAATCAATAAATACAAGTTATGTGCAGAAAATAAATCAACTGAAAGGAACATTTACCTTGGTGTCAGACACTTGGATAGATAAATGGACAAGAATAAATAGTTATGTTGCATTCTTCCCATTTCCAAAGATTCACAAGAGGAGGATTATTTGGCCAGCATGAAGTACAAAATCTGAGGTTCAAGGTTGGTAAAATCAGATGCAGGTTTGCCCAAGAAAAAGTAAAAGAAACATATACTAAAATATCAAAAATCTTGCAGCAATTTACTCCAAACCCTGCTTCTAATTAAATCAAGATTCAAGAGATTCAAGAGACTTTATTGTCACGTGTCCCAGATAGGACAATGAAATTCTTGCTCTGCTTCAGCACAACAGAATATAGTAGGCATAAATAAACACAGAACAGATCAGTGTGACCATATACCATTGAATATATATATATATATATATATACACACACACACATAAATAAGCAGATAAAGTGCAATGGGCTATTAATGGTCAGAGGTTTGTTTGAGTCGAGTTTAATAGCCTGATGGCTGTGGGGCAAAGCTATTCCTGAACCTGGATGTTGCAGATTTCAGGCTCCTGTACCTTCTACCTGAAGGTAGCGGGGAGATGAGTGAGTGGCCAGGATGGTGTGGATCCTAGATGATGCTGCCAGCCTTTTGAGGCAGCAACTGCGATAGATCCCCTCGATGGTAGGGAGATCAGAGCGGATGATGGACTGGGCAGTGGTTACAACTTTTTGCAGTTTTTTCCGCTCCTGGGCGCACAAGTTGCCGAACCAAGCCACGATGCATCCGGTCAGCAAGCTCTCTACTGTGCACCTGTTGAAATTCGAGAGAGTCCTCCTTGACATACCGACTCCGTAATCTTCTCAGGAAGTAGAGGCACTGTGTGCTTTCTTTATAATTGCATCAGTGTTTACGGACCAGGAGAGATATTCAGAGATATGCACGCCCAGGAATTTGAAGCTCTTGACCCTCTCCACCATCGACCCGTTGATATAAACGGGACTATGGGTCCCCATCCTACCCCTTCCAAAGTCCACAACCAGTTCCATGGTTTTGCTGGTGTTGAGAGCCAGGCTATTGTGCTGGCACCATTTGGTCAAACGGTCGATCTCACTTCTATACTTGGACTCATCTCCATCAGTAATATGTCCCACAACAGTGGTGACGTCAGCGAACTTGGTGATGGAGTTTGCACTATGACCGGCTACGCAGTCATGAGTGTAGAGTGAGTACAGCAGGGGGATGAGCACACAGCCTGGAGGTGCTCCCGTGCTGATTACTAAATTGCTAAATACCAAATTACTAAAAATTACTAAATACCAATTACTAAATTGGTGTGATTATTTTGTCCAAACTGCACACACAAATCAAATGAAGGATCAAACACGAAAACGAGAGCATTGTACCTCAACAGTTTAAAATAGTTGCGGTGGAAAACCATCTATGAAATTTCTCCCTTTGGTGTTTTAAGGTTTTGAACAAGGTTAAAACATTGGCATTATAGAGGCATAGAGTGATAGAGTGCGGAAACAGGCCCTTTGGCCCAACTTGCCACACCGGCCAACATGTACCAGATACACTAGTCCCACCTGGTCCATATCCCTCCAAACTTGTTATATCCATGTACCTGTCCAACTGATCCTTAAAAATAAGGATAGTCCCAGCCTCAAATACCACCTTTGGCAGCTTGTTCCATACATCCACCAGCCTTTGAGTGAAAAGGTTAGAAACGTAGAAAATAGGTGCAGGAGGAGGCCATTCAGTCCTTCGAGCCAGCACCGCCATTCATTGCAATCATGGTTGATCATCCCCAATCAATAACCCGTGCCTGCCTTCTCCCCATATCCCTTGATTCCACTAGCCCCTAGAGTTCTATCTAACTCTCTCTTACATCCATCCAGTGATTTGGCCTCCACTGCCCTCTGTGGCAGGGAATTCCACAAATTCACAACTCTCTGGCTGAAAAAGTTTTTCTCACCTCAGTCTTAAATGGCCTCCCCTTCATTCTGAGACTGTGGCCCCTGGTTCTGGACTCGCCCTACATTGGAACATTTTTCCTGCATCTAGCTTGGCCAGTCCTTTTATAATTTTATATGTTTCTATAAGATTCCCCCTCGTCCTTCTAAACTCCAGTGAATACAAGCCTAGTCTTTTCAATCTTTCCTCATATGACAGTCCCGCCATCCCAGGGATCAATCTCGTGAACCTATGCTGCACTGCCTCAATCACAAGGATGTCTTTCCTCAAATTAGGAGACCAAAACTGTACGCAATACTCCAGATGTGGTCTTACCAGAGCCCTATACAACATGCAGAAGAACCCCTCTACTACAATACTGAAATCCTCTTGTTATGAAGGCCAACATTCCATTAGCTTTCTTCACTGCCTGCTGTACCTGCGCGCCAACTTTCAGTGACTGGTGTACAAGGACACCCAGGTCTCGCTGTACCTCCCCCTTACCTAACCTAACCCCATTGAGATAATAATCTGCCGCCTTGTTTTTGCCACCAAAGTGGATAACCTCACATTTATCTATATTATACTGTATCTGCCACGCATCTGCCCACTCACTCAACCTGTCCAGGTCCCCCTGCAACCTCCTAACACCCTCTTCACAGTTCACACTGCCACCCAGCTTTGTGTCATCCGCAAACTTGCTCGTGTTGCTCCTAATACCCTCTTCCAAATCATTAATATACATGGTAAACAGTTGCGGCCCCAACACCGAGCCTTGCGGCACTCCACTCGCCACTTCTGAAAAGTTCCCTCTCAGATTCCTATTAAATCTTTTCCCATTCACCTTGAACCTATGTCCTCTGGTCCTCGATTCCTCTACTCTGGGCAAGAGATTCTGTGCATCTACCTGATCTTATACACATCTATAAGACCACCCCCGATCCTCCTGCGCTCCAAGGAATAGAGACCCAGCCTACTCCTATATCTCATACCCTCTAGTCCTGGCAACATTCTCGTAAATCTTCCCTGAACTCTTTCAATATCTTTCCTCTCACATGGTGCCCAGAACTGAACGCAATATTTGCTGACTCACCAACGTCTTGTACAACTGCAACATAACCCCCCAACTTCTATACTCTGATTGACGAAGGCCAATGTGCCAAAAGCCTTTTTGACCGCCTTATCTAGCTGTGACTCGACCTTCAAGGAACCATGCACCTGCATTCCTCGATCCCTCTGCTCCACAACACTCCCCAGAGGCCTACCATTCCCTGTGTAGGTCCTGCCCCTTAATCGTCCCAAAAGGCATCACCTCACATTAGAGCATTGTCCAGCTGGAACTTTAGTTGTCTGCATCTCATGAGCAGCTTGAACGTTCAGCACAATTACATGGGTTTAGGGGTGTTGCTAAACACTGCTTCTATATCCAGAAGAATTTATTCATATTTTGTAGCCAAAATCATTTTCCCCCATGGGATATCACATTTGGTTGAGGCCCTCATACTAATGGTAAAAAGATGCAATTTAAAAGTGCACCAGTGAGAGGAATTGACCTTGGTTTAACATTAGGAATTAGCAATGACTGACAATTACTCAATTTCCAACATTTTTGTTTAAATGCATAAAAAAGGTGTTGATTATTACCAGATTGCCTGCTGTGATGGATCTCTAAGCCAGTAGTCTCCCCTCTCAGTCAATGCCTTACAATCTGAGGAATTTATTTTTCAAGTTTTCAAACATGATTGAAAAAAGGAAACAAACGGCAGTAATTCAAAGTTTCTTCTGCCTTAAAAATAACAAGATCTATAAAGATCTACAAAGAACAACCCCTTTATACCCAAGAAGTAGTATCAGTCGATTGCCCAAACAGGATCTCTGCCAGAAGCTATCCATCCATTCAAATAAAAAGAATAACCTATCTCTACAAGTTGATTGAATGAAATCAGGACTTTAATCAGTGAATCTGTAGCAGGGACTCGCAGGAGTCCAGCCAAGAATCAGACAGGCCACAAAGTTGCATGATCAAACGGTATTTATTGTTAACAGTGCTGCTCCCTACTCTAAAATGAGCACGGGCCTTGCCTCAAGGATAAACCCCATGACCTGCGCATCCCACACCGAGACACCTAACTCCTCCCTCCAGAGCAGAGGGTTCGCTCTGCCCGTGGCCTACCACCAGGTGCCACCACATTACCCCCACCCCAGAACCAGAGGTACCGAAATGGACGGGACGTCGAACGAGGCGGCCAGATCGCGTAGATACATCCCCAAGCACAGGGGACTTGTCCGGTCTGGAAGAATTCAAGGGAACCAGGGACGGCGGACGCCCGTGACAGGGAGGTTGAGCCACCTGTACTGGCTTGTTTAGGTCCAAATGGGCCGGCTTTAAACGTGCCATGGACACAGTTTCTTGCCGGCCCCCCCATGTCCAAAACATATGTCGTTGGCCCGTGACGCAGCATCTGAAAGGGACCTTGATAAGGCGCTTCACGGCACAGAAAGATGTATGGACAGTCCACCAGCGGCGGTGGCACATGGGATGGAGCCACCCCATGACGAGACGTCGGGACGGGAGACAGAGTGGGACGGAGGCAGCAGCCCCACGATGTCCACGTGCACGTGGTCAAACTTCCGGCGTGGCACCGCAAAATCATGAACCTGCGCCTGGACGTATCGATGTATCTTCGATGTTTGGCACGGAATGCACGCCCGGGCCCAGCAACCGACTTGCTTCCACAGCCCGTGCCATATAAACCTTGCGGCCACCATGGCAACCGTGGTCAGGATAGACGGGTGGGCAAGCCCGTGGATTACATTAAAAACTCAATTGCCATAGAGGGAGTGCAGAGAAGGTTCACCAGACTGATTCCTGGGATGTCAGGACTGTCTTATGAAGAAAGACTGGATAGACTCGGTTTATACTCTCTGGAATTTAGGAGATTAAGAGGGGATCTTATAGAAACTTACAAAATTCTTAAGGGGTTGGACAGGCTAGATGCAGGAAGATTGTTCCCGATGTTGGGGAAGTCCAGGACAAGGGGTCACAGCTTAAGGATAAGGGGGAAATCCTTTAAGACCGAGATGAGAAAGACTTTCTTCACACAGAGAGTGGTGAGTCTCTGGAACTCTCTGCCACAGAGGGTAGTTGAGGCCAGTTCATTGGCTATATTTAAGAGTGAGTTGGATGTGGCCCTTGTGGCTAAGGGGATCAGAGGGTATGGAGAGAAGGCAGGTACGGGATACTGAGTTGGATGATCAGCCATGATCGTATTGAATGGCGGTGCAGGCTCGAAGGGCTGAATGGCCTACTCCTGCACCTAATTTCTATGTTTCTATGTTTCTATGTTTCATTAAAAACGCAATGGCGCCAGGCCGTGGACACGTCGCACAGGATAGAACCAACTGAGGGACCCAACGGCACATCCTCCAGACCAAACCCGAGATCGCGGTGCGGTACATCGGCATCTCTTCGTCCGCCAGCTGCGCCGCAGCCAAGGCGGAGTAGTCTATTCCGGAAGTGTCGGACGCGTCCATGGCCTCTGTGTTTCGAATTTACCGGTGATGTGTAGGACGTCGTGGTAAGCTGGCGCTGCTGGCGGGCGGACCAAGGATCCGAGGTCTTGGTGAATGCAAAGGTGAGGGGCTTAGGGTCCGTGAATGCTACAAAGTCCCGGCCCTCCAGGAAGTGCCGCACCGCGAGGTGCAAGGCGAGCAACTCTCGGTCAAAAGCACTGTAACATTATTCCGCAGGGTTCAGTTGGTGGCTGAAAAAGGCGAGAGGCTGCCATTGGCCATTGAATGTTCTAGAATGCCGCCGACCGCAGAGTCTGAGGCATCCATGGTAAGGGCTGTGGGGGCGATGGTCCGCGGATGTACGAGTATTGTTGCCCGAGCCACGGCGACGGCGTCCCATTGTACCTCCCGCCTCTTGCCAGTCAACTGGAAGAATGGCCGCATTATTTTAGCTGCCGTCGGCACGAACCGGTGGTAGAACGGTAACGATCGGCGGTTGTGGCCTCCACCCCCCAGGAACCCTTCGGCACCATGTGCAGCGGGAAGGTTCATGGGCTGTTGAAGCGTCGGACGATGCCCATGGCCTCTATGTTTCGAAACTCCGCCTTCGCTATCAGGAGCTAGCCTGTGAGCGCGGGCGTGGAGCGGTGGACCCGATGTGAGTATATGGTGCATGACACCATGCCTCGGGCTGGCTGAGTCGAACTGCGGGGTTACAATGTCCGGACAATATCTGGGCATATACATTGTCCACCATCGCCACTGGGTTGCCGATTGGCGCGGCAGATGCAGTTGGGCGCAAGGAGAACTCCTCCAAGCGTGGACGAGGTGGTGCCTTCTCACGTACACCAGGGGCGATTGCGCCCGCAAGAAATCTGCACCCACGTCCGCAATAATGAATTGCCAGGTGAAGTGGCACATGCCAAAGATGATGGGAATAGTGCGGACGCCATACGTGCGGATAGAACTGCCGTTCGCAGCGGTTAAGGAGGAGGGGGGCCCGCTCACCAGCACACGTGACCACTCCGGAGGACTTGCAGGAGTCCAACAAATGTTATCAGCAAAATTTAATCTCTTTAGGGGTTGTAGACAAGGATGCCCGTTATCACCATTACTATTTGCCCTGGTAATAGAACCATTACCCAAAATGATTAGATCAGAACCAGAAATATATGGATATAATACCAAAACTACAACGAATAAAATATCTCTATACGCAGATGACATCTTAATTTATATCACAAAACCGGAGATTAGTATTCATAATCTACTTAATGTTATAACTAAGTTTGGCACATTTTCTGGGTATAGAATTAACTGGAATAAAAGTGAAATTATGCCTATAACTGGAATAAAATTAAATATACTAGAACAATTCCCACTTAAAATAGTCACGGACAAATTTAAATATCTAGGAATTAATGTATCTAAATCCTGTTACTGTCTATTTAGATATAATTACCCTCAATTGTTAAATAAACTAAAAAAATATTTTATATTGGAAAACACTACCTATTTCAATGATCGGTAGAATAAATGCTATAAAAATGATTTTTTTGCCACAATTGTTAGATTTATTTCAAGCCATCCCTTTATATCTCCCTAAAATGTTTTTTTTTTAAATAGATACTTTGGTTAATAGTTTTATTTGGGACTATAAAAATCATTGAATAAGTAAAAAAATCTATGTAAATCTAAAATAAATGGTGGACTAGCACTACCAAATTTCTTATATTATTTCTGGGCAGTTCAGATTAAAAATATGAATTTTTGGTTGGTAAATTTAGATTATGAGCCAAACTGGCTAAAGATGGAAAAGGAAGACTGTTTGCCTTTTGATGTAGGTTCGATTCTTTTTGCGCCAAGGGAAGTACAAACAAAAACGTATGGTGATAACCCTATAATTCATAGCAATAGACGTATTTCGAAACAAATAGTTAAGGCCCTACATATGGATAATTTGTCACTTTGTTTACCAATTATGAATAATCCTTTGTTTAAGCCCTCTGTATTGGACAAGGGGTTTAGACACTGGAATGATTTAGGAATTAAAAGGATAGAACACCTTTACAAGAAAGGAACATTTCTTTCATTTCAAGAGTTACAGGATCTATGGATTGCAGTCAAATAAGTTATTTAGGTATTTACAAATTAGAAACTATATTGTCAAATACGCAAGACTATAAAAATAGAAAACTAGGATTATTAGATGAATCGTTTAATAAACACCCAAATACAAAAAAATTAATAGCGTATATATACAATACTATCTTGGATAGAGAAATCCCAACTTCGGAAATATATCGACAAACATGGGAAAAGGAAATAGGTTTATCTATAATGAAGGAAACTTAGGAAGAAAGCCTACAATGTATACATCGTTGCTCATTAAATGCTAGACATAATATTGATACAATTTAAGGTATTACACAGATTACATTATTCAAAAATGAAATTAAATAGAATTTATCCTAACATATCTTCTATTTGTGATAAATGTCAGAACTTGGAAGCTAACTTAACGCATAGTTTTGTAACATGTATAACTCAACTATTATTGGACAGAAATCTTTAGAATTATCTCTGAAGTTCTTAAAATTAAACTGGATCCAGATCCAAAATTAATAATATTAGGAGTTCCGGATTCAAATCTAATATTAACAGTAAACCGAAGAAATTTCTTGGATTACTGTTTGATAATAGGGAAAAAATTAATATTGAAATTTTGGAAGGGAACATTATCCCCCACAATTAAAACGTGGACAGTGGAAATGTTGGAGACATTGCATTTGGAAAAAATCAGATTTGTCCTAATGGACAAATACGAACTCTTTGAACAGATATGGTCTCCATATACAGAATATTTGAAGGGGTAGATGTTCTTGGCATCACAGCTCAATGGGTACCCGGCAGATAAAAATAATTCTCTTTTTTTTGGATTTGTATGCATGTCTCTATTGATATCGTTATTTGAAATTGTGTTATTCACTATTAAGATGAATAATATATACTATCATCTTTTTTTTCTTCTTCTTTTCTTTTTTTTCTCTTCTCTTTCTCTCCCTATATAATCAAAATTATTATTTAATCACCATTCTTATCGATTAAAATCTATTTTCTTTCTAAAAAATACTTTCTACTTTCTAAAAAATAGAAGTTTATAAGAATTATTTGTAACATCCGTATACTTATTGAAATGTTGGTTGTGTATTTGAAAAGTTGTTATACCGTTGTTATGATGAATTACTTCTAATAAAAATATTATTTAAATAAAAAAAACTGCCGTTCGCAGCGGTTAAGGAGGGGAGAGGGCCCGCTCACCAGCACACGTGACCACTCCGGAGGACTCGCAGGAGTCCAGCCAAGAATCAGACGGGACACGAAGTTGCGTGATAAAATGGTATTTATTGTTAACAGGGGCCTTGCACCTCACAGGGTGGTCCGCGCACCTCACAGGGTGTCTCACGCCATAAAAGACAAGGTCGAGGCGATGCTTAACAACATGGTCGAAAAGGGGGTGCTAGAAGCGGTTAGCGAGCCCACCGAGTGGGTCTCCACCATGGTTGCCACGCTGAAGAAAGACAAGAATGAAATACCCAAAGGACTTAAACCTTGCCATCAGGCGACCCCACTACCCCATGCGGTCTGTTGAGGACGTGGCGGCTCAAGTCGGGCAGGCCACCGTCTTCTCGGTCCTCGACGCTAAGAACTCGTTTTGGCAGATTCCATTGGACAAAGCGTCCTCTGACCTGACAACTTTCTCCACACCGTTCGGCAGATTCAAGTTTCTGCGAATGCCATTCGGCATCAATTCTGCTAGCGAAGTGTTCCAGCGAACGATGGAGCAGGTATTCTCAGACCTGCCATGTGCCATCATCGTGGATGATATCCTGGTCTATGGGA
Source organism: Okamejei kenojei (assembly GCA_035221665.1). NCBI lineage: Eukaryota > Metazoa > Chordata > Chondrichthyes > Rajiformes > Rajidae > Okamejei > Okamejei kenojei. The sequence goes on along the minus strand of CM069135.1, from coordinate 23,936,916 downwards.
AGGACATTGCCGAGCACGACCTGAACCTCCTCCGCGTCCTGGGCTAAAACCCGATCCCTTAAAGGCTGCTGCCATCTCCGAGATGGTAGCCTCCACCGACGTGCTTGGTCTGCAACACTTCCTGGGCATGGTGAATTACCTTGGGAAGTTCATACCAAATCTCAGTGAGTTGAGTGCACCCCTGCAGCAGCTGACAAAAAAGGATGTCGCCTGGCTCCCACAGCACCAGCAGGCTTTCGACTGTCTCAAGTCCAGACTGATTAACACACCGACATTGAGGTTCTTCGACGTGAGTCGTCCCGTCACCGTCACCTGCGATGCTTCCAAGTTCGGTCTAGGCGCGGCCTGCCTACAGTCTGTCGATGGATCGTTACATCCTGTCTCCTATGCCTCCCGCACCATGATGGACACCGAGCAGCGGTACGCTCAGATCGAGAAGGAGCTGCTCGCGGTGGTGTTTGCCTGCTCCGAGTTCAGAGACTTCCTGTTTGGCAGCAAATTCACGGTCGAAACCGACCACCAGCCGCTGGTGACAATTCTGAACAAACTGATTCATGCCGCCCCTGCCAGGCTGCAGCGTATGATGCTGCAGCTCCAGCGTTTCGACTTCAATATCGTCTACAAGAAGGGCACCGAGATGCACATTGCGGACACCCTTTCCCGCGCCCCTCGGACTTCCTGTGCCCGCCACCTCTACGAAGACTTGCTCGTACTGGGCGTTGACTTTATCCCCACCAAGCAGTTACAGCTTCTGGCTGAGCACACCGCTGCCGATACAGTTCTGCAGCGGCTTGCCCTTGTGATTAAATCGGGGTGGCCAACAAAGCGCTCCAGCGCGCCAACTGAAACACAGCCTTTCTTCCTGGTCCGCAACGAACTGGTGCTCCAGGATGGCGTTATCGTCACGGGACATAAAGTTGTAGTCCCGTCTTCCCTGTTTGATTTGTACTACTGCGCAGCCCTTAGTGGACACCCCGAGGTCGATGCGACACTCGCCCACGTTCAGTGCCAATTCTACTGGCGTGGAATGGCCAAGTATATCTGGGACCACATTTCTGCCTGCTCCACGTGCAACAGTCTTGCACCACACCAGCAGCGACAGCCCCTGCTGCAACAGCCCGCCCCTGCCTTGGCCTGGTCCTCGCTGGCTGCCGACATCTTCGAGTGGCGTGGTAACCACTACCTTGTCCTGGTCGACTCGTACTCCAACTGGTTCGAGGTGGATTTGCTGACATCCCTCATGTCGGAGATGGTAATCCGTAAGCTTCTCCACTTATGGGTCTCCTGTCCGGTTGCAGACTGACAATGGAAGGCAGTTTACCAGTCGAGAGTTCAATGTTTTTGCCGATAAGTGGAACTTCGTGCATTTCACCAGCAGCCCAGAGTACCCACAGAGCGACGGCCTTGCTGAACGGGCCGTCTGCAGCGCCAAGCTTTTGATGGAACAGGCGCGACTGTCTAACTCAGACTTGTATTTGGATCTCCTGAACCTCAGGAACATTTCCAGGAATCCGGCCATGGGGTCCCCTGCTCAGCGACTGATGTCCCGAACAACCAGACCTATTATCCCGATTGCTCAACACCAGCTGCAACCTCCGTGCAGAGGCGCATTCAAGAGAAACATGACAGCCAGCGGCGTTCCCATGATCGGTCGTGCAAACCACTCGATCCCCTGTTGCCTGGACAGGTTGTTCGCCTGCAGACCTCCAGTGGCTACTCCCGTCTGGCCACCGTAGTGGGGGTGGCCGATTCACCTCGTTCGTACCTGGTCGACTTTGAAGGAACTATTTACCGAAGAAGCCGCCAACATCTGCTTGCCGTGAATAAGCCGCAGCCTCCGGGCCCCTATGCCCCGCCGCTCTCGTACCAACAGCCGGCTGCCGTCCCGGCTCGTGTTCCCTGCATGCCTCGATCCCCATCTCCCGCGTCCTGTTCTCCTTTGCGCGGGTCACCTGTTGCCGGTCATGGTTCTGTCTCTCCTGCTTCTCCTACCCCACCGCCTTTCTCTGGTTCCCCGGCTGTTTCGCGGCCTCCTGTTTCTTCTAATCTTTCGGGGGAAGGGGGAGACATCCGTACGTGCTCGGGCCGGATTAGTAAGCCACCTGTTCGTTATGGTGATTTTGTTTAATTCTGTTGTCATTACTTCTGATCTGTTTTGATTTTCTAAGGGGAAGGATGTAGATGGTTTATGCATGCAACCAATAATATAGCTACCTCAGTACCAATAATCCCGCCTTAGTTAACATCAATCATAATGCTTTCCCCTCCCTGGGAATAGTTCAGTAACAGAATGTAACCAGTACTTGCTGATGTGTGTTATACCCTGTGCCATTATTAAAGGATGATATACACTTCAAGAGTGTGTGGATCGCTTATTTACAGTTGTCAAAATTGCAACTATTTCCAATGCTACTGGTCGTCAATTCTGTGCTGCCTAAGGGAAGGCCTGTAATTTCTGCAAGAAATTAAACCACTTTGCTCGGTGCTGCCGTTCCCGTGTGACTTCTGTAGCTTCAAGGATGAGCCTACACCTGCTTCAACATGAGCTTACTGATAATGGCTTCCAAGAGCCTGATTGGCAATCCCCCGCACAGCTCTCAGAGAGTACAGATACCAGTTCTGCCATCCACTCTCTCTTCCCTTCGTCTAACGAGCAACCTTACCCTGAGGTAACCATGTTTGTGAATAACAGGCCTTTGATCGCCAAGGTAGATACTGGCGCCAAATGCAATGTCATCTCATTAAGAGAGTTTAAAATAAGATCCGTAATGCTGAAGGTATTGATAAGGCCTCCGCAACACTTCGGCATACGAGGGAGAAGTACTACACCCACTTGGACAAGCCGATTTAAAGTGCACCATCGACGAACAGCGAGATTCAGAGACCTTGCTCGGTATCAATGCATGTCACGATCCAGGCCTGGTTTACTTTGGCCGCGCTGTCCATAAACTCTGTCTCGCTAACGGGCCCACTCAACAGCTACTCTCTCAATATAAAGAACTGTTTAACGATGAGCTTGGCAAGTTGCCTATCAAATACCACATTGCTGACGATCCCAAAATTACTCCTGTGGTCAGAGCGCCACACCTTGTTCCGTATGCCATACACGACTGAATACACAATGAACTCACGCACATGGTCTCCATGGGTGTTATTGCTGCAGTTACTGACCCGTCTGACTGGGTTTCCACCATGGTGGTTGCAACAAAGAAAAACCAAGGAGAAGATTCGTATCTGCATCAACCCCAGAGATCTTAACACTGCCATTAAACGCCCGCATTACCAAATGCGAACGACAGAAGAAGTTGCTGCCCAGATAGGCAACGCAGCAGTATTCTCAGTTCTTGATGCCAAATGCTTGTTTTGGCAGATTCCACTGGACCCAGACTCGTCCAATCTCACTACGTCCGGCACCCCCTTTGGCCGAAACAAATTTCAGAGAATGCCCTTCCGGCATCAACTCCACCAGCTATGTTTTCCAGCGCACTATGGAACAATTGTTCGCAGAGTACCCATGCGCCATCATTGTTGATGATATTCTCGTCTACGGACGCAATCTGGCTGAACATAATGTCAATCTGAAGAAAGTACTTGACCATGCCAAAGACATTCAGCTCAAACTCAATCCCCTAAAGTGCCGGTTTCGAGTTGCAGAGGTTACTTCATCAGACATGCGTTCACAAGTGATGGTCTCAAACCAGAACCGCCGACAGCTGCAGCTATCAACAAAATGTTGGTTCCTACTGACGTCGTGAGCTTACAAAGGTTTTTTGGAATGATCAAATTCCTGGGTAAATTTATTCCCAACCTCGGCAACATATCTGTCCCCTGCGAGAACTGACAGACAAGGATGCGGCGTGGTTCTGGTACCTGCAGCACCAAACAGCTTTTGACACTCTCAAATTGCAGCTGGCTAGCACATCTACTCTCGCCTACTTTGCTTTGGAACTACCAGTAACGCTCACCTGTAATACGCCCCAGTACGGGCTAGACGCAGCGTGGCTACAGACCACTACTGATGGCAATTTTAAGCCCGTTTTTCGTACGCCTCCCGTACGCTGACTGACACTCAACAGCGTTACGCCCAGATCAAAAAGGAACTGCTCGCAGTGGTTTTCGTCTGCACTAAATTTAAGGACTTTATCTTTGGAAAGTCTGTGACTATCGAGGCTGACCACCAGCCGCTGGTCACCATTTTGAACAAACCTATCCACACTGCCCCAGCATGACTACAGCGAATGATGATGCAACTACAGCGATTTGATTTCAACATTGTCTTTAAGAAAGGCAAAGACATGCACATAGCAGATACGCTATCCAAAGCCCCGCGTAATACTAACGAACAACTCTCCGAACAGGACCAATTCTCAGAAATGAAGGTTTAGTTTGTGCCAACTCACTGTTTGAGCAGCCTAACAGAACACACGGCTGCTGATGAGACTTTACAATTGCTGTCTGCAGTCATCCGGCGTGGCTGGCGACTGGCATGTTTTACTGGCCCGGAATGATCACATACATAAGAGAAAAAAAAAACAACTTTGCGCCATCTGCAAAAGCCTGACACCACATCAGCAAAAGCAGCCTTTACTGCCGCACACGACCCCCCCCTCTCCCGTGGTCCACGTTAGCCACCGACATCTTCGAATGGCATGAAAAACACTATCTGGTTCTTGTTGACTTACTCTGGCTGGTTCAAAATCAATTTACTTCAAACCACTACTTCTGAAGCAATAATCGAAAAGTTGCAGCGTCACCTCTCTGTGCATGGCTCCCCTGCACGTATCCAGTCCGACAACGTCAGACAGCTCACCAGCCAAGCTTTTAAAAACTTTCACAGCCACAAGTTCGTTCCCCGCCTGCAGATCAGATGCAACTACAATTCAAACACGACATGCAAAAACGCTTCTTCGACAAGCCCAACAAGCCACTTGAACCTCTCGCACGTGGACAAGTGGTCCGTCTCCAGACAAACAAGGGCTATGCACGTCTGGGACACATCCATGGCCCTGCCAAAGAGTCGCGCTCTTATCTGGTCGAAGCGGACCGAGTCATCTACAGACGCAACCGTCAACATATCCTTCCTGTGAAGGAACCGCGTCCTGCGACTCCATATCCTGATGTCACGCGTTTCGTATACCCTCCCACAGTTGGTCCCGCGTCCTCACTGCCACCGGCGGACTCCCCGCGGCGTTTGCCGACTAGCTCGCCTATCTCATCACCTTCCCTGCCTGTCGGGCCGCCGCTCGTTTCCCCATTTCCCTCCCCGGTATCTTCTCCTACGAAAGGAGGTGAGGCGGACTTGTACCGCCCAGGGGCCGGAAGGGTTTGCAGGCCACCCGTTAGATATGGTGATTGTGTAACTTTGCAAATGCATTATTAACATTCCCCCTATATTGCTTAGCCACCGATGCTTCTTTTGTTTCTACAAGGAAGGATGTAGATTGGCTATTTCATACTAGGCAATTATAGTGTTTGTTAGTTGGACTCCGCCTAATAGGTGCTTCATATTATCAATTGCCTGCTTACGCTAGTTAGAATGAGTAGCAGCTCAGAGATGTGATGTCTGCAGATCTTTGCTATATGTAATTTTAATAAACGTGTTGTATCTTGATGTGTGTTCGAGTCGACACATTACACTCACCTTGAAAATCTAATAAAAATAATTAAAAGAATTATATTAAAATATCATTAGCTTTATTTTGTTTTTCCTCTATTTCTTTTTATTCCATTTGAAAGTGAACATGCTTGATTAGCCTGAATGAGGGTGATTGTGACAGGGAGCTAATTTAACAGGTAAAATGGAAACTTTTAATATTTTTGTTTTAACAGTTATTAACCTAGTTATAAATGATCCAGAAAAGAATCAAATAATACATTTTCAAAGCACATTAACATTGCTGGAAACAAAATAGTTAGATTTAAATAGAATTCTTCACACTTGTTTAAATTTTAAACAGATCCTGATGGCAAGATTCTCCAAGAACTTTTACTTTGGTTTTGCAATATATGTGGTTTAAATAAAAAATCTATAAAGTTAAACATCAAAGAAATAAGCAAGAATTCTGACATTAATTGTAAGTAAGGCAATCTCGGCAATTACTTTTGGCCTGTGGTTGAGAAGGCAATCTTTTGTTTTACCCGAAGAACCCAAAATATATAGCTCCTACTAATTAAAAGATGTCTACGTTGGTCAACAGGAGCCAAACTCAGCAATCCATTTCTCATATTTCTCAAGATCAGCAGCAGAAACAGACTTTGAAACTTTTTTCAATGCCATTCCAAAATCTTCCATGGTTGTTGGCATCTGTAATTCATCCCTGGAAATATTTCGTATTTCCTCAGGAGAGAGGCCCTGGATGCGACGCCGCATGGCCATCATGGAGGCATCCCTGCAGAAAAGAAATACTATTCAGGTTTGAGATCAGAGAAGCATTTATTAGAGCAAGTTGCATAATTCTCCACCGTGCTTTATTCCCCTTTGTTTTCAAATGATGCAGATGATTCTCCATGAATAATTTGACCGCACTGCAGGTTCACATTCAAATTCATATTCCCCACCATACCACAGGTTTTAAAAAGCAAAAGACTATGGGTGCTGGCAGGCAGGTATTGTGGGTAGCAAAGCAGAATTAATGTTTCATATTAATGACCAAATATCTCAACACTAAAATTCTGCACTGGCTCTTCATCTCCATCCTGACTGAGGGATCTGCAAAGTCAGATTGTGTAGGAAAGAACTACTGATGCTGGTTCAAACCAAAGATAGGCACAAAATGCTGGAGTAAATCATCAGGACAGGCGACATCTCTGGAGAGAAGGAATTATTGATGTTTCGGGTCGAGACCCTTCTTCAGACTGAAAGCCACGGGAAAGGGTAATGAGAGATAGACAATGATGTAGAGATATATAGCAAATTACTGATAGATATGCAAAAAAGTAACAATGATAAAGGAAACAGGCCATTGGTAGCTGTAGCTAGGTGAGAATGAAAGCTGGTGTGAATTGGGTGGGAGAGGGATGGAGAAAGAGGGAATGCAGGAGTTACCGGAAGTTAGAGAATCAATAATCATACCCCTAGGTTACAAGCGAAATACGAGATGCTGTTCCTCCAATGTGCGTTTAGCCATACTCTGACAATGGAGGCGGCCTGGGACAGAAAGGTCACTGTGGGAATGGGAAGGAGAATTAAAGTGTTTAGCAACCGGGAGTTCAGGTAGGTCCAGGCGGACTGAGTGAAGGTGTCCAGGAGACCTTTCCTTACTAATTTCAGGTCTAGATCCTTCCTCTCCCACCCCCCGACATTAGTGAGGAAGGGTCTAGACCTGAAATTTCGCCTATTCCTTCTCTTCATAGATGCTGCCTCACCCGCTGAGTTTTTCCAGCATTTTATGTCTACCTTTGATTTTCCAGCATCTGCATTTCTTTCTTAAACATGTATTCAAGTGTACAATGTGCATTGAGTTTCTATTTTAGAACGATAACTGTAAAAAAAATGTTACCAAGAAAATCTGTTCTTGTTTTACACAAGTAAACATTGTATTTACAATAAATGTAAATATACAGATGCAAATGAAAAATAACTTGCATTTCATAGCTTCAAGTTATCCCAGCACAGTTTGTTGATTCTTTTAGAACTGTAGCCAATATTGCTTTGCAGAAAAATGCTAATTCATTTTGCTCATTCAAGAAAGAAATATGACAAACTAATCAGTTGTGTGCATTGTGTACATTGAGTGGCTCTCATTGGTTTTTATTTAAAACATCTGACCTATCCAAACAAACATTTTGCAATGGAGATACAACATTACGTATTGACATAGTTAATTTTTAAAAGTAGATGTTTCCATCATATCAATGGCATCAACAAATGGGAACCAAATAGATGGTGTTCCAACACAAACCTGGAAACATTGGTAATATCAGCTCCAGAATACCCTTCCATTTGTTCAGCTATTTTTTTGACATCCACATCATCTGCCACTTCCAGTTCTCGCAGATTTATCCGCAAAAGCTCCTCTCTGCCGGTTGCTGAAATAAAAATTGACAAAAGCAAATGTTATTTGGTATTTTAAATTACTTTGACAACACATACTGCCAAAGTGGCACCTTTTGCTTTTGTCTCTATTTCAAACAGAGGTGTTAAGGTTTTGATTGTGCTGTGAAGATTTTTTGATAGCTCCTTTTCACATACATTTTACTAATCAACTTCTTCAACTAGTGATAATACCAATAGGATAATTTGGGATTCATTCCAGTGGTATGACTACAAATTGAGAGAGAGATCTCTTTTGAAAATAGATACATTTGGCTGTTAACACCATTTAAACAAAGAATTGAATTATATATCATAAGAATATTTGCCATTGTTTATCTTCATATAACTTTTGCATATTCATAGAACATCTACAAAATAGTGGTTGAGAATTTCAGAACTATACTGAAATAGAAATAACTAAAGCAGATACCATCATGTTCAATAAAATGTATGCAAGGGCACACATCAAACCTTTACATGAAGATTGGATAGATCATGGGGTCATTGCAGAAACAGGCTTTAATCTCCATCAAGTTCAAACTGTTTTCAGTAACTGTTTTAAATGGGGGGGGGGGGGGGGGGGGGGGGGGGGGGGGGGGGGGGGGGGGGAGGGGAAAATCAGGACCTGAAGGTAGAGGAATATAAATCCGCTTTTCCAGTCGCCGCCTTAGAGCTTCATCAATATCCCATGGAAAATTAGTTGCCGCCAGAACCATAACCATCTTGAAAGGTTCATCATTATCTGATGCACCTCCAACACCTACAATGCAGCACAATAAACATAAAAGTCAATTTAATTATCATTTCAAGTTCCTGATTCTCTTTAACAAAATGCCAACTGAACCCATGCAAATAACATAATCTAAATGTGAAATAGGGTCATTATTCATTTCCTCCCATTACCATAGAGGCTCTGGCTCACAGACTGGATGGTCTGCAGCAGCTAAAAATTGGACAAGTTAAATCTCTAACCAGATAGGGAATATGTTTTGGGATTCCTTTAAATTTTCTATCTGAGAATACTTTACATTTATTTTTGTTGAACATTAATGCCCTGAAGCGAAATGATCAATTAAAAAAAATCAAAAAAAAATCCATGAACCTAATTTTAAACTGACACTCAGAAGTTCAGGTAAATTTTTTCTCTTGAACAAATAGATTCAAAGCAAATACGTTCCTTGAACAGATCAAGAGATCTGGCCGAGCAAATTCCTTTCTTATGCTGACAAAACATGATTTAAACTTCCAAAAATTACACACCATATTTAAAAGGGAATGTATAAACTGAACAAATCACACAGCATTGACCAATTTATTTCTCCACTCAATAATCAATGGTGAAATGATAGATCAAAACAAGTTGGTTGTTATTCAAAACAGTAATTTCTGTTTTATAAAGTGCTTCTGTGCTGACACTGAATTTCAAAGTAGAAATGTTAAAATAAATTGCAAAGTGAACTACAATTTTTAGCACTCAAATGAAAAGCTAAAAATAAATTACCCATAGCAGTTGCAATGACATTTGTCCAATGTATATTCAGAAACTGTTAATCTTTTAATCGGATTAATTATTAAATGGGATTAAGTGCGTAGTGCAAAGCAAAATGCCTTGCGGATTAGTTGATTATTTTCTAAGATTCCACCCCGTTCACAGCTTTTCAATATTTCATTCCCTTTAGCATCTGTACACCACAGCATATACCATTTCATAAACTATACTGCCATTTCTTGGATAGCATATCTACTCACATAAAGATGCACGGGAAAACTACCACCTGCAAATTCCCTTCATTTCAGATCATCATGACCTGGAAATATAGTTTCTTCATTGTCATCAGCTAAATCCTGTAATTTATCTCCAAAAATACTATACCAATAGAACTGCAGTGGTTTAAAAAGCTGGCTCACCCCCACTTTCTCAATGGCACATTGGAATGCTACTAAATGCTAACCTTACCAGCAATGCTCACAGCAAAGGAAACGATAAAAAGCTATAAAAACAAACTCCTGATACATGCAAATGTTCATCCACTGATAAGTAAAACCATTAAAAGGCATTGTTCTCCTGTATATTTACCAAATACACAAATTTCAAAAAGAAATGGCAAATGTCAGAAACTTGTTTCATTCAGACACACAAGGGTTCTTCCAATTGAAAAGGAATAGTAATGAACAGAAAATGTTGGAAACCCTCAACGGGTCATACAACATTTGCAGAAAGAGAAACAGAGTTAATACCAGTGTCCAGGAATGGCAACCATAAAGTTAAAACTCCACTCCTCCTGAAAGGCCTGCATTGTAAAACTCCCCTTCTGCACAATAACTGTTTCTCTTTGACTGACCTGCTGAGTGTTTCCACCACCTGTAGTTTTTTTTTCCTATTTTCGTACTACTAAAGGAGGTTACACATTGCATGCCAATTTTGTGTTTTGGTTTGGCAGCAGTTGGTTCCAGCAAAAGAGCATTGGCCTGAACCGTTAACTCTGTTTCTCTTGCCACAGATACTGCACGACCTATTCAGTATTCCTATCATTTCCTTATTTTATTTCAGCAGCCACATTACAATTGAGCTGAAGAAAAATAAAACAATCAAAAACCTCAATTGGACTTTACAAATCTTACTGCTAATGTGAAGCTTCTTTGGGAAGTGTGGTACAGTGGGCATTAAACAATCACACATTAAAGCTTGTAACCAAGTTCTGCACAATTAAATAGCTAGTTAACCGTGGCTCATATAAAGAATGATTATTTGAGAAAGGCCCCAAGGTTTACAAAGGAAAGAAAATGAAAATTTACCATCCATCTGAACGAGGAGTTCTGCTTTCACTCTTCTGCTTGCTTCATGTTCTTCAGAAGTTCCTCTACGACTGCAAATGGAGTCAATTTCATCAATGAAAATGGTTGTTGGGGCATAAAATCTGGCCTCAAAAACAAAAATGTTTATCAAGTGATGTCTCAGCATTATTTCCAACTTTTTCATGAAAACTTTTTTATTGTTTTCTTCAGCAATGGAAACACTACACAGTCTCTTTGAAAGAGTTTTGGGTTTTTGTTTTTTTAAAGACAGTAAAAGTCAGTAAGTTAACTTTTTAGAAATCAAACCTACCCATCTTCCCACTATATCACTGATATCTCTAGAATAATCCAAAAGATTCCTCCACTACCAATATTTTCTCAAATTTGGGAGTAGGCATCCTGCATTCTTTTAAAATAATTGTGACAGTTTAGCTGAGCTGTTGCTCAACCATTCCTTTATTTTTGCATTGAGTTAGCCTCTGCTGAAACGGAAATGTATTGGTATTTCAGAGTACAGCAGAGACTATTTTCATCCTGCATCTTGCATTCATACAGAATCGGAAAGTTTCATTACCTTCAGTGGCAATTTCCATTCTGGTCTCACTCTAACAAGCCCATATCCTTTCCTTTCCCTAACTTCTATATCTCCATCTCAGAGGTTAGGCCAGCAAACAATATATGAGATTGTCCATAGACTTCCACAGTAATCTTGACCATACTTCTTCCCATATTGCTTTGTGCAAAGACTTAATTTAATTCTTGCAGCTTCTCTGGTTCCATTCAATTTGTATGGGAGGTGACTCCCCCCCCCCCACCCCCCCCCCCCCCCCCCCCCCCCCCCCCCCCCCCCCCCCCCCCCCCCCCCCCCCCCCCCCCCCCCCCCCCCCCCCCCCCATGCTTCTGAAGTTTCTTTCTTTTTCTTTAATCATGGCTTCCTTCCCACCACAGTCGACTTGCCACTGCTAATGTTCTGTTTACCCGAATTTCAGTTCCCCATCTTCTCTCCGCCAAAACAAGCATAGGGATCCCCTTGTCCTTACCTCCCACCCAACCATCATTTTCACGATGCTTCCTCCCCAATACATTCTCCCCTCCCAGCATTCTGAAGGGACCATTCTATCCACGACTCCCTGGTTCAGTTTCCCATCTCCATCAACCATTAGGAAGTAGAGGTTAGGGCCAGTAAGTCTCAAAGAAAGGACAAGCAGGGAGAAGTGAAGGAATTATGACAAAGCTGATGGGCTGCGTGTGTTTATTTCAATGCTATTGTGGGATGAAACAGAGCATTCACAATGTCTGCAATGGCAACTCTGAGTTTCCAGGTACATATCATTTTAATTTTCCATCCAACATTGTACTATCTTTGGCACTGCCAGAATACCTGAGAATCCTCAGCATTTTTTGTTTTTATTTCACACTTCTAGTATCTGCAATGTTTTTATATCTGAAGTGCAAAATAATTGTTTTTTGCAGTCCATAACATATACACACTGTACGAGTGTCTGTGGACCTCGCATGTTTCCAGTTTTTCACCATTTACCAAATACCCTGTTTTAAACTTTATGTCCAACACAGATATCTTCAAATTTACTTACCTGCAATGCAGTTATTAGTCACTGCTTATTCACTTTAACCATTAATAGGCTAGGTTTCCCTGGCTAATGCAAAAGTTCTTAACAGAACCGCTGTCACATAACCACTTAACAGAAGTCTGGGAGTTTGGTGTTATCAGACTTATTGGCAGATTCAGAAATGCTAACTATTAATTATTTTTCTAATTTACTTCGATTCTAATAGTGCATAAAAAGACTAGAAATTCCCATTTTTACAGTCACCAAAGACCAAAATAGGACTTTGCCAACTGTCATAGTTTTCCGGAAAATGGAGGTATGACAACACTGTCAGAGACAAATGCCAAAGTTGGGCGAATCAATTTCCTTTAACCTAAAGATTCGAGTGAATAATCTAGCTCAGCCTCCTCCTTGTCATGAAAGAAGCCAAGTACTCGCTGAACAAAATCTTTTGAAAATTCAGTCCTACGTTACAGGTTCAACATGTACGATTATAACTGGATACTCTGCCCTTCAAAATCCTTTAAAGTTATTCAGAGTGTTCCTCATTGTATCTGGTGGGCAGCATACCATGCCGACTTCTTAACTCCGTTTACAAACCCTCTAATTATTAAATTCCGTACAACTACCATATTATGCTTCCGCTCCCTCCTCTGCCCAACTTCCATTGCCAAGCAACCTTGTTAAAATCACGCTGCCTTTATCTCTATCTTCACAAACAATGCATAGTACACTGTATCTACTGGATGTGGTTAGTTTCTCTGTAACTCAGCTCTACCTCACTTGAATTCCCTCTATGTACAATATCGGTCACGTTCAGTTCAATAATTGCTAGTCATAGCGTTAGAATGAAAGGATGTTCCTTTAGAAAGGAGGAGGATCTGTGGAATTCTTTGCCACAGAAGGCTGTGGAGGCCAATGGATATTTTAAGGCAGAGATAGATAGATTCTATATTAGTATGGGGAGAAGGCAGGAGAATGAGGTTAGAGGAGATATAGATCAGCCACGATTGAATGGCAGAGTAGACTTGATGGGCCAAATGACCTAATTCTTCTCCTATCACTTGTGACCTTATAGCACTAACTGTCAAAGCGATTTAATTACCAACTTGCAACTACTTTAACAGCTTTAAAGCTTTAAGATTACATATTATTTCTCCATACCTACCATTTCAAACAGAAGGCGAACCAGTTTCTCTGACTCTCCCCTATACTTGGATGTAAGTGTTGAAGATGAAATGTTGAAAAATGTTGTTCCGCATTCTGTCGCAACAGCTTTAGCCAACATTGTTTTTCCAGTTCCTGGGGGGCCAACCATCAGAACTCCCTGAATTATAAGCAAGTGAACATATCTTCAAACTCTACACGTTTATAGACATGGCAGTGCATCCTTGCATTACAAAAGAGACGCAATACAGGAAATTACCAATTAAAAAATCTGAACATTAAATAAATTAAGTTGATAGGATCCAGGCAGTTTAGTTTGGCACAACAAGGTTTGTTGAATTTTAATTTATCCATAAGTTGCTTGTGAATTTGATTCTGTCAACAATTAAAATCACCCCGGGGAAGCAGATGGGCAGTATTACCAGTTGAAATTAAGCACAAAGCATAATATTCTACAACTCTTCAGTGCTCGAGTAACTCAGTGGGTCAGGCAGCAACTCTGGAGAACATGGTTAGGTGACCTTTTGGCCCAGACCCATCTTCAGACTGATAGTGATGTGGGGGAGCAAGCTGTAAATGAGAGGCAGGCAGATCAAAGCTTGGCAAGGGAGAGATACAGGTGAGGAGGGTGGTGGGGGTTGATTGGTGGATGGTTGGACAAAAAACAGAGATGAAAAGACAAAATGTGTGAGATAAGGATAGAAGAGGTGTGAGTTGTGAAGCCAGAGGAAGGAATATAGGTGGAAGGGGAAGGTATGAAACGGGTACAAATCCAGGTGGGGCACAGGGAAGAGAGTGAAGGGGCGGGAGAAAGAAGGGAAGGGGAGGAAGATGGGAGAGTTGTTTTTAAGTTAGTTACCTAAAATTGGAGAATTGAACATTCATACTATTTTTCAGCAGATAGTCTAGACTTTTGAACTTTCCCTATTCACAACCTGCAAGCTGATAAATGGCAAATCGCAACCCCTTATTTATTGAATTATTAAATAATTTTGAAATGAAAAAAAAAAATCTGTTTCTATTGTTCTTAAATGATTCAGAGTGATAGGGACACGCCACACAATGACAAGAGGATCCCTATGCTTGTTTTGGCTAGGAGAAGGTGAGAAACTGAAATTTGGGTAAATGTAGCAGTAGCAATGGAAAGTCAACCATGGTGGGGAGAAAGCCCTGATTCAGGAAAAGGAAAGACACTTCAGAATCTATACTAGTCTTATTTACCTGTATTTCTGATGAAAGGAGATACATAGAATAAAATTAATGGATTTTGACATGGAAGGGTTTTTAGGGGACAAGGTCTAAGGAGCAACCACTGTTCATTGACCACTTGGATGCTAATATCCTGAAGATTAATACGATTTATAGGACAATATGTGTATCAACTAGAGAAGCACTGATGGTGGTGGGAAGAGGGTGTGGATGCAAGAAGTGGTCTGGATCAGGTATGATCCAGTCTGCAATTCAACGTAAATGTGTTATTAAGAAAACCATCTGAATTGATTAATTGTAACAGAATGGAAACAGAACCTTCGGCCCTCCGAGTCCATGCAGAGCATTGATCACCTACCCACACTAGTACTATCTTATCCCATTTTTGCATCCAATCCCTACACACAAGGGACAATTTATAGAGGCCAATTGAGCCACAAGCCCACACATCTTTGGGATATTGGATGAAAATATAACACTCGGAGCAGCCCATGCAGTTATAGGGAGAACGAGCAAACTCCACACAAACAGCACCCAAGGTAGATTCAAACCTGGATCTCTGGTGCCTAGGTAGCAGCTACGCCACTGTGCCAGCCCTTAGATTAAGAATGGATTCTTTAAATCTTTTACAGATATTCGTTCATGTCAATTCTCTGTATTCCTTTGTAATGACACATACTGTGTATGGTTTTGTAGTCAGCTCTTATAATTTTGTAGTCAGCACCTTCCACCAGGGGCGCCCTACGATGATAGCTCCGCCGGCAGTTTGTTCGTTTTTTCGAGCCCTCTGTTGACTGGACGATCTTGACCCCCGTAGCCGGCGGCGTTTGGGCCCTCCGCGTCAAGGCGATCAGCTCCTGCATCGGGAGGATGTCCGCTCCCCCGCGCTGGACAATCGAACCTTGCGTCGGGGCTGGTCGAACCTTCCGCGACGTTGGAGCTCCCGACTCTGCCTCTCCTGAGACTGCGAGCTCTTGATGGTAAGTCCGTAAGTCCAGAAGCTTTATTTTGCCTTCCCTCAC
The DNA here is from genome assembly GCA_035221665.1 of Okamejei kenojei. NCBI lineage: Eukaryota > Metazoa > Chordata > Chondrichthyes > Rajiformes > Rajidae > Okamejei > Okamejei kenojei. The sequence goes on along the minus strand of CM069135.1, from coordinate 23,921,116 downwards.
AGTGAGGAGTCATTGTGGTGGATGTTCATGTTAAAATGTGTTTTGGGTGATCTGTTGCTTTTTATTTGTATGACTGACTTGGCAAATGAAATTCCTAGTATGCTGCAAAACATACTTGGCAAACAAAGTACTATGGTGAGTGTGTGTGTGTATATAATATATTTGCCCTTTGCACATTTGACAAAGAGATACAGAATATTATCTTACTTTCCAAGGGCGTCTGATTCCCTTAAAGAAGTCAGGCATCCACATAGGCAGAACTACTGCTTCTTCCAGCAATTTTTTTGCTACTGCCAGATCTGCTATATCATCCCTGAAAAACAATTTGTGTTGTTGAAATATATTTCAATACCTACATACTGTTACTTGCTTTCAATAGATACAGACATCAATGATTTTACTCACCATCGAACATTTGGATTTTGTGATATTATATCTCTCTCTAAAGCTTCCACTAAATCCCGGTCATTTCCAGACCCATCAAATTTTTTTGGCTCACTATCAGAGGCATCAGTGTGTTTGATCTATCAACATACAGATTAAAAATATTATTTCTTAAAAATAAAACTCTTACATTCCTTTATTTTATGACAAACTACCAAAATAAAAATTTAGTGACATGAATACCACATGACTGGGAATATGTTCCAGTTTATGCTTTCCTGAAAATAAAAATCTAAATAAAAAGTAAAAAGTGTGCAATAGGACAGATGGTGTTTGAAAATTAAAGCACATGCACCAAAATCCCTTTGCTTTTGTCGCATAACATGCAACTATCCGTAAGTCACAACACACTGTGAAACTGAGACAATATAACTCAACTCCTCATTGAAAACAGAGAAAAGGTCAAAAGTAATAACAAAGGATACAGCGATTCTTATTGCACGACAGACATTTCAATGAGAGAAACTATCACTGAACATTAAAAAATGCAAGATTAAAACCCTTCTTTACAACTATAATTCCATTATTTCCTAATGCTTTAGCACTGCTTTTTTTGTTTCTTGTGATGAAAATTCACCTTGTCCTCCTTCCCTCTTTTTTCCTTGACTTTGTTTACTTTGGCCTTGTCATTGTTTCCTTGTCGAGAGACTGGACGGGCAGAACCTTTAACTGGGGCCCCTAGGCGATCTTTCTGAGGAGCTCTAAGGTCATTGCATGGAGTGGATTGTCGTTTTCTTCGGGGTGGCGATGGTCTACGTTAAGAGAAATAGAAATCCATTTGGTTATAAGTCAGCCAATATTCCTACACTTCAATACCAATAAACCTTAACCACAAAAATTAGTTCTTTGTTCTTTGCTCCTATCATCTTACTTTAAATATTGAAAGATTTAATTTTGGTTTTTGAAGTCTATCGCTTTAAATGGATTGCATAAGGCCCAATGCTTTCCTAAAACAATGTTCTTTAGTGCTCCTTAGTTCATAATCTAATTGCAGCAGGTAGGGTTAAATTAACAAATAGGGGGCATTGACCCAGTTTTATTTGACACTAGTCTTCAGATAGACTGGCTTGGTGATAAACCCATTGACTAGAATCATGGCTTGCATGCAATCATTACACCAATATAAGATGGAGATGAATTTGAGTAGTTGCTCCACTGTTCCTCCTGGCTGGTGGAAGTCAAAGACAAAATATGCAAAAATAAGGCAAAGTACAGTGATTGGCGCTGCGACCCACATTTCATGTAGAGTTGTCACGCAGGGAAGATCATGTGCATTGTGCCTCTAGATGCAAGGAATCCACATTATGATTCCAGTGGCAGCTTCTGGTAGCTGCAATTGAGGATATCTAGGGAAATATTTTTTCCCCATAACTGACAGCAATGAGACTCCCCTGTAATCATCAGTCTGGCTTGTCGCACTTTTATGCAGAATGACATATCCATGAGATTCAAAGTAATCTTCAGATTTTATGGGAAGCCATTCAATCCATAACCAAACTCAAGCAAAGATCAGTAATTGCATGCTCGGACACCAAGATTCATGCCATCATCAATTTGTTTGTGGAATCACACAAGTGAATGGGCCTTGTATTCAATATTCAGAACACAAAAAACCTCAACACAATGTTCCTGCTTTACATTTACACTGCCCTTCAACAATAAAGTGTCATGATGAGACAATGGAAAACACGGACCACTGCCCTTAGAGAGCCATCTTTCAGTGAAGGCAGACACTGCTGATGATAGTTATCATCATCATCCATGTGCCTTTGGTTCATTGAGGAAATTGACATTTGAACATCCATTTCTCAGAACTGGCACAAAATTCAAGGTATACTAGGCAGAAGTGATCTCTGCCTCCGATGTGCTTCGGATTACGTACAACATGACTTAAGGTACTGGAACGATACTACCAATGTGCTTTCTGCAAAATTCTCCAAATTCACTGGAATAATAAACAAAACAGCATCAGTCGTCTCTTTTAGGCCAACATCTGGAGCAAGAAGGTCATAGTTATACTTGGCCAGTCATGTTGAGCAACTCATGATGTTAGCATGTCACCTATGAGACACGCAAGACAGACACTGTATTCCATGCTCTGTCCAATTACCACATGGTCAAAGCCTCCTTGATGAACAACATCTTCATGCTCATGGGAATTCCTGGCCCACATCTGCCAAAAGTGAAGCAGCAGCTTCCGAATGTTATTGAGAACACCAAGGGAGTTTGTGGTTCTCACATTGATATCGTTGGTCATTCTGGATCCCACAAAACTCAACCGGAAGCAAGTCACCTTCTGGCTCAGGGGAAAGAGGAGGATGAACAACAAAATGGTGCACACTGGTGAAATATGCTGTTGGGTCATTATTCGAGGTCATGTAATATGTCATCACAGTGCGCGCGTAGAAACCTTCGATTGACAAGATATAGGCGATAGTTGTTATTTCCATAATTTCATTCAACAATGATTTACAATTATGAATGCAGGTAAAAAATTTAACAAAATTAGAACCCCCTACTCTGGCAAGCATTTATGGAATTACTGAATACATTCTTAATATACAATGTCTATCTTTAACAACTAATATTTAAACGAGGATAAAAAAAAAAATGTTTGAGTTCACATGAAGTCTTAACTTCACTTATCCACACTCAACTCTCTGTAATTTTAAGGATGATAGTAAAACTCTATTTTGATCTTTCTTTCCCCATCCACACAAAAAGGATCTGGTAATTATATGCTTTGAAGCAAATAATTATTATTTCAAAGCATACTTCGCAGCTCAAAACTTAAGTTATAGAGAATACTTCACACCATGTTTTGAGATAATCAGTACATAAATGATATGAAAATCAAAATCTGCAAATGCTGGAAATCTGAAATAAGAGAAGAAAATGCTGTAAACAGTCATCAGGCCAGGCAGCATCTGTGTCAAGAGAAACGATTATTATTACAGGCTGCGGACTCTTGGCCAGAAGATACAAGATATCATCACTTACTTGCGCTCTACCGGCACAGGCAATGACCAGACATCTAAATCATGCGCTGGCCCTTCATGCCGAACAGCCTGCAATGGAGAATTGTTATTCTTAAACCCATCTAACGTTGCCATAATCTCTTTGACGTGCTGACATTCTTCATTTATCTCTTGCCATATCTACGGGGACAAAAAAACGTAGGAATGATTCAGTTAAGGAACTTAATGCTACTTACAAAAATAGGTAGAATTCATTCATATTAGTGGAATCACATCACAAAACATCAGTTACTCTTCCTCACCACCATCAACTTTAGAATTTGAGGGAAGCACGAAACATGACATTGGTGCAAAAAGGAGCACTTCGGTAAAAGATTAGCTATAATTTCATTGAATAGTGGAGCAGGTATCAGGAGCTGAATGCCAAATTCTGTTTCTATTTCTTATGTTATCTTCTGAAATGCAAAACAAATAATAACAAAATTAAGGTAAGAAGCACTACATTTTGAAGGCAATTTGTTAAACATGACAGTGTCTCATCTTCCATCTGGGTCCTTGGGACGTAGTAATGAATTTAATAAAATCAGAACCCCCTGCCATTTAGTCATGGTCATAGAGCCACACGGCAGGGAAGCAGACCCTTCAGCCCAAGTTAACCAAGATGCCCCATCTACTCTAGTCCCACCTGCCTGCATTTGGCCCAAATCCTTCATCTCATTCCATATAACCACCACCCTCTGTAGGGGGAAAAAATTGCCCCCCCCCCTCCCCCACCCAAAGTTCCTATTAAATCTCTCCCCTTAAACCTATGACCTGATTCTTGACTTCCCTACTCTGGATACAGACTCTGTGCATTCACCGGACCTATTACCCTCTTGATCTTATGCATCGCTATAAGATCACTCTTCAGCCTCCTACTCTCCAAGGTATAAAGTACTGGATCTGGTGAAAATCACACTGCTTCAATTTGTTTTCTTTTATTTTTTCATGTCTCTAAATACTGCATAAACAACTTGGTTGTCTGCACCCAATCACAGACATGTTCTCTCTGTCCCTCTCCTTCTGTGCAACCTAACATGGACTTTACAGTTCCGATAAAGGGTCATTGGCATGAAGTATCAAATCTGTTTCTTTCTCCACTAATGCTGCATGACCTGCTGAGCGATTCCAAACTTTTTGATTTGCGTTTCCAGCATCTGTAATTAAAGTTTTAAAATTCCATTTTGGGGATTTTATTCAGAATGTATCTTTCAATAAAGTCTGGAAATTTGAGGAAGGGCGGGAGTTGAATGGATTCCAAGCTGAAGGGAAACTATAGCCAAAGGCTTTGAAGGCATTTCCCAGAATGATACAGTCAAAGTTATCTAATGTGCAGAATATTACAGAATTGAAGAGGGAAACAAAAGAATACCAATCTGTTAAACGAAGAAATAAAAACAATGTTAAAGTACATTTGAAAAAGACCTGCTTGAAGGATTGTTTAAACTGCACAAGACAACAGTTTAGCAATAAAGCTGAGTCTATGGATTTATTTGTAGTTGTTTGCATAGAAGCCATCAGTCTGGACCTACATGACAAGTTAACAAGGAACATGGCATAAATTGTACACAGCAAATATCATCTGAGTTAGTAGCAATGTTACAAAATTTTGAGATTTTAAAAGTCAAGTCTGCAATTTATCCCATCAGATAAAGCATAAAAAGAAGTTTAATTTGACACCTAATTCACTTTCATATCTTCAGTATTAAAAAAGTTATGGCAATTTTCATACTCGGAAATTAGCATCATTGACGTTCTATTGACTTAACTCAAAAGCTGTGATCGAGGACAGTTAAAAGCCCATAACTTTCTTAAAAATTAAGAGAACTCAATGAAATTTTCAGTTATTATAGATTGAAGCATTCTGAAACAAATATGAACCAATCTTACTTGGATGACCTGAAATTAAAGCATATAATTAGTTAGTTACCTAATTGTACCTAATTACAAAATTCAATTACTAGATCTAAACATCTATCCATTTCTTAAGAAATGATAAGCATTTTTAAATTGCCTAAGTGTCCAAATAACATTCACATAATAATTCATAATATAACATGATTTTTAAATCTCATTTTCATGAATTTATAGGACAAATGAAAGGAATTTAGTGTTTAATTCCTGTAAATTAATGGCCATTTAAATCAACTTGCGAGTGGGTTTTAGTGGAACGCGGTGGATTGGAACATTGCGGTTTGCGGTGAATTTAACCCACAGTCGGCAGGAAAAATACTGCCGGTTCGTATATTTTTTTTGTCCCCTTTTCGCATGATGAAAATTTGATTAAATGCTTCCTAAGAAGCACGTTTTTATGTAAAAATAAACTGTGTACCTTATTTTATCGCCTACATTAGGTCCGTTCCACTGTCGGCGCTCAGGGCTTTAGAAGATGATTTTTAAACTACTCTAGTTAATAAATGATCTAGCGTAGTTTGCGGCTCAGTTAGAAATTGGTAAGTATGATGCTGTGGGAATTACAGAGAAGATCAAAGCTGGGAACTGAATATTTAGGGGTACACGTCCTATCGGAAAGACAGACAGGTGGGCAGATGTCGGTGGAACAGCAATGGCAGGTATTTCTGGGAATAATCCAGAAGAAGCAGGATCATTTCATTCCAAAGAGGAAGAAAGATTCTAAGGGTAGTAATGGCTGACAAGGGAAGTCAAGGACAGTATAAAAATAAAAAAGACGTATAAAATAGCAAAGATGAGCGGGAAGTCAAAGGATTGGGGAACTTTTAAAGATCAACAGAAGGTAACTAAAATGGCAATGCGAGGAGAAAAGATAAGAAAAGGTAAGCTAGCCAAGAATATAAAGAAGGATAGTCAGCTTCTTTAGATATGTGAAGAGGAAAAAATTAATTAAGACAAATGTGGGTTCCTTGAAGACAGAAACAGGTGATTTTATTATGGGGAGCAAGGAAATGGCAGACGAGTTGAGCAGATACTTTGGTTCTGTCTTCACTAAGAAAGAAACAAACAATCTCCCAGATGTACTAGGGGACAGAGGACCTAGGATGATGGAGGAACTGAAGGACATTCACATTAATCAGAAAATGGTGTTGGGTAGACTGATGGGATTGAAGGCTGATAAATCCCCTGGCCTAATGGCCTGCATCTGAGAGTACTCAAGGAGGTGGCTCTAGAAATCGTGGACACATTGGTGATCATTTTCCAATGTTCTATAGATTCTGGATTAATTCCTGTGGATTGGAGGGTAGCTAATGTTATCCCACTTTTTAAGAAAGGAGGGAGAAAGAAAGCAGGGAATTATAGACAGATGAGCCTGACATCAGTGGTGGGGAAGATGCTGCAGTCGATTATTAAAGATGTAATAGCGGCGCATTTGGATAGCAATAACAGGATCAGTCCAAGTCAGCATGTATTTACGATGGCTAAATCGTGCTCGACTAATCTTGCTATTTGAGGATGTAACAAGTAAAATGGACAAGGGAGAGCCAGTGGGTGTAGTGTACTTGGACTTTCAGAAAGCCTTAGATAAGGTCCCACACAGATTAGTAGGCAAAATTAGAGCACGTGGTATTGACATGGACAGAAAATTGGTTGGCAGACAGGAAACAAAGAGTTGGGATTAACGGGTCAGTTTCAGAATTGCAGGCAGTGACTAGTGGGGTGCCGCAAGGCTCGGTGCTGGGACTGCAGCTATTTACAATATACATTAATGATTTAGATGAAAGAATTAAAAGTAACATTAGCAAATTTGCAGACGACACAAAGCTGGGTGGCAGTGTGAACTGTGATGAGGATGCTATGAGGATGCAGGGTGACTTGTACAGGCTTGGTGAGTGAGCAGCAGCATGGCTGATGCAATATAATGTGGATAAATGTGAGGTTATCTACTTTGGTGGCAAGAACAAGGCAGCAGATTATTATGTGAATGGTGTCAGGTTAAGAATAGGGGAAGTACGCCGAGATCTGGGTGTCCTTGCACATCAGTCACTGAAAGTAAGAATGCAGGTACAGCAGGCAGTGAAGAAAGCCAATTGCATGTTGGCCTTCATAACGAGAGGAGTTGAGTACAGGAGCAAAGATATCCATCTGCAGTTGTACAGGGCCCTGGTGATACCACACCTGGAGTATTGTGTGCGGTTTTGGTCTCCTAATTGAGGAAGGACATTCTTGCTATTGAGGGAGTGTAGCGTAGGTTCACAAGGTTAATTCCATGGGTGGCAGGACTGTCATATGATGAAATAATTGAGCGACTGGGCTTGTATTCACTGGAATTTAGGATGAGAGGGGATCTTGAAGAAACAAAAAAATTAAGGGATTGACAATAGACAATAGGTGCAGAATTAGGCCATTCAGCCCTTCGAGCTAGCATCACCATTCAATGTGATCATGGCTGATCATCCACAATCAGTATCCCGTCCCTGCCTTCTCCCCATATTCCTTGACTCCGCTATCTTTAAGACGTCAGATGCAGGAAATGTTCCCGATATTGGGAGAGTCCAGAACCGGGCGCCACAGCATAAGAATAAGGGATAGGCTATATACAACTGAGATGAGGAAACACTTTCACACAGAGAGTTGTGAATTTATGAAATTCTCTGCCTCAGAAGGCAGCGAAGGCTGATTCACTGGATGCATTCAAAAGAGAGTTAGATAGAGCTCTTAGGGCTAGCAGAATCAAGGGATATGGGGAGAAAGCAGGAACGGGCTACCGATTGTGGATGATCAGCCATGATCACATTGAATGACAGTGCTGCTCGAAGGGCCAGATGGCCTACTCCTGCACCAATTGTCTATGTATAACATACAACCTCAAAATTATCTGGTTAAAGGATCTTGGTCATCACTCTTGCCGTACATGGCAAAGTTTAACAATAAAGCGGTCCTATAACCTTAAATCCAACAACCAAAAAAAAAGGAAAAAGTCACGTTTTGTTTTACCTGAGTCCATTTCTGCTTGTATGTAGGATCTATGACAGAGGATAAATATTTTTGAATCTGCTCAACCACACCCTGATAGTATACCAATGCAGAATCATAACTTCCCAATAAGGCAAATTCTCTGCCCAACTTCACGTTTTCACTTATTTCAAGAAGACTCATTTTCATTGCATTCTAGAAAAAACAATAACATTTTTAAAACATTAGGAAATATAAATTTTGAAAAATACAGAATATATCTTGAATATTTTCCCCTCCTATACCCCCACTAAGCTTTAAACACAACAAACAGTCTTTCTAATTCAGCCATCCTTCTTTTGGGGCCTTCACGAATATCACACACCATTACAACATTATAATTCTCAAGAGATCTTACATCAAGATTTTATCCAGCTGAACTAAGTGGACAAGAGCAATTTCATAATATTATTAATAATAACAAGGAGTTCATTTACGGTAGACTAAAAACAAACACAAATTAATTGATTTCTCAACTCTATTTGTGGAGCTTTTCGGCAGAATTCAATTGTTTTCAAATTCACTTGAAATCCTGGGAAATTTAGAAGTTAAATAATACGATGTTATGCCAGCTCACCTTTAGTAATTGCTTCCTTATTAATTTCTCACTCTGTATGCCCCATTTGTTTTATTCTAATTGTGTTATTTTCCCTTAGTGGCATCACCTAATGGTCCGACCACTTACGGTCGAACCCTCGTCAGTGGTTACGAGGACTGTCATGTGACGTTAGAAACATAGAAAATAGCTGCAGGACTAGGCCATTCGGCCCTTCGAGCCTGCACCGCCATTCAATATGATCATGGCTGATCATCCAACTCAGTATCCCGTACCTGCCTTCTCTCCATACCCACTGATCCCTTTATTCACAAGGGCCACATCTAACTCCCTCTTAAATATAGCCAATGAACTGGCCTCAACTACCTTCTGTTCCACAGATTCACCACTCTGTGTGAAAAATGATTTTCTCATCTCGGTCCTAAAATACTTCCCCCTTATCCTTAAACTGTGACCTCTTGTTCTGGACTTCCCCAACATCGGGAACAATCTTCCTGCATCTAGCCTGTCCAACCCCTTAAGAATTTTGTAAGTCTCTATAAGATCCCCCCTCAATCTTCTAAATTCCAGCGAGTACAAGCCGAGTCTATCCAGTCTTTCTTCATATGGAAGTCCTGCCATCCCAGGAATCAGTCTGGTGAACTTTCTCTGTACTCCCTCTATGGCAAGTATGTCTTTCCTCAGATTAGGAGACCAAAACTGTACGCAATACTCCAGGTGTGGCCTCACCAAGACCCTGTACAACTGCAGTAGAACCTCCCTGCTCTTGTACTCAAACCCTTTTGCTATGAATGCCAACATACCATTCGCTTTCTTCACTGCCTGCTGCACCTGCATGCCTACTTTCAATGACTGGTATACCATGACACCCAGGTCTCGTTGCATCTCCCCTTTTCCTAATCGGCCACCATTTAGATAATGGTCTACTTTCCTGTTTTTGCCACCAAAGTGGATAACCTCACATTTATCCACATGGGTTAAGCACTTAAGCAGATCTCACCTGGAGATCATGAGTCGACAGGTAGCTGAGCTCGAGACAACACCCTCGCTCAGCAGCAATGACAATATGTTAGAGGACCAAACTATGTACACCAACCATGTAATGTCTGAATAAAGCAACTGTTTATTCACCACATTTGGTGCTGCTACACCACATACATTATTTATTATGCTAATCGTAATTTTCTTCTCTTTCTCCTTTCAATTGTTTCTTTCGGTAATGTGTTCAAATATACCCTATGCCTGTTTAACAATAAAATATTAGAAACAAATAAATCCAGTAGGGAATTTAGAATAAACTGATTTATACAAACTAGCAACAATGCTAGAAACAAGCAAACATGATCTGTTGCTGGGTTGGGAACAAACATATTGTCCATTTCTGAGCAATAAACAAACTACTGGTGAAACTCAGCATGTCAGCAGCTTCGAGCATATATTTCAGGAGGGCTAGAATACAAAAACAGGGATGTAATGCTGAGACTCCATAAGGTGCTGGCCAGGCCGCATTTGGAGTATTGTGAGGAATTTTGGACATCATATCTGAGGAAGGATGTGCTGGCTCTGGAGAGGGTCCAGAGGGAGTTTACAAGAATGATCCCAGGAATGAGTGGGTTAACATATGATGAGAGTTTGACGGCACTGGTCCTGCACTCGCTAGAGATTAGAGGAATAGACAATAGTTGCAGGAGTAGGCCATTCGGACCTTCAAGCCAGCACCGCCATTCAATGTGATCATGGCTGATCATCCACAATCAGTACCCAAGTTCCTGCCTTCTTCCCATATCCCCTGACTCTGCTATCTTCAAGAGCCCTATCTAGCTCTCTCTAAAAAGTACCCAGAGAACCGCCCTCCACCGAGGCAGAGAATTCCACAGACTTACATCTGTGTGGAAAAAGTGTTTCTTCATCTCTGTTCTAAATGGCTTGGTCTTTATTCTAAAACTGTGGCCCCTGGTTCTGGACTCCCCCCCCCCCCCAACATCGGGAACATGTTTCCTGCCTCTAGCGTGTCCAAACCCTTAATAATCTTATATGCTTCAATATGATCCACTCACATCCTTCTACAAGCCCAGCCACTCCATTCTCTCAGCATGTAACAGTCCCACCATCGTGGGAATTAACCTTGTAAACCTACGCTGCACTCCCTCAATAGAAAGAATGTCCTTCCTCAAATTTGGAGACCAAAACTGCACACAATACTCCAGGTGTGGTCTCACTGCACAACTGCAGAAGGGCCTCTTCGCTCCTATGCTCAACTCCTCTTGTTATGAAGGCCAACATGCCATTCGCTTTCTTCACAGCCTGCTGTACCTGCATGCTTAATTTCATTGACTGATGAACAAGGACCCCCAGATCCCGTTGTACTTCCCCTTTTCCCAACTTGACACCATTTAGATAATAATCTTCCTTCCTGTTTTTGCTACCAAAGTGGATAACCTCACATTTATCTGCCATTCACCCAACCTGTCCAAATCACCATGCATTCTCATAGCATCCTCCTCACAGTTCACACTGCCACCCAGCTTTGTGTCACCTGCAAATTTGCTAATGTTACCTGTAATCCCTTCAAATAAATCATTAATATATATTCTAAATAGCTGCGGTCCCAGCACCGAGCCTTACGGTACCCCACTAGTCACTGCCTGTCATTCTGAAAGGGACCCGGTAATCCCTACTCTTTGTTTCCGATCTGCCAACCAATTTTCTATCCATGTCACTCTAGCCCCAATACCATGTGGCCTAATTTTGCCCACTAATCTCCTATGTGGGACCTTATCAAATGCTTTCTGAAAGCCCAGGTACACTGCATCCACTGGCTCTCCCTTGTCCATTTTCCTAGTTACATCCTCAAAATTCCAGAAGATTAGTCAAGCACTATTTCCCCTTTGTAAATCCATGCTGACTCAGACCGATCCTGTTACTGCTATCCAAATGTGCCGCTATTTCATCTTTTATGATTGACTCCAGCATCTTCCCCACAACCGATGCCAGGCTATCTGGTCTATAATTCCCCGTTTTCTCTCTCCCGCTTTTTAAAAAAAAAGTGGGATAACATTAGCTGCCCTCCAATCCACAGGAACTGATCCTGAATCTATAGAACATTGGAAAATGATCACCAATGTGTCCACTGTATCTAGAGCCACTTTCTTAAGTACCCTGGGATGCAGACCATCAGGCCCTGGGGATTTATCAGCCTTCAGTCCCATCAGTCTACCCAACAGCATTTCCTGCCTAATGTGGATTTCCTTCAGTTCCTCCTTCACTCCAGATCCTCTGGCTACTACATCAAGAAGATTGTTTGTGTCCTCCTTAGTGAAGACAGATCCAAAGTACCTGTTCTACTCGTCTGCCTTTTCCTTGTTTCCCCATAATAAATTCACCCTTTTCAGTCTTCAAGGGTCCAACTTTGGTCTTAACTAATTTTTTCCTCTTCACATACCTAAAGAAGCTTTTACTATCCTCCTTTACATTCTTGGCTAGCTTACCTTCGCACCTCATCTTTTCTCCCCGTATTGCCTTTTTAGTTATCTTCTGTTGCTCTTAAAAAGTTACCCAATCCTCTGACTTCCCGCTCATCTTTGCTATGTATGAATGAAAGGGGAACTCATTGAAATGTACAGAATAGTGGAAGGCTTGGATGGAGTGTATCTGGAGAGGATGTTTCCACAAGGTGGAGAGTGTAGAAATAGAGGGCATAGCTTCGGAATTAAAGGACATTCCTTTAGGAAGATGAGGAGGAATTTCTTTATTCAGAGGGTGGTGAATCTGTGGAATTATTTTCCACAGATGGCTGTGGAGGCAATCAATGGATATTTTTAAGGCAGAGATAGATAGATTCTTGATTACTATGGGTGTCAGGGATTAAGAGGAGAAGGCAGAGAATGTGGTTAGGAGGGAGAGATAGATCAGCCATGATTGAATGGTAGAGTAGACGATGTTGCCGAATGGCCTGAATTTTCTCCTGTCACTTATGATGACCTTCTGATGAGGGAAATGGACAGACAATTTTTCAGGTTGGAACCCTACTTCAGACTGACGGAGGTAGTTGGTAGAAAGAGGCATGGGGAAGGAGTACAGCAAGAACTGGCAAGTGATGGACGGATCCAGGTAAGGAGGGGTTGAATGCCAGGTGAAGCAGATGGGGTTGATATGTGGACACAGCGATCAAGGCTGAAGAGATACTTCGAAAAGGAATGCAAATGATGAAATCTGATAAGAAAGGCAGATAGATGAAGAGTGAAATAGAGAACCAGAGGGAAACGTGTGGGTAGTTGGAGAGGGGAAGAAAAATGGGGGACCAAGAGTAGGGAGGTGTGGCTTACGAGTAGATGGAGATGGTGTAGGGGATAAGAACAAGGTGATGGGATGGGGCAATGCGAGCAGAAAGAAAGGTGTGCATGGGGAGTGACGGTGAGGAGCTGTATGGGAAAGGGTACGGGTGGTACCTGAAATTGGAGAATTCAATGTTTAGGATGCTGGATTCCAGGTTGTAGTCTGGCCCTCCACAAGATCGAGGCAGATGCAAACTGGAAATACAGCACCTTGTATCCTGCTTTGGTAGTCTACAACCCAAGGTATGACCAATGAATTCTCCAATTTCAGGTGCCCATCCCAACCCCCGTCCTTCTCAACTAACCAGCTCCCCCCTCCTCCCTTTCCCACAAACACCTTTCTTTCCTCCACCCAGTCCTTCCAATCGCCTATAACACAAGCCCCCCAGTCCAGGAAGAATTCTTGAGAATCATTTCTGCACCCTCTTATAGCCTACGCACATCCATGCCGTATTGTGTCACCCACAACTCCACACAATACTCAATATGGCTTAAGCAATGACTTGTACAACTATAACATAATGTTCCAATGTCTGAACCCAATGTCTTGATTGCTGACATACCATAAGCCTTCTTCACCACTTTGTATTCCCATATCTCCACTTTCAGGGACCTACATACTTTGGCCTGGTTTAACTTCCTAAAATGAATTCACACTTGCCTGTGTTAAATTCCATCAGCGAAACCCTTGCCCACTATACCAGTTGATCAAAATCAAGATCTTGCTGTAACCTAGACAATCTTCTTTGCCATCCATTCAACCACCAGTTGCAAGTAGGGTTCCAACCTGAAAAATTATCATCTGCAAGCACACTAATCATGCCATCTACAATTTCTTCCAAACCATTCAAAAAATGCGAATGGTAAAAGATCCAGTAGTGATCCTTGCAGCATACCTCTGGTTTTAGGTCTCCAATTTAAAAATCAACCCTCCACTACTACCCTCTGGTTCCTGCTTTTAGACATTACAGTTATAGCGTGGAAACAGGCCCATCGGCCCAACTGATTAGTGACCATTCGTACACTAGCATTATCCTACCCACCAGGGACAATTTACAAATTTACAAAAGTCAATAAGTCTACAAACCAGCATGTCTTTGGAGTGTGGGAGGAAACCGGAGGACCTGGAGAAAGCCCACGAGGTTACAGGGAGCATGTGCAAACTCTGTCCAGACAGAACCTGTAGTCAGGATCAAACCCGGGTCTCTGGTGCTGTAAGGCAGCAACTCTGCCGCTATGGCACTGTGCTGCCCTAAATTAAACTGTCACAAACCTAATTTTGTACCCATCTCATGCGGGAAACCATGTGATCTAACCTTCTGTCTACCATGTCTACCTGTCTACCAAGTCTACCATGCGAGTCCTCATCAAAAGCCTTGCTAAAGTATATATCGACAATATCCACCACCCTGCCCATGTCACTTATTTTCGTCACCTGCTCAAAAAGACAAAATCTAGTTCAGATTTCCCATGAACAAACTTAGTATACTAAAATTAGATTGAGGATCATTTTAATTTGTTAAGAGACTGATTTCTAGTTGGAACTGTTGCTCTAAATGATTTACTATATATGATCTGGACACACATGCTGTAGAACAACATGCAAATGTGCAGGTAATACACAGATCTACATGTACTATGTCTATAATACCTAGATCTTTATGAGTATTATGAGTATCTGCATCATATTATTCTTAGCATGTTGAGAGATGGAGATTAACTGCAAACTGATGTTATAACTTAGATAAGCGTAGGATTTTGTATTTGGGCAGGGAACATACAGTCAAAAAAAAGATGGAAAAATTAAACTTTCCAATGTAAATAGCATGAAATATAACTGTGCAATGATTTGAAATATCTCTGTGCATAATAAATAAAGCTTTCTTCTTCATTTTAAAGAATTATTTCATTTTTTTCTACTTTAAAGGAATTGCTCGTTCAGCTGAGGTTAGAATAATGAGAGGACATCTCATTGAAATGCACATTTAAAACAGAGGTGATTATTATCCCTGACTGATGTGCTTAAAACCAGGGATCGCAGTTCAAGGTAAAGCTTCAGTTATTCAGAACAGATTTCTGAAGTTTCGTTGTCAACAAGTTGGTGAGCTTTTTGAAATTCACTACCCAAGAGGATGTTTGGTTGCAAATTACATTCAAGAAAGGTTTGTAGCTATTAATATAAAAGTTACTGAATAGCAGAGCATCTGCAAAGATTAACTTGTCCAGAATATACCCCTTCTAGTTCAGATTTCCAGTACAGGTATTTACAATATTTTGATATTTGATAGGGTGGAACAGCTCACCATTCATGTTTCATCTTTGCACCACATTTTGCTGTGAATCAGATTTTTCTTCTGATATTTTTGCTTTTATTCACCTTTCCCCTTTACACAGATTGTTATTCAACTGCCTTCAGCAGTTTCAACCAGCTCCACAATCAATGTCATTCAATCTCTTGTGATCCCCACCCTACCACAGGCCTTCCCTTTTGTTCTCCCTACCTGTTCCCCTTTTCTCTGCAACTTAAACCTTTTCACTAATTCTGTTCTTTTCAAAAGCTAGTGTTTCACTCTGCATAAACTTCTGACTGGCACATTCCAGGCCAAGGGAAGCATTGCGGCTTGGGGAAGCCATTCAAAACTTCTGTGAGGAGGAACTGTAGTCCAAGGTCCTGCTGCCACAAGACATTGTCTAAGCCAAGTGTAGAAGCCTCTCAAACATTTGAACGTTGTATTTATTGTCAAAGGAGGCCACGAGTGGCAAAGGTACCTTGGTTATAAAATGTGCTAACATGACATGTTGGCGGGGGGGGGGGGGGGGGGGGGTGCAGAACCAGGGGCCACAGTTTAAGAATAAGGAGTAAACCATTTAGAACAGAGACTATGAAACACTTTTTCTCACAGAGTGGCGAGTCTGTGGAATTCTCTGCCTCAGAGTGCGGTGGAGGCAGGTTCTCTGGATGCTTTCAAGAGAGAGCTCTTAAAAAGAGCGGAGTCAGGGGATATGGGGAGAAGGTAGGAACGGGGTACTGATTGTGGATGATCAGCCATGATCACATTGAATGGCAGTGCTGGCTCGAAGGTGCTCACAACTCTGTGTGAAAAAGAGAAATACACTGACACAGAATCAGTGTCAGGTCTTAAGATACCAAAGATAGTTTTATAAATGTTAAGAAATAAATTGAAAAAGTTCTGCAGCAGGGTGGGATGCAAACAGTTAAAATGCAGAGAAATAATGGGACTGAAGAGCAGCGAGCACGGGGAGTTCAACACACACACACATCTCCCATTTATTTAACTCATTTATCAAATTGTAGAACCCACTTTTTTTTTTTACCTTCTTTGCGGGATTTCGCCAAGGGCCTTTTAGGGAGTAAATGGTTAACTACAACTCAGCAGCGCGTTAAACGGACACACACACACAACAGCGTGGTTTCGCGACGTTGCCAGTGGCAGGCAGTTGGGTGACTCGTTCAGGCCTAGATCAGGGGAGGGGTGACAACGACAAGACAGCAAATATCCACTTCTTCGCAACAAGCCGGTCACACCAAGGGGGGGAAAAAGGTCCGCCTAATAATTTCAATACTGTTCCAGCATCTGCAGTTCCTTGCAGGCTATAATTTAAATACTTCTTGTGATGATGAGGGAAGACGCCGACGAGGCGGTTGCTGTTGCTTTCACCGCAGTCAGTGGCCGGGCCCGCTCCGCCCGAACAATATCCCGTGTTCCCGCACTCGGCGTCAGGTGACGCGCTTCACCTGGCGGCCATTTTGCACCGGATCGTCGACAAAATGGCGGTGTTGCTGGAAACGACGCTCGGTGATCTGGTGGTTGATTTGTACACGGAGGAGCGGCCTCGGGGTCAGTAATATCTGCAGAAAGCTATTTAAAAGCTACAGTAACTCAGCGGGTCAGACAGGATCTCTGGAGGAAAGGAATAGGTGGCGTTTCGTGACTTTGCCTCAGACGCGACCCCCCCCAAAACGAGGAACAGCACCTCATATTCCGCTTGGGGAGTTTGCATCCTTTGGGCTTGAATATTGAATTTTCTCAATTCTGTTAACCCCTGCTGTCTCCTCCCCCTCCCACCTCTCTCTCAGCCCTCGGGCCCTGGCATTCCCTCTATCTCTATCTCCCTCCCCCACCCTAGTCGCACTAGCTTCTTATTTTCACACCACAAACAGCTTACAATGGCTTGTTCCCTTTATCATCGATACTTTTTTGCATATCTTTCATTCATTGTTCTTTATCTCTCACATCACCGTCTATATCTCTCGTTTCCCTGATCCCTGACCAGTCTGAAGAAGGGTCTCGACCCGAAACGTCGCCTATCTCCTTCGCTCCTTAGATGCTGCTGCACCCGCTGAGTTTCTCCAGCTTTTTGTGTAACCCTCGATTCTCCAGCATCTGCAGTTTCTTCGTTAACACCCCCCAAAACGACACCGTTTCTCCACTAATCAAATGCTGCCTGACCTGATGTGTTACTACAGTTTTTTGTGTCTTATCTTCGGTTTAAACCAACATCTACAGTTCCTTAGACTGGGAGTCCCTTTTTGTAAGCCTTTTCAATGTAGTGGGCAAATAATTATATGTGCAAATATTAGCATTTTTTAGTAAAGTATTGACATTTCTCAGGTATTATTAAGCAATAATGTATGCCTTTCTGACTTTGCACACTACCCCTGGTAATTCTGATTTACACATTACCCCTGGGCAATTCAAAAAAGGGCACATACAGCCGGTGACGGTTAAGAAAGTGGATCACCCATTCCTCCAATCCAGAGATGCTGCCTCCGCTGAGTTACTCCAGCATTTTCTGTCTACCTTTGGTGTAAACCAGCATCTGCAGTATTGGTGTTAAAGAAGGAACTGCAGATGCTGGAGAATCGAGGGTACACAAAAGGCTGGAGAAACTCAGCGGGTGCAGCAGCATCTAAGGAGCGAAGGAGATAGGCAGCGTTTCAGGTCGAGACCCTTCTTTAGACTAGTCAGGGATCAGGGAAACGAGAGATATAGACGGTGATGTGGAGGGATAAAGAACAATGAATGAAAGATATGCAAAAAAGTATCGATGATAAAGGGAACAAGCCATTGTAAGCTGTTTGTGGTGTGAAAATGAGAAGCTAGTGCAACTAGGGTGGGGGAGAGATAGAGAGAGAGGGAATGCCAGGGCCCGAGGGCTGAGGGAGAGGTGGGAAGGGGAGGAGACAGCAAGGGTTAACAGAATTGAGAAAATTCAATGTTCAAGCCCAGAGGATGCAGACTCCCCAACCGGAATATGAGGTGCTGTTCCTCCAACTTGCGGTGTTGCTCACTCTGGCCGTGGAGGAGGCCCAGGACCGAGAGGTCGGATATGGAATGGGAGGGGGAGTTGAAGTGCTGAGCCACCGGGAGGTCGGCTTGGTTATTGTGGATCGAGCGGAGGTGTTCGGCGAAACGATCGCTAGGCCTCCACTTGGTCTCACCGATATAGATCATCAGGCATCTGGAGCAGCGGATGCAGTAGATGAGGTTGGAGGAGGTGCAGGTGAACCTCTGTCGGACCTGGAAGGACTGCTTGGGTCCCTGAAAGGAGTGGAGGGGGGGAGGTGAAGGGACAAGTGTAGCATTTCTTGTGGTTGCAAGGGAAAGTGCCCGGGGAAGGGGTAGAGCGGGAGGGAAGGGAAGAATTGACAAGGGAGTTGCGGAAGGCAGACGGGGGGAGATGGGAAGTTGTGGGGAGGGCACGAGTGTTAAGAAGGAGGGTGTCGGGGATAAAGGCAGAAACGTACTCACCGCTGCCGCAGCTCTCCGGGCACGCTTCTATCCCCGCACTGTAGCTGGGGATAGAAGCAGCTCGGGTAGCTACGAGCGGCCGCCGGTACCCGACAGCAGAACTGGCGGCCGCCACTTTAGCGCCTTCTGCCAGCCTGCTCACCTCTGGCAGAGCTATCCGTCGGAACACCTGTCACCTGCCGTTCGCCGACTTCGCTCATGTCAGTGGCTTCCTGCAAATCCTTAAATTCCCACAGCCGAGTAACCTCAATCGCGCTGTCGGAATTTAAGGACATGAGTGAGGCCAGCGAGCAGCAGGAGAGTGGTTTGTAGACGGAGAGCTGCCAGAGGTGAGCGGGGACCGGCAGAAGGAGCTAAGGTGGCGGCTGGTTCCGCTGTCCGGCCCGGCGGCTGCTCAGCCACCCGAGCTACTTCTCATTGAGGAGAATGAAGTAGGGGAAAGGAGTACTTTTGTTACAGTTCTGAGAAGTGCCAATAGAAATTATCCAATGCAAGATAATCTCCCATTGAGGAACAAGGGAGATCAAATGCTTCATAATGGAGGACTTTGACAGAAGAAATTGGATAGGAAGCTGGGAAATTAACCAAGAGACTAAGTGAAATGGAGTAGAGTAAATGCAACAAAGTGGGTGTTTGTGGGGCTATTGTCAATATTTGTTGTTACAGAAATAGAGATAAAGAGATGTTCCAAGTAAGTGAAGCTGAGCAAGGATGGAAATAAACAGCAACGTTTGTGACATCTGGATCAAGGTGAAATCCGGTTCTTTTTTATCTGCTTTGATAAGATTTTGCTTTAAATAGTTCCTCACATGGAGAATGTGTCTTGAGTGTAGAGAAAAATAAAGGTCAATGTCAGTCAGCAAAATGAGATTAGGCAAAAGCATAAGAAAATAATGTTTGTTACAAAAATCAAGTTGAATTTTGCTTTTTTTTATTTGCAGCCTGCTTGAATTTTCTGAAGCTTTGTAAAATCAAGTATTATAACTATTGTCTCATCCACAATGTTCAGGTGAGTTTTCATTAGTTTGCAGTTGTAAACCTTGTCAATTTGAACAGAAAAATAAAAAAGCAAAGGAAAGTGATTTAAGTAACTTTCATTGGGGATAATATACTAGATCCCAGTTAAGATTTAAGTGTGGGGGGTCAAGACAATACATAATCAGATTCCAATGATGAAACATCTGTGAATGACACAATTCAACAAATAAGAAATTAGAGTCATTTTTAAACAATGGACAACATTCAGTATAGTTAATAATTACTCAGTCCAAATGTGATAATACATAAGAGACAAACTGATAGTGAAATTATGCTATTTTTGAAAATAGTTGGACATTGACATTTCATTTTCTTTGAGGTGGTGGTAAAGTATACTTGATGAATGTGATTAGACTATCACCTGAGAGCAAATACCTTCTTAAACTATGAACTGCTCACCGTTAGTCCTCTATCAAAAGGCACTGGCCAACTCGCCAGCTTGCACTCCTGGCCTCAAGGGGCACTGGCATTTACATGTGGCGGCGCTGCCTGGCAGCTGCAGCTCACCTGCAGTCCGTCTGTTTTTAATTTTATTTTTGTCTTCTTGTGTCTGTTTTAGTGATCATTTTGGTTTATTAGGCTGTGTGTGTGTGTGTGTGTGTGTGTGTGTGTGTGTGTGTGTGTGTGTGTGGGGGGGGGGGGGGGGGGGGGGGGGGGGGGTGGGAGAAACAGGGTTTTAGTCTCTCGCTTCGGGGGGATGCGACTTTTCTTGTCGTGTCCACCGTCTCCGTCTGTGCTGAGGCCCTAATGGGCCCTGGCGGCCTCGGAGCTATGGCGGCCTTCCAGCTTCCAGCAGCGGCGGCACGGCTTCGGAGCTTCAGTGGCGACCTGGCTTCGGGGCTGCGATCTGGCTTTCAGGGCTGCGGTGCTCCAGCGGCGACCTGGCTTCGGAGCTGCAGTGCTCCAGTGTTCCAGCGGCGGGCCCTGTGGCGGTGTTCCGGCGACGACGGCGGTGGCGGTGGCGGCAGCCCGGCTTCGGAGGCTCGGTCATGGGCCTGGTGGACGGCAACATCGGAGGCCTGAATCTCCTCAGCGCAGAGGGAGAACAAGGACGGAAGAAGACATAGACTCTAAGACATTTGCCTTCCACCACAGTGAGGAGGTGCCTGGTGAACTCACTGTGGTGGATGTTAAATATGTGTTTATTGTGTGTTTTGTTTTTTATTATGTCATTACTGCAAGGTAACGAAATTTCGTTCAGACGGAAAGGTCTAAATAACAATAAAGGATAATCTAATCTAATCTAATCAAATCATTACATCTCCCCCTTCAACTTTATTTACATTACATCTCCCCCTTCAACTTTGGGGTCACAATTTTTTCAATACTAATAGATTTAACCTTTATTCAATTTAATGTGGATAACAAACTATTTTCAATACTAATATTGATAACAAATACAAACGATACATCTCCCCCTTCAACTTTGGTGTTTCATTTACGTGTATGTTCACGTCATATAAATGAAAATACAGTACTATTTAACCATTTAGATTTAGCTTCATTTAATTCAGCAGAACATTTGTACATTTCCCATATTTTCCTTCAATACTCTTTCGCATTCGATTTAAATTCTGCTTATGAACTTTAATATCCACATAAAGTTTTACATTAGAATCAATTAAGAGTGCTGCTGTTTTCCACTTTAACCTAAAAACCTACAAACACTGCATTTCTGTCTCATTGTCTCTCGCTGCGTCTGGGAGACTTGCTCCTGCCTCGCTGCGTCTCGGCGCATCTTGTCGTCTGGGGGACTGGCCCCTTCTGGGAGACGATTTCTTGCTTCTGGGAAACTGGCTCCTCCATCTAGGTTTCTCGCATCTGGGAGACTGACTCCTATGTTTCTTACTGTGTTTGGCTATCCTGGGCTACAGGGCTCTATCCTGGGCTGACTCGCCGCCTTGTCTTGAATACTTGCTCTATCTGGGAGGCGGACTCCCCCTTCAAAAAAAAACGTTTGGTCGCTCTTTCGATTTCTGTTGCTGGCATGTACTTCATCCAACTTAACTTTCAAAGCAATGTCTTTACTCTTTTGTTTCCTGCACAATAACTCAGCTCCTGCAGAAACTTTGGTAAATCATCTGTGCTTCTTGGCTTCTTAACTTTCACTTCTTTAAATTTGCCACTTAGCATTTTTAAACTGCTGCTCAGGTCGTGCTGTGCGCTCCGCTGGGCTCCTTGAAGTTCTAGAACATGGCGGCAGTCATTATCGGGACGAGGGTGCAGGGCACCTTGGTGGGAAGGTAACCATGGCGGCCATTGCTCCCTCTGGGAGAGGCCATCTATGGAGACCTGCGAATTCCTCTGTCGATCGCGGGGACACGGGGAATCGGGACACCTTTTCCTCGCTGGTGATCCTGATCCCACCTGGCGTTCTCTGGCCATCACGGGGGACGATCACCTCTCAGTCTGCCCCGCCCAATCGTCTGTCATGCGGGTGCGTGTGCTTCCCCTCGCTGAAGCCACGATCGGCCATCCCACTGCTGCTTTTGAGTCTTGCTCTTCTTCTTGCTTCTTTTTTCTTGCTCTTTGACTTGGACTGTGACCTGCTTTTTTCCCCCAAAACATTTCTTTTTTTTCTCTCTCTCTTTCCTTTGACCGAGCATTGGGACTGGTTGACCGTCCTCGGCTCCGAGCTTTCATCTTTTTCGGCCCGCAGTTGCTCATTCTGCTTCTTGCATGGAGAGTGGTCACCATGTTATGTTTGCTGTATGACCCTGTTATTGCTAGCACAATGAATACACGTCCGACACCGACAACATCTTATAAGAAGCCCTTTATTTCCAACAACTAACAGAAACTTCTAGAAGGTCACGTGACCTCAGTCACGAGGCACTGGCCAACTCGCCAGCTTGTTGGCCTCAAGGGGCCTCCTGGCCTCAAGGGGCACTGGCATTTACATTATATTTACATTACAACTTGCCCATTTTGGCTTCATTTTTATTAAACTGTCTTAACGTGTGCATTCTTGAATTCAAGTAATACACATCTGGCTTGGCCATCCATTAAGAATCGGGTTGGGTCAGATCCAATTTGACAAGTTCCTTATTCTTGCTTGTTACTCTCGGGTCAAGAAAATAAAATCAAATACATTTTTCAGTGCTGCCAAATACTGACTTAAAACTATCCATGTACAATCCCTCCCCCAGTTCCCTCCCTTGCCTTTAACAAGATTCCATGGATTTGTTATCAACACCAAGAATATCTCTACCACTGCCTTTGTATTTTGGATACTCGGATGCACACACAGAAGACAAAGTTGACTAGATTAATTGAAGTAAAAGACAGTCTGTCAAGATTAATAAAGTTTCAGAATTCATTTTGAGTATACAGGCATGAATTGATATTCCAGTTTAATTTTTGTGAGAAATTGACATAAAATATTCCCTTCTTATCATAAACATATGATTATTGAACCTAGTTTAATGTGTTTCATAACAGAGAGACTTCATTATGCAGACTGGTGACCCAACTGGAAGTGGTCGTGGAGGCGAATCTGTTTTTTGGTATGTTTCTTTTAAGAATTTAAAGTACACTATCTTTGAATAACCTGAATCTTGTTTAAGTAAAGACGCATCTTCGCTCCATTGTACCATTCACATCTCTGTGTGAAAAAAGTTTGACCCCATCCAGTTACACAATCAAGCTAATATTTTGCTATATTGTGGGAGAGTTCCGTTGTGGGGGGTGCCAACATTTAGTTAGAACAAGGCAGGATTTTGTGAAGGTGAACAATTATGTTAAACATGTGAATATCATAAACGTAGGGGTTGGAATTCATATATACAATTGGTGATGCTTGCTGTTTATTCATTGATTGATTTTGATGCTGATCAGTGCATGTGCTTATTTCTGAACTATGTTTTCAACATTTTGTTTTAAACACTCTTTTTTTTTCCTGAGTTTAATGCTATTTGTAACATTATTAATATGTTGGTGACCTAAGTGTGTAGCTTCAGTCTCAAAGATGAAATGATACAGATCTAAGTTTTTTTAATTTGTAAGCAAATTCCCTTTGTTCCTCGGTCTGTTTTGTTTATGGCTTCTTGTTGGTCTCCATGGGCCAAAGTATTGATGGCTTCTTTCCAGGATGTTGTTTCTGATCTTGGAATGCCCTTTCTGATTATTGAAAAGAACAGTACAATTGACCTTGAAATTATTTAACATTTGCAGAAAACCAATTACTTTTCTTATTCCACAGTAAACTCTATGGAGACCAAGCCAGATATTTTGAGGCCGAAAATGTACCCCGAATAAAACACAAGAAAAAGGGAACAGTATCCATGGTGAATAATGGCAATGATCAGCATGGTTCTCAGGTAGATCAATATCGCCAATATTTATCCATTTGTTTATATTCGAGTATTTATTGTAATACGAAGTTTCAAAATTTAGATTTGGTATGTTTGCAAATTTTAGGAAAGTTATTTATTGAAAAAATAACAAATTTTAAATGAAAATTAGCATATTGATGTATTCCCCTAGTTGCTGTTCTCTGGTCACCTGCTCCACAGAGTAGTATATAATGCCCCTGTCCCACTTAGGAAACCTCTGGTGACCTTGCGCCCCACCCAAGGTTTCCATGTGGTTTCCGGAAGTTTTGGTCACTCTCCCTAATGGTCGAAAGTGCTTTCCGCGTGGTCAAGGCTTCTTCGATTATTAGCCCTGACTACAAATAGGTTGCCGTTTGGTCGAAGCCAGTGGCGTGGGGTTGCTATTTAATTACAGGCAGTTGAAGGCAATCTCCTCCGGCCATTTTGATTGGCTCATTGGAGTTTTCAGGACCTAGAAGATCCGCCGGAAGGTAAAATGCCTGCTAACTTTATTAAACTTCATAAAACTCTCTCCTCCCCCCTTCTCTCCTCCCCCCTTCTCTCCTCCCCCCCTTCTCTCCTCCCCCTTTCTCTCCTCCTCCCCCCCTTCTCTCCTCCTCCCCCCCTCTCCTCCTCCCCCCCCTCTCCTCCTCCCCCCCTCTCCTTCTCCCCTCCTTCTCTCCTCCTCAGCCCCCCTTCTCTCCTCCCCCCTCTCTCTCTCTCTCCTCCCCCTTCTCTCTCCCTCCCCCTTCTCTGATTGAACTTATTGATGGTAAACTGTCAGTATAAGCACCAATGCACCAATTGGTGTTAGTTTTACCCGCTTCACAATTCAATTTCAAATATGAGCAGTGTGAAATTAATGTGTCAGAAGAAGGAGACACAAGGAGGAGGGTGGGGGGAGGGTTCTGTGTGCTTCAATTCCTCATTTTATGTATTTTTTGGGGGGTATAGGGCATGGTAAGGACAGTCTGGTGTTTATGGTACATCCTTAATTGCTCCTGCACTGAGGAGGCATTTTAAGAGCCAGTCACACTGGTGGGTGTGGAGTAACAAATGGGCCAGACTAGGTAAGGTTGGCAGATTTCACTCCCTGAAAGACCAGGCCAAATTACATGGATATCCATTACATACCTGTGATTTCATGGTTGTTGTTGGTTATTGTCGTTGTGGCCAACTTTTGTTTTAAATTCCAGATATTTTATATAACTGGAATTTAACTTTTCTAGCTGCTGTCATTATTGTACAGAGGATGTTCTGTATGTTCAGTAGGGTCATTCAGTTAAGGCAGTACATCAGTACTTTGCCTGTTTCAACTTGTGGACTACTTCATTTGTTGATGTCTTAAATTAGACAACAAAATCCATTGAATCATGGAGATGGATAAATATTTAACATTCACTACGGAAGTCTTTAGATTGCTAGCCATGTTAGTATGGCTAACACTAACTACACTTATACTAGACTCTACTAATCTCTTAATCTATCCCTTTTTTAATACTATTTCTGGTTATTATTATTTTACATTTGAGTGGAATTATAAATCAATGCAAAGGAGATATATATGTGAGAGAAAATCAAGGGTTTTGAAATTCGTCTATTCGAAGTTCAGGTGTAAGGTCTGGTATGTCGAACTGTACCATTTGCTCTATTATATATCCCTTTAGATAAAAGATGCAAGACTTACATACGAATATGGGGAATGGAGGAATAACGCTTTGTTGTTGGAATGTTAAAGGTATTAACGAACCAATTAAGAGGGGTAAGGTATTAGCACATTTAAAAGCACTTAAAATAGACGTGGCATTCATCCAAGAGACACATTTAAAAAAAGAGGCAGAAAATAGATTAAAGGCCAAATGGATTGATAAAGTATATCACTCTTCTTTCAAAACATAGAAACATAGAAATTAGGTGCAGGAGCAGGCCATTCGGCCCTTCGAGCCTGCACCGCCATTCAATATGATCATGGCTGATCATCCAACTCAATATCCTGTACCTGCCTTCTCTCCATACCCCCTGATCCCTTCAGCCACAAGGGCCACATCCAACTCCCTCTTAAATATGGCCAACAAACTGGCCTCAACTACCTTCTGTGGCAGAGAATTCAACAGATTCACCACTCTCTGTGTGAAAAACGATTTTCTCATCTCGGTCCTAAAAGACTTCTCCCTTATCCTTAAACTGTGACCCCTTGTCCTGGACTTCCCCAACATCGGGAACAATCTTCCTGCATCTAGCCTGTCCAACCCCTTAAGAATTTTGTATGTCTCTATGAGATCACCCCTCAATCTTCTAAATTCCAGCGAGTACAAGCCGAGTTTCACACACAAATCTAGAGGTGTGGCAATATTAATCCGTAAAGGCACTGCATTTAAACATACTTCAATAATAACTGATAGTGACGGTAGATATATTATTGTAATAGGAGAATTATAAACACAAAAAATGATTTTTGTCACTGTATATGGCCCAAATTTTGATAGTCCGCTGTTTTAAAAAAATATATTTAATACCATCCCGGAATTATCACAACACCATCTAATAATTGGAGGAGATTTAAATTGCACACTAGATCCTTATTTGGATAGATCATCAAAATAACGGAAACTTAAATCGCATTCCAGTGAGTTAATAAATGCATATATAGACACTAGTAATATTAAAGATGTTTGGAGATTGCAAAATCCAACAGGACGAGAATACTCATTTTACTCACCTGTGCATAAAACTTATTCAAGAATAGATTATTTTCTGGTAGATTTAAAACTCATTCCACTTGCGTATAATTCAAAATATCATAATATTATAATTTCAGACCATGCACCTTTAACTTTTAAGATGAAAATAACTGGTAAAATGGAAATACAAGGTCAATGGAGATTTAACCCACAAATTTTAAAGAACAAAATAGCTCAAGAATATATTATAAAACAGATCAAGATTTTCTTTGAAACAAACGATACACCAGAAATATCTTTGTCTCTTTTATGGGAAACTATTAAAGCGTATGTTCGGGGAATTATGATATCTTCTCGAGCATTTTATAATAAAGAGAATCGGAAGGTACAACAGGCATTGGATAGAGAGATTAAACAGTTAGGTACAGAGAACGCTGTTAATCCAACTATGATAAAACATAATAAAATCTTTGCATTGAAATATAAATTAAATAAAATACATTCAGACCAAGTTGTAAAACTATACCAATATGCTAAACAAATACAATTTAAATTTGGTGACAAACCACATAAACTATTGGCTCGTCAATTAAGACAACTGGAAGGAGAAAAAATAATTTATAGGATTAAATCAGATAAAGGGGAATTGCTAGTACAAACTAAAGATATAAATGAGAGAATTTTGCAATATTATAAAAATTTATATTCAGCTAAAACAAAAGAAAATCGGATAGGAGTAGAAATATTTTTTAAAAATTGTAATCTAAAAGGACTGGATTTAGAAGATAGAGAATTATTAAACGTTGAAATAACTACCAAAGAAATTGAAGAAACTATTAGATCATTAAAAAATGGTAAAACTCCAGGACCAGATGGTATTGGAGCAGAATTTTATAAAATGTTTTATGATATGATAGCTCCACGTTTGAAGACACTATATGAACACATTTATGCACAACAGAAATTACCAGAAACATTAAATGAATCTATTATAACCCTCGTACCTAAATTAGATAAAAAATCTTGATGATCCAGGGTCATATAGAGCTATATCTCTTTTAAATACTGATCAAAAAATATTAACAAAAATATTAGCACAAAGACTAAACACAGTGATTAATAAACTAATTCATTTAGATCAAACAGGATTTATACCAAAACGATATTCCTCAAACAACCTGAGAAGATTATTTAATATTATATATTCGAAAAGAAACATTAATAAGGATTTATCAATTATTTCGATGGGTGCAGAGAAAGCTTTTGATCAGATTGAATGGTCTTATTTATTTTCGGTTATGGAATTTTTTCAGTTGGGAGAGAAGTTTATAACATGGGTTAAATTATTATATACCAAACCAACAGCCAGAATATTAATAAACCAAATGTTAACAACTAAATTTAACTTATTCCGAGGCTGCAGACAAGGTTGCCCTTTATCTCCACTACTGTTTGCACTTGCAATAGAACCACTAGCAAAATTTGTGAGATTGCATCCTGAAATATATGGGTATGAAACTAAAGAAACTGAAATTAAAATCTCTTTATACGCAGATGATGTATTACTTTATATCACAAAACCGAAAATTAGTATTCCTAACTTGTTAGATTTAATAACTCAATTTGGATCGTTTTCAGGATATCGAATTAATTGGAATAAAAGTGAACTTATGCCAATAATGGGAAATAACTTACATATATTACAATACCCTTTTAAGATTGCAAATGAAAAAAATAAATATCTTGGAATTTATGTAACAAAAAGATATGATTCTTTATTTAAATCTAATTTCCCACCCTTATTGAATAAATTACTTAAGAATATTCAATATTGGAAAACATTACCTATTTCAATGCTAGGTAAGATTAATGCGATAAAAATGATTTTTCTTCCACAATTATTATACTTGTTTCAAATGATCCCGATATATCTTCCTAAAATTTTTTTTTAAGAAAATGGACTCTATGGTTACCAATTTCATTTGGGATTATAAGAACCATAGAATAATTAAAAAGCATTTATGTAAATCAAAAATGAATGGAGGTTTTGCATTGCCTAATTTTATGTTTTATTATTGGGCAGTTAATATAAAAAATATGAATTTCTGGTTGGAAGAACTAGATAAACAACCAAACTGGTTAAAAATGGAAAAGGAACACTGTTTACCTTTCGAAATTAGCTCGATTTTATTTGCTAACACTACAATACATAAGAAAATTTATAGAGGAAACCCAATAATAGAAAGTGGTATACTTATTTGGAAACAATTAAAATTACAGAATACGCCACTAGCTCTTCCAATTGTAAACAATATTTATTTTAAACCTTCAATGATGGATAAAGGTTTTTTTTAAATTGAAGAACTATGGAATAAATAAGATTGGTGATCTCTACAGGGAAAGTTTATTTCTCTCATTTCAGGAATTACAACAAAATTATGGATTACACTCCAAAGAATATTTTAGATATCTACAAATTAGAGATTATGTTAAATCAAATACACTAGATTTTAGGAATAGAAAGACATAAATTTTAGATGAATGTCGAAATAAACATCCGAATACAGAAAAATTAATATCATATATCTATAATATTTTACTGGAAAATGATTTACCAAATACGGATAAATATAGACAAGCATGGGAAAACGAATTAGGTCAAGTAATTAGTAGAGAAGTATGGAATGAAAGTTTACAACATATACACCACTGCTCATTAAATGCCAGACACTCCTTGATACAATTTAGTTATACATAGATTACACTTCTCAAAATCCAAATTAAACAGAATTTTCTCAAATGTTTCCGCTATATGTGATAAATGTCAACAATTAGAAGCTAATCTAACGCATTCATTCACAAAATGTACAAAAATTACAAATTTTTGGACAGAAATCTTTAAGGTAATCTCAATTGTAGTTAATGCAAATTTAATTCCAGACTCAAAATTAATTGTATTGGGAATATTAGAAACGGATCAGATACTAACAACACAACAATTAATTTTTATTGGTTATAGTTTAATAATTGGTAAAAAATTAATACTAAGATTTTGGAAAGGTCCCTTATCCCCTACAATCAAAATGTGGATTACAGGAATGTAGGAGACACTTCACCTGGAATGATTAAGACTTGTCCTAAGGGACAGGTTAGATCAATTCAGAGGAATATGGTCTCCATTTATTGAATATTTAAAGGGTTAAGGTGGTCCAGTTCGAGGCCATGACTGAAGCCTGAATGAAGGAATAGATGAAGAATTATATACAATAGATCATGAATATATCTCCAATGAAGAATATCTTGTTTAATACTCCACTCATTTTATTTATCTCTTTCTTATTTCTCTTTCTTTTTATTACCTATCTTTATTTCCTACTGTTATAAAATTTAAAAAAAGTATAGAAGTATAAATAAGATTGAATGTAAATTTTAAAATATTAAGAATGTATGTGACGAATAATATTTTCTTTTTTTTGATTTTATATTATTTCTTCTTAATTCTAATAAAAATATTTTACAAAAAAAAATCCATTGACTTTTGATTGGCATTTATTCAAGCTCTACATGTAACTAAATGATGATAAAAAGCTTGGAGGCTTTTACAGATAAAAGAAATTAGACTTTTTCAAGGAGTGTAATTTTAAATCCTTGCAAAAAGTGCTTCAGTTTGTTTCCCGCAGGCTCTATTTTGTATCCAGTGTCAAAGTTGGAATATTTATGTGTTGGATCTGGATATTTGTAATGTTACGCTGTCTTCCATGGATCACAGTCACAGTGCGTGTATATTATGGTCATTCTTCACCATGTTTTTATTGGACATACGTAATGTTCTGCTGAAGTTGGCAATTAAGAGTTTGAGGACATTCATTAATTGTATTTGTGCTACTGGTCCTGGGCTAAAGGCAAGATAGATGGTGTTGTGGATAATGAAGTAGATTTTCAAAGTCTACAGAGAGATTTGGGCCATATGGAAAAGTGGGCTGAAAGATGGCAGATGGAGTTTAATGCTGATAAGTGTGAAGTGCTACATCTTGGCAGGACAAATCAAAATAGGACGTACATGGTAAATGGTAGGGAATTGAGGAATGTTGTGGAACAGAGAGATCTAGGAATAACTGTGCATAGTTCCCTGAAGGTGGAATCACATGTAGATGGGGTGGTAAAGCAAGCCTTTGGTGTGCTGGCCTTTATAAATCAGAGCATTGAATATAGGAGCAGGGAAGTAATGTTAAAATTGTACAAGGCATTGGTGAGACCAATTCTGGAGTATGGTGTACAATTTTGGTCGCCTAATTATAGGAAGGATGTCAACAAAATAGAGAGAGTACAGAGGAGATTTACTAGAATGTTGCCTGGGATCCAGCAACTATGTTACAGAGAAAGGTTGAACAAGTTAGGTCTTTATTCTTTGGAGCGCAGAAGGTTAAGGGGGGTTCTTGATTGAGGTCTTTAAAATGATGAAAGGGATAGACAGACGTGGATAAGCTTTTCCCATTAAGGGCAGGGAAGATTCAAACAAGAGGCGCATGACATGCGAATTAAGGGACGGAGGTTTAGGGGTAACGTGAGGGGGAACTTCTTTACTCAGAGGGTGGTGGCTGTGTGGAATGAGCTTCCAGCAGAAGCGGTGGAGGCAGGATCGATTTTAACATTTAGAAGTAAAGTGGATAGGTATATGGACGGGAAGAGAATGGAGGGGTATGGTCTGAGTGCAGGTAGATGGGACTAGGGGAAAACAAATGATCGGCACGGACTGGAAGGGCCGAGAGGGCCTGTTTCCGTGCTGTAATTGTTATATGGTTATATGGTCTTGTTTTCTCCCCTGGCTTGAAATTAATATATAAACATTATCAAGTTTTGCTGATGTGTGATGAATGAGGTAATCACATTCAAATATGTAAATTTCTTTCACTGCTCAACAGCCTGAACATGAGATTAATATTTCTCAAAGTTAATGGAACATGAGTCACCATCTTAGAATAATGGATAGGCTATTTAGTACTGAAATTATTGCTTACTCAGAATTGGTAAATCTTTGAAATTCTCTACCAGGAGGGTTTGAAGGTTCAGCCATTGCATTTATTCAGAATATAGATTGATCTTTGTGTTGGATACACTGTCCTCCATAATGTTTGGGACAAAGACCCGTCATTTATTTATTTGCCTCTGTACTCCACAATTTGAGATTTGTAATAAAAAAAAAATATATGGTTAAAGTGCACATTGTCAGATTTTATTAAAGGGTATTTTTTATACATTTTGGTTTCACCATGTAGAAATTACAGCTGTGTTTATATAGTTCCCCCATTTCAGGGCACCATAATGTATGGGACACATGGCTTCACAGGCGTTTGTAATTGCTCAGGTGTGTTTAATTGGCTCCTTAATGCAGGTATTAGCATCTAGTCTTTCCTCCTGTCTTTCCATCACCTTTGGAAACTTTTATTGCTGTTTATCAATATGACCAAAGTTGTGCCGATGAAAGTCAAAGAAGCCATTAAGAGAGTGAGAAATAAGAATAAAACTGTTAGAGACAAATCGGCCAAACCATAATAGGCTTACCAAAATCAACTGTTTGGAACATCATTAAGAAGAAAGAGAGCACTGGTGAGCTTATTAATCGCAAAGGGACTGGCAGGCCAAGGAAGACCTACACAGCTGATGACAGAAGAATTCTCTCTATAATAAAGAAAAAAAAACAAAACACTTGTCCGGCAGATCAGAAACACTCTTCAGGAGTCAAGTGTGGATTTGTCAATGACCACTGTCCGCAGAAGACATAATGAACAGAAATACAGAGGCTACACTGCAAGATGCAAACCAGTAGTTAGCTGCAAAAATAGGGTGGCCAGGTTACAGTTTGCCAAGAAGTACTTAAACAAGCAATCACAGTTCTGGAAAAAAAGTCTTGTGGACAGATGCGATGAAGATTAATTTATATCAGAGTGATGGCAAGAGCAAAGTACGGAGGAAAGAAGGAACTGCCCAAGATCCAAAGCATGCCACCTCATCTGTGAGGTGGTGTTTCTACATGTTGAAACCAAAATGTATAAAAACGGCCTTTATTAAAACCTGACAATGTGCACTTTAACCACGTGTGATTTTTTTTTTTTAATTACAAATCTCAAATTGTGGAGTACAGAGGCAAATAAATAAATGATGGGTCTTTGTCCCAAACATTATGGAGGGCACTCCATATCAGGGAGATAGCAGCATTTTTCTTCATAGAAATAGAAGATCAGCAATGATCATAATGAATGGCAGAGCAAAAGTAAAGGGGCAAATGACTCTTGCTCCTGGTTTGTGTATTTGTTAATGTATTTTCTGAGAACCAGTTAAATATGCACTGTGAGAATGAAATTTACACCTTTGTTATTTCATTTTTCACATTAATTTATACGTACTTTGTATCTGCTTTCTTCTGTTTATTTAGTTCTTGATTACTGTGGGAGAAAACTTGGATTATCTCAATGGTGTACATACAGTGTTTGGTGAGGTGACTGAAGGCATGGATGTTCTAATGAAGATCAATGAAGCATTTGTTGACAAGGAGTTCTGTCCATATCAAGATATTAGGTATGTGTTGCTTTACTTATTAAATTAAAAATTACTGGAAATAAGGCATTGACAAAACTTAATATCTTATGATGTTGCAGATTTTGGACATTAAAAAAAAATACATGGGTATAAAAATGTGATAGGTCAGTTTAACTAATTTTACCTGTAACCCTAATGATTTAAATCACTATTTTATACGATAACAAATGACTTGTATTTTTCACAATCTTTTGATTTTAACTTCACAAAATCTGCTACTTGTTGTTTTGCTTTTAAATTCAGAAAATTGCAAAATATAGATCAGTTGGAAAGTTGAGCAGATGGAATTTAATTCTGACAATTGCGAGGTGATGCACTTTGGGAAGCAAAATAAGGATAGGACATATGCAGTAGATGGTTGGGTGCAAAGAAATGATGAACGGTGGAAGGGGTTCAAATCCATTGTTCCCTGAAAAAGGCAAGGAGAAGATATTTGGCACACAATCATTCATATGGCAGGGCACAGAATATAAATGTTGGGGTGTTATGTTGCAACTTGACAAAACATTTGTTGGACTGCACCTGGGGTTTTTATGCTGTTCTGATCATCGCACAATAGGAAGGACATGGTTGTGTTTTACCAGATTGTTGTTGCCTGGATTGGAGAAATTTAGTTATGGGGAAAGATTGGATATGCTGGACCTGTTTTTCAGTGAAGACGACTGTGGGGTGAATTGACAGTAGATAAAATTATAGGAGGCATAGAGTAGGTATTCAGAATGTTTTTATCATGGCGTGGTACCAAAAACAAACGCATAGATTCAAAGTGAGAGGAAGGTGTCTTGAGGGGGATTTGTGAGAAAAGAATCCTTTATATCTGAAAGTTTACATTAAGTAATTGATATTTGAAAACTTCTGCCAGAAGATGTGGTGGGGTCCGATGCTATCTATATGTCTAAGAGACATTTAGATTGGCACTTAAATAAGCAAGAAGGATGCACACTAAATGCAGTCTGTGGAATGAATGTAACTGGTAAAAAGGTCGGCACTGACATGCTGATTCGCAGGGCTCATATCCGTTCTGTAGCACTCTTGTGTGGGATTTATAGCATGAGGAACAGGTCATTTGGTTTAAACTCCAATAATCACCCCAATATCTTTATTTTATCTTGTGTCAAACACATTCCCACACATTAGATTACTTCCTCAAAAACACCTGCTATTAATTTATGTATATACCTGTTAGAGTCCTGTTCAGTTTACTGTGACCTAATTCCTTCAAAATTAGTCTTTGCCAAATAAAAACATGAGGAACAGGTCATTTGGTTTAAACTCCAATAATCACCCCAATATCTTTATTTTATCTTGTGCCAAACACATTCCCACACATTAGATTACTTCCTCAAAAACACCTGCTATTAATTTATGTATATACCTGTTAGAGTCCTGTTCAGTTTACTGTGACCTCATTCCTTCAAAATTAGTCTTTGCCAAATAAAAACATTGGTTCATAACTTGTGTGTACCAATGCATAAATTGTCTCTCATTTCATTGTGTTACATCTTTCCATCATATAAAGCAAAGATGATTGTTATGTGATGAATAATTTAGTTTAACAATAAATAATTCCCATGCGTATAATGGAAGATTTTAGGAGTTTATTACATCATTCATTTTAACCTTTATATTAGGATAACCCATACAGTAATACTGGAAGATCCATTTGATGACCCTCAAGATTTGCAAATTCCAGACCGCTCACCAGAGCCCACCAAAGAACAGCTTGATGTAAGTATTTATTTTAAAAGGTTTTTGCATCTTTTGTTCCTGATTTACTTTGTCTTCAACTGTCCTTTAAGTATTAGCGATTATGACTGCAGAACATTTTCATTTGCATTTATGCACCTAAAAGATAATGATCTGATGTCCTCAATTGAAGAACGGATGTCCTCTATACTCAACATGACCCATTTAATGCCACCCCACAGCAATCTATTTGCTCGAGCTTTGCTTCCACTCCTGGATGACAAGAAATCAAGGAAGTCATATCCCAACTAAAGAATAACAAGACTGTGGGAATAGATAATATCTATGCTGAAATCCTAATATTCAGCAGTGAATAGCTTTGATCACAATTCACCAAAGTGCTGACTGGCAGCTGGTGGTTTTTAACA
Organism: Okamejei kenojei; assembly: GCA_035221665.1. NCBI lineage: Eukaryota > Metazoa > Chordata > Chondrichthyes > Rajiformes > Rajidae > Okamejei > Okamejei kenojei. Next base: position 23,885,319 of record CM069135.1, on the reverse strand, counting down.
TTGAGCATTTGATATTTTAACTATTTGACTAAACTTTTGATAACGAACAAGCTGTTATAGGTCATCGTAAATGTGCTGCTCAGTATTAGATTTGCCTTTCTAGGTGCGGATGATCAGCTCATCCATTTCTCTGCATTCAGGAAACAGCAGGCAGACATACAAGTAATGAGTCCGGTTAGTGGGTCAGGACTATAATGGCCTGGCTCAAGTTTACCAAGGTCCAGAAACATTATTAAGGCGTAGAAGTGTTCACCAGCTGTCTAGTGTTCTGCGGTAACTTTAAATTTTGACCTTTTAGAAATTTCCGGAAATACTTTAGAGTTGCTTAAAATGTGACTGAATTAAGATGAAGTAATAGAATATGATCAATCCTGTTTCTAATTTACCAAATTGTGACATATTTGTGATCTATTTGGTCTCTTGGTCACAAGTTATAGCAATAACATAATTGCTGATTTAATTATAGCAGACTTAATTGGTTACAGTGCCCACCATAACGTTTGGGACAAAGACGCATCATTTATTCATTTGCCTTTGTACTCCACAATTTGAGATTTGCAATAGAACAAATCACACATGGTTAAAGTGCACATTGACAGATTTTATTAAAGGACATTTTTATACATTTTGGTTTCACCATGTAGAAATTACAGCAGTGTTTATACATAGTCCCCCCCCCCCCCAATTTTGGGGCACCATAAATTTTGGGACACATGGCTTCCCAGGTGTTTGTAACTGCTCAGATGTGTTTAATTGCCTCCTTAATGCAGCTATAAGAGAGCTCTCAGCACCTAGTCTTTCCTCCAGTCTTTCCATCACCTTTGGAAACATTTATTGCTGTTTATCAACATGAGGACCAAAAATTGTGTCAAAGAAAGTCAAAGAAGCCATTATGAGAAACAAGAATAAAACTGTTAGAGACATCAGCCAAACAGGCTTACCAAAACCAACTGTTTAGAACAACATTAAGAAGAAAGAGAGCACTGTTGAGCTTACTAATCGCAAAGGGACTGGCAGGCCAAAGAAGACCTACGTCGCTGATGACCGAAGAATTCTCTCTATAGTAAAGAAAAATCCCCAAACACCTGTCCGACAGATCAGAAACCTTTTCAGGAGTCACGTGTGGATTTGTCAATGACCACTGTCCGCAGAGGACTTAATGACAGAAATAAAGAGAAGTACTTGCCATGAAGTACTTAACAGAGCAACCACAGTTCTGGAAAAAGGTCTTGAGGACAGATGAGACGAAGATTAACTTATATCAGAGTGATGGCAAGAGCAAAGGATGGAGGAGAGAAGGAACTGCCCAAGATCCAAAGCATACCACCTCATCTCATCTGCAACACGGTGGTGGGGGTGTTATGGCCTGGGCATGAATGGCTGCTGAAGGTACTGGCTCACTTATCTTCATTGATGATACAACTGCTGATACAAAAAATAGTCAATTCTTGAGTGGCCAAGTCAATAACCCGATCTGAACCCAATTGAGCATGCTTTTTATATGCTGAAGAGAAAACTGAAGGATACTTGCCCCCAAAACAAGCATAAGCTAAAGATGGCTGCAATACCAGCGTGCAGAGCATCACCAGAGAAGACACCCAGCAACTGGTGATGTCCATGAATCGCAGACTTCAAGCAGTCATTTCATGCGAAGGATATGCAACAAAATACTAAACAAGACTACTTTCATTCATATGACATTGCTGTGTCCCAAACATTATGGTGCCCTGAAATGGGGGGACTATATATGCATACTGCTGTAATTTCCACATTGTGAAACCAAAATGTATAAAAATGGCCTTTATTAAAATCTGACAATGTGCACTTTAACCACATGTGAATTTTTTTCTATTACAAATCTCAAATTGTGGAGTACAGAGGCAAATAAATAAATGATGGGTCTTTGTCCCAAACATTATGGAGGGCACGTATAATGCACAAGATGTGGACTATACCTCCCTCACGCCCCAACTATTGTGAAAAATTGCTGAAACATTGAGTTCAGTCGCCTCTCCTGGCAGGCTACACGTTTCATGTTTCAAATTATTCTCTCCTGGCAGGCTACACTTAATATTTCATGTTTCAAATTATTCGAACTGTACCCAAACAATTGAGTTACAAGAAGTAGCCAGATTTGCAAAAGAAAATGTCTAAATAGGCAGTTAACTGGCTGATGAAATTTAACACAGGCAAATGAATAAAAAGTAGAAAACCAATATAAAAATAAGCATTGGTTGGGATTAACTATTGTTCTGCAAAATTTTAATCTGTTATGTTGGACATCATTAAGCAAAATGATCAAAGTGCCAATCAACGTGACTAAATTAAAACAAGTTACTGAATGTGTTCAGATTAGATTGCATTTAGTAATGTGTAATGATAGTGAGGCAGTGAAACAAGCATTCTTTGAAAATGAAGTGAATGACAGGGCATTAACAGTAAATCCCTATTGTACTTGATAAATGCAGCATGTATTTTGCATGAAGACAGCTTTACTCTGTATAAATACAGACCTTGATCCTCTCACCATTCATATTTTTATTTAGAGTGGCAGAATAGGAGCTGATGAAGAAATAGATGATTCCAAAGGAAAATCAACAGCGGAAATTGAAGAGGTGTTGGCAGAGAAAGAAGCAAGTACACGGGCCATTCTGCTGGAAATGGTAAGAAAAACAAAGGACAAGCTCTTCAAAGGACTTTGGAAGTGCTATTCTTTGTTTAATAATTTATAAATACAAAGATAATATTATTTATTTATCCCAGTATCATTCATAGTAAGCTTGTGAAACAGCTGGGGTACAGTGGATGAACACAAAATGCTGGTGTGGCTCGGGCAGCATCTCTGGAGAAAATGGATAGGTGACGTTTCGAGTCGGGACCCTTCCTGAGACTGATTGTAGTAGGGAGAGTGGAGGGAAAAACTGGACGTGAAGAAAAAGATGGGATAAATCTGGCCAGCACCAGATGGCCTTGGGCAAGGAGGTTCCATGAAAGGCTGATTGTTGGCTGGAGGAAGTTGAGCTTGAAATGGATACATTGTCGTGAACTGAAGAACTAGTTAGCCGACTGCTACTAGAGTAAGGGGGGAATTCTGCTGGATTGTAAGCTAGTCAGCGTGGCCTCGCTCTGGCAATGGAAGAGGCCCAGGTCAGAATGGGAAGAGTAGTTAAAAGTGCTTTGAAACCGAGAGATCCAGTAGTCGTTGGCGGATTGAGCGCAAGTGTTCGGTGAAATGCTCGCCGAGTCTCACCGATGTAGGCGCCCACGTGAAGAGCACTGAATGCAGTAGATACGATTAGAGGAGGTGACTCACCTGGAAGGACTTCTGGGGTTCCAGGATGGAGGTGAGGGAGGAGGTATCAGGGCAGGTGTTACATCTCCTGTGGCTGCAAGGGAAATTATATTATGTCTATGCCTGTATAAAACAGCCTCTGTAGTTCCTTTTACTGCCAAAGTAGAGATGGTTGAAAGCTCCTAGGACCAGACATATCAAAGAAATGGCCAAGAAAGCACACCAATGTCTCGACTTCCTTAGAAGGCTTAGGAAGTTCAGCATGCCCCCAACATGCTTTTTTCCAACTTTTATAGATGTGCCGTACAAAGCATTATATCAGGATGTATATCAGCATGGTTTGAGAGCTGCTCCATCCAAGACCGCAAGAAATTGCAGACAATTGTGGACACAGCTCACACCATCACACAAACCAATCTCTCTTCCATTTCCATTCCATGTGAATCCACTCATGTCCTCTCAGGTGAGACAGAGGTTCACATGTACCACCTCTCGCCTCATCTACTGCATAGTGTTCCTGTTGTCGGCCCCTGCACATCAGGATGTATAAAGAAAAAGCAAGATATACATCATATGTAAAACAAATTTTGAAATATTTGAAGCGGTGTTGCCGTTTACCTTGTGTTGATATTCAACAGGTCAGAAATTGTGGTTGTATGGCATTCTAGCTAAGCCCTGTTTAGAAAGCTGTGTTTATTTGAAATACCTGCATTAGCACTCCATGGACCAAAGTGCAACTTTTAATATAAACTAAGATATTTTGTAGATCTACTAAGGCAGGGGTTGGCAACCTTGTTCTGAATAGGGGCCGGGACGCATGTCTGAGCGGATGGCGGGCCGCATCTATCACGTGTTCACATGGATCCCACCCCGGATGGCAGGCATCAAATCGTGTGTTCACAGAAGGTAGACAACAATGCTGGAGAACCTCAGCGGGTGAGGCAGCCTCATGCAATCCTTGCATGTCTCACCCGCTGAGTTTCTCCAGCATTTTTGTCTACCGTAGATTTTTCCAGCATCTGCAGTTCTTTCTTAAAAGTGTTCACAGAGGTTGCGCGGCCGTGCCAGCGGCTTTGCTCAGGATGCGGCACAGCCAAAGCTCGCCACTGCGCAGCCGCTGCTTGGGGTGGCCCGCGAGCCGGATGATTATGGGGGAAAAAATCCGTCTGCAGGCCGGATGATTTTGGGTTACGTGCCGTGTTCGGCCCGGGGGCCGTAGGTTTCCGACCCCGTATTAAGGGAATCTGCATGCTGTTAAAAGAAAAATGACTAAAGGCACAAGGAAAATCTTGGTTTTAAAAAAATGATTTTAAGAAGCATTTGTAGAAAAGAATGGAATCTGAAAAATAAAAAAAGGGAAACGGGACCCAACGGTCCGCACTTGGTCTAGTATTATATAATTTTGGTATGGAAAATAAGGTAACGATTAAAATTAACAAATTTGAGATCTTTGGATGAAGTATCTTTCAGATTTAATTTTATATTTAACTGTACATTGAGATCTCATTGACTTGTTTTTTTGCAGAATTACTGCTTACAAGACCGCAATCTTAATGTTTATAGGTTGGAGATTTGCCAGATGCAGAGATAAAGCCCCCTGAAAACGTGCTTTTTGTTTGTAAACTGAATCCAGTTACTACAGATGAAGACTTGGAAATCATTTTTTCAAGATTTGGATCAATCAGAAGGTACTTTCTTCAGTTATTTTTGTAAACTACCGAATGCTTTCTGTATGTGAGGTCCTTGATATACAATTCTTTATGCTTCAATCAGCTGTTCGTAGTTGATTATCTCACATTAAATTTAATATTCTTCTGAAGTGACCAAGCACGATATTCATTTATTTAAAAAAAAAACAAGAATTAAACTGTAAAGTCCACTGACTAATTAACTAGCAATTACAGGGCATTACAAATACCCATGTGTGCAGTCCTGCACACTTGGTCTTGTTAACTTCTGCAGAGTGGTGGGAATATTGGCCTCTGTGTGAGGTTGCTGTATTGATTGAGAAATCACTCTTGACGACAAATTTACAGATAACTTGGACATCTTCTCAGAGCTGCAACAAGGTTGCAATGTTGATGTGGTCTTGAGAGTTATTTTTAATTAACTTTGGACCCCATTAAATTATCTCTAAAGATGTGCAATGAAGACTACTGTGATTGCTGACAACTGTGAGTCAGTCATCTGTTGAATTTCATTGTTGTGGAAAGATCGTGAGAGAAAAAGGCACAAATATACTTTGTGTGTGGAATCTCACTACTACCCAAGCTAGTTCTGCAGCGTAACCCCTGACTGAGTTGGCAGTTCTAAAGAAACACATGCCATTATGCTCATACTATTTTAAAAACCAATCTCTTTTTTTTGTCCATCTTTAATTGCCATTGAGAATTGATGGCAAACCATTGTGTTGAACCATTGCATTCCCATTGTTTAATGGTGATGTTGAGTGGGGTAGTTCCAGGATTTAGATGGCCAATGGTGAAGGGACTGCAATTTGTGTGATGAAGGAAACCTGCAGTTTGCAGCATTTGTATTCACCTGTGCTGTTCCCTTCCACCTGCTGCCCTCATCCTTTTGTATGGTAGTGGTAATGGGTTTTAGGAGTACTACTAAAATGGTTTTAATGAGTTAACACAATTGATTATTATTTATTATGTTGGAGGTCAAGGGATTGTTGGAGCAATTCCTCAGGGAAATGTCCAAAGCCTAACCATCTTCAATTGCTTTATCAATGATCTTTCTTCTATTGCAAGATCAGAATGAGATGCTCGCTGATGAATGAACAATATTCAATTTGGGAAATGAAAATGCCATGCTTGCCAGAACATCCAGCAATGTGCATCTAAGCAATGTGCATGTAGCAAATAATATTCTTAACTACAAAGTGCTAAATAATATTTTTTTTCTGACGAATGAGAATCTAATCGGGCAACCCTAAACAATGTTAGCGCTGTTGAATAATGAGTTCCCTTCTGGAGTTGGTTGGAGTTTGTTTCTTTGAAAAATGTCTAGCTATCAGTCTCCATAAAGCCTCTCCATCATTTTATCGCAACTGAAGTTCTTGTCTTGCTTGAAACAATTAAGCCACTTTGCGGGGAAAAAACTAAACTGGAAAAAGAAAATGGGATATGTGAGAAGGGACGTCTGATCTGTGATCATCCACTCTTGTCAAAGCATGGCAGCAGGAAGGAATGATTGAGGATTGGGAGATGAGGTAAAAGTAATGTTTTAATTTGAACACAATTTGCCTCTAGTGAATTATAATAACATCTGTTTTCAGCTGTGAGATCATTCGTGATTGGAAAACTGGAGAATCTCTCTGCTATGCCTTCATTGAGTTTGAGAAGGTAAGCCTGATATGCATTATAGCTTTCTTCCATTATTTTTAATTATTTTATGTATATTTTATTATATTGCGATAATTGAATGCTCATTGAGCCTCTGGCAGAGCTACCGGAGGTGTGTGCGGTGTTCCTGGCGAGAGCGGCTGGTGACGAGGATGTCGTCGAGATAGGTTAACACGAAGTCCAGCCCGCAGCCGTTGGAAAGCTTGGGCGGCATTCCTGAGGCCTGCGCAGGAACTCAGAGCCCAAACGGGGTGATGAGGGCCGTCTTGGAGATGTCGTCTGGGTGGACCAGAATCTGATGGTAGCCGCGTACCCGGTCGACCTTGGAAAATACCTTGTCACCGTCCAGGGTTGCCGTGAAGTCCTGGATGTGAGGGACAGGGTACTGGACGGCTGTTGTGACCTCGTTGAGATGGCGGAAGTCCTCACAGCGTCTCCAACCCCCAGACGCTTTGGGGACCATGTGATGCGGGGATGCCCATGGACGCTGTCTGAGCGGCGCACTATGCCCATTTCCTCTATCTTGCGGAACTCGTCTTTGGCCAGTTGGAGCTTGTCAGGGGGCAGCCTGCATGCGCGTGCATGGAGTGGCGGTCTGGTGGTGGGCATATGGTGCTTCACCCCATGCTTGCTGGGGAGTTATGATGTCAGGGAATGATCCTGGCTGGCCTACTCATTGTGGAGAAGGTCACTGAGCCGAGTTGGGGCGCACTCAATTCGACGTGGCGCCAGGCGATCGACACGAACGTCTCAGAATTAACGAGACGTTGTCCTTTCACTTGGACCAGCAGGGCGTGCGCCTGGAGAAAGTCAGCATCCAGCAACGGTTGTGCGACGTTGGTGATGATCAAGGCCCACTTGAAGCAACAGGAGTTGAAGTTGAGCAGGATCGTGCAGACCCCGTATGTTCTGAGGTTGCTGCTGTTGCCGGTGGTCAAGGGAGGCCCCCTTCGATGCACCCTCGGTGCCCAAGAGGGGCAAAACACTGACCTCCGCTCCCGTGTCAATGAGAAAACGTTGCCCCGAATGTCGATCCAGGTGTAGAGGAGGCGATGTTTTTGGCCGGCCGCAGTTGCCACTACAGCCCTCCAGCCGAGGTCTTTCATGGATGCGTGGAGGGTGGTCGGCATCGGCGGGCCTCGGAGCTCCACCTTTGGTGATAGTAGCACAACTTGTCCGTGCTGGCGCTGTTCGTGGCCGATGTCACTGCCGCTTCTTCCGTGGAGCCTCGGACCTCCTGTAAGACCTGCCGAGGCGCCGCCGCCACCCGATTGATGGTGGCTCCACCCTCCTGCCACAGCACTTCCGCACGGGCTGCCAGCTGTCGGGGGTCAGTGAAATCGTCATCCGCGAGGAAGAGGCGGATGTCCTCGGGCATCTACTTGAGGAAGACCTGTTTGAAAAGGAGGCAAGTCTTGTGTCCATCCATCAGGGCAAGCATTTCGTTCATGAGCACGGAAGGTTTGTGGACGCCTAAGCCATCCATGTGCAGGTGTTTTGTCGCTCAGTTGCAGTGGCTGAGACCGAATGTGTCCTTGAGGACCGTCTTGATCCCTATGTACTTGTTGAGTTTGAGTAAAACTGCGTTCTGCTGACCTGGGTTGTCCCCTCCAGGCATGATAAAATCCAAAAGAGGCAATTTTGGATCGTCGGGGTCACCACTGAAGAGGTTCACGTGTTGTATAGACACTCAGTTTAATATTTAAACGATACAGCTCAACAATTAGTACAGAAGGACAAGGTATGTTAACGTGTTGAATGAAGTGAAGACTAGCTCTGTCTGCTGGTCCCAGAAGGTCCACGCTCGAGCTCGAGTAACGACGGTTCGAGAACAAATTGGCTCGGCCACATGATGGTGCTACATACTCTTGATTTTCTCTGTGTTTGTACTACCTCTGTACTATTAATCTTGTACCATTCTCTGTACTCGTACAGCAAGAAGACTGCGAGAAAGCATACTTTAAAATGGATAATGTGCTGATAGATGACAGGAGGATCCACGTGGACTTCAGCCAATCTGTTGCTAAGGTTCAGTGGAAGGGGAAAGGTACGTTAATTAATTCAACACATTCGGGAGCACCTAAAAGTACATATTTAGGTTTGTATGCTTCAAAAACACTCTAAGATACCAGGCCATCAAGAATAGCTAGCTCTCCCTTTATCATGTTAACTGGTTCTGCAACTCAAACCCTCAAGTATGTAGGAGGTATGGACATTGGCTGATGCATCATGGGTATTGACCTCATCGAAGGAATCTACAAAAAGCACTGCATCAATAAGGTAGCTCGTACCATCAAAACCCACACCACCCTTGCTATGTTGGAACCAAGAACAATTACCTGCAGGTTCAAGAATAGCTTCTTCCTATCAACCTGGAATCAGGCTGTTGAACCATACAGCACAACCGTAACTACTACCCTACCCAGGCATGATATTCTTCAGTTTTAAATCGGAATTCCGATTTTTTTTCTTCTTTTTTTTCCCCAGAAATGAATCTGATTTTTCACCTCGACTAAACCCCTCGATTCGACTAAACCTCACACCTCACTACGAAACCTCGTCTCGACTAAACGTCACCTCACACTTAAACCTCAACTCACCAAACCTCCCATCTCACGACTAAACTCTACCTCGCACGTAATCCCAGCCTCGACTAATCGCCGCCTCTCTCCCGCACCCATGGGAAGGGGCTGTGCGGGAGTGTGGGGCGGGGCTCGGGCTTGATGTCAACGTCACGCGAGTGCGTCCTGCCCATCGGCTCTCTCGGGCAGTGTGCCCGGTTCCGCGCCCCCGGTTGGAGCTGCTCTGCCCGCGTGAGGTGCCTCCAACGGCCGGGGGGCGCTATAAATAGCGGGAGCGGGTGAAAGGTGCCGATTAGTGGAGGTACGGTGTAGTTTAGTTAGGTATGAGGTTTATTTGCGGGGCGAGGTTTATGTGCGAGGAGAAGTTTGGTAGTGAGGTATCGTCGAGGTAAGGGGTTTAGTGAGGTATGGGGATTAGTCGAGGTGTAGCTGAGGAGAAGTGAATGTAGGTGAGGTGAGGAGAAGTGGGTGTCTTAGCTCAGGAAGGGAGACCGAGGTACTGCAGAAGGAGACGAGACCACGGGCTTCTGTGGCACAGAATTCCACAAATTCATAACTCTGGGTGAAAATATTTTTTCTCATCTCAGTGCTAGGCAAAGAGACATTTCAGATAACATTTTTTGTAACGATTTTTTTAGCCATTTTTTGTCATTTTTTGAGACATAAGATTATTAAGGGTTTGGACATGCTAGAGGCAGGAAACACGTTCCCAATGCTGGGAGAGTCCAGAACCAGGGGCCATGGTTTAATAATAAGGGTTAGAGCATTTTGAACTTGAGATGAAGACAAACTTTTTCCCCCAGAGAGTTGTGAATCTCTGGAATTCTCTGCCTCAGAAGGCAGTGGAGATAGAGCTCTTAAAGATAGTGGAGTCAGGGGATATGGGGAGAAGGCAGGAAAGGGGTACTGATTGTAGATGATCAGCCATGATCACAGTGAATGGCAGTGCTGACTCAAAGGGCCGAATGTCATACTCCTGCACCTATTGTCTATTTCATGAGATATATATCTTTTGGGGGTTATTTTACTGGTTATATGTTAGAAAAATTCTAAGCTTCGGTTATGTAAACTACCAGCAGAAAGCATGGAAATCACTTTCAATTTATTGAAAATGCAGGAGCTTCATGGAATCTGAACCCCCACCGGGGTGCTGCCGGGGGCCTAGCCGGCCTCCTGGACCCCCAGCCAATACTCCCTTTTTTATTTCTGGAGGTGAATATCATGCCTGCCTACCTCAGAAACAAACTTCTGTGGACTTTGTTTGTATGGGTTCTTCAGTCTGAAGAAGGGTCACCCATTCCTTCTCTCCAGAGACGCTGAGTTACTCCAGCATTTTGTCTACCTTCGATTTAAACCAGCATCTGCAGTTCCTTCCTAAACACCTTGCATTATTATGGGCTGGTTGCCTAGTAAATTTGATAATTTACTGAGTTATGTTTATTTGTTGTGTTATTGCATTAGTATGCCTGTAAAACTGCAGCAAGTAAAAATGTCATTGTTCCATACCCGGTACATATGATAATGAAACACTTGACTCTGGTGTGGAAATTCAGATGGTATTAAAAGCTAATCGCACTAACTCCCCTACTACTATTACCCATTTTTCCTGTTAAATATTCTGCAATGTTTGCCTCATTTGCCTCCTTCAGATGCCTTTGAGATTTAAAATCTGCAGAATTGCCCCATCCATATCATACGTAGCGAACTTCACAAACATATATCGGAAATGATCTTGCTAAAGTTTTTATCGTTATTTTTTTCAATCCTTTAACCTCTTAGGTGGAAAATATACCAAGGAGGATTTTAAAGAGTATGAGAAGAATCTTGGCAAATCTTCTAGTATTTCCCTGAAGGATAAAGCACAACCTAAGCAAGAGTATCTTTTGGGGGTACACAAAAGGCTGGAGAAACTCAGTGGATGCAGCAGCATCTAAGGAGCGAAGGAGATGGGCGACGTTTCGGGTCAAGACCCTTCTTCAGACTGGTCAGGGATCAGGGAAATGAGAGATATAGACGGTGATGTGGAGAGATAAAGAACAATGAATGAAAGATATGCAAAAAAAGTATCGATGATAAAGGGAACAAGCCATTGTAAGCTGTTTGTGGTGTGAAAATGAGAAGCTAGTGCGACTAGGGTGAGGGAGAGAGATAGAGAGAGAGGGAATGCCAGGGCCTGAGGGCTGAGGGAGAGTTGGGAAGGGGAGGAGACAGCAAGGGTTAACAGAATTGAGAAAATTCAATGTTCAAGCCCAGAGGATGCAGACTCCCCAAGCGGAATATGAGGTGCTGTTCCTCCAACTTGTTGCTCACTCTGGCCGTGGAGGAGGCCCAGGACCGAGAGGTCGGATACGGAATGGGAGGGGGAGTTGAAGTGCTGAGCCACCGGGAGGTCGGGTTGGTTAATGCGGACCGAGCGGAGGTGTTCGGCGAAACGATCGCCAAGCCTCCGCTTGGTCTCACCGATATAGATCATCAGGCATCTGGAGCAGCGGATGCAGTAGATGAGGTTGGAGGAGGTGCAGGTGAACCTCTGTCGGACCTGGAAGGACTGCTTGGGTCCCTGAAAGGAGTGGAGGGGGGAGGTGAAGGGACAAGTGTAGCATTTCTTGCGGTTGCAAGGGAAAGTGCCCGGGGAAGGGGTAGAGCGGGAGGGAAGGGAAGAATTGACAAGGGAGTTGCGGAGGGAGCGGTCTTTGCGGAAGGCAGACGGGGGGAGATGGGGCGAGTGGAGGGGTCACGTTGGAGGTGGCAAAACTGGCGGAGGACTATGTGTTGTATTTGCCGGCTGGTGGGGTGAAAGGTGAGGACCAGGGGAACTCTGCCCTTGTTGCGAGTGGCGGAATGGGGAGTAGTGTTGCGGGGTATGGAGGAGACCCTGGTGCGAGCCTCATCTATAGTGGGGGAGGGGAATCCCCGTTCTCTGAAGAATGAGGACATTTGTGATGACCTGGTGTGGAACACCTCATCCTGGGAGCAGATGCGGCGTAGACGGAGGAATTGGGAATAGGGGATGGAGTCCTTACAGGAAGCAGGGTGGGAGGAAGAGTAGTCCAGGTACCTGTGGGAGTCAGTTGGTTTGTAGTGGATGTCGGTCAGGAGCGTATCACCTGCAATAGAGGGTGAGGTCAAGGAATGGTAGAGAAATGTCGGAAATGGTCCAAGTGTATTTGAGTGCCGGATGGAAGTTGGTGGTGAAATGGATGAAGTCAGTCAGTTGTGTGTGGGTGCAGGAGGTGACACCAAAGCAGTCGTCGATGTAACGGAGGTAGAGGTCGGGGATGTGGCCCTGGTACGCCGAGAACAAGGATTGTTCGACGTACCCACAAAGAGGCAAGCGTAGCTGGGGCCCATGCGTGTGCCCATAGCGACGCCTTGTGTTTGGAGGAAATGGGAGGAGTCAAAAGAGAAGTTATTGAGGGTAAAGACCAACTCCGCTAGGCGGAGTAGGGTCCGACAAAGAGGCAAGCGTAGCTGGAGCCCGTGCGTGTGCCCATAGCTATGCCTTGTGTCGACAAAGAGGCAAGCGTATCTTTTGGCTGTTTCAACCGTATGTCAGATTGATCCACCAACTATTGTTGAAAAATTGTTCGACATAATAACTTAATCAGTTTGATGAATATTTGGGCTTTCCTTTGTTTATTGGGTCTCTATTGTTGCTGAAAAATGCCCTTCCCCAAGTTCACTAGTTGTCTGCTTTTTGATTGCACTGCTTCGTCCAGCGTATTCCTAGGTACAGTCTTCCATTGGCAGGCCACTCCCAGCTGTTTGGTAAGGGTGCTGGGCCCTTCTGAACATGTGGCCAGAATGACTTCAAAACCCAATGGGACTCAGAAAAGCTCTCAGTAAGATGGAATGTTTGACAATCAGAATCATTCAAATGTTTTTGTTTTTTTAAACGTGTGCATAAACACCTAACACTTTCACATACTCGGTTACTTTTAATTGCTTTTGAGTCAATTCAAAAGGAAATTGCCTCTAACTGGCTCTTCTGTCCACATCCACTTTCTGCCTGATGATTTCAGTGAGGCAACTGAAATTCCAGCCAAAGAGGTGGCAATTCCTCACTGCTGTTGTATTCCACAAGAGGTTCACAACACAGTGCATGTGTCCTGGATCTGGCACATAACGTGTGTGACAAGCTGCAGTGCAAGTTGCACTGAGGAATCCTGAATTTCCACCCAGTTAAGTGCTGGAAAAACCTTAAACAAAAGATTGGCCCATGATGTTTCAGACTTTTCCACGTTTTAGTTTTTAAAAAAATAATAATTAAAAATGTGGGGAAATTATGAGAATTTAGATTATTTATTTTTAAGGAATATTTGAAGCTTGTGCAGTATTGCACCTGCTGATATACTGGATTTCACGAATTATAGGTTCTGTTTATTGATTATTATGTTTAAAAATAATCTCATCTGAATAAAATCCTTCCATGTGTCTGTTTGGAAAGATTGGGGATGGGACCAGCCCCTCCTGCATATTGGAAAATACTCAATAGGACAGCATATTTGGAAAGAGTATCAGAGTTAATGTGCCAGATCTGTTTTTCTCTTTCATGGAAACTGCTGACCTCAGTATTTACAGAATGTTTTTTTTAATTCAGACTTGCCATCTGCAGTACATTGATTTTAATTATGATTCCTGTCCTGGGCATTTGGTTTCAGTCTGCCTCTGATTCCCAGCCCACCCCTTGCTGAGAAGCTGAATGGAAAGCCTGACCACTGGGCTACCTGTTAGGATGTGTATCCCCACTCCCCCTGTTTACCTGATCAGCTGCGGTATTCCTATTTTAAATGCACTCAATTCCTATTTTAATGCACACAAAGTAATCAAAAATAATGAAAAATTAAATACCCATATACTCGAGTCATTATACATGGGACTTCTCTTAACCCCGCATTAGTTTATAAAATGCACAGTTCTTCTCGGTTAGAAAATCATGTTTTAAAAAAATCATGTTTTTGAGCGATTTCCTAGACTTCAATCTTGCCACAGTTACAGGAAGTAAGAATTTGGTGGAGTGTGGCCAGTGATCTCATCATTGGGTAGCTGATCTTTGGGATGTTTTAGCATTCGTTATAATCAAATCATGGTAAAACAGTCCAGGGATGGATTAATATTGCAAATATTATGTGGAAAAATAGATTTAATAAAGATCATATATATTAAAGTTTGATGTACTTATTATCACCAGACAAAACTAATTTAGCACTTTTGAATGAAACCAAAGCAAATTCATGATGGGAAGATCTGGAGGGCATGGGCTAGATTTTCCCCCGTCATCAAGTGCCTGATTTCAATCAAACACTAAATTCTTCCTTAGAAATGTATAGCAGCACTTATAACAATTGTTCCTTAACATAAAAACCCCAGCTCCAAATATGAGCTGTTGTTGGATGAGGGTGAGGCCAGTAGAAGTCACAGACATGGCAAGAAACACCACAAGGAAAAACGGCATCGGCGACATTCAGAAGAAGGAGGTGACAAGCGGAAGGCAACAAAAAACAAGGTAGCAAAATTTAAGATGTATATATTTAACTTCCCAGTCAGGACTTTTTGTGCACATATTGCACATGATATTGCTCTTTATGTTGAGTGTCTTGGTACTTATGAATGTGCACCACTAGCGTGGAGTTTCATAAGTGAACACCTACTATAATACAAAAGGTGTACCATATAGCTTCATGATATTGAACCCAAGTGTTCTAGGCAGGTATTTTATGCTCCACATAAATCTCCCATCTGACTTCATCTCTCCTGTTCCTTCTCCCTCAAATACTGGCTTAGCACTCCTAATTGGTCAAGGCTCGTTGTCTCAACTAATTCATTTGGGTAGCAAATTTTGGGTAGTAATCTTGCCCCGATCTGGGGAAGATGTTCCTCGTGCGTTTTTGCTGAATTATTGTATCCATGCTGTGTAGTTTTAATTTTTGCACCATATCTTCCTCACCCTGTTGAACCTTTTCTTAAGGCCAAGTCCAATTTATAGATTTTCCCTCTTTCTCTTATTTGCTAGAGAATTGAACTCCCTAATTGTTTGTGATGATTATTATAACCTATAATTTAATTCACTGTCTTTAAAGATCATTCTTGTAATTTAAGGGTGGATGTTGTCGACATGGAGTTTAGTAAGACATTTGATGAAGTCCCCCATGGTAGGCTAGAAGACTAAAATGCATAGGAGTAACAATATTTGGTCGTAAGGATTCAGAACTGGCTTACCAAAGGAAGAGTTTTGGTTGGCAAGAACCGGCAAACTGGATATCCTGGCTCATTCACACACTGCCCTGTCCTCTGCCTTCCATATTTCCACAGTGAGGCACGAGGAACAGGAAACAAGGTGCAGGAGTAGGCCATTCAGCCCTTCGAGTGCCATTCAATATGATCATGGCTGATCATCCAACTCAGTATCCCGTACCTGCCTTCTCTCCATACCCTCTGATCCCCTTAGCCACAAGGGCCACATCCAACTCACTCTTAAATATAGCCAATGAACTGGCCTCTGTGGCAGAGAGTTTCCAGAGACTCACCACTCTCACATCTCCTTGATTTCCCCCTTATCCTTAAGCTGTGACCCTTGTCTTGGCCTTCCCCAGCATCGGGAACAATCTTCCTGCATCTAGCCTGTCCAATATCAATCTCCTAAATTCCAGAGAGTATAAACCGAGAGTCTTTCTTCATAAGACAACATCCCATCAGTCTGTGTGAACACGACTGTACGAACAACAACTCATCATATTTCGCCTTGGTCGTCCACAACCCAACTGCATAAATATACATTTCTCTAACATCAGGTAACATACTCTTTCCCCTGTCCCTCAAGCCACCAAAATCCTCCCACTCATATCCTCCTTTCCCACAACACCCTGACCCCTCTCAACAAACATCTTTCCCTATCCACTCCATCTGCCCATCACCAACAGACCCCTCCAATTGGGTCCCCTCAACCCCCCCCCCCCCCCCCCCCCCCCCCCCCCCCATGCTCTCATCTGCCCATTGTACCTCCCTTTCTTTCCTTACTCCACCTTTCTTTTCCATCATCTGCAGAGCCTGATTACCTCCCAGTCTCTGTTATCACATCCCAGTCTCTGTTATCTTCAATCTCTTCCTGATTGACCACATCCACTAATCCACCTCTCTAAACCTGGATCCACCTACCAGGTGCCATTTCCTGCCAAAATCCCCATGCTTTCCATGTGTTGTTTTTTATTTCCCTCCACAGATGCTGCCTGACCCACTGATTTGCTCCAAATTCAACGCATATCTGCAATCCTTTGTTTCTATGAAGAGTGGATTTTTTTTATTGGAGTGGAAGAGCCAGAGTGGGCTTTGGGAGGGAGACTAATGGCGGTACACAAATTTATGAAGGGCATATATAGGCTAGTTGGTAGGTAACCTTTCAGAGCTGAAGTGTAGGATAACTGGTAAGAGGATTCGAGGAAGAACTTTGTGACTCGGAGGATAATTTGGAACACAACTGCCCGAGTAGGTTGTGGAAGCAGATATGCTCACAACTGTTCAGTATGTAGACATGTATTTGAATCGCCAACATGTAAAGCCTACAAACCACAAGTGCTGGTGAGAATGGTATAAGATTTTGATGGCGGTAAAAAAAAGAGCCTCAGCGGCAATGGGAGCCTCGGTGGGGCCTCTGAGTCGATGAGCGTGATGTGGAGGGGGGGGGAAATGAAAGGAAGTGGGGACCACTGCTAGGGTCAGTGGGAGAACAAAGGGTGACCCGGTGTGGGGGCACTTTAGTTTAGAATCCTCTGCCCAGGAGATAAGTCTGTGTTCATTTGTTCCAGTTAGGGCGCTGTGCACACGGCAGCCAACAATCGCTTGTCTTTTTCTTTTTGTTTTCTCTTTTAATTTCAAGTTTTTGTGTACCTTGTGTGTTGTGACTGTCGGCAGACCAATTTCCCTCCAGGGATGTATAAAGTTTTATAGTATCGTATCGTCGATGAATAGCATGGATATGATGGGTCAAAGGGACTGTTTCTGTATGGTATAACTGTAAAACAATCTAAAAGCACAGTTGCAACAAACATTAGGTCACATATAAGAAAAGTGAAGGAAATGAATATTAAAATGAAGTTTTTTTTAAACCAGTGTGAAAATTGTGTGTGAACGCTACTATTCAGAGCAGAGAAATGTTAGAAACAAGCAGAATAAGAATTTTTGAACACAATACTGATCGTTAATGGTGACAGCTAAAACAAAGGATTGCAAATACTAAAGGCATTTTTCAGGGTATAAAATTTGCACAGAAAATGGAAATGTGGATAGGATGTGCTAATTAGGTAAAGTGTGCTACAGCTTTAGGAAGTTTTTAAATCTGTGGTCACAGTAGCTTGTATGGATTTGATGAAGAAATAAAATTAACTGTACAGCAGTAGTTATTTTGGGATGAGATTTATTGGAAATTAGAAGAGGATTGCATTACTTTAAATAGTATTTTTATAAAGGTTTGTTCTTTGTTCAGTGAGTTTATTTTGATTGATATTTCCTTATAGAAGTGACTGGACAGACCTCCATAGGATCTTCAGAAAAATGCTTTTATCTATCTTGACAGGAGGCTGCTGAGAGCGAGCTCCAACAACACAAAAGCACCGACGTCATTGATGAATACAGCAGGGACAAAAAGAGGGATCAAAAGAAGCGTGATCATTATAGGAGTCGAAGCAGAAGTGGGTCCCAAGAGAGAGACTACCACAAACACAGCAAGAGTAAGAAGAAGTCCAAATATCGTGAAGAAACAGAAGAGAGGAGGAGCAGAAGTCCAAAAAGACCTAAGAATATGGAATGAGTATGGCTGAACAGAGGGGAATGCAAATGGGTAGCTGTTTCTGGTGCATTGTGGTCAAATTAAATTTAATTCTTAAAATGTTAATAAAACATGCAGGAATGGCGTTCACATTTTTAATAATTTTGTACTTGGTGTTTAGAACACATCAGTTACTCCATTGGCCAAATGGATCAATCCTTAACAATATATTTAACATCAAATTATTTTAAATGTAAAGCAGATGTACAGCATTCTGGAGTAGATTAAATGGATCACAATTGATATGGCAAAAACACTCTTGAAATAATTTCAATCTCATTTCCTGGAAAGCAAAAATGGAAAAAGTGTGTTTCCAAAAGGCACAACCAAAATAAAGAAAACTCAGTGTAAGGTGATTTTATGCCATTATGCAAAATTATCAATTTCAAATTGTGCAGTATATGCAGAGTTAAGTATTTACTGGGTACTGTATTTCCAAAATATTCAGTGGATATATTTGGTATACTTTGCGATGTTTTTGTAATTGCTGCTCTGTACAACAGTACAGAAGTCTTTCAATGCGAGAACACTTGAGCACTTGAAAACTACTGTCGCCATAGCAGCATCCCTTTCCTCAACATACAAGTACTTATGCAACCTTAGTAATCTCTCCGGGATTTAACAAGAGTATTAGATTAAGGGTGAAAAATCAGAAACCGATTTGAAGGGCTGAATGGCCATTCCAAACAAACAAAAAAGTACTTTGTTCCCCTCTTCCTCAATTGTGGAAACAACAAGGTAATAGTTTTACTGCAGTAAATCTTTTACCATAATAAGTCCTCAAGGCCATTTAACCTTTAAAATAGGATCAGTATGCTTGGGACCATAGAAGGAGGGCCAAGCATTCATTTGCAAAGTGACACAAATACAATAGGCTACTTGGCAATAAATCTGTGGTTTATGGACCAGTGGAGTTTATTCTTATTCAAAGATGCATTTGTGTTTAAAGGCAAAAGAGAAAATGGTTTCTCACTATCATTTTCTCAATTATTTGAATCCCCTCAATTACATCACACTAACCTACCCCCATAATTCAATGCACTTGTCAGTTCGGATGAAAAAGTTATTGTTTGTACTTCAGTTACAATTTCAAATGTCTTCTCCAAACTCACTGCCATTTCCAGTCTATCATCTGTAAATACAACTAAAATACATAGACATGTCCAACTCGTTGTAGCAAGTTTCCCTTGAGAGCAAAAAGGTATCCACTTCATACTTTCCCCATATCAGACTGTTTTGCATTATAATTTGGATCTTGGCACAAGTCAATGAAGATGTTTGCATGGATAAACGAAATCAGCAATCTACTTGCATCATCTGTTTTGTCTGATAGACGTTGATCAAACTAATTTTATAAAAATCATTTTGCACAGAAACATTTAATTTTTTTCTAGCTTTATACCAAGTCATCCGCAAATTACATTTGCAACCATTTCAAATCTTAACCTCTGTATTTTCAAATTTGCCTCTTGCATCCTATTTTTGTTATGGATAGTTGTTTGTGAGCCCAATTCGCATCCAAAACACTTATTTTAAATGTAACCTGGTTTTGTGAGTGACTGCTGCCTGTTAAATTCTACTTGATAAAACTTATTCTAAGCACCATAAATCATTTTAATTTAAATGTGCTATGTTATTTGCATTGTAATGCTTTGGTTTTGAATAACAGGGATATTTGCAATCCTTGGATTCTTGAGTTTTTTTCCCGTTGCAATGTATCATTTCCACATGGAGCTAGTACACGTTTTAAGACTTTTGAACGTAATAACTGTACAAACAACACCCGTAGTCAGGATTGAATCTGGGTCGCTGGCACACTGAGGCAGAAATTCTACCGCTTCACCACTGTTTAATAAATAACAAGAATTGAGTTCTTCATAGAGGACAAGATTTGTAAACTTTGACAAGTGTAAAATCACTCCAACCTTAATATGAGAACTTCAGAATCCATTCAAGCACTGGGATTAGGAGCAGAAGGCTGCATCTTTAAACTGGAACCACTATTTAATAAGATAACGGCTGCTTTGATGCATTCCTGTCCACCTATGGCAACCTTTGCCCCCTAATCAAGAACTATTGTACTTCTGCCATAAAAATATATTAAAAGACACTTCTTCTTTTGAGAATTTCAAAGGCTTTTCCTATGCAAAACTTGCCTCATTTGTCTTAAATGGGAAACCATTTTTTAAAGTGACCACTAGTTTGAGATTTTTCACATCAAAAAATATCATTCACATCTAATCTATCCTTTGACGACCCTGAATGTTTGTTTAAATCAAATCATTCTTGCCCTTAAATGCAGGGAATACACATCTAGCTTGTTCAATTAATTCTCATAAGACAGGCATTGAGTATTAGTCAAGGAAAGCTTTACTAAAATGCTTCCAATGCATTAACATCCTTCCTTAAGGAGTCCAATACTCCAGATGTGTGGTCAATGTCTGAGCATAATCTTCCTACTTCTGTAATTAATGAATTTTATTAGTTTTCATAATTATTCATTGTACTTGTATAAGTGTTTTGCAAATTGTGCACTAGGTTACTTGAACCCTCTGCAATCTTTCACCATTTGAATAATATGCTTTCTAATTTTTCTTGCCAAAATATTTTTCCATATTATATTCTTTGTCCATGCACTTAATCTATTTGTATTCCATTGTAACTTGCATCACAACTTTCTTTGGCAATGGTGCAGCGTAGGTTCACGAGGTTAATTCCTGGGATGGCGGGACTATCATATGTTGATAGAATGGAGCGGCTGGGCTTGTATACTCTGGAATTTAAAAGGATGAGAGGGGATATTATTGAAACATAAGATTATTAAGGGTTTGGACATGCTAGAGGCAGGAAACATGTTCCCAATGTTTGGGGAGTCCAGAATCAGAGGCCACAGTTTAAGAATAAGGGGCAAGCCATTTTGAACAGAGATGAGGAAAAACCTTTTTCTCACAGAGGGCAGTGAATCTGTGGAATTCTCTGCCTCAGTGGCGGCCAATTCTCTGGATGCTTGCAAGAGAGTTAGAGCTCTTAATGATAGCGGAGTCGGGGGATACGGGGAGAAGGCAGGAACGGGGTACTGATTGTGGATGATCAGCCATGATCACAGTGAATGGCGGTGCTCGCTCAAATGGCCTACTCCCGCGCCTATTTATTGTCTAATAGACAGCAATCAGTACCTTCATCCAAGTCATTTATATTAATTGTAAGGATTCTTGTGGTGCACCATGTGTTACTTCATGTCAACCAGAAAACAACTAATTTGTCAATTGTTTCCAGTTTGCGCCCCCCCCCCCCCCCTCCCAAATTATTGAAACGTAAGATTATTAAGGGTTTGGACACGTTAGAGCTAGGAAACATGTTCGCGATGTTGGGGGAGTCCAGAACCAGGGGTCACTTTAAGAATAAGGGGTAAGCCATTTGGAATGGCGATGAGGAAACACTTTTTCACACAGAGTTGAGTCTGTGGAATTCTCTGTCTCAGAGGTGGTGGAGGCCGGTTCTTGGGATACTTTCGAAGGAGAGCTAGATAGGGCTCTTAAAGATAGCGGAGTCAGGGGATATGGGGAGAAGGCAGGAATGGGGTACTGATTGGGGATGATCAGTCACGATCACATTGAATGGCGGAGCTAGTTCGAAGGGCAGAATGACCTACCCCTGCATCTATTGTCTATCAACCTCCATCAATGTCACCACCTACACCATGAGCCTTAATTTACCATAACAATGTGTTCAGGAAAGCCAAGGACGGGAAATGCTGTGTTTTGAAGTAAACAAATCGCAGTATTAAATTCCAAGATTTTGATTCAGTGACAATGTCAAACTGAATGGTATTTGCTATAAAGTATTAAGACAAAACAGCCAATAATCAAGTTTGAAAACGAACTTAGATTTAATGTCATTGGAAATAAAACGAGACAATGAAAGTACTGACAAATTAAATGTTTATACAACATGTATAATTTATAAATAATTCAATGCATAAATTAGAAAAAAAATAGAAAGCTAATAACCTGCAGACTATATGCTTCTAAAAGATTTTCATGTAAATTACACCAAAATGATTTCTTCATATTTGGTCAAAGCTAAGCAGGAGGTTTTAAGTCACACTGTTAAAGACCATTTCCTAGGCTTCAGACATGGTCGTTTAGCAAGCATCCATCACTGATAGGGCCACTTCACTAGATAGAAATATGGGACCCACAATGGTACAGTTATCTCCCCTTTCTCAGTGTGGTACAGGATAGGGCACTATGTATAAAAGGTCTACCCGACACCCCCTGTGAGAACAAAATAGATTGTATAATATTACAGCCCTCTGCAGCCACAGTGTGAGCATGGATTGTACTTTATAGTGTTAAAAGTCCTAAATCTAGTACCAATGTGTCAGATGTCTAGACTGGAGAGAAACATGGGTCACAGATTTAGTCGTGGACCTTGGTGCATCTTTTCCCATTCTCAGTAAACAGCCTCACTGCTGGAAACATAACATATAGCAATTTCCATGCTATTAGTCTTTAACTACACTCTTTTCAAGCAAAACTTTGTAGTGAGAATAGAGCCATGGGAAAATAGTGGATCCTAAAATCTTTTAATAAAGAACATAAGGCACCTTTCCTAAAAAGGAGCACTTATGATAATGATAAAGACAGTGCACTGAAGAATGATGTCACGCACAAGACCCATATTACTGATAGGATATTGATCACCTGATCCAATTGATTTTTAACTCTAGCGTTAGGTACTAAAGTCAATGTTCTATTTATTCACATGAAGGATTCAAATGACAACATTTAAAATAAATTAATACTTACAAAATATATTTATCTGTAAGTTCTTGAGAACCAAAACATGTAAGCATTAAGTAAAAGCTAAAATCCATCCCTGGGAATTAAACAATAAAGGGGTTTTCCCTTACAAAAAATAGATTTTCATTCATACATAGACCAGTTCTCGATTCTGGCTCCGCTTCGCTGATGCAGCATTTTCGTTGTTACTTTCTGTCTGATGCTCATGCGTTTCCAGACTATGATAATCACACTGCAATGGTTTAGGGTAGCTGTAAGGGTAGCCATTATCATCAAAAAATCTCCGGAATGTAAATTCGTAGAAGGCATGTTCTGGATGCTTTCCATTCTGATACCAGCCATTGAGCGTGTCATTAACATTTTCTCCATCATTATCTTCACTCCACAATTTGTCAGGATCCACAGGATCAAAATTGGACGTATCTGTTGGGTGAGTTATCTTTGGAATGTACGGAGCTAACTGATGCCGGATGTCATTGGAGAAATTGATTTGCCTGAAAAACGGATGGGCTTTTATTTCATCTGTGCCGTTCATTCCAAGCCTGTCTTCAGGGCCTCGACAGAGCTTAATAATGAGATCAGATGCCTCTGGGCTAAGTTTAGCCTGCTGTGGGATGTGAAGTGTTGTCTGCCAATTTATGACCTTTGTGACAATAGACAATAATAAAAACCATAAGACTAACATTCCAAAAAAATTAACCTGCATTTAAATACATTTTACTAATGGACAAAGATATTCAACACTGTTCAGCCTATGCAACCATTCACTTAGATCATGGCAATTTTAAAATGGCTCAGAAATCCATTGAATGCCCTCCCATTCCAGCACCTGCAATTATTTTTGACATTTATTCTAGAAAAAATAACCATTTCTGTCCATTTTGCAGCTTATGTAGGGATAGAAGCACAATGTGATGAACAATAAATTAATTACCTTAATCTGGGTTTCCAATGGAGTTTGTGCTAAAAAAGGAGGCTGCCCCACCAACATTTCATAAAGAATGACACCTACACTCCACCAATCACACAACTGGGTGTAACCTGCAAGACATAAATTAATATAATTACAAATTAAATATTAACAGTTACCAAGATTTATTATTCATAACATATGCTAAGCGTTTGGAGGCACTGGGCCTGGACTCACTGGAGTTTAGAAGGATGAGGGGGAACCACTTTGAAACATACCGAATAGTGAAAAGCTTGCATAGAGTGGATGTGGAGAGAATATTTCTACCAGTGGGAGAGTCTAGGGCATCGCCTCAGAATTAAAGGACCTTTCGTTAGGAAGGAGATGAGGAATTTGTTTCGTCAGAGGGTGGTGAATCTGTGGAATTCTTTGCCACAGAAAGTTGTGGAAGCCGTCAATTAATATTTTCAAGGCAGATATAGGTGGATTCTTGATTAGTATAGGTGTCAGGGGTCAAGGGGAGAAAACAGGAGAATGGTCTTAAGAGGGAGAGATAGTTCAGACATGATTGAATGGCGGAGTAGACCTGAATGGCCAAATGGCCTAATTCTGCTCCTATCCTTATGAGAGTTCCATTACCGACCCATAAAATCTGGTTTTGTTTTTGAGGTTAAGAATATCTTTGACAATCACATCTTAAAAGACTAGTTACAATTTTAAGTTATAACACTTGATTCTGAACTCCTTTGGCTTAATTCCTAGTTTATACTGTTTAGAGATTTTGTTGGCCATTCTAAATAAACTATGATTGAAAACATGAACAATCTTTCAGTTTTTGGATTTAAAATATTCAGCCTGTTATTTCAGTTGCACATGATGCAGATCTAATTTACTTCTATAGGTTTTGCCAGTTAAGGAAATGCAACGGAGGGATGTGAGACATGAAGAAAACAGAAACATTTGATATACATGAAACCTAATGCTACTTAAGGGAATACAAGGGATTTTGTATGAAAGCCCTTGTATTCAAGAGCAAGCTAGATAGGGCTCTTAAAGATAGCGGAGTCAGGGGATATGGGGAGAAGGCATGAATGGGGATGATCGGCCATGATCACATTGAATGTCAGTGCTGGCTCGAATGGCCTACTCCTGCACCTATTGTCTAATGAAACAAACTAAAACTGAAAGGAACCAATTCAAAGTAATATGAGCCTTGCCACAAATCATAGTCTTGGAAAAACAGTACAAGCTTCACCTGCAATATTGCTGCAAACAAAACACCAAAACTGGCAGGGATAATGGAGATACCTTGGGAAGCTAAGAGACTGATAACATCTTATTTTTATTCAGTTATAAATATCACAACATGCATTTGAACATAAAAAATCAAGCCTTCTAATTTATCCCATCAGATAAAGCATAAAAAGTTCAATTTGACACCTAATTCACTTTCATATCTTCAGTATTAAAAAGCTATGGCCATTTTCATACTCAGAAATTAGCATCTTGTTCCCTTGCTTTTCCATTGACGTAACACAAAAGCTGTGATCAAGGACAGTCAAAAGCCCATAACCTTCTTAAAAATTAAGAGAACTGAATGACATTTTCAGTTATTATAGATTGAAGCATTCTGAAACAAATATGAAACAATCTTACTTGGATGACATGAAATTAAAGCATATAATTAGTTAGTTACCTAATTGTAGCTAATTACAAAATTCAATTACTAGATCTAAACATCTATCCATTTCTTAAGAAAAGGTTAACATTTTTAAAAAGCCTAAGTGTCCAAATAACATTCACACAATAATTCACAATATATCATGATTTTTAAATCTCATTGTCATGAATTTATAGGCCAAATTGAAGAAATTTAGTGTGTAATTCCCGTAAATTGATGGCCATTTAAATCAACGCGAGTGGGTTTTTGTGGAACGCGATGGTTTGGAACGTTGCGGTTTGCGGTGAATTTAACCCCCAGTCGACAGGAAAATACTGCCGGTTCGTATATTTTTTAAGTCACTTTTTCGCAACATGAAATTTTGACTAAAGGCTTCCTAAGAAGCACATTTTTACGTAAAAAATAAACTGAGTACCTTCTTTTGTCCCCTACGTAAGATCCGTCCCGTTGTCGGCGTTCACGGCTTTAGAAGATGATTTTTAATTCACTCTAGCAATTAAATTATTCAGCGCAGTTTAAAAATATCCCCATAAAACAAATGTCGGAGCGATTTCTCTTCAGCAACTAAATCCCCTCAGATTAATCGATTTGAATGGTCTGGAGTAAACGGCATTTTAAACTCGCCCCCCTCTCAAAGGCGCCAAAGTTGCGCACACGGGCAGTGGCAGAACTGCAGCGCCACTAAAGGTAAATTTTGTAACATACCTAGTAAAAGGGTTACTATAGTGAGGAAAATAAAATTCTTACTCTATGAATGCAATCAAAGCTTACTTAGAGAACTTATTAACTTTACCTGTACGGAGCAATACTTCTGGTGCAATGTAATTTGGTGTGCCCACCAAGGAATGTGCCAAGCACCGCTGATGTTGCCGAGCTGCTCTTCGCTCCAGGGGTTTTAGTCTCTCTGCACACTTACAGCTCTTGGGATCACCCCATTCATTACTGAAATCCATACTGTCCTGCCGAGGATGGTCACCTGGATATATTAAGGAAACCCTTTAAAAATCAGACAAGGATCTGCAAGGACAGCAATGAACAAGAGATCTAATACATTCTAGCACTAAATTACCCCCCTTTTGACTCCACCATTTCAGAGATACTGAATGATCTATGACATTCAGTCATACAGCTAGTGGGAATACCCATCCTTGGGTGAGTTGGGCCGAAGGGCCTGTTTCCATGCTGCATGACTCTAACATGATTACTAAGCACTCATCCTTGATCTGGAAACGGAGCTTTTCTTTCAAATCGAAAGTGATCACACTATCATCTATAAGCAAAAAAAACAAATTAGGAGGAACTCAGCGAGAGGTAACATTGATGGAGGCAAATGGTCAGACGACGTTTCAGGTCATAACAATAATTCCTAGATTGAAACAGAAAATGTGCTGGGATAAGTACATCAAAGGTAGTGATGAAGAAGTTGAGCTACTGCAATTTCTTGCTTTTCTTTAAAGAAATTGCAAGTCAAAGCTTTTCCAGAGAAACCTACAGTTTGCTGGAGGACATCTACAGATGTCTGGAGATGCAGAAAGAGAGGCTTGTCTTGTCTGTTAATTTTACCAAAAAATAAGATGGTGCAATATGTTGATCTGTGTCCAAAGAACAAGAATCAAATGGAGAAAAAAGGTCAGTGGTCCCTAATTACAGCTTAGGAATGTTCCTATAACCAGTTGGCAGGCAAGTATGAATGCTATTGTGCCCATGCAACTATTACACCATACCTGATAGCCAATTCTAAGCTTTAGAAAATATTGCATTTTCTGTGAATGCTCCCACTGCAGTACAACGCATTTTACTATAGCTAATTAAAGTTGGAACAGTTGATTCATATATAAACTCATTTTTATGATGGGCACCTGGATTATACTAGTGGTTGTTCGAACTTTTGACAGCAAGAACATGATTTACTGCTTTCAGAATGAAGTGACTCATAGCAGCTATAGAGACAAATTTGTAAAAAGAAACTAACTTTCAGGACTTCAGACTCCTTTTACATCTTAGTCAGAGGAGCCACAGTTTATGACAAGTGATCAATGTCAAGTCACATGACTCATTCTATATTCTCTCCACTCATTCTTTTCCAGTTCAATCCAAACTCAGTGATCCATTCTGTCCCAACAGGTATGCAAAGCGCAGACATGGTGCTTTATTCAGGACAACTCCCCCCCCACTGGCAGAGACCCGTGTGCTTAACTCCAGTTTCTATAAACTCCAGAACTGATACACCTATATATTGTTCGCCAAAGATTCCACTTGTCGTAACCGATTTGCATTGTAACATTAGTCAATCACCATACCTTGATATTCAACACATTGATAGATTTGATGCTGCCCAGTTCTGACCAACTTATAAAATCCCTTTTGGAAGCCTATTGGTCTAATTCTTAAATGTTTATGAATAAAAATGAGGTTGATTATCTGGTATATGACTATCATAATAAAATCCCACGTTTCCCCTGCGAGAACTATTTAAAAGAAACCCAACAGGCTAACACTGTTGAAAAGATAAAGTTGACAACAAGATGAAGCATGCTCTCGTCACCGGTCTTCAAACACCAAGACAATAACACCATGATACATGCAATCTTTTGGATAATTGTGGAACATTTGATCACCATTATGAAGCACTGCTCGATGATGGGTCAGAAGATAAAGTACTCTACAAAGGTTTCCATATTAAAAATGTATGTTACACAATTTCATACAAGACTGCAGATTCCGGAATCTAAAGCAAAAAACAAACTGCTAAAGGAACAGTTCGGGGAAAAGAAACCAGCCGCGTTTTAGGTCGAGACCCTGCACCATGACTGAAAGTGGAGAGGGAAGATGGTTGGTAAAGGGGCGAGACAGGGACCAGTAGGTCACAGTTGGATTGAGGAGGGATGAAGGATAGCAGTTGAGACATTTACTTATTAAATATTTAGAGGGTAGCTAAAGAAACAAAGGCAAGGATTAGGTTACCTTGATTAAAATGAATCAGGTGGGAGGAGCCTCATGTTCTGCATAAATTCAGCATGAAGTAGTTAAACAGAACAGTTTGTGCACAGTTCCATTTTTTCGTAAACGTCTCATTTTGGGATCATATAGACTTGAGTACTAAACACTGAGAATATTGCATTTAACAACATAACTACTCTGCCTAGCACCCAAAGGTTATACGCTTCACCAGTCTCATTCCCCAATCTCTGCACTACCTCCCAGCAGTAGAGGAGAAAAGATGAGCAGCGGAGTAGGAAATGAAGAGAGAATTGTGAAATTACCCCTGGACCTGCTGGTCACAAAAGAGCTACTTAGACTTAACAACTTTTGTCTGTACCTCACATAAATTTTCACACCTCCATCAGGTCCCCCTCAGCCTCCTCTACTCCAAGTAAAACAAACCTAGCCAATCCAGTCCCTCTTCATAACTTAAAACATTCCACCCCAGGCATTATTCTAGTAAATCCGCTCTACACTCTGCAACCAAAACAACATGCAAGATTCTAGCTGTGACCTGTGGAGGATGATAAATGACCGAGTAATGGACAGGGAGGAAGATTGGAGATTAGCTCGAAAGTGGAGGTACATGATAAAGACAAAAAAGGGGAGATGTACACAAGTTACAAAGAAAAATTTCTGTACTCATTTGTTGGTTTTTCATAGCCAAATGGGGTTATTAATAAGAAATTATAAACTCTACTATGTATATTCTAAAAATGCTGGGAATCATTACAGTGTTAGTATTGGAATAAATGTCACCATCAAAGCATTGGACATTATTTCAATATTCCTGGGTGTCACCTATAATGATCACATACTGGGCCATTACTGCTGGATTCATTAATCTCACTGTATCTGGGCATGCAGCCAGTTAATTACAATGGGGTAAGGGAAAGTCATTGATTGAATACTATTATTCTTCGTGCCCACGTAAAGATGACTCAATCTGGCAAGATTAAGAATCTCTCCTGAAGACTTTGGTTTGACCTATTTCTACTACTATGCAAAATTCCATTATAATGCCTACTGTTGGTGATGAAGAGGTAGAGATTCTGTAACTTGTCATCTAGATTAACAAATTTCCAACTGTCATGTTTTTTCAAGTTATAATCAGATTGAATAGATCAGTGATTATCTTTTCCTAATTGCAGCAGAATTTCCTAAACACGTAAATAAATATCACTTACCGCTTTGGTAATATTTGGAATCATGGGTCCATCGAAAACCTGTGCACAGCCCAAAGTCAGTCAGTTTTATGTGGCCATCTCGATCAATCAGGATGTTATCTGGCTTAATGTCCCTGTGAATGAAGCCCATTTTGTGGACACTTTCCACAGCACAGGTCAGTTCAGCAATGTAGAATTGTGCTAAAGGTTCTGGGAAAATGCCCATTCTTATAAGGAGGCTCATCATGTCTCCTCCTGGAATGTAGTCCATCACAAAGTAAAGGTTGTCTCGATCCTGGAATGAATAGTAGAGTCGAACCACCCACTCATTGTCAGCTTCTGCCAAGATGTCCCGCTCAGCTTTCACATGAGCAACTTGATTTCGCAGCAACACATCTTTCTTCCTCAGCGTCTTCATGGCATACAACGCATTGGTATCTACTTTCCGAGCTAGACAGACTTCTCCAAACGCACCTATCCCCAAGGTCTTGATCTTTACAAACATAGACTTATCCATCTTCGCCCTTTTTAAGCGAATATAATTAGACTCTTTCTGGCACAACATCTTGCGCATCTGGTCTTGGGCATCTTTTGACAATCCAACCTATAATTGAATAAAGCAAAGGCAGACATTTTTTTTTTAACAACAAAACCTTTTGGTTGCAATCACTGATTGCAGAGAATAATGAGGACAGAAAAGCAATATTAAATGAAAATGTACCAAGAAAAATGTAGATCTGTAATGAAAACAGAAATGGTGTAAATACTCAGCATTTGTGGAATGAGAAACAAAAGTTAATTTTCCAGGTCTGAGATCTTCTGTAGGTTCTGAGTGTTTCTAGTCATACAAGCAATAATAAATCTCCTGATTAACAATGTGCTGTGTTATAAACATCAAGCCACGACTGAGAATAGTCTTTTAAGTCAAGTAAGATTGGGTGTGGGTGGTAACACGATGAAGTGTGTATGTATGTATTTCAGTCATAATTTAACATTAATTTTGTCCTTATTTTTACAGTTTATATTTGTCCATATGTTAATCTACAGGAACTTTCCCGCAACACATCACAATCCCTCTGCTGTCTGGGGAAGCTTTCTGTTTGTACATGAACAACTGCAATTCTTACAATGATGTAACTACACTTCTTAACGATTACATTTCTTGAGAAGTTCTCTTTTAGAGCATAAACCAGAGATGGGACTATTAACTATGGTCAGACAAAGTTTTTTTGCAATTATTTTCGTTTGATTTGGCAGGAAATACCAAATAGTCAATCAACATCCTCCACCCAATAAAATAAACTTCACAGAACATGGAATAAGAATGGAGACCCAGTAACAATATGTATTTACAGAAATAGTACATCTAGGAAGCATATATTCTTGTGAGATTTGAAAGGGTAGATGCAGAATGTTTCCTGTGGAGAGGGTGTCTAGAACCAGGAATCACTAAAATAAGGGGACAACCATTCAGGAATAAGATGAGCACAGGCAAATGACCTCTTGTAACTTTCTATCCCAGAGGGTTATGGTAGCTGAATAATTGAGTAATCAAGACAGAGATTCATAAATTCTTAGATATTAAGGGAATCGAGGGATATCAAGATGCTTCAAGAAATTAGCACTAAAATAAAAGATCAGACCTGGTCTTATTGAATGGTGGAGTAGGCACAAAGAGCTAGATGACTTACTCCTGCTTCTCAGGCTCAGGCTAACTGCAATGAACCTCACAGCACATGATTTTGTAATTTGAAGGGTCATGTTTATGCTGACACTTCCCGGGGAAAAAAATATCCATTGCTCTTGGCTCCTCAGTCTGAAGAAGGGTCTCGACCTGAAACTTCACCCATTCCTTCTCTCCAGAGATGCTGCCTGTCCCACTGAGTTACTCTAGCTTTTTGTGTTCTCGCCTTGCAGGTTTGTCTTTTTATAAGTATATCCTTTTTAGGTTACTAAGGAGGGTACACAAAAGGCTGGAGAAACTCAGCGGGTGCAGCAGCATCTAAGGAGCGAAGGAGATAGGCGACGTTTCGGGTCGAACTTACTGCCACCATTTTTTCAGTCTGTGCATAACAGAGTAGCACTGTTGAGAATTCATTACATCCCAGATAATTTGCCTGATTTCCTTTAACTAAATTAATGATTCTTTTCTTGTGAAAGCAAATACATTCTGATCTTATAGCAAAGTGGATATAGGCTTAAGTTGTTTTCCTATGGCCCCACACATAATCTTGGAAAACACCAGCAGGCCAGACAGCAACTGTGGAAAGAGAAAAAGCTAATACTTTCGGTTGAAGACCCTTTGTCAAAACTGGAGAAGAGAGAAAACAACTTAATTTTAAGTTGCAGAGAAGGTGGGGGAGAGATGGATAGAACAAAGCACTATCTAATCTCTGACATGAGACATTGTGATGGGCACTGAAATCTCTCTCCCACTTACATCCTTACTAGTCTCAGTGTTTCTCACAACCATCATTCAACCTGGAGGAGTACTGGTTCATGAGGTGGAGGAAACGGGTCTCTTCTTTGACACTACAATTTTGAAGACTACCAGGGTCGGTCCTGCCCACCTATATGTCACTGTGCCAACAACTCTGGTGGGTCAAACCAGCTGATGTATTTTTGAGGTTTGCAGGGAGCAATAAATCCAGGACCAATTGATCACCAAGATGCAGGGTGATCAATTCAGGTTTGTCTGCATTATGTTCCAATATAGTAGTTTTAATACAACATTATCTTCAGAGGAAAAACAAATGTCAAGTACATTCTTTACAGTCTGGAGTCAGATAAAGGCTGGACAGGTAGGAGAAGCACATTTTCGCTTTGAAGGATATTAATGAAATGTTATTTGTTTCACAATAGTTTTGTAGTTTCAGGATCATGTTGCTATAGCTTGATTTTTAAAAATAATTTCAGATCATTTAATTAACTCAATTTATATATCCCTGCAGCCATGGTGTAATCTGAATTTGTATCACTGACGTGAGAATCTAGATCTCCAGTTTACTAGCCCGACAACTGACTCATGGTAGTGAATAACTGTGACTGTGAATGCAGAGATCCAGTTCCTGCAAAAACAGCTTTTCCGGTTAGCCCCATTGTTTCATCACATAAGTGAGAAATGTTTAACATTCCACATTAGAGTTCAAATCCATTAAAGGAAGACAGGAATGGATTAATAGTTACAGATATCCTTCCTTGTGTGTCATGTACTTCAAAAAGAAAAACATGTATATTTAATACTCTGGCAAGTTTTATCTCCCTTGCACCTTCGTGTGAAATAAAATGATAAAAAGAATGAACTACGTTTACAAAGCATTTTACAAAACATCAGGATATATCCCAAAGCATATTACAGCCACAAAATTAATTTGTAGTCACTGTTGTAGAAAATATTATAATCAGATTCCACAAGCAATAATTATATAGCAATCAGATAACCCGTTACAATTTCATATCATAACACCAGGAATAAAATCCACTGTTCTTCTTCAAGCAGTATCTGGGGAATGTTTAGATCCACCATAGACCAAATCAATTGATCCACCCATCAGAAGGTGACAGCTAGAATTCTCTCCTCAGATCTCTGCTGGGGAACATATATGTATAAACATTTTAGTTTCTTACTAGTTTCTCAGACCTGGGACTAATTAGCTTTTATCGGTCAATGTTTGCGATTGGGTCAATGCCTTACAAAAGCTGGAAAAAAAATAACATGAATGAGTAAGCAACACAGCTGCTTCACCATTGACCCTGTTGGTTGCCAGGACATTGGCTACAAATCAATGTCCTGCCAGGACATTGGCAACAAATGAAATAAGTTTTATGCTGACATCAGAAAGAGTACATTGCTTACCCTCGACATTTCGTTCTCGAGTTGTTTTTTGCGATGCAACCTCTGCTGATGAGACTTGAGCACATTCTCCACATGTTGTTCCATGAAGAATTTGAATGCCTGCGAGGAGTAAAGCTGAACTTGTGACTCTCTACGCTCCTCATCCTTTTTGTTTTTTCGCACAGGGACAGGCGATGTTGTAATCTGTTTCTTTTCCTTCTCTGTAGCATCAAGCCGTTCCCCATATTCAATGACCTTCTCAGGCTCATCCTCTTCTAAACTATGCGAAAATAAAGTGGAAGGTTTTGCTGTCTGCTCATTGCTGACTTTAGCTATGGAATCATAAGGTGGTGCAGGCTGATTCTGCTGAAGCAAGTGCTTTGGATATGGTGGAGGTGGAGGCTGATAACTTGGAGCTTCACCCAAACTAGAAACCTCGGGAACAGGAGCAGCCTGCTGCATCCAGGGAGGGTGAGTGGGGGCAAGTGCAGTCTGCAGTTCAGGTTTCTGTACACGAGTGCTTTTCACAGGCTGCAGAATGGGTGCAGGCGTAATGGCAGTAACAGTGGTAGCAGATTGTTGTGAGTTGGAATGAGCCTGTCGGCTGGATAAAAGGTGATTATTGAACGAATTGGATCTTACAGGTGCATTCATATTTTGTGGAGGATGCCAGATAGTCGTCTCTGGAGTGCAAGCCACAGACTGGGGCTGAGTTGGAGGTGGCTGTGGCCAAGAAGATGCCATCCCAGCCACGCTGATGTTATAAAGATCCAGGTTCTGGCTGTTTCTGTTTGGCACCATGACAGACTGCGAAACATTCCCATTCAAGTTACTGCTGTAGGTGGAAGCAGCAGCCCCCCCTGCTTGCATTTGTAAGGCACTTGGGCTTTGCCGACTAGCCTGAGAATGAGGGTAAGGAGGTGGCTGACGACTCACTGGATTCCCACCCATCACATTTTGATGAGGCACAAAGTGTCCACCCATGGGTCCATCTGCCTGTGCAGATCCATTCTGATGTCCCGTTCTGCCTGTAGGGTAATTGTATTTAGTAGAGGTGGTGTTTTGCATAATTATAGGTTGTCTACCAAGTGGAATGGGACTTATTCCTCGCTGGCCTTGGGGTGGAGGATTCATCATAGAGGCAGCACCATGGTTGGAGGGTGGGAATCCGTCCTGCCAGGCTCCTTGCGGCACTGGAGATATTCGCGTGATCATGTACTCCATGTTTCCAGAGAACCGTTTTGGTTGCTGGCTCCCCTCCCATGAGGCTGGGGGAGGAGTGGTGCCACGTGGGGGAGGAGTCTGCCCTCTAGGGGGAGGTGGAGGTGGAGTTACACTTCTCACTGGAAGTGGTGCGGGATTTGCTCTCTGAGAGTTCACTGCTCCCAAAGACCCCTGTCCATTCCCAGGATGATTCTGAGTATACGCAGTCATTCCCGAACTTGAAGACAGTGGCCGACCCATTTCTAACTGAGAGATAGGGCTTTCTGCACGATATCCCATGCCCTCCATCAACGATGGACCATGGCGCTGTGCAACCAACGATTCTTTTGAACCCTTCCAACTTGGTCTCCTATTTACTGTTTGCTGAACGGCATTGGATCCTGTTAGGAAATATGACAGAAACATAAAACTATAGTACTTTCAGTCATTTAGATATAGCAATAATTGTTATTATTTCTCAATTTAACTGAAAAGACAGAAAATATCTTTGACTGTTCCAGCAGATTCAGTAGCTGAATACTAGTAACATTCTTTAAACTAGATTGATTGCTCTTCATAATACGTTTTCCAGGTCTCTGATAATATGATGTTCATGTAGTATATGTGCAGTTGAAGCACAGGAATATCACAAATATATTAAATGATTAAAAAATAACTAGCTGTTGTGCACACTATGTAGCACTATGTAAACTACAGTGAACAGCTGACAATTTGCTCAAAGCTGCAGTGATCCGTACATCTGTAGCCAAACAAACGCACCATTCCTACAATAGCCTGCGAGATTAAATAAGATTTTGTTTTAAAAAAACAGGAATGCATTAAATATCCCTACAACAGAAAAGAAATTTTAACAAGTCCTAATCAGAGCAACCACTTAAATTAACCCAAAACTAGACACATATAAATGGATTATGTTGCTGCAACAAAAACAACAGCCCAGACTGTGAACAATAGAATGAGACTTGAATGATATCTTAGCACTTAGGGGTCATCTAAGACTTCAGCGATGCATACCTGATGCCTTCATGCTTGCATTCACTGGTCTTGCAGCTGCAGCGACCATCTGCTCTCGCCTGGTATCCTGGTAACTCATCTTACTGATGTATTCAATAGCAGCCTCTATACTACGACTGTTGGTCTGCTTGAGAGCTCGCACTACCATGTC
Source organism: Okamejei kenojei (assembly GCA_035221665.1). NCBI lineage: Eukaryota > Metazoa > Chordata > Chondrichthyes > Rajiformes > Rajidae > Okamejei > Okamejei kenojei. Next base: position 23,849,506 of record CM069135.1, on the reverse strand, counting down.
CTACAAAGGATCAAATGCAGATATTAAAAAACATACTTCATCTTAAGCAGCATCATATTTTCTACAATCATAAAATCACAATTTTTCACATCAGTTATTTTAACATTTAACACATTTAGCAGCAGGCTCCACGGAAAAAATAATAAGTATGTGTACACAAAAGTGACTGTCACATTCAACTCGGGGTCTCACTCAAGGCATAATTTTGTTTTCATTTATACACAAGTGGAATTGGCCTTCCCATCCTTTATTATATATTGGAACAAAAGAGAATCTCACAGTATCTCCAAAGCAACATGACCACATTTTGCTACAAAAATTGTTATTTGTGCATTATAAGTGAAACTATCAGAAGATCACAACCAATTACAATGCCTATCTAGCTCTATTAGTTTACATATATCATCTTTGCTTTGAAATTAAAAGAGCACCCACCCTACTCATTCATAAAAATCTAAAATACCATTCATGCCTTATGTTTTTGCCACTTCCTTATCCTGACAGCATTCCTTGTAATATCACGGTTTAAAAATTGCTTCTCGAGTTCAGCCTGGAACTTTTACCAGCTTATATCTGGATCCTCTTGCCTTTGAAATATTGCTCAAGATGAATCCTCTTTATTCCATTCAGTATGCTATGCAAATAAATTAGCTATATACAAAGATACTTCATATAAGCTGATGTTTCTTTTTCACATAACCAATTGTTGGAATATGGATCAACTTCGCTGCCCTTCTCTGCATTTTTTTCGAGCTCTCAAATCTCTCTCTTCTGCTTCAGTGACCAGAAGTGGACACATAAATGTAAGTTATAACCTGAACAGCCTAATGAATTAAATCTGATAAACTCAGTTGTGTGATACTGGTATAACTACGTTATGAATGTTTCATTTACAATTCTTTTGTAATAGCATATTTGGAGGTGTGTGTTCTGATTCACAATTTTTTTTGCTATACTATGTAACATACTATTCTCTGCCCATTGAAATACACTGATAAAATAAGATATACTCTCTTGATGACATGTTTTCCAGGAACACATCATTTTTGCAAATCGAGGAACAACTGTATATGCCACCAATTTGGCAATGCAGTTCAGAATTTAATTTGATTCCTTACATTTCTGTCCACATAATGCCCAAGATCCTATTGAATGCTGAAAGTGTTTTGATACATTCCAAAGATCATGCAATCTTATGTAAATTTAGGGGTTTTTTTCATTAGTTAACTGCAGCTCTGGTTTTGACTATACAAAGTCTGTGCTGAATTTAGCATCATTCCCAGGTCTCTTGCAACTTAAAAAACTTTCCAGAGAATCTTTTTCAAATGTGAATATTTTCTCTTCCCAGAACTGAGTCTCACTTGCTCTGGTTCTGAACACTGCAACTGTCACTTTGACCAACTTGGGTTGCTCAATCCAGCCTATTTCGCCCGATGAGAAACCCAGAAACAAATTTCGGAACCACTTATTTTCCACCAAGGAATCTGAGGTTGTGTGGCAACCATTATTTGTGGAAATAAGAAAACGTTTCTGGAAGATGATTTTTTAAAATATAGGACATTCCAACTTCCCAATTCTGTCACCACTTAGGAATGTCAATGCAGATTATCAAAAAGGGGAATTTTATGTGAAGGTACTTTCAAAGTTAGTACCTTTTAAATCAACAACAATCAGTTCTACTGCCTAGCAATAGATTATTGATAAGATCACTCTTTCAGTGTAAAACTCTCTACAATACAAATCAATACATTTGAACCTCAAATGGTTCCAAAAAAAAAATTGGTTTCTGCAGAAATTTGGTTCTGCACCATTAGTGGAACTAGGACATAGAGCCACTGGAGAAAGTGCAAAAACGATCCATAAGATTGGAGCCATAAATACAAAGGATTGAAAAAAGAAAGCCGAGGCTGGCTGGTAGAGTTCTTTAAAGTTAGCATGTAAGTTTTTCATAGTCGAGACAGAGTAAGTGTTTCTTTGTGCAGAGATGAGAAATACTAGTGACTGTCATGATTATAAAGAAATCAAAAATTATTCATAAAACCTTCAGTACTCATAAAGTAGCGAAAGTGTGGAATCTGCTATTACAGGTTGAGGGGAAAAGGAAGACTAGTTTCTGGGATATCTATACAAAAATATCTTTGCTGGGGATGAATATTAAGTATTGAAAGTAACAATTATTAAAGAAAAAATATTTGGGGGAAAAAATTACATGCTAGAAATAACTATATCAATAAGATAGGAAAGGAAAAATAGCCTGGGAAATGAAATAAATGAGTCCATGGAAACTTGAGGTTACAGATTAGACATAATCCTTAAAAAATGTGTTGCAGCAAAAGTCCTTGGCTTATTCAGAAATTAAAGAAACACTGGAAAAATAAATGAAAAAAATCTTACAAATTTTGCGGATGGGAAAATGATAAAAGATAGAAAAAATGAAGAGCACCGCTGAGGATTCTGAAAATGGGCACAACTTAAGAATTAGGCCATTTGGGAGGGAAACTGGAAGCATTCTTTCAACGGAAATTTTTTTTTTCAAGACTGAAACAGCAATAGCATTAAATCCAGGTAAAAGGGATTAAGATACAGGTTTCCTTCTAACTGAATGGTATAAAAAGCTCAAAGATGAATGCTATCCCTGTACTTGAAAGTAATTGGTAGCCATGTTCTATTAAGTATTATCATTTTTGAACTAACAATGTTGTCTAGCTCAACAATCACAAAGGGTCTTTAAGATTCCTCTGAACTCTCCAGCAGCGTCAACACTCTGTTTAGGAAGTGATTCAAAAATCTACTGCAACATTAGATAATAAATATCAAGTCAATTTTATCTCTATAGCACATTTAAAAACAACTCTCGTTGACCAAAGTGCTTTACATTGGTGCAGGTACTAACGTGCTACAAACAGTGGTACATAGATCAACAATACATACAGAGATACATACACACAGCGCTCCCTCAGAGGACTTCAAGAAAAGCTTGAGAGTAGAAATAAGTTTTAAGTCTAGACTTAAAATGGGGAGGGCAGTTCTGATGGGAAGAGGAATACTGTTCCATAATCTAGGAGCTACAACTACAAAAGCGCGGTCGCCCCTGAGCTTATGCCTAGACCGCGGGATGGTCAGTAACCCCAAGTCGGCCGATCTGAGGGATCTGGAGGTCGTGTGGTGGGTAAGCAGATTTTTGATGTAGGTGGGGACAAGCCCGTTAGGGGCTTTGTATACATAAAGAAGGAGCTTGAAATTGATTCAGAACCGCACAGGGAGCCAGTGGAGAGAGGCCAGAATCGGGGTGATGTGGTCCCTTTTTCGGGTGCCCGTCAGGAGTCTCGCTGTGGCGTTTTGGACCAATTGCAGGTGGGACAAGGATGATTGGCTGATGCCCATGTAAAATATGAACAAACAAATTTATCGGCTCATGATAGACATTCTCTTCACTTCAAATTGCACAACTTATATTTTGTGTTATGCAGTGTTTACCAGTTTCCAAACACGCACCCAATGGTACTCCTTAAATATCCTTATTTAGCACCTGGAGACTGCAGTCCTTCATAGGCCTCTGGATTCATATCAATTTAATTTGCACAAGTATCATTGCAAACTCCTCATAAAAGCAGTATTGCAAAGTCTACTTTTACTTTACTTTTCTAAGACCTGGATTTCACCAAGCCACACCATTAAATCACCTATGTAAGCAGAAAACATGTCACTAACTGCCAAGTTAGGAAGGAAACCATATGGCCAGTTGAGCCTATACCAGCTGGCAGTCTACTAGTTGCACTCCTTTGCCCTCTTCCTAAAATGTTGCCACTTCTTTTCTCTCAAATAATTATCAGCTCCCTTCCTAATGCTACAATTCAATTACCGGTTGCAAAAACCATATTTTCTGTCCTTTTTATGACAATTACTTTAATTCTATGTCCCTTGGTTCTTTCAATGACAACGGCATCTGTCTGCACCCTTCATAATTTTAAATACATTTATTTATCTTTGAAACGTCTGCTCTAAAGAGAATAGCCTCAGCTTCTCCAGTCTATACATGTAGGCAAACCTCTCTAAACCAGACATAATTTTAGTAAATTTCTTTCACTTACTCTCCAAATTATTTCCACAGTGCTGGCCCAGAACTCGAAACGAAATTCAAGAAAATTGAATCAGGATTAAGGTATTTTCGCTTTGTCAAGAAGGGCCATGTGAGAAAGTTATTTAAGAGTAAGCTTACTCAGTTTACTTTGTTTAATACTTCTTCGAGTTCCAACAGACCCTTGAGATAGGAATTAAGATAGGAAAATGTACACAGCTTTTCTTTAAATCTGACATCAACAGAAACATGACTGGCACGGAAAGGTTTCTATAAGAGTTCAATTATTTCCAGAAATACCATTGCCAATTAATGATGTTTACTTAATGCTAATACATCGTCAGATTATCACATGCTGAACTCTGCATTTATAAATCGTAAATAGGACTCGTTTCATTCCTTCTTCTCCCACTCCCGAAGAATCTTGAAAGCGCACACCACCAGACTCAGGATCCACTTCTTCCCCTCTGATATCAGGCATCAGAATGGTCCGACTATAAATTAAGGTCTATCCAATTCACTTCTACCCCATTGTGAACATTGGACTAATTCCAATGGAAGTGATGTGCTACAAAGCTGAGAACTATATTCTGCACTCTGTATCTCCCCCTTTGCTCTACTTACTGTACTTGAGGTTGACTTGATTTATTTATGCATAGTATTATCGGATTGCAACCTTCACGAGGTCCACCCTGTTTTGACTAATGCAATCAACCCGACGTGCACAAACAAGGTGAAATAGAACAAGTTGAACTACAACTTTAGGCTGTGCACGCCATACGCAAGAAGATCGGATTTGTTTGGATGGCATAAAAAAAGCTTTTCACTGTATCGCGATACACGTGACAATAGTAAAACTAAATCTATTATGAGGTCAAATTTTGCTTGAAAACACATTTGCCCATTTTGTCTAAATAGTTCCTTCAAATAATCAGAATTTTTTTGCAGCTTAACACACTGCAAAATGCGAGTTAATAACAGGCAATGGGGCATCTAGGAATCTAGTGAAGAGTAAGACCATACACCGCTGATGGAGAGTGAAAGTCAAATCAGGTAAAGAAAGGTCTTTAAAAAAAGGAAAGACTGAATTTAGTGAGAATGTTAAAAAGCAGAAGAGTAAAACAAAATGCGATTTTTAAAAAAATGTCTAAAAAATAATTTACTAAATATGGAAATGAGATCGAACGGTTTAAAATTGTTGCTGCCCTAATTGCCCGTCAGAAACGTTGTTAATGTTTTCAACGATTTAATAATAAATAATAATTGCAAATCCAGCCAATCCTTTACAACAGGGCAACAAATTCAAGATGTTATCTTAAAAACAAGAGGTGAAATCCAGCAGCAAGATTCATAATTGATTATCTGCAACAAAATATTTTCAATTTGTATGTTAATACTGCATGCATTGTTAACAGACTATTATTTTCCATCAGGTTGTCCAAATAATATCAGCTTAAAATGGAAAATGCTTCCATATATAATAGTAATACAGTTTGCAAAGCATCAGAGGACTAACTCCACGTTTCATTTAAATATCTCTCACCTCATCAAATCCTGCAGTCACCAAATCCTGCAACATCTGCTTGTTTACATCGGCAGATCCACGAACTGATGAACTGTACTCATTTGAAAATGGCAGCAAAGAATTTCGGATCTCTTGCAAGGCTTTTTGGTGAGTCACAAATTTAAGAGCATTCCGTCCTTGTTGTCGTGAATCTTCCGTGCTCAATTTCATCATATTTTGATCAGTGCTTCCAACATCTCCTGATGGTTTATGCAAATGTCTGAGACTCTCCCGGATTTCTTGCAACATCTGCCGGCTACTCCCAGAAAAGTTGCTGGCTGGGAATGTTTTTGGTCTCATTTGTCTATGTCCATCAAGCTTATCCCCCCTCTTCATGAACTCGTCAGATAAAACCAAGCAGTCTTGGCTCATTTACATTTACATGAACTTAAATTTTAGCAGGTTACATAAGGCCAATGTGTGTTAGATATCCAAGAATATTAGTCACAAGTATTGTTCCGCTCATCTGTTATCACAAAAACCAGTAATCTGGAATTTAAAAGAAACACGTGTTACCATGATGAAAACAAGACAAGATTCACCATATCATATAGTAACTATTTGAGCTAAAGGGTTAATAATGGAAAATTTGGAAGTCAAAGCACCCTATTATGATTAATAAATGATTCTTAAATGCCAGTAAATTCTTCATTTTTCTCACAAAGTTCCTCCTCTTTGGAAATATGTCAATAGGTTATCTGTGTTTCACACTATCATCCTGCATCTTCTCTCCAAGATAAACTTAAATGAAAGAGGTCAAGGGGATTCAACCTAGGGCCATATTTGACCAGCAAAAAAAGTTTGATCCCAGAAAACTCGTTATTTGTAGCATTTTATCATAGAAATGTTACTGCGGTAATTGATGTTAAGTGAATTGTTGACTATAAATTGGAGATGAAACATTAAGATGTTAAGGGATGTAGGACAAAGGAAGTTACGTGGAGTTTATGTCAGAGTACAGCCATAAAGGTTGGATGAGTGAGATTTTAAACAGCATATTCCTGTTCCTATTGTATATTATTATTCCTTATATATTATTATTGAATGGAGAATTTTGATCTAGTATGAGATGGTGACCATGAACTCATCAGAATGTCGTATCTGATTGACTAGACACTACATATCCAACGAGTGATTCATTCCTAACACCTTAAACCCTTTCCACTACCTCCAAGCCACAAGTAAGGAGTGTGATAGAATATTCCCCACTGTGTGATTGAGTGCAGCTCCAACATCATGCCATCAAGACAAAGCACCCCACTTGATCGGTACCACATCCACTAACCTAAACGCTCCCCCCCCCCTCACCACTAGCGCTTTGCAGATAGTATATACTGCAGCTACTAAGTGCACCTAAGTTGCAGTCCAAGCTACTCCAACAGAACCTCCCAAATTCTAGTGCTTGAGCACTCTTCCATGGGAAGTGATGGAAGCAGATACAATGACATTTGGGAAGCATATGGACAAATGTAAATAGGTGGGGAATAGAGGGATATAAACAATGTATAAACAGATGTGCAATTTAAATTAGCATCATGGCGCGCGCATAGGTATAGTGGGCCAAAATGAGTGTTCCTGTGCCGCACTGTTGTATGTTCGAATGTCTTTTAAGTAGGGCAATTATGAATGAATGTTCTGACAGGGAGGCCTCGACACAATGAATAAATATTAATTCGTAATATGATTCATTTCCACACATTTTGTCCAGCACTTCATCAGGTCCTCCACTAATGGTAAATAAAGGCTTAAGAAGGGGCTTAGGGAATTGGTTTAGCATAGTCACATACACTGAAATACAGTGAAGAACTTTGTTTTATATGTTATCCAGACAAATGTGTTTCATCAGCTTCACTCGAGCAATATTCTGAATATAATGAAAATTCACACGAAAACACAATGACATAAAATATATATTTTTTTTTTTTAAAGAAGGAACTGCAGATGCTGGAGAATCGAGGGTACACAAAAAGCTGGAGAAACTCAGCGGGTGCAGCAGCATAAAATATGTTTCCCTATTGCTCTCTAAATTACCCAGGCAACAAAGTTCATTCTCATAGCTGGTCTTTTTTATGTTTTCTCTCATTCAGTAATATCAAGATCTTGACTTGCATTATACTCAGACTGAAGGATCCCAACCTGAAACATTACCTATCCATGTTCCTCAGAGATGCTGCCTGACCCGCTGAGTTACTCCAGCACTTTGTCTTTTTTTTTGTACACTGACATCTGCAGTTCCTTACTTCTTTAATGTTTTAAAAAATACCGCAAGGAATCTGAAATTCCCATTTATACCATTTAGCAAGGTGTGGATTAACACCAAACTGGGCGTCAAAAGAGAGAAATAGAAATCGAAATTAAGAAAATGTTACAAACTATTTAATACTAAACAGACAATGTGAAACAGAGGGAAAAGTCCGCACAAATGCTTGCTTGAGATGTTTATTGGAAAGATTTGGAAAATAAATTAAAAAAGGTTTAAGATTAACATTACATTAGTCAGCCCAAATTGGTTCAGTACCATAGAGCTTTGGTTACATGTTCAGTAGGGCAGCTGAGATAGTTCACACTTAAGACAAAATGAAGGGGAGAAGTAATAGAAGTGTGTATAATTACAGATGGTTATCAAAGAGTATGATAGTTACAGCAAGATAATTTTAAATAAAGAGAATACAAACTTAAGGTAAGTGGCAAATTAGTAGCAGTAGAAATGGAATTACCCAATTGTGATATGGAATGCACTGCTTCAAATGGTAGAGGAAGCAGGTAGCTAGAGTAACTATCAAAAGTAACTATCACCACTTTCACACAGAGAGTGGTGAATCTCTGGAATTATCTGCCAGAGAAGGTAGTTGAGGCCAGTTAATTGACCATATTTATATATTGACTATAAGAGGGAGTTGGATGTGGCCCTTGTGGCTAAGGGGATCAGGGGGTATGGAGAGAAGGCAGGTACAGGATACATCAGCCATGACCATATTGAATGGCAGCGCTGGCTCGAAGTGCCGAATGGCCTAGTCCTGCATCTATTTTCTATGTTTCTAAGTGAACCGGATAAATACCCGAAATGGACCATTACGTGGAAAGAGGGAGCGGAACTGATTTTGAAGCTTTCGGAGACGACACAGAGACAATGGGCCGAGTGGCGTGATTCAGGACAAGTGCGCAGCAGCACCAGCTCGGCAATTCAAGGGAGCCGATGCTGCCCTTTACATGGCTCACAAAGGAGCACTGGCTCGCTGACACCCTCGCCTGCAAGCGGCCTGTGGCGCTAGGCGCTAGGCCTGCAGCGTCCGCGGTCTCCCGCCCCCTCCTGCCCGGGATGGATCCCGCATCCACCCAGCCAGCCGCCTCGGCCATTTTGGCCTCTGCTCCCCTTGCCAACTCATCGCGCCACGCACCTCCTGCGCTGGCTCGGCCAGGCGCCGCACTGCCCCCCAGCCGGGTAATAGGCGGCGAGGGAGAGGCGGCGGCTCAAACTCCTGCTTTTACCTCCTTTTGCCGCGGCTCTGCTTCCACTCAGCCTCACCCCGACTGCCTCCACAATGGCCGCTCCGCTCCTCTCCGCAGCCGACGGGCCGCTCGCGAGAGCGGGGAGCGGGACGAGCTGTCGGCGCTCGCCCACCTTGTGGCGCCCCCGTCAGGCCAGGAGGACTCACTCGTTTATCCCAACAATCCCAAACTCTGCTTCAAGTCTTGATGCACATTTATCCAATACGTAGCTGGTTAAATCTGTGCTAACCATCCTACCCCATCTAGAGAGCAGTCCTGAACGACTATCTACCTCATTGGAGACTATCGGTGATCGGATTGTACTGGCTTTATCTTGCACTATACATACTGAAGAATAGACAACGTTTCACCCCGAAACGTTGTCTATTTCCTTCGCTCCATCGATGCTGCTGCACCCGCTGAGTTTCTCCAGCATTTTTGTGTACCAAGTCAAGTCAAGTTTATTCGTCACATACACATACGGGATGTGCAGTGAAATGAAAAGTGGCAATGCCTGCGGACTTTGTGCAAAAAAACAAACAACCAACAACTACAAACAGAATCACATGTTCTTTTTCATATTAAATATTGTGGGCGGTATTGTGGTACAGTAAAGTTAGTAAAGTTAGTACCTGGTGAGATAGGAGTTTACAGTCCGAATGGCCTCTGGGAAGAAACTCCTTCTCATCCTCTCCGTTCTCACAGCATGGCAACGGAGGCATTTGCCTGACCGTAGCAGCTGGAACAGTCCGTTGCAGGGGTGGAAGGAGTCTCCCGTTATCTTATTAAGGGAGTACCTTCGATTTTCCAGCATCTGCAGTTCTTTCTTAAACACTATTCCCTTTATCATGTATCTGTACACTGTGGATGTCTCGATTGTAATCATGTATTGTCTTTCTGTTGACCGTTTAGCACGCAACACAAGCTTTTCACTGTACCTCAGCACACGTGACAATAAACTAAATTAAATGCTAGATACAGCTCAATGCTTTAATGAAAGGGTGCCGCAGTGTAGGTGGTTTTCTCTGAAGATAGACACAACATGATGGAGTATTTTATGCTAGGAAGGTTTGTCGATTTGAAATCTGGTCTGAAATAATCTGAAGAAGGGTCTCGACCCAAAACGTCACCAATTCCTTCTATCCAGAGATGCTCCCCACCATGGCAGGGATTTACCAGAATCACTGCCTTAAAAAGGCAGCCAGCATAATCAGAAACCCACATCACCCTGGCCACACACTCATTTCACCCCTGCCATCGGGAAGAAGGTACAAGAGCCTGAAAACTGTAACTTCCAGGTTCAGGAACAGCTTCTTCCCTACAGCCATTCGGCTATTAAACACTACAACCTCATACAAGTAAAGATCCAATGGAACTAATCAAACAGCAGCAGCAAAATTACCCTGCACCTAACATTTATTTCCAATAACCAAGTTAAGGGAGTGTGGAAGGATCGGTGTGGCGGCGCCTTGTGGCTGTGGCTCACCTGCAGTCCTTCTGTCTTTTTTTTCGTCTTGTCAGAGTATGTTTTTGGTTTATTTTTAGTTGTGTATATGTGGTGGGGGGGGGGGGGGGGGGGGGGGGGGGTGGTGGAGGGAACCGGGGGAAACCTTTAACTTTTTAATCTCTTCCTTGGACAGAGACGCGACTTTTTGTGTCTGTTTTGCTGGGGCATAACATCATGGAGCTGGCGGCCTCCAACCGGAATCGACTTGAGGGCTCTAGTCGCAGAGCCTGCGGTCTGCTCACCTACCATCACGGAGCTGGCTGACTCGGAGGCTGAAGTGGTGCCGCCGCGGCGACCCGACTGCGGAACATCGGAGGCCTTACCACCGCGGAGCTGGCTGACGTGGAGGCTGAGGTGGCACGGCGGCCCGACTGCAGAGCTTCGGAGGCATCGACCGCGGGCTCTGTGGTTGGTAAAATCGGGAGCTCGCAGGTCCCTGGTGGGAGATCATTTCCAAGAGCGCCCGCAACGGCAACATCACCCGCCCCAAATCACGGGGTTTGAATCGGCCCGTCACGGGGCCTTACATCGCCCGGTGTGGCTTAATCGGCCGCGGGACTTACATAGAAACATAGAAAATAGGTGCAGGAGCAGGCCATTCGGCCCTTCGAGCCTGCGCTGCCATTCAATAGGATCATGGCTGATCATCCAACTCAGTATCCCGTACCTGCCTTCTCTCCATATCCCCTGATCCCTCTAGCCACAAGGGCCACATCTAACTCCCTCTTAAATATAGCCAATGAACTGGCCTCAACTACCTTCTGTGGCAGAGAATTCCAGAGACTCACCACTCTCTGTGTGAAAAATGTTTTTATCATGTCAGTCCTAAAAGATTCCCCCCTTATCCTTAAACTGTGATCCCTTGTTCTGGACTTCCCCAACATCAGGAACAATCTTCCTGCATCTAGCCTGTCCAACCCCTTAAGAGTTTTGTAAATTTCTATAAGATCCCCCCTCAATCTTCTAAATTCTAGCAAGTACAAGCCGAGTCTATCCAGTCTTTCTTCATATGAAAGTCCTGACATCCCAGGAATCAGTCTGGTGAACCTTCTCTGTACTCCCTCTATGGCAAGAATGTCTTTCCTCAGATTTGGAGACCAAAACTGTACGCAATACTCCAGGTATGGTTTCACCAAGACCCTGTACAACTGCAGTAGAACCTCCCTACTCCTATACTCAAATCCTTTTGCTATGAATGATAACATACCATTCGCTTTCTTCACTGCCTGCTGCACCAGCATGCCTACTTTCAATGACTGGTGTACCATGACACCCAGGTCTCGTTGCATCTCCCCTTTTCCTAATTTGCCACCATTCAGATAATAGTCTGCTTTCCTGTTTTTGCCACCAAAGTGGATAACCTCACATTTATCCACATTATACTGCATCTGCCATGCATTTGCCCACTCACCCAGCCTATCCAAGTCACCTTGCAGCCTCCTAGCATTCTTCTCACAGCTAACACTGCCCCCCAGCTTCGTGTCATTCGCAAACTTGGAGATGTTGCGTTCAATTCCCTCACCCAAATCATTAATATGTATTGTAAATAGCTGGGGTCCCAGCACAGAGCCTTGCGGTACCCCACTAGTCACTGCCTGCCATTCTGAAAAGGACCCGTTTATTCCTACTCTTTGCTTTCTGTCTGCCAGCCTGTTCTCTATCCACATCAATACTGAACCCCCAATACCGTGTGCTTTAAGTTTGTATACTAATCTCTTATGTGGGACCTTGTCGAAAACCTTCTGAAAGTCCAGATATAACACATCCACTGGTTCTCCCTTATCCACTCTACTAGTTACATCCTTGAAAAATTCTATAAGATTCGCCACACATGATTTACCTTTCGTAAATCCATGCTGACTTTGTCCAATGATTTCACCACTTTCCAAATGTGCTGCTATCCCATCTTTAATAACTGACTCTAGCAGTTTCCCCACTACCGATGTTAGACTAACTGGTCTATAATTCTCCGTTTTCTGTCCCCCTCCCTTTTTTAAAAAGTGGGGTTACATTAGCTACCCTCCAATCCTCAGGAACTACTCCAGAATCTTTAGAGTTTTGAAATATTATCACTAATGCATCCACTATTTCTGGGGCTACTTCGTTAAGTACTCTGGGATGCAGCCTATCTGGCCCTGGGGATTTATCGGCCTTTAATACATTCAATTTACCTAACACCACTTCCCGGCTAACCTGGATTTTACTCAGTTCCTCCATCTCAATAGTTATTCAATTGGTCTGCCATGTCCTTGTTCCCCATGATCAATTCACCTGTTTCTGACTGCAAGGGACCTACATTTGTTTTAACTAATCTTTTTCTCTTCACATATCTATAAAAACTTTTGCAGTCAGTTTTTATGTTCCCTGCCAGTTTTCTTTCATAATCTATTTCCCTTTCCTAATTAAGCCCTTTGTCCTCCTCTGCTGGACTCTGAATTTCTCCCAGTCCTCTGGTAGGCTGCTTTTTCTGGCTAATTTGTATGCTTCATCTTTTGTTTTTATACTATCCCTGATTTCCCTTGTTATCCACGGATGCACTACCTTCCCTGATTTACCAACCCCCGCCGGGGGCTTTAACATCAGGAGCTTCAATCGCCTCGACGCGGGAGAAGAATAAAGAACAGGGAAGAGATAAGTCTTTTGCCGTCCATCACGGTGAGGAGGTGTTTAGAGATTCACTGTGATGGATGTGTGTGAGAAACTGTGCTAATTGTGTGTTATGTTTATTTTATTGTTTTGACTGCAGGGAACGAAATTTCGTTCAAATCTCTGTCTCTTTGAATGACAATAAAGGCAATTTGTATTTGTATCATGTTGCTGATTCTGCATATCTGAGAATTTTTGCATTTAACTCTCCTTGAAAGTCTTTAGAATCGTATGCTCCATCTCAACAAAAACTTCAATTAATAAAGCACCTTTATCAATTCAAAGGTAAAGCCGGAAGTACACACTGCCAGTTGGAGAGTTCATTCCTCTGAAGACCATGGCTCATCAGTTTTCCCAATAACACCTCCAACAATGTAAAATTACCAACTTATTCCAATATGCTCAGATAATTGTAAACAAAGAGGAATTCATACTTCTGAGGCTCATTTATTTTGCACTCTGTATCTGGTCCAGCCCAAATTACCTATCCTTACAATCACATCCACAATTTTCCCGATCTGCAACCTCTACAGATTTCAAATACACCAACCAGTCCTGGCATTTAAAAAAAACTGTTGGAAGAACTCATGGGGTCTGGGAGGATCTGTGGAGAGAAGTTCACAGTTTAAGGATAAGGGGGAAGTCTTTTAGGACCGAGATGAGAAAATCGTTTTTCACACAGAGAGTGGTGAATCTGTGGAATTCTCTGCCACAGAAGGTAGTTGAGGCCAGTTCGTTGGCCATATTTAAGAGGGAGTTGGATGTGGCCCTTGTGGCTGAAGGGATCAGAGAGTATGGAGAGAAGGCAGGTACAGGATACCGAGTTGGATGATCAGCCATGATCATATTGAATGGCGGTGCAGGCTCGAAGGGCCGAATGGCCTGCTCCTGCACCTAATTTCTATGTTTCTAAATGGGCAGATGGTAATTTGATCAGGTCCTTTCTTCAAAACTGATGGTCTAAAAACAGAATAACTTTAGGAATTGAGATGATAGACAAAATGTTGAGCAAAAAAAAGGAAGATAAGATATTATAGATGCTGGAATATTGAACAAAAAAGAGGGGAGAGGTGGAAATGGGTGAACGAGTTGTTTCCATCGACCCACCACCCCCTCCCACTGGTTCTACATCATTCCTCACCTTTCTGTATAAGATACCACCATTTGTCCTGTCTTCTCCAATTCACCTCCAGCCTTTGTGACCTTCCTCACCCTTCTCCCTCTCCCACCTGATGCATCTGCTAATCAACCACTCCTCACCTGGATCTACCTATTACAGTCAGCTCTTGACCCAACCCTTGCCTTCAACTTTCTAGCTATCTTCCCTCGATTTTACTCTTGAAGGGTCCCAACCCAAAATGTAATCTATCCATTTCCCTCCACAGATGCCGAGATCCTCCAGCAGTTAGTTTTTTTTTCTCTCTAGACTTTAGCATCTGCCGTCTCTTATCTCTCTTTCTACTTTCCCAGGCTTTGAGCACCAGCACTCCCATTTGATTGGAATTGTCCCACACATGAGCCAGGGCAGCAATTTCTGGAACTTCCTAAATCTGAACAGGGTCCCCAGGTTCCAGCAGGGTTCCAGTCCTATGAAAAACGTGCAAGTCAGAAATGTGGCTGCAAAATGAGTTCCCACTGGTAAAGATACCTGCAGTCCAGCAGCAGCTGACAAATCCATGCTGCCAGTCTCCCAAATGCTCAATTCCGATGTCAGGAATGCCTGTACATGTCAGGCATTCATGGGTTGGGGAGGATCTGTATATCTCTCACACACACACACAGTTCTCATTGAACTTTGACTAAAACTTTTTTCCCCCAAGCTAATTTTTCCCCAAAGTAATTTTTTTCTCTCCAATTTGGAGATGCACTGGAACTTTTGTTGTTAAAGATACAAATTGCTTTAGACAGTGTCAGATTCATTTCTAGGATTATGCCTAAACCCATTGCCATGACTTTAAGTCCATCACCTCTGCTTTAAGATCAATACAAGAAAATGTTCCAACAGCTAAATTTAGCAAAAATTCAGCTCATCCTTACTTCATATTAAATTCAGCCTACCAAGCAACCTTGATCCACTGCAATTTGCATACCACCACAACAGGTCCACGGGTGATGCCATCTTCCTGGCTACACTCATCCCTGGAACACCTGGATAAGAGTGCCACCTATGACTACAATTCATAGATCTACAATTCCATTCATAGACTACAGCTTCCTTCTTTACTCCTTATACACCCATGACTGTGCAGTCAAATACCAATCCAACTCAATTTACAAATTTGCAGACGGTACCACTGTAGTGGGTCAGATATAAAACATTGATGAGACAGACTACAGGAAAGAGATTGAGAACCTCCTAAACTGGTACCGGGACTACCATTTTTCCCCTCAATGTCAAAAACAAAGGAGATCGTGATCGATCCGGGAAGTTAAGTGGTACACATACCCCCTTATACATTGATTCCACCGAAGTAGAGATGGTTGGAAGCTTCAAGTTTTTAGTAATATCACCAGCAATTTGTCCTGAACTAGCCAAATCGAAGCAATGGCCAAGAAAGCACATCGATGCCTCTACTTCCTCAGAAGGCTCATGAAATTCTCTATGTCCTCAACAATCCTCTCCAACATCTACAGATTCACCGTGGAAAGCATTTTATCGAGATGCATCACAATATGGTTTGGGAGCAGCTCCATCCAAGACCAGCATAATCAAAGACCAGTCTTACCCCAGTCACTCCTTCTCCCCTCAGGCAAAAGGTAGTTTCTTCTCGGCTATTATCAGGCAACAAATCAGTCCTCTCGCCAACTAGAGAGCGGTCCTGACCTACCGTCTACCTCATTGGAGACCTTCGAACTAACTTTAATCGGATTTTACCTTGCACTAAATGTTATTCCTATTAACCACTATCTGTACACGGTGGATGGCTTGATTGTAATCATGTATAGTCTTCACCAACTGGATAGCACAAAAACAGTTTTTCACTGTATCACGGTACACGTGACAATAATAAACTAAACTATGTGCATTGTCATACAATATATAAGGATTCTTAAATTCCCAACTTAACAGTTAGAAATCACAGTAAGTTGGTGCTAGAGATTTAAAATAAATTTGTAACTCAAGGATGTGGCCTTGATTTAAACTTCATTTGGTCTTCTGCATAAGGTTTTAAAATCAGACAACCATGGCACTTTTGAAGGGGTGTTTTATTAAAGTTATCCAAGTATGCTTGTCGCTGCTCAGCATAATGGCAAGGCTTTTGGTTTTAGAGCATTAGTTCATGTTCAGTCATTTGAATCTGCTTCTTCAGACTTGCAGATTTCTGGTAATGTAAATAGCTTCTGCATCTGTTCCACAGACTAAATGCTCTCCCACGACATCCAAACTATTGACCGATAAACTATAATCCGACAGTAGATTTTTGGCATCGACTTTTCCTTTTGTAATATCACTGGCGACCCATGCACTGCTCACTGACTGGTTCAAGTCAACTTTGGAATTATTTAACACAAAGCTTCTGTTACCTGGGAAAACACAAGAAAGGTAAGTGTCATAACTTATTTTTAAATTATAATGAATGCCTGTTCCCTAATCCATGTGCAGCTGAATTAGCATCCAATTTTCAGAACCCACCAGTTTTACACAATTCAATTGCCAAGCAAAAACTGTATTGTTCACTTTGAACACAGGAAAAGCTAGAAATACCCAGGAGAACAGTCAGCCCCTGATTTATTTTCAAATGTTTCTATTTTTGGCTTAGATATCCAGCACCTACAATTTTTGCTTGGCAATTGAATTATGCTTCCATTACAACATAAAGCAGTATGATCTGCTTTAAACTTAGCATTTTTTCACAATTGCACAAGTAGTAAAATAGCTTTTTAACCTCTCAATGCAGCTTGTGATTGTAACATTCGAAGATCACAAACCCAGACTGAGACAGTGGAGTGGGTGAAAGGTAGCAGCCTAGGTATCATTAGGTCAGAAATTATGGAAGAGCAGGGAGCTAAAAGATGTGGTTGTGTCCGTTCCCACTCTAACTCTGGCCTTCGCATATTGAGGGGGGAGTCTCATTCCCATGACCAACACAACTAATGAACAAATTTATCTCTTCAGGCATTTTGAGATTTGAACCCCTCATTTGTTTTTTGTTAAACAAATTTCCATTTAAAAGCATTAATTGCCCCAGGGTTATTCAATTAAT
The DNA here is from genome assembly GCA_035221665.1 of Okamejei kenojei. Classification (NCBI taxonomy): domain Eukaryota; kingdom Metazoa; phylum Chordata; class Chondrichthyes; order Rajiformes; family Rajidae; genus Okamejei; species Okamejei kenojei. The sequence goes on along the minus strand of CM069135.1, from coordinate 23,832,017 downwards.
TTAATCTTTTTTTCTAAACCATTGCTAATATTAACTTAAGCAATATAGAACAGGTATAGCAGTCCTTACCTTGAAGATAAGAAGTTTTTTCAGAATTAACAACAGATGCATTCCAATGCCACAAAGTCCCATCCTCAGAGCAGGTAAAGACATGATCAGGGTTGGAAGGGTGAAAATGAATTTCCCACACTGTCAATAAAAAATGTATACCCATGAGAACTTCATACTTTGCCATTCAATCGCTGGGCAATGTTGCAATTGCAGTCCAGTGTGATAAAAGGTTCCTAATGCACAACACTTACTAGTTTATTTAAGTCATTATTATCATTGACCTGGAAGAGGCAAAGCAGAGGCTACTCTGTCCACTGTGGAAATGCCAATGTAAGGTTATCTACTTGACTTGCAAGACAATGCTCAAATCCAGCTAAGGACAGTTTTAAGAAAAATGAGTAATACTATGAAATTGTGTCAACGTATGTCAGATTTTAATGAGAAAAAAAAAAGACATTGCATTCAACATAGTCAAAATGGCATAGTCTTTAAGGGAAACGAAGTTGAATGACAATAGTGCACAGACTTAATTCAAAATATGCATTAGAAAGTAGACATCCTATCAGTTTTATTTGCATTCATCTTTTTAGATAAAAGGAAGCATTTCTACCGTGTGCCCCATATCACCAAAATATCCTCTACCCCATTACAGACATTGAACATTGTCCATGGAGCTACAATGCCGAGATCTATATTCTGCACACCATATATTTTCCCCTGCTGTACTTAACTTGATTGTATTTACATATAGTATACCTGATTTGATAGCATGCAAAACAAAGCATTTCACTGTACCTCAGTACACATGACAATAATAAACATGAACATCGTAAATCATTGAGGAAATAACTTGATTTGTAATACAACCCAGTGAGGTCTGACAAAATACAACACGACAATGACACATTTGTATTAGTGATGTCAGTTGAGGGATTACTCTTTACAACAGAGAAACTCTCCTGTTCAAATAGCACTATGGAGACTTATATACCCATCAATGAAAGCAGACAGGACTGGAGCTTCCCAAAGATAACAGTATGGCCAGTGTTGTATTCTGTCATTGATGAGAACAAGATATAGCAGATGGAGGATGGGGAAGTTGAGGAGAGATGTCTGGGCTTCCCACACCAAAATGATGGTCATTAGTTAGGGAAGGTGCAACAAAGTAATTGTGGTTCAGTCATGGTGTACAAGGGATGAAGATATATGACCAGGGTACACAAAAGGCTGGAGAAACTCAGCGGGTGCAGCAGCATCTAAGGAGCGAAGGAGATAGGCGACATTTCGGGTCGAGACCCTTCTTATATGACCAGATGAGGGACATGGGCACTGACCACCAAAATAAGGTACTATGGAATTAGCCATCTAAAGTAGGTTAATTTCTATAGATAGCTCTGAACACACATATTGTTCAATGTTGGAGGAATCAGTAGATTCGATGCAAAGGGCCTGAGATAGGGTGGCAAATGGAATTATAGATAAAAAGAGACCCAGTGAGCAATGATGTTCATTTCTTCAGGGGTTTGGAGATGAAAATACTCATGCCCTTGTCGCATGGGATTGCCTTTTTTTCCATAATTAGGTCATATCTTAAAAGGGATCTGCAGGATGATTTATTTTCCTCAGGTTTACCAGAGAGATTAAAACAAACAAAAAAAAAAAAAAAAAATCACACAGATGTTTCAGTGAATCCTACATACAGTTATGAGTTTGAGAGAGGGGAATATTTCTTAAACAAGCAACACAAACTGCACAAATTGCCATTAATGATTTTCAATGCTAGGTAAATACAGCCAACAGCAATTATGTAACTATTCGAGTAAAACTCTGATAATCCAGTGTCCTAGTGACTTTAGTACTGCTGAACAGGGAGATTTTCCAGATTGTTGCAGGTCAACATTAATTAAACCCAAAGACACTTGTAGGAGCCATTTTGTTTAGGCTAGCTACTGCATATTATATTATTTTGTCTAGATATTTCTAGCAGTATTATTTTGAACACTGGGGAGTATGCATTTGATGCATAGAAGTATGTTACAAAACTTACCTTTAGCGGTGCTGCAGTTCTGTCACTGGTCGTGTGCGTGACTTTGGCGCCTTTAAGGGGGGGGGGGGGGGGGGGGGGGGGGGGGGGTTCGGGGTTAAAATGCGTTTTTTCCCTTGCCATCCGGAATTATATTTTCTCGGAGTGTGAGCTTTTGCTAAAGGTTCGTCCCGACTACCGGTATGTGTTTACTTATTTATTTATTTTAAAATAAATCGCCCGACTATTTCAGCGCTACAGTAAAATAAAAATTAGCTCCTAATGCCGTGAACGCCGACGGATTTTACATAGGGGACAGGTAAGTGAAAGCTGTTTATTTTTTCATATAAACTTGCTTGTTTAGATGACCTTAATCAATATTTCATGTTGCGAAACGGTGATTTATTTCCCATATGAACCGGCAGTGTTTTTCCTGCCGATATTGGGTTTAAATTCACCGCAACCGCAACGTTCCAATCCATTGCATTCCATAAAATTCCACTCGCAAGCCGATTAAAATGCCCATTAATTTACGGGCATTAAACACTAAATTCCTTCAATTTGGCCTACAAATTCATAACAATGAGATTTTAAAATCATGTTATATTGTGAATTCTTGTGTGAATGTTATTTGGACACTTAGGCTTTTAAAAAAATGTTAATATTTTCTTAAGAAATGGATAGATGTTTAGATCTAGTAATTGAATTTTGTAATTAGCTACAATTGGATAACTAATTATATGCTTTAATTTCAGGTCATCAAAGTAAGATTGTTTCATATTAGTTTCAGAATGCTTCAATCTATAATAACTGAACACTTCTTTCAGTTCTCTTAATTTTTAAGAAAGTTATGGGCTTTTGACTGTCCTCGATCACAACTTTTGTGTTAAGTCAATGGAAAATCAATAGGGAACAAGATGCTAATTTCCGAGTATGAAAATGGCATAACTTTTTTAATACTGAAGATATGAAAGTGAATCAGGTGTCAAATTAAACTTCTTTTTATGCTTTATCTTGTGAGATAAATTGCCGACGATTTTTAAAATCTCAAAATTTTGTAACATTGCTAATAGAAGGGCGTTACAAATATCATATTGGACAGGGAGTGACCAGACCAGATCAGGCACGAAAGGTGGAGAGAACACAGTTCTCGCCAGAGCGAGAGAACAGAAAGCTACAACTTGTAAAAGAATAAGTAGGATCTGGTATGTTCATCTCTTTGTTTGTACAACTACAATAAAGAATCAATTAACTGGAAATAACAACTGGAAAATCTTTTTTCTTTAATCTGCACAAGATCACTCCTACCTCCCTGTGTAGTAATGGCAATGGAAAGTTGGACATTGGAAAATGAAGAAATTGTCATAACAACACTTTTATTTCACTTATTTTAAAAACAAGTTGCGGTATGTTTTTTCTAATGAACCTGGTGAATCTAAAGGCAATAGTATACTAGCACTCTGAATTCCAGCTCCAGTCACAAATATACCCATACTCCCAACTCCAACTGCAGCTCCAAACACTCTCACACTCAGGACACAAAGTGCTGGAGTAACGCAGCAGGTCAGGTAGCATCTCTGATGAAAACAGATAAGTGACGTTTTGGGTCACAACCTTCAGACTTTGTGTGCTGTTGTGTATTTACCAGCATCTTGTTTCCACATTCTCACACTCTGGACTCCTAGCTTACTAACAAGTGACCCAGAGGCTGAACATATCAGGAATTCTGAACAATGGGATGCAGAATGGTAGAGTTCGACAGTACTATTGACATCTATGCAATTCTAAAAATTCTTAAAAACTTGCATGTAAATACAAGCTATCGGAATTCCCCAACCCATCTTCATCTAACTTTTTTCAGAATATCCTTTCCTTTTCACCCTTAACTTGTCTTAACCATATCTAGGCGAGTTGTGTTTTTTGTTGTGGTGCCGAGTTCCACATTTTACCCACTCTAGCCGAAGGCTTTCCTCATGAAAATAATTGAATGACATGCAAACACACTCCTACTCTTTAATGCAAGTCTCAAATCTGGATTAAATTTCCCCCTCACTGAAAATAAGATGACCTTTAAACGCACAGATTTAATCAATAACACAAATTAGTTGTGCAAATGCTCAGTTATCAGAGGCGTAGTCAGATGAGAAGATTCAAACTCACTTTCTGCAGAATGAGCATCCAACACGGAGATCGGAACACTTCCTTGCCTGATATCCCAGATACATAGTGTCCCATCCTGGCCACCTGTTCCCACTATATGCTGCTGGCTCGGATGTCTGTCTACACAGTGCAGAGGCACTCGTTCATCTGTGCTGAAAACCAAGAGAAGCATCCGGAAAGGAAAAAAAAAAAAACTAAGCAAACAATTAAAATAAGTTTAATTCTAAATGCAAATTTGCACAGCCATTGGAGCTCTAAGATAATGTAAGGTTTGGCAGTAGTGTGGAAATAACATTTTGATTCATGGAAGTTCAGAGGTAGGAACCAAAAATACAAATTAATTAATCCCTGTTGTAAGTTCAGATGGAAATATATTAAATACAATAGTCAAATATCCAATAGAAAATACAGAAGTCCTTCATCCTAAACATAAGGATGCATAACCTGTAATTATTAGCAGTAGTGTGTAAAAGGCATCATGGGAAAATTAGACAAGCATGCAACTATTATTTGATTTAGAGGAGCTGACAAGTTATTTCAATGGGATGCAAGTGGATTCGGCACAAGTACATTGGAACGCAAAGTTTATAAGGAGCACTCGAACTATTGATTGCCTTTATGGAAGAGATGATTCAGGTGCAGTTCAGACACACTTACGTAGGGAGAACTAACAAATACAAAGCTCCCCGAGTGACAAAAGAGGTACAAAGGAAACATAAAGCAAATCAAGACTGCTTATGTCCCGTAGGCGTGTAAATACCAGTGAGAACCAGGCTGATTACAAAAGGATCATAAGAGAAAGAGAAACTAAACATGCGAGACAAAGTAGGTGTATGAGAAAAGAATAACTGGCAACTCCCAAAATAAGAATCTAAAAATATAGCCATATAAATAGTAAAAGGATAGTATACGGAGGAGTGGAATGTATTTAGGAAAAAAATTGGAATTTGGACATGGATGCTGAGGATTTTATCACTAGAGGCATAGAGTATGAAAATAGGAATGCGTTGTCAAATCTTTATAAAACAGTGGTCTGACCTCAATTGGACGACTATGTTCACTTAACTTTATTATAGAAAAGATGTGAAAGCATCAGAGAGGGCCCAGGAAAGATTTGAGAATGGTCCCTTGCTTGAGGGACTATAATTACATGGATGGACGAGAGGGGCTAGAGCCGTTTTGTTTAAAGGACGAGAATGAGGGATTTATTGTAAGTATATAAAACGTTGAGGGGACAGAGTGGATAGTGCGGTATCTCTCCACTGGTGGAGGGGCCAAGGACTAGAGCTCATAGGTATAAGGGGAAAACAATTACCACTGACCAGTGGATTTTTTTTAAAAACAGCACATGGCTGGAATCTGAAAGGTATCATCTGCAAAGTGGTGGAGGCAGATTCTTAAAATGATCTGGATTCTTTCCACTCAAATCCTTTTTGGAACTTTGTATAATCTGTTGTGCAGTTCCATTAGTATTTATTTTAGGATTATAGATAAAAGTACTTTAAAGTTTCAACCATGCAGATCTTGCCTACGCAATTATAATTATCCAAGACGCCCAAACCTGCTGCACACTTGTACTTTACCATTATACTTCCTGCATAAGGTATAGGCTTAAGTGAATACATAATCGTTCAACTTACAAAGAAAATATCTGCAATGGTTTGTCTCCTGGTTGTCTGAAGTCCCAGATTTTCAACTGCCCAATAGAATTGACTGTCAAAATCTCTGTAGTTCGCAGAAACGTAATTGCATTGAGTGAACTGCTGTCAGCATTATCTGAAAAGAGAGGGAATAAGAAGATGAGATCTGGAAGCCAATTTCAAACAAACAAACAAACAAACAAACAGATGAAAAACTTGTCAACGCGATTTCTGTTCGACGATTAGTGTCTTGTGAGGCAGCTCTATTGCAAAACCCTGTTCTCACTTTGCAACATTAATTAATTTATCATGTACCAGCCATGTCTTAGTCAGCAGTGGCTGGTGTACTTGTTTTCAAGGACTTGAGCACATATCCTCCCAGCAGTCCCGAAAAATGACGGTGAAGGCAGGCCACTTCCCAAGTTCTCTCAGGCAGGGACAAACAAAACAATGCCATTATTTAAAGGCAAACAGATAAATCACTCTGGTATCCCTCTGTCAACACTTTCACTGTGCATTTTCTTAATGGTGCACGAGGCCACATTAAATAGAAAGTGACTGCTAAAAGTTTGTCTTGCCATGTTAGAAACAGTAGTTCTATAAACTCAATTTTTACTGGATTTACAAGCTGTCAACTTGAACAAGTTGGAAGTTTTGCAATTGACCGTTATATTGGGCATGTCATTCAAATTCTTCACCGCTATAAAATACAATTCCAGTTAATATATTATAAATTAATTCATTTCCCTGAATATCTGCACCTCTTTCCTAGCTTTAGACATTTGGAAACTACCCCACTGACCAAAAACCATGGACTTCAACTCCAATAGCCTAGAAGGCCAAAATCATTAAAAAAAGTACATCAGAAAACACAATCCAATATCTGCATATTAAATACAAAACAGAAAGCAGAGATCAGTGTTACATTACTACACTGCAGGAGATTCAAAACTGAAAGATTTACATAGATAATGAGTTGAGGTAGCTCTCACTAGTTACCAAACATAAAATGCGGAGATACATTTTCAAAAGGGCAATGTGAAAAATTAATGCTAACAGTTTACATTATTCATAAAATTAGTTCTGCAAATGCAGAATCTCATTGTGCAGCAAGTGAAGAAGATATTTAAAAAATGTTAAAATATTCTCTATTTTTACAAACTGCCTAGATTCCTTGAAGAGCCTGGATCAAAAATCAGACTAGAAAATACCTATGTACAGATGTCAATAAACAGGACGGGAACGTTCTAATCTTAAACTCCAGGCCAGATTTTAGTGCTGTGACAATTTATTTGGATTATATTATTGCAAAGAGCTTGGGATGTTTTAACTACATTAAAGTTGATATATCTACACATTCTTTAAAAATAATCCCACATCATTTAAAAAGCATTAAAAAGATACTTAGTCTCTTGAACTGGGTGTACCATTCAACTGGATCATAGCTCTTTTGAGAATCATCTCCACAGACTTGTATCTAGTGTGTAATCCCTCAAGCCAGAGGAAATAACCAACACTTTCCCAAGTTTGGTCTAATCAAGGCACTATACAACTGCAATAACACTTTCTAACTTTCCATCCCTTTTCATCCCCTGAGGAAGCACAATCTGCCACAGGCAATGATGGTCCAATTCTATACGGCCATCGTAGTCAGTCCTCACCTTCTCCATCATGGTCTGGTTTGGCTCAGCCACCAAGCATGACACCCGGAGGCTGCAGCGAATCGTCCGATCAGCTGAGAAGGTTATTGGCTGCTACCTTCCCTCTATTAACGAACTGTACACTGCAAAGGCCAGGAAGCGAGTGGGTAAGATCATCTCTGACCCCTCTCACCCTGGCCACAAACTCTTTGAATGACTTCCCTCTGGAAGGCGACTCCGGACTGTCAAAGCTGCCACAGCCAGACATAAAAACAGCTCAATAGCCAAAAATCTGTAGCCTCCTTTTGCTCTGGTATTTTGTTTGGTTCACATGTTTGATCAATGGTGCTTTATTATTAATGTTTAGTTTATGTGTCATTCGTAACTGTCACTGTACGTCACGTTGTCACGTGGGCGGAGCCCCAAAGCAAATTCCTTGTATGTGAATACGTGGCCAATAAACTTATTAATTCATTCATTAAATGTCAACATACCAATTGCTTTAGTTATATGCAACCCTTTATGTTCTCTTTCCAAATCTACTCAGTTTCTCTTCTGATAGCATTCATTTGTTTTGTTTTAAGCTATTAAAGATATTTGATGCTTTGATAGAGAAAACCCATTCACCATTGGTGGAACAATTTAAATTTGGGGATGATCATAAATTCAGATGAAGGAAGAGGAAGCTATGTGATTGAGTATGAAGTCCCCTCCCACAGAGGTGGTGACCCATGGAGGAGGAGCAAGCCTATTATAGATAAACACGTCCGCTGGTATCTGATGTTTCCTGCTCTGCATGGTTCTTTATTAAACTCAGCCTTACTTTCCTTCACCCACCTATGGTCCGCACCGGTTCGTTTAAGTCAGCTAGGAGATGATTGATTCGTCCATCCTCCCCAACGGTAACAATGTCAGGATAACTACAAACCAGGCTGGTGCAGGGGGCGCTGGTGTTCAAATGATAGTGGATATGGTCCCAGCGCCGGGAATGAGTAAGAGTCTGCAGGAGAGGCAAAGAGAAAACAAAATAGGAACTGGATCAGGATATCTGAAACAAGCACAACATTGACAGCGGAAACAATAACTGGACGGCACGGTGGCGCAGTGGTAGAGTTGCTGCCTTACAGCGCCAGAGACCCGGCTTCGATCCAGACTACGGGTGTTGTCTGTACGGAGTTTGCACATTCTCCCCGTGACCGCGTGGGTTTTCTCCGAGACCTTCAGTTTTCTCCCACATTCCAAAGACGTACAGGTCTGTAGGTTAATTGGCTTGGTACAATTGTCAATTGTGCCCAGTGTGTGAAGGATTGCGTTAGAGTACGGGGATCGCCGGTCGGTGCGGACCCGGTGCGCCAAAGGGCCCGTTTCTGTGCTGTGTCTCTAAACTAAACATTATAAAAACAAAATATGGAAGCACTGTGGAAATGTCATAATTTAAGCGTTATTACCTCGCTGTTGGGATGATGTTGGAATATATTCACACTTCCTGTAGACGAAGCTGTGACAATCCTCTCCTGGTCAAGAAACTACAAAAAGAAAGCAAACTGCTAATTTTGTATGTTAACAGTAGGATGTTATAACAGTAGAAAGTTAGCACAAAGTTACTGCAGCAAAGGGGATCAGGTGTTGTATAGAAACAAATATGCACAAAATGTAAAATTGAATATATAATCCCAACGGTCACTTGTTTTGAAAACCTAGAGGGATAGCAGTCATTCACAAGCCCAAATATTCCCTTTTTAAAAATAGGTAGTTTTTAAATTGAGAATCAAGACACAGGAAAATAGGGGAAGCACACCAGGTCCTCAAGCCTGCCCTGTCTTTCAACATGATCATGACTGATCTATGCTCGTGGTCTGTGCTAGTTCCCCATAATCTTCAAATCCTCAATCTTCCAAGTATTTAGCTATTTCCATCTGCATTTAATTGGGAGATATTTCAAATGGAGTCTAGTGCTGGGAGAATTAGATTTGCAGCAAAATCTATTATAAACTTGACCACTGCTTAGCAGTTACCTGTAAATCCATAACATCACCATCGTGGTTTATTTCACACTTGAGCTCAGGGTCCTCCACAAACAAGTGCTCTGTTTCAGTGTTATCACTGCCATATGCCTCCCAAAGGCATACTTTGTTCTGCTGCTTGGGGGGGGGAAAACATCATTAGCGAGGTTTCAATAAAGAAAAATTACTATTGCACATATTAATTCATTTACTCAGACTGTGGAATGATGATGACAAATTTGCTGGCCTTTGAGCGAGACAACACATCGAACTACACAATGTTGAGAACCTAAGAATTATATAGCTAAGTAGCCTGAAACACCATCATGCTAGTGACAGCACTTTAAAAAGTTGTTCAATCTGTACAAACCTATGCTCCGTCCCATATTGTGGCATTTAACAGGAGAGATTGAATGACATGACTGCAAACCAGAAAGGTATGTAAAAGGGACAGTTATGTAAAATTGTTGAATTCAATAATACCTTCCTCTTTTACAGGATCAAATGTCTCCCCATTCCCTTCCTCAAGGAAATAAAAACAACCAGAAAATAGGAGTACGCCATTTAATGCAATTATAGCTGATATTTTACCCCAACACCATATCTCCACTGTCCGCCCATACACCCTGATACATTGTGGCATTAGAAATTAAGCAATTTGGCTGCTGTGATTAAGAATAAGCGAGTTCAGTATTCTGAAAAACGCAAGGAATCATGGGATTTGGCAAAGGTCATTCACGATAAAGAAAAGGCGAACAAAGCGCTTGCTGTATAAACTGTGTATAAATCTTATCTTTATTCATAATTTATGTGTAAAAATATATTGAATTTGAGGAACGGGGCTGTAACAGCGAGAGAGAGGGGGCAGGTGCGAGAGGGAAACAGGGGGAGAGACATTCTCGAGACACTGGACCGGCGGACAGACATTCTCGGCTGCTGCGCGCACACACACACACACACACACACACACAGACCCGCGGCTCATCCACAGCCAGGATTGAATCCGGGTCCCCGGCGCCGCAAGTGCTGCCGAACCGCCACTTGACTGCCCCCACATGTTCCATCCCCCCGGGGCGGCCAGAGACGTCCGGGGCGACCCTGGACTGACGGGACACCACGTTGAAAGATTTGCTGCGACCGTACTGAGGCAGCAACTAGTTCCCAGAATGCTGGAACTCCTCGTGACCATGAAGGAGACTCACCAGAGATCACCAGCAAACATGTGACGCTCATGTGGCAGGCGCAGTTTCCTGCACTCGTCTAAAAAGTCGCCTGTGGGACAGGCCCTATAGCCATTCACGCGAGACCATGATCGCTGGTTATAGACATTTCCATTGCCAGAATTTTGTATGTAGTTTGTATTTAATCACCTCAAGACATTACGAACTAAGTTGACCTTATCTCTCTTCATACAAAATATCCACTCTTCCCACAAAATATCCACTCTTCCCAGGATTCAATCTGAACCTTCACTGCAATCCCTCTATGGCATATTTATGATTTATTAAGGTGATCAAAATGGTATCCTCTCCTCCGCTCCTGGACAGCCCTTCCCTCCTGCCAGGCCTCGCCAACCCTCACCTTTCACCCCCTAGGCAATCTGGCTGTCCACACTGGCTCAGGGACACTCCTCCCTCCACTAGTCCCAAAACTTCCATCTGCCCCACTGGATCCAAGACACCATTTGTCTCTAGACCCCTCACCCTGTCCTGTCTTCTCTTCCAATGGCCCACATCCACCACTCATCCCTCTACCCCACCAGTCCCAGGCTAGACCCACTCTCCGCGTCCCCACTTTTCTGTCCCTGCACTCCTCTGCCCCACCCCCCCAAGCCACCACATCTTGCCCCCTCCTCTTGCCCACTCCCCCCACTCCTCTTGCCCCCCCACTCCTCTTGCCCCCTCCCCCCCCCCACACTCCTCTTGCCCCCACCCCCTTGCCCCCCCCCCCACACTCCTCTTGCCCCCTCCCCCCCACACTCCTCTTGCCCCCTCCCCCCACCCCTCTTGCCCCCTCCCCCCACACTCCTCTTGCCCCCTCCCCCCACACTCCTCTTGCCCCCCTCCCCCCCCCCTTCCCCCCCCCACACTCCTCACTTGCCCCCCTCCCCCCCCACTGGCCCCCCCCCCCACACTCCTCTTGCCCCACTCCCCCCACACTCCTCTTGCCCCCTCCCCCACACTCCTCTTGCCCCACTCCCCCCACACTCCTCTTGCCCCCTCCCACACTCCTCTTGCCCCCCCTCCCCCCCCACACTCCTCTTGCCCCCTCCCCCCCCACACTCCTCTTGCCCCCCTCCCCACAACTCCTCCATGCTCCCGCGCCTCCCCTCCCCGCACCCCAACTCCTTTACGTCCCTACACCTCTCCCCCCAACTACTACATGTCCCCTGCCCACCCCCCCCCCCCCCCCTCTCCTCCGTCCCTTTGCCCTTCCTCCCGCCTTCCTCATCTTGCCCCTTCCCTCGCATAGCTTTCTGCGCAACCGCCCGCAGTCCCGCCTCCACGGTTCCTTTCCGACCCAAGCCAAGCTTGCGGAGTGCACGCACCTCGGCGTCCCAGGAGCCGGTGGCGATACTCTCCGGCGGCTGCAGCGCGGAGGCGGGCTCCGGCCGCCATCGGATGCGACTGATCTTCTGAGACACGAAGCGGCCGTACATGACTGCGTGCAGCGCTGACTTCCGGGAGGATGCCGGCCTCTTCCGGGAGGGCTCGCCGGCTGCAGTCGCCATGGTTACTGGGCAGAATATCTCCCCGAAAACGTCCCAACATGCTGTAAGTAACCTCCTTAACGATCGTCCGAGCAGGTTTCCTCCACGAGTGATGGCCTTGAGTGATTGCACTGCCTTTGCGTTCAAAGGATGTGTCCAGCACAATATTCAGCGACACGGAGACTGTTGCTCAGTCCGAGGGGTTGCCTTTCAAACCCTGTGTTCATCTGTGCCGCATCTTCCTTCTCAAATGCATTCAGAAGTTGCCACAGCATCCCTAGCCTGCCGGCCAAGTGTTTAGCCTTCCATCAACACCAATGCACCGCAACAGTACCCTCGCTACAAAACTTCCTCTTGAATTGAAAGTGACTTGGGACAACTTCCTGTTCCAGAAATTTATTGCAAAAATACAAACCTTTCTCATATTTTTTAGTTTCCTTTGTGTATTTAAGTACCAACGTGATTATATTAATGAGTGATTCGTGTTGAATGCAATATTCCTGTATTTAACAATGTTTTGCATCAGCCATGGCTCGTTGATAATGGCTGTAACAGAGACTTGAGCATATAATAATTTACTGAAATATAATCTAATGCTGAAATTTCAAAGATGTTAAATCAAAATGCTCTTTGATTTAAATACAGCATAGGAAAAGGCCCTTTGGCCCACAATGTCTATGCTGAACCCGATGCCAAGCTAAACAAATATCGTCTGCCTGCACATTATCCTTACCCCTCCATTCCCTGCATATTTATCCATATATCTGATCTAAAAGTCTCATAAACACCACTGTCATATCTGCCTGCACCATCACCACCCCAGGCAGTATGTTCCAGGCACCCACCACCCTCTGTCTAAAAAAACTTGACCCGAGCATATCCTTTAAACTGACAGAATAATAGTTTGGAGACATTCGAGACTGCAGATACTGGGATATTGAGCAAAAATAACGCTGGAGGTACTCAGTAAGCCAAGCAGCATATGTGGAGGGAATTAAACAGATGATGTGTGAGGTCGGGACCGTCCTCGGACTATTGTTTTCTATTATTCTATGATTTCTGTTTTCCTGTATTAAACAATCAACATTTTACTTCTAACAAGAAGGAGTTTAACCACGCACCCTCGATGTGTCATCGTGTGTCCTTCATCATTAACATCAGAGAGGCTGGGTGGGGGAGGGGGTGATGTGGTCACCATTGAGCATTTGGTGCCAATCACATAAATAGCATGGCTAGAGCAGGGTAGAAGCCAGGCAACTGCCTGATATCACAAGCCATTTCCAGCATCACTTTGAATTCATGAGTGTAATGGAATACTCTCCACTTGCTTGGACGAGTGTAGTACCAACACCATCTACAACAAAACATCCCATCAGCCACCCTTCACCATTTTCATCCCCTCCATCACTATTGCACTGTGGCTGCATTGTGCACCATTGACAAAATGCACTACAAATACTCTCTTAAGCATAATTTTCAAATTCAGGGAATGAGGAGAGGATTGACAATTTTCCATACCATTTGTTTTTGTACACATTTTTATTAGTAACTGATGATTTTTCTCAAAGTTTTTGATTTTTTTGTTGTTGATAGATATATATTTGCAAGTCAGTTTTCCTTTTGGACGTGCATTTTTATTGTTTGAATTTTGAAATTAAAATTTAATAAAATAAGGAATAAAATAAAATAAAAATAAAGATAATTGGAGATAAACCAACTAATTTGTTAAAACTTTATTTACAAGAATCTTTGATTTAAACCCTCTACACCATGCCTGCTTTATTAATATAAAGTTTTTAAGCTGCAGGTATTAAAAAGATGCAGAAAAATCTATGCATGATTTTAATTTCTTATGTTACAGCTATCTCTCTCCTTAATTGAAGGGTGACATTGAATTCCCATTGCACTTGTAACTGCGATTTTCGAACATGTGTGAATAGGGGTTGGACTACAATTGGACACCAATGTCTGTGTTCATCATGGAACCGGATTACTGAATTTCTTTGCTTTCCCAACATGCTTCCACATAAGGCAAAGAACAATTTTGTTTCTAATTAGGTAAGTTTAAACTATTGAAGTTGTTATTTGTTCCTGAATTTATTACGAATTGCTTAATTTTACAGGATTAAGAGAGATAGTTTCTTAAATTATTTAATGTGTAAAATTCTCCAGGTTAAAATTTGTTAGAATCATATCTTTTGGGCACTTATTCTTCATTTCAATGTTTTGTACTGTGCATTTTAATTGATTAGATTTATTTTGTTTCAGCGCAGGAGATAATTTTGAATTAATAGGTGTAAACCGATATGAGGTGTTTAATCAACACTAGAGAGACACGACGATTAGAACCAGTGCCGAAGAATCAATGCTACGGCTTCAGCTATTCACTGTCAACATATGAATTAGGGACTGAGATCTTTTGGCCCCTCAAGTCTTCAATGCCATTCCATATAATAATGGCTTATCTAATTATGACCTCAACATCCCATTTACCCACCATAATCCTACACTTGCCTGCTTAGCAAGTATTTAACTATTTATCTCTGCCTCGAAAATCCTGAAAACCTTAGCTTTCTTCAACCTTTGCAAAAGTGAGTTCCAAAAACTTGTAACTAACTATCTATGAGAAAAAAATGAGTCTTGTCCATGTATTAAATGGACAAACCCACGTTTTTAAATATGAATCCCGTCCCCAATTCAAGATTCTCCAATAGGATTAATCATTCTCTTGGGTCCACTTTGTTAGGACTACTAAGGATTGTGTATGTTTTAATGAAGTCCACTCTCATTTTGCAAAACTCCAGTAGTCTGCCCAACCTTGTCTGATAAGGCAACCTGCCCAAACCAGGTCCTGACTCGAAATGTCACCTGTCCATGTTCTCCAGAGATGCTGCCTGAGTTACTTTCCTAATTATTTGCAACCTGCATGCAGGTAATTTTTCTATAACATGTGTTTCTGCAACACAAATTGGACATATTGTGTTTGCTGATTTGAGCAACACATTTTTATTATGTTATTTTCTGCTGTAATTTTCAGATCGGGAAGTAGAAAGTCACATAAAAGATACTTTGCAGAAAAACAAGTCTTGGAAAATATCTACTTCCATGTAACTTCCCTGCACTATCAGATACTGTTGTTTCTTAAATACACAGTCAGTGAGTTTCACTGTAGGTAACCAGTGAAACTGACAAGCAGTAGCTTCTATTGACAATTGTGCAATGATATTTTATTAAATAATGTAGCATGCAGCCTTTTGTATTTTCAGCTTGCAATAACAAAAATTAACTGATAGCTATTGAAAAGACCATTATTTTGAAAGTCCTGTTGGAAAAATACTCTACCCCCTAACCCTATTTTTTACTGACACAATTCTGTCGATTATAACCTGATTTTCTATAATGCAGGATTTCTTAGGAATGCAACTATCACGTCTCTCACCATTTAGAATTATTGATGAACAAGATAGTATAATAGAGAGGTGTGAATCCAAGTTTGCCATTGGCAAAGGTGCAGTAAGTAGGAGACTGGAGCAAAAAGTTACAAACAAAAGAGAAATATAGCAATGGCATGATTCTAAGTCATTAATTTTGCATCAAAAATGATCATTTTGTTTTATTTAAATTCAGAGGCCATCCTGATCTGGTAGATGAAGTGAAGGGTCATTGATATAAAATGTTGAGTGTTCTTTCTCCTCAGATGTTGCCTGATCTGCTCAGAGTTTCTGGCATGGTCTACTTGTGTCCATGATGTGGTAGATGTAGTCATGTATAGTCTTTCCGCTGACTATGGTTAGCATGCAACAGAAATCTTTTCACTGTACCTTGGGACACGTGCCAATAAACTAAACTAAACTGCTTTGCTACAGCTGTACCACACCCTAATTACACTGCATTTGGAATTATGTGTTGAGCCTGGGTCTTACCTTCAAAAGCAAAAATTGACAGTCCATTGGAGTTCAAGATTTGTTCATATTTTCAATTATAAAGAATTAAGATTTTGATTTTAGTTTTCAGAAATATCAAATGTGTCTGAGCAATATATGTGGTAAAATTACTTTGAGGAAAAAGATGGATAAAAACATATATAAGAAGAAAGTTATGCTGATGGATTATACTCCAGATACAAGATAATTGGCATGGAAGACACACAGCAAGCACAGACCCAATGGGGTAGCTGGTTTGTTTCTTCATTGTAATTAAAAAAAAAATGTTTGGCAATTCAAGGAATTTTTCAGGTGATCTGTGTTTTTGTTAATGAATGTTACCATTTTGGAGTAGTTATTAGATTTTTGATAGGAAAGGGGTGTGTGGCTAATGCAGCGAAGTTGGTCAAGATTTCAACAGCCATGATCTAATTGAACAGTGGAATGGATTGTGGGACTGAATGGTCTGTTCCTTTTGCTGCATTGAAAGCAATAACGAGACAAGATTTTCACTAAGAGATTTGTTCATGTTTTTCATTACAGCTGCAAACTTGCCCTACATTTACAGTACAATGAGCAACAGAAGAAAATGTGCACCCCCTTCGCGGGTAGACGAGGAGGCAAAGAAAAGGCTGAGTTGGAACATGTGTGATGACTTGAAGCAGCTTCAACCACCTGCTGTAACGGATAGCAGCAACAATCCATTGGCTACAGGCTCAGGTTTCTCAGAATATAGAGATGCAGGGTCTCTCCTGGTGAGCAGTTTGAAACTGAATGAATCACCAAATGTCTCCAGCGTGACTGAGGATGAAGAGGGATCTTTTCTGTCAAGCAACTCTGCCCATCCCAGTCTCATCATCTCCCCATGTCATCAGGACAATGAATGGCGAGCGCAGCTAGATGAGTTCATCCTCCAACTTCCAGAAGGCCAAGTATTTCCAGATAATATTTTGTCCCTCTCTCTTTGTTTGTCAAAGACTAGTAATGATAGTCAGTTGCAAATCTCAGTCACTAAGGAAAGTGATGACTCTGAGAGTGATTGTCATGAAGAAGTGATTGGCTCTGTGAGAAGCTCATTCCCTTTTACAGTACTGGAGGATATATTGTGGCTTCAAAGAAAGCAAGTGCTCAGATTGTTCCAAAAGAATATTGAAGATTGTCAAACTTTGAAGGTATTCATCTTTCCAATATATTGTTAACTTTGATTTAACCATTAATCCTCCTGACTCGCTGTCTCTTTTTCCTCCTTTGCAGTTGTTTACTTCCTGCTTTTCTTGCACTGTAATCATATTGTGCAAAGGTTTTCTCTCCAATTACATAATAATAACGGAGGAAATTATGTCCTATCATACTGCAAAATGATTCTGGATTTTGTTAAATTGCTTGTGTATTCTGTAATTTGTTAAATCTTCTGGCCGGCAGTGCTGAAGTGATTACTCCATTTTTACAATCCTCCCTTAGCAGCTTGAGTGAGCTAGTCCCTCTCTATGTCTATAGTGCTGTGCTTTCATTGCCCTTGCTTGTCTTGAACGTGAGGGTAATATTGCCACCTATTGGGTTTATTTATTTTCCCCATTTGGCTAAAGTGCTAGAAACCTACTTGCTGAACACCTCCATTTCCTGGCACTGTCATAATGGTTGTAATATATTTTGCCCTATTAATGTAGTGCCATAGAGGAATGGCAAATGACATGGAATCAACTTGAAGGGAAAAGATTATTTGTAAAATTGTAGTTTTAATTTAACCCAAAAAATGGGGTTTAGCAATGGAAAGCGCAAAAAAAAGGTTTCATGCAGAATGAATGAAGTCTCTTGCTTTGAATGTCTCCATCAAAGCTTTGCTTATTCATCTCTTCTCAAAGGAAATCAAACATGATTTTTTTGTTACTTTATGAAGTGGAGCCCTTATCCTTTATAGCATTCTAGTAAATTTGTCTGCATCCGTTGCAAGGTCTTGACATCTTGCGATAGTGTAGTCCCCTGAATATTTAGTGAAGATCTGAGTTTAGAGTTTGTCTTTTGCCTTTCTTTTGCCAAATGTCCTAGTTGTCTATTTAAGCTTGACTTGTTTGTTTTACACTGTAGGTGGGTGTATATCTTCTTGAGTCTGGTTTAGGAAAACCAGTGGACCTGAGTGAAGGAAGCAGCAGAATGAAAAAGACAAATATGTTGATTCAGAAACTTATGGAATATTTTTATGACTTAGCTGCTCCAGGTACAATGTTCATTGTAAAAGGAAGATATAATTAAGGCAGCTTGAGAACTATTATAAAGAAAATATTTGCTGCTGCTAGAAATCTGAAATAAGCAGAAATTGTGAAAATACTCAGCAGGTCTTTTGATCCTTCCTTTCACGTTATCACTGACATCATAATTTATTCTTTCCCCATCAACGGACCTTTCTCATTAATTTGGAACATATTTAATCTAATTTTCTCCAGTTCCAATGCAGTTATGGATAAGAAACATTAATTCTGTATTCATTCTATAGATCAGGGGTGGGCAACCTATGGCCCCCGGGCCGAATGCGGCCTGTAACCCGAAATCAGCCGGCCCGCAGCGGCCGGGTGCCCCGAGTAGCGGCCGGGCGCCATGAGCAGCAGTGCCCCAAGCAGCGGCCGGGCTCTGGCTGTACCGCATCCTGCGCAAAGCCGCCGGCACGGCCGCGCACGTTCTGTGAACACGTTTAAGAAAGATTGCAGATGCTGGAAAAATTGAAGGTAGACAAAATTGCTGGCAAAACTCAGCGGGTGAGGCAGCATCTATGGAGCGAAGGAATAGGTGGCGGCTCAGGTGGAAACCCTTCTTCAGACTCAGACTGAACACTTGATTTGATGCCTGCCATCCGGGGCAGGATCCATGTGTACACGTGATAGATGTGGTCCGCCATCCGCTCACAGACATGCGTCCCGGCCCCTATGCAGAACAAGGTTGCCGACCCCTGTTATAGATGCTGTCTGTGCTGAGAATTACTAGCATTTTCTGTTTTATTTCCCATTTCAGCCATCCACTGTATTGTTTTTTTCAAATTTAATGTGGTTTATTGGTGGATAAATATTGTCCGGAATCTATAGACTAGCTCCTTGAGGAGCGTGAAAGGATCTTCTATATGCATCTTAGATGGAAAACCAGTTCTTTTTGTAAAATCCTTTATCTGTGTACTCCAGATCTTTGTTGCTGTTTTTCCTCCCACTCTTCTTCAAAGGAGCAACAGTGAGCTCATTTATTAGTTTACATCAATGTGCAAACGTTTAATTTAGATTACTCTTCAGTGTTCGTTATCCTAATTCCAAAAGTATGCTTACTAAGAAAGATTGTCATTGCAAAGAATGGAACATTGAAGAAAGAAAATGAAGAACTTTATTCACTAAAAAGAAAAATATCTGAAATTCACTGTAGGTTTATAAACCGTTAAATCTGTGTTCACCTCTTTTTGTGATAGACATTTTCTTAATGATTCTTAAACATGAATTCATCTTTTTTCTGTATCTTTTAATGCAGATGTACCTAACTTCGTTGAAGAAGCTAATAAAGAGCTAGAAAGGGAGAATGTAGAAGAGCTATATGACTTTGTACGTCATGCGCATCAGCAGGAAGTTCTCTGTAATGAGAAGGTTCAGCACACCCTGCTTGTTCCAACACTCAGACCATATCAGTGTCAGGCTGTCAATTGGATGCTGCAGAAAGAATATTACTTTGTTAATCCTCCCTCTGATGGTAAGTTTGAAATGGATGCTGCACAACACTGATGAAGACTAGATGAATCCACCTTATTGACCTGGAAACTCAATGTGGTAGAATTCCAAATTTGAATGATTGAGGAAAGGAGTTTATACTAGATTTATTAATGTCCAATACAAGGTCCGTAGTTTTTAATCTTCCTCTCAATTGGAAACATCTTCTATAATAGATCATTCCTCATCACTACATCACTATACTGTTATTGTGCAGAACACATAAGAACAAAAGAAAATAGGAGCAGGAATAGCTACATTCCTCAAGCCTGCCCAGAATTCAGTATGATCAGGTATGATTTATGTTGGCCACAACTCATCTTCTGTGCCAGTTGCCCATACCTCGCAGTCTTTCAAAAATTCATCTGTCTCCATTTAAATATTTTCAAGAATCCAATAGGGAATTTCAGAGATTCATTAACCTTGCGAAAATAACTTTGTACACCTCTCTGATTTCAATTACTGGCTCCTTATCTCGCAAATGTGGTCCCTCGTCCAACACTTTCAGACTTGTGATAACGTGCTTTTTAATGCCTCCTCATTCTTCTGAGCTCCATAGAATGCAGACCCCAACTTGTTCAGCCTTTCTCACCATCAGCTTCATTGAGTGTCAGCCTGTTTCAATTTGATTGTATTTTGTCTGAGACATTTGAATGGTAATTGTAAAGCAATAAAATTAAGGAGGGTAAGGGAGTGCATGTGCACACATTGAAACTGCTTAAGTGGAAAGCAGAAGGTAATGACAGGGATGAAGTGATTTTGACATAAGACAAACGGAGCTATAATGATCATCAACCAGTGAAGTGCCATGGAGAAACTGCAAATTTGTGATGTCTGTGGTAAATCTGGTAAAGTACTAGAAATAGGAAGGACAGGCCAGGTGGACGTAACAACCATTTCCCAGAAGTTTCCTGAGGCTTGCACTACGCTTCACTGGAGTACTAGAAAGTCAAAGGCAGACTCGAGGCAATACACCTTACCATATGTCTTTGATACTACCAGAGTATGCACCATTGGAATTGGGATAGAAAATTATTCCAAGGTGTAAAAGGGCTATGGGTGATCTCAAGAATCTGCATGTTGTCGTCTGGGCTCAATAAGCCCTCAATGTCTGTCACTCAAATAGGAACTAAATTGCGTTAAGGATGGTCAGCTTCTAGTGACTGACCTTATTGCCTTTCTGTAATGCACTTAAAGTACATACAACACCAGTAAACGAGTGAGCAAAAGATGCACATTCACCTGCCTGAGTAACTGTGTGTGCAGTATTGCAAGCTTAATATGGAAAGGTTGAATCTGTGAATTTCTGGATATAATAGTGGAAGTGAGAACACCCATGGGTTGTAATGTATTTGTATTTTGCCATGCAGCTCTATCAGTATATGATGTGGATTAAAAACATGCAATTGTTTCCATGCAGAAATTACCCTGCACTTGTTATGGAGGGAATTCACCACTAAAGATGAGAATAAATTATATTACAACCCCTACACTGGCTGGTGAGTATATTTTTGGTCCTTTGGATATAGTTTGAAGCTAAATGTCATTGCTTTGGATTGTTGGTAGTTGAGATAGTCAGAGTTCTTTTGTGGGCTTTTTTACAGTAATAAATTTATTACGGATAGTATTTCATATTAAGATTAGGGTTCAGATGGGGCTTCACTGCGTCCTACTTCTTAATGCCTTCAGTGACAATGTTGCACTTTATTGCACTCTGCCTGTATTTCTGTTATATTCTCTATCCAGAACCCCGAGGCTTAATCTACACTGCAATTCTGAAAGTTAGCTGCACTCTCAGAGTGGAGCTAACTCTCAGATGAAACCTTATATTAAGCCACTTTCTGAGCTCTCAGAGGCAAGTGGAAAAACATTTAGGACAATTGCCTCACAGGTCTGGGGCCCGGGTTTGAGCCTGACGTTAGATTCTGTATGTGTAGAGTTTGCATGTTCTCTTGTAGAAACCAGTAGATGCTGGTTTACCCAAAAGGAAATCAAGTGCTAGAGTAACCCAGCAGATCAGGCTATATATGTTCTCTTTGGAGAACATGTATAGGTGATGTTTCAAGTCAAAACCCTTCTTCAGACTGATTATTGGGGGGGGGGGGGGGGGGGGGGGGGGGGGGGGGGGGGGGAGAAAACTGGGAGAGAGAAGAGGCAGGACAAAAAGCATGGTAGACTTCCTCTAAATTTTCCGTTGATCAGTATTTTGACAGGGAGCCAAGAGGGTTATTGCAATTTCATATTTTACAATTTCTTTGGTAATTTATCATGTCAGTGAAACGGTCTCCGCTAATCTTTGTGCTTCTTTGCTGCATTTAATTACCTGCACTTTATTAATAGTGATGAATCTGATCTTTCTAATAAGTGCTTCATAGAAACTAGAAACATAGAAATTAGGTGCCCATTCCTTCGCCTCAGCCATTCTAATCCAAAAAAATCTGCCTTCCTCTCCATACCCTCTGATCCCTTAGCCACAAGCCACATCCAACTCACTCTTAAATATAGCCAATGAACTGGCCTCACTACCCTCTGTGGCAGAGAGTTCCAGAGACACCAGAAGAAAGTCTTTCTCATCTCGGTCTTAAAGGATTTCCCCCTTAAGCACCCCTGTCCTGGAGTTCCCCCATCGGGAACAATCTTCCTGCATTTAGCCTGTCCAACCCCTTAAGAATTTTGTAAGGATTCCAGAAGTATAAACCCATCCAGTCCTTTCTTTAAAGACAGTCCATCCCAGGAATCAGTCTGGTGGGAACCTTCTCTGCACTCCCTCTACAATAATGTCCTTCCTCAGATTTGGAGACCAAAACTGCACGCAATACTCCAGGTGTATCCAAGACCCTGTACAACTGAAGTAGTGCTCCTGTACTCAAATCCTTTTGCTATAGCTAACATACCATTTTTTCACTGCTGTTGCACCTGCATGTGACACACCCAGGTCTCGCTGCACTAATTACCATTTAAATTAGTTTTTGCCACCAAAGTGATAACCTCACTATCCACATTATACTGCATCTGCCAAACATTTGGCCTATCCCACCTTGCAGAGCGAAACACTGAGCTTAGTGTCACAAACTTGGAGATATTGCCTTCAATTCCCTCATCCAGATCATATGTAAATAGTGGGGTCCCCAGCACTGAGCCCTGCGGTACTAGTTTTGCCATTGTGAAAAGGACCCAACTCTTTGCTTCCTGTTTGCCAGCCAGTTCTCTATCCACATCAATACTGAACCCCTAATAAACTTTAATGTCTCTTATGTGGGACCTTGTCGAAAGCCTTCTCCAGTCCACTGTCCACGCTACTGTTACATCTTTCCACTGACTTACCTCCATGCTGACTTTGTCCAATGAATGTGCTGCTACCCATTAATAACTGACTCTAGCAGTTTCCCCACTACCCTAACTGGTCTGTAATTAAAAAGAGGGGTTACATTTGCTACCCGCCAATCCTCAGGAACTACTCCAGAATCTAAAGAGTTTTGAAAGATTATCACTAATGCATCCACTATTTCCTGAGCTGTTGATTAGTGCAGATTCAGAGATAAGCAGATTTGACCTGACATCCAAATTCACCAACAATTTTTAAAGCTGCTTACAATAATATTGATAAAATGTTTCAAACATTCGTTAATGACAGGATCATAAGTTTAATTATGGGTCACGTTAAATCACTTTGGACATCCCGAGGATTTCAAAGGTTTAATTTTTTTTCCTTTTCGCTTTCACTTTCTCTCCCACTCTCTTAAACACCATCATTTTCTTAGTTTTTATTTACAGCCTTTGCTCTCATCCATCTGTGCATCAGGTGACTTCTCTCAATCGTTACCATTGCTGTTTTTTTAATTTCAATTTTATATATTTTTAGTTTGTTTTTTGACCTCTAGTCTAATCAACTAAAAGACAATCGAGAAGAAAACAGATATATAGATGTTGCTCATCTTACTGAATCTCCTTTTGTTGGGAATCTTGTCCTTTTGGATCCCAATTAATCTCAGATAGTCCAGCTAAGGTGAATTAACCGGGATGTTCTTTCCAAGTCACAAAGTCTAATTATTATTGCAACCTAAAACGGAAGAGCACAATTGAATCCAAAGGCAGTTTCCAAAGCCAAAGTAAAATCTCAGATAATTTCCAATTGATCTCTGACTATGTGCGTTTATTCAAATTAGAATACAGGTTTGATATATAAGAAACTGATTCAGATAACATTGCCAGACATAGGACAATACCTTCTTTATTGCATGATATAGTGCTTCTGACTATATTGAACATAACCTTGGACTATTATTGACTTTATGATCAAAGAAATGCTGTATTTCTCACATGCTACTTTTTTACTCTAAAATGTTTTTAGCATCATCCGTGACTGCCCTCTATCAAGTACTGAATGGCCTGGTGGAATCCTGGCAGACGAGATGGGTCTGGGTAAAACAGTGGAGATGCTGGCACTAATATTGACACATAGGTGTAAAGATGTCAAGCAAGCCACACTATCATTCCCAGAGGTACATTCCATCATTTAAACTTCCAAGGGATGTTAGGTTTGATAATCCTGGAGCCTGCAGTCATTAAAGATTAGTCTCCTCCCAATTGCAATAAACAAACTTCCAGGTTTGATCAGTGTTAGGAGTACTACCAGACGTATAACCGATTTACTATAGTTGTGTTGAAAGGCAAACATGATTTGTAAAGTTCTATAAAAAAACATTGGGATCTGAAAAAGTTTAATAATCTCTAACAATGTCTATGAATTTTAGTGCATCCTAAATTGATAATTTGAATAATGGAATGATGGGTCCCATTGCATCAGATTTCAGTTGTGATTTCTCAGATATGGAATTTCCTCAGCACATCTTGCACAAAAGGTAGATGAGCAATTTGCCTGATGTGTCAGCTGCTTGGTATTTGACAATTCATATTATAGCAATCTGGCAGTCATGTTGTCATGCTGGTTGATTAGTGGCTGTGTCTCACCAGATTCAGGAGTATAAGCAGATTCACCATGTTCCGAATGACCTGACATCCAAATTCACCCACATATTTTTAAAGCATTTTTTATGCTTGCAATAATATTGATAAAATGTTTCAAACTATGGTATTCGTTAATGACAGGATCATTAGTTTAATTATGGGTCATGTTATGGTGAATATTCAATGAAATGAAAGAAATATAACAAAATGTATATAAAACAATACAATATGGATACTATAAAAAATGTATATAACTCTCCCGCTTTCAGCGGGAGATCTCCCGCGAAAGGCCATTTTCGCAAAATCTCCCGCTCTCCCGCTATATAGCACCAGAGAGCATCTAGAACCCTAGAGCTTCCAGGGCCCTTAGCGGGCCCTGGACCCCGGCCGCAAGGACCTTCGCAACAAAGTCTCCATAGAAGAATTCTCCAGATCAGAAGGTGCTTGGGGTTGGAGTCTCTGTGACAGGTGATTAAGATTGGAAATAAATTATTGCAGTCAAACCTTCACTGATCGTGTTCCTATATTACTAGGGAAAATCAACAAACTACTACATCCCACCTTCAGTGCCAACCGCCTCTTGCAGAACAAGTGCGAAGAAAAATCAAATCAAATCCAAGGAAAAGGTGACCTATCCCAGTAAGTACACACATGATATCAATCATGTAGCAGATTGATAATGAAAGCCTCTGGTGAGATGCCTACTCATTGACTGTAAATCAGACATGGGAGGCACAATATGCATCATCTGTTGCCAGTTTATTGCAATGGACAGAAAATTTGAAACAGTACTGGTGGAGTTTACCATGCCTAAATAGTCGTGGAGTCTTATAGCATAGAAATAGGCCCTTTGGCACAACTCGTCCATGCCCACTAAGATGCCCCATTTAGGCCAGTCTCATTTGCCCGTGCTTGGTCCATATCCCTCCAAACTTTTCCTATCCAGGTATCTGTCCAAAGGTCTTTTAAATGCTGATATAGTACCTGCCTCAACTACCTCCTTTGGCAAAACCACTTCTTCTGCTTCTTACTAGCAAATATTTCCTCTGTTGTTTGGGCTAGAATATTGGCTATCTTTAACACAACTGGTCAGGTATAATGAAGATTTTGTGGAATGCCTTGCCTCTATCTGAGATTTCCTCCAACCATTGAAACTGACCTGAAGCCCTCTTCATTCACAATTGGGACCAAACCTGATTGCATTCTTTCTCTAAATATGAACAAAACAGTGAAAGTGATTGACCTTAATGTCAAGGCAGTATATAGTGGGATATAAGAGAACAGGAGTAAGATTGGCCAGTCAATATCAAGGAGAAAAGGCAGAACTAGGTAAAGTCATATCTAGCACAAGAGAAAATACTTGTGATTTTTGTAGTTCATAAGTGATAGGAGCAGAATTAGGCCATTCACGACCCATTAAATCTACTCCGCCATTCAATCATGGCTGATCAATCTCTCCCTCTGAACCCCATTCTCCTGCATTCTCTCCATAACCCCTGAAACCTGTACTAATCAAGAATCTATCTATCTTAAAAATATCCATTGACTTAGCCTTCACAGCCTTCTGTGGCAAAGAATTCCACAGATTCCCCATCCCAGGACTTGATGCAGAGGTTTATGAAGATTGTATCCCGGTATCAACTAATTTCATCTGCTCTTAAATTACTTTACATCCATGATTGTAGACACAAGGAAATGCAGATGCTGGCTTACAAAAATAACATGCAAGTGCACGTGGCAAAACGTTTAACTTGAAGAAATTCAAAGGAGATGTTTTTGAGGATGAGGACAAATTTCGCCAGGCTGATGAGTGTTAGTAGAGGGAACAGAGACCTAATCAGTTTCCCTCTACAAACACTATCTAACACCTGGCAGACATTTCTCCTTTAATGATCTTAACCTCCGTTTTTCTGAAACTTTATAGGATCTCAAAACATCTGAATCCCATCTCTCTTTGGACATACATATTTTCAGGATTCTAAACTCGTGATGTTTCTTGGTTTCCTATATCTTAGCTTCCACCTCTTTCAGCCGAACACTCTTGCACAGTGGTTCTGTGGCAGTTACGTAAACACTCTGAAATTATGGCTTTTTTCCAGTTGTGTTGGAAAGAACCATTCAAATCAAACAACAACTTGTGTTAACTTTACAAAGTTTGGTGCCTCTCAGAATTAATGTCAAACAAATATTTGGCAGTAAGACGTATATGGAAATATAGGGGCTAATGTCTAAAAGCTTTATCAGAGATGGCATTAAGGGTGTCTTGATGAAGAAAGTGGTGAGATTATAGGGGGCATTTGGACAGAAATTTCAAGTGGTTGAGACCAGACGAAGGATGAGATCATGGAGGGATAAGAAACCAATGAAGATAAAACTGGGAACAATTGAAAGATTGACTCGAAAGCTGAATTAATGGTTGTATAATTGATCACAATTCTTTTATTTTATATACAGGTCTTCGTGTGATGCTAATTACTGCTATAAAGGAAGTGAATGTACGGAAGTCAACCTCAGTCAGTGCAATTTATAAATACATCACCGCTACCTACAAGTATGACATTCAGCGGAATCGCCATCTCATCAAGAAAACCTTAGCCAAACTTATTGCAGAGAAATTGATCAAACAGGTCAAAGGTCATGGCTTAGCAGGTTCCTTTATTATTGGAAAGAATTACAAGGAACAAATAAAAAGAAAGGGAATGGAAAAGCAGGTATTAACTGTTCCGTCTTGCTGAAATTTTTTTTTTTCAAGTCCTGTTTACTTCCACAGTAATTTCTTCTATCAAATTATATTCACTTGTAAGGGGAGTTACTGTTCATTTATTACAGTTGATCTTTTTATCATGGAACACGGGAATAATAATTTCCTTCAAGATTGTGCTAGTTGTTCTGTCTGAGCTTTCAAATTTCAGTAGTAGAAGAACGCGCCCTCAGGTTAATATTAAAATGTTCTTTGCATTTCGAAATCAAAAGAAGCAGTATGGAATTTTACATGAAATGAATATCAGTAGTGTAAGGTATGATCCTCAAAGAGAAATAATAGTTTGCTCGAAAGGAAGGCCGATACTCATGGTCCAGTTGGCCTGTGGTGGTGTGAGAGAAACCAGCCCCAACAAGGTACGGGTCAGTTCACTTAAAACAAAAACAGCATCTCCTTTGTCAGGATGACAATGTTGGTGTTTTCATTACAGTATGGAGTATATCCGAGGACTTTGTGGGAAACTAGAGAGGAAATTGCAGGAGCCCTTGTTGAAATTTATGAGTCGTCGTTAAATACAGGAGAAGTGCCAGAGGATTGGAGGGTGGCAACTGTTGTGCCTCTTTTCAAGAAAGGCTGCAGGAAAAATGCTGGGAATTATAGGCCGGTGAGCTTAACATCTGTAGTTGGTAAGTTGTTGGAGATTATTCTGAGGGATAGTTTATACAGGTATTTGAATGGGCAAGGGCTGATTATGGATAGTCAGCATGGTTTTGTACGTGGGATGTCGTGTCTCACAAATCTGATTGATTTTTTTTAAGACGTGAGCAAAAAGGTTGATGAATGCAGAGCTGTAGATGTTGTATAAGTGGACTTTAGTAAGGCGTTCAACAAGGTGCCGCATGATAGGCTGCTCTGGAAGGTTAGATCTCATGGGATCCAAGGAGAGATGGCTGAATGGACAGAAAATTGGCTCCATGGAAGGAATCAGAGGGTGATGGTAGAAGGTTGCTTCTCAGAATGGAGGCCTGTGACTAGTGGTGTGCCATAGGATTTGGTGCTGGGCCCGTTATTGTTTGGAATCTACATCAATGATTTGGATGAGAACATACAGGGCAAGATTAGCAAGTTTGCTGATGATACAAAAGTTAGTGGTTTTGAAGACAGTGAAGATGGTTGTGAACGATTGCAGCAGGATCTGGATCGATTGGCCAGGTGGGCGGAGGAATGGTTGATGGAATTTATTACAGAGAAGTGTGAGATGTTGCATTTTGGGACGTTGAACAAGTACAGGACCCACACAGTAAATGGTAGGCCTCTGGGTAGTGTTGTAGAACAGAGGGATCTAGGAGTACAGGTGCATGGTTCCATGAAGGTCGAGTCGCAGGTAGATAAGGGGTCAAAAAGGCTTTTGGCACTTTAGCCTTCATCAGTCAGAGTATTGAGTATAGAAGTTGGGAGGTCATGTTGTAGTTGTATAAGATGTTGCTGAGACTGCATTTAGAATATTGTGTTCAGTTCTGGGCACCATGTTACAGGAAAGATATTGTCAAGCTTGAAAGGGTTCTAGAAAAGATTTACGAGGATGTTGCCAGGACTAGAGGGTGTGAGTTATAGGGAGAGGTTGAATAGGCTGGGTCTCTATTCCATGGAGTGTAGGAGGATGAGGGGAGATCTTATAGAAGTATACAAAATCATGAGAGGAATAGATCGGTTAGATGCACAGTTTTTTACCCAGAGTATGGGAATCAAGGACCAGAGGACATAGATTCAAGGTGAAGGGGAAAAGATTTAATAGGAATCAGAGGGGTAACTTTTTCACACACAGAGTGGTGCTTGTATGGAACTAGCTGCCAGAGGAGGTAGTTGAGGCTGGGACTATCCCATCGTTTAAAAAACAGTTGCACAGGTAGATGGATAGAACAGGTTTGGAGGGTTATGGACTAAGCGCAGGCAAGTAGGACTAGGGTAGCTGGGACACTGTATTACCCTATGACTATGACTAATGGAGTGTTGGAAGTTCAAAGGATTTAAATGACAGTTTAATACATAGGATGATTGAGATGTTTGAAGTCACATTGGCAGTATGTAATGAAAAGATAAAGAGAGACTGAGAGGCCATAGGGAAAGGTCCATGTGGTGCAGGTATTTTAAATATATATTTATTATGTTGTTAATGCTGCCCTTTACTATCCATCTATAATCGTCCTTGAACTGAGGACCAGTTAAGAGTCAAGTGCATTATCAAGTATGAAGTCACATATATGTCAAACTGGAGAAGATGACTGATTTTCCTAAGTGAAGAGTATGAGTGAACTAGGTGGGTTTTTAAGAGTATCCAGCATTAATGATAGTAGCCTTTTATTGCATTTGTATTTAATAACTGTAATGGCTTCAAGCTTTTGTCTCAGGATGAGTGTTTTAAACCCAGAATGAGGGGGCATAAAATGTCACAGAATTACAGTAAGGGATTTAAAAAAAATCTTTAAACAGGATGTTATAAGGCTATAGTATTCATTTCCATAATCAGTGGTTGATGCAGAAACAATATAAAGACTGAGGATTAGATTGGATAAATATATTGAGGAACAGAAGAGAGGAATGGGAATAGAATAGATAAACGTAATGAGGATTTCTTTTGCAAGAAGTTTAATTGTGAAAAACATTTCAGCAGAATGTTCTAACTTCTATGTATGAAACATGTTGATTGTGCACTATTTTACAATACCATATTATTTTTGCTTACAAGGTCAGCCTTGGGAAAAACACCATGTCTATTGTCCTAAATATCGGCCAGGAGATAAAAACAGAAGAAGCAGATCCAACTTTGAATACTGCAGACACTGGCAAACCACTAGTAAATGATTCACTTGAGTGCCTCTTGGAAAATGAAAATAATTGTAACGAAACGGAGCCATGTAAAATGCAGTACAACCACCAGAACTATCACAGGAATTTGATCCAAAACTGGAGGAAATTCACCACAGGTTAGATTTTCTGTCACCTGGCCAAGAGATTGTAGAAAATAAAGAGATTGGTGAAATAAGAAAAAGTTGCTTTACCTCGGTAACGCTGCCTGTGGATGATAACAGTCTCCCAAATGTCCTCCAGGGAGATTCTCAAGAAGACGGGAGTACGACACATTCGGCTAAAATGGCTTCTCCCTACAGCAAGTCAAAGTGTCATTTTGAGTGCATATGTGGTGAAAGCGGACTGACTGATTATAAAGCACGCGTGCAGTGCTTGAAGTGCGATTTGTGGCAGCATGCCACTTGTGTTAATTACAAGGAAGATGACTTAAAGATCAGGCCATTCTACTGCCCTCACTGCCTGGTCACTATGAAACCTGTGTCCACATCTGCAACCCTCATTATCTCTCCTAGTTCCATCTGCCACCAATGGGTGGATGAAATCAACAGACACGTGAGATCATCTTCCATTTCCATTCTGGTAAGGAAAACTATAGAAAGATGGAACTCAAGATTGTGCAAATTTCTAAAACATAGTTTGCATAAACATTTACCACTCCTTTGTTCTTTTTCGCTCATTCCTAGCACCAGCCCCTTCTGTTGTGGATCTGTTACCACACCTAAATGACTAGAGAGAATGAATGTGCTTGCTTTGGAACCAATTGCCAGATATAGACACAAAATGCTGGAGTAACTCAGCAGGTCAGGTAGCATCTCTGGAGTAAATGGATAGGTGATGTTTCAGCTCGGGACCTTTCTTCAGATCAGAACCAATTGCCAGATTGGTGTAGGTGAAAAAAAATGGGCATCCAAAACCTATGGCTTAAACTGACCAAAGGAATAGGAAATGTTCAGCTGCTGAGTTCTTCCAGCATTTTGTGCTTTGCTCAAGATCCTTCATCTGCAGTTCCTTGTATCTTCATTAACAAATCCAGTTTCCATCATTTGTCCTCCACAGGTGTACCAAGGTGTGAAGAAACATGGTTTTATACAACCTCATGCACTAGCAGGGTATGAGATAGTCATCACGACATATGATGTACTTCGAACAGAGCTGAATTACGTTGACATACCTCATAGTAACAGTGATGATGGACGTCGATTACGCAAAGAGAAGCGCTACATGGCCATTCCAAGTCCGCTGGTTGCGGTGGAGTGGTGGAGGATCTGTCTAGATGAGGCTCAAATGGTTGAATGTGCCACAGCAAAGGTAAGGCTACAGAATCCAAAATATCTATTGGCAAGAATTACATCGAAAATATATAAGGTAGACAGAAATGCTGGAGAAACTCAGCGGGTGAGGCAGCATCTATGGAGCGAAGGAATAGGCGACGTTTTGGGTCGAGACCCTTCTCCAAAATATATAATGTCACTGTTTGCCATTGCATTCCTGATGAAGATATTGGTGTTTTGTACACCTTCTGTATTACTAGTTTTAAGAATAAGGTGGGAATAGTTACTAAGATCAAAGCAGATCTTTATGTCATTTGATGTCATGATTTTGTCGAAGGACAGTATGATCTATCCCTGATTACATTTCTTATATTCTGAGGTCCCTTTTTCTTGAATGTAAGGCATTTTTTAGTGTGAAGTTTTTGAAATGAACAAACCCAGATACAGTGTGGGAAGGAACTGCAGATGCTGGCTGACACTGAAGATAGACACAAAATGCTGGAAGTAACTCAGTGGGACGGGCAGCATCTCTGGATAGAAGGAATGGGTGACATTCAGAGTCTGAAGAAGGGTCTCGACGTGAACTGTCACCCATTTCTTCAACCCAGAAATGTTGCCTGTCCCGCTGAGTTACTCCAGCATTTTGTGTCTAAACTCAGCTACAGTATCTCCCCTTTTGGAAATGAAGATTTGTCATACTCAGTTCCTCTTTCTGCTTTTTGTTTATTTTCCTTGCAGGCTGCAGAAATGTGTCTGCGACTAAGTGCCGTCAATCGTTGGTGTATCACAGGAACACCTGTCCAAAGAGGCTTAGAAGGTATAGTTTTTTTGTGATAGTTCTTTCCTATTTATTTTATTAAATGGAATTATATTGGAGATAAGAGGTTGTATTTTGCAAATGGTTACTTTTTACTCACACTCTCTGTGTGAAAAAAGAGAATCCGAGTGGTTATTCTTGATCTTAAGAATATCCGCAGAACCCAGTTAATTAATTGTTTATGAGAATGCTTATAGAAACATAGAAAACATAGTAAATAGTGCAATGTATTGGTGGCCAGGTTCGTTGCATCTCCCCTTTTCCTAATTTGCCATTCAGATAATAGTTTAACCTGGACTGCACATGCCTATCCAAGTCACCTTGCAGCCTCCTAACCTATTACCCCCTAGCTTAGTGTCATTCGCAAACTTGGAGATGTTGCATTCAATTTCCTCGTCCAAATCATTAATATATATTGTAAATAGCTGGGGTCCCAGCACTGAGCCTTGCGGTACCCCACTAGTCACTGCCTGCCATTCTGAAAAGGACCCGTTTACTCCTACCCTTTGCTTCCTGTCTGATTATAATTAGGTATTTGTGGAAATTAAAATGATATATCATGAACAAGTGATGAAATCAGGGTTATGAAAGGTTTTGTCGTGCAAAGGGTTAGGAGACTGAAAAATGTATTCTCAACAGGACGTGCCTTTGAAGAAGTTCAGTCATGTAAATTTGATATAAGTTAATTCTTGATAAGTAATTATCATCAACGTTTATTGGAAGCTGTAAGATGACTTAAGCCGATGACTAAAGTGACTGATGTGGGAGGCTCTGTAAGTGTCCCAGGTGATCCCGTTCTGAAGTTTGTGCTCGAGTTCAACAGGTAAAGATTGTTTATGTGAAGATCTGACTCTCACCAAGAATGCAGCACCGCCGCTGAGAGACTCCCTTGCCCTTGGTACAGAGGAGGTCGCATACCATCCTGGAATCATGACTGCGGCCACAGAAATGCAAATGTGGCTTCGCACCCCCCCTCCCCCACTGACCCTTTCACCATTACCCTCCTGTCCTTTCCACCCACAACCTATATTGCTATCATTTAATCTCTACCACTAAAGTTGCCTAGCATTAATGCACTTTTCTCATTTCTCATCAAATCCTATCCTTTCCATTCCAGGGTCTTCCCAACAGTGCTGGACTGGCATTTTCTGTCAAGCCATTATTAGCAATTTTGCAGATGTCACAAAAGTGGGTGGCATCATAGATGGCAAATATGATTATCAAAAATTACACCAGGACTTGATCGGTTGGGCAGATGGGCTAAGGAATGGCTAATGAAGCTTAATACAGATAAGTGTGAGGTGCTGCATTTTGGGAAGTCAAATCAGGGCTGGACCTTCATAGTGAATGGCAGGGCTCTGGGGAGTGTTGCTGAGCAAAGAGATCTAGGAGTCTAGGTACATAGTTCCTTGAAGGGAGCATCACAGGTATATAGGGTGGTCATTAGCCTACTTCAGAGAGTATTTAATATAGAAGTTGTTACAGTTGTACAAGGCATTGGTAAGGCTACAGCCACATTTGAAGTATTTTGTTCAGTTTTGGTCATCTTGATATAGGAAAAACGTTGTTAGAACTGGAAACGGGTACAGAGAAGATTTACAAGGATTTTGCCTGGGCTCGAAAGCTTGAACTATAGGGAGAGGTTGGGCAGGCTATGACTTTATTCCTTAGAGAGCAGGAGGATGAGGGGTGATCTTATGGAGGTGTATAAAATCGTGATGGGGAATAGATAGGGTAAATGCACAGTCTTTTACTCTTAGGGGAATGAAGAACCAGAGGACATAGGTTTAAGGTGAGAGGGGAAAGATTTAATAGGAACCTGAGGGACAACTTTTTTAACTCAAAAGGATGGTGGGTATATGGAACAAGCTGCCAGAAGAGGTACTTGAGGCAGGTATTATCACAACTTTTAAAAGACAATTGGACAGGGACATGGATAAGATAGGCTAAGAAGGATATGGGCCAAATGTAGGCAGGAGGGACTAGTGTAGTTGGGGCATGTTGGTTGGTATGGGGAAGTTGGGCCGAAGGGCCTGTTTCCACATTGCATGACTCTATAAGTCCTTAGGTACTTCAATGATTGTTTGTATGTTACTTTGGAAATGTTCCTTTGCTTATCTTTAAATCAATTACTATTTATTTTGGTATATGCAGTGGTGAATTAATGTAGTGTGTAAATCGACTTTTGTTCACTTTCTGTCTTCCAGAACACATTTTGACATGGCTGATGTATTTCTTTATCTTTCCTTAGACTTGTATGGATTAATACTGTTTCTAGGTGTCGACCCATATTGGGTTAAACACTGGTGGGACCAACTCTTATACCAACCTTACTGCAGAAAGAATCCTATTCCGATCTACACACTCATAGCGAAAATCATGTGGAGAACAGCAAAAAAAGATGTTCTTGATCAGGTATATCTAGCCATGTGGATGTGAGCAAGAAATATATTAAGTTGGGGGTGAGGGAACAGTTTTGAGAGGATTCACATCATCAATTTTGGAGGCTGTAAGCTGTTTAGCCCTCTGACCCAATGTAAAAATGCAGGTAACCACCACTACCTGGTGCTCTCCATGTAGAACATGCCCTTTTGCAACAACAGGAATTGTTGTTGTGCAGGCCATTTCCTTCAACATGTGGTGCCCTTATATATGCCTCTTTTGGTTATCCAACAGGATGACCTATGTAATGGTCTCCTTCAGTTTCAGGCCAGACATATTTTCAGGTTTCCATGAAACTCCAATTTTTAGCTTTATTCTGCCTGATCTAATACTTGTCACTAGAAATAGTTGCAGTTCATATACTAATGTATATAATGCCATATAGTATATAAAAATAAATGCATTTATTTTAAATAATCCTGTAGTTTTCAATGCATGTTTATTGCTGCAAAAAATTCAACAGGTCTTCATTAAAGGGCTTTAAGTAGCCCTTAACAGGTTTAATAGTGCACTAGCTTATCTATACCAGGAGCATCAGTAATTCAATAGTAAATGTGTATTTTCAAAGCCCTTATTACAACCCTTGTATGTCTCTTCTCTTTTTCAGTCCTTGTGTATCCAAGCCCATTTTCCCCACATTTAGGGTTGTATTTCCATTCATCTCAGTCTGAAACTCAGCAATTCCTTCTTGAAATTATTTTTCTCATTTTCCTCAAGGCCTTGTTTAGAATCTATCTTTGTCCAAGTGTTTGGTTGCCATTAGTAATATTTTCTTATTTGGCTTGGTGCCAAATTTTGTTTCACAATAATCCCTTGGAAGCATTTGAAGACATTATATATTGTTACCATTCTTACGCATCTTAAAGCTGTTTCCAGAAACTGAATTATGGGAGTGTGCAGGCAAGTAGAAGACAATAATAACTATTTCCTGACCTCTTTCACCTACCATTTATGAAGGAATGACACCTATAAATGTTATAGCAGCTCAATTGCAGCTACAGTTGTGTTCTTTTGAACAAACGTTAATGGATTGGTGAGCCAACTGGACACCTGTTTCTTCTAATCCACGTGCTACTTTTCTTCCAGATTCAGATACCTCATCAGACTGAGGAAGTTAATTGGCTGGAATTTTCACCAGTGGAAAGACACTTCTACCATCGACAGCATGAGATTTGCTCCCAAGATGCATTGCAGAAGCTGAGAACGATTTTTGATTGGAGCATCAAGTTGAGCCGTCTAGATAGGCGCACAGTTGGTTCCATTTTGTATCCCTTGTTGAGGTTACGACAGGCATGCTGTCATCCACAGGCTGTTCGAGGGGAGTTCATTCCAATTCAGAAGAGGTATACATAGAATGGCAGATAATTTAGAAGACATAAATAGTGCATTTAATTCCCACAAGTTATAACACGTGGGTGGTTCAAGCAAGGAACATAGACTTAAAATTTTGAGGAGAAGGCGAGGAAAAATTCTTCTTCTTGAAAATTGGTTTAGATTTGCAATTCATTTCTTGCATGGGCAGTGAAGCAAGCCATGAGTGGTTCAAAAGGGTAAGGGATTAGCATGATTAATTTGCAAAAACAAAAACAGACAATGCTAGAAACATTCAGCAGGTCAGGCAGCATCCTTGGAAAGAGAAAGAGTCAATATTTCATGCCCAGGATGTTCCATCAGAACAATTCCAACATTTTCTGTTTTTGTTTGTGATCTCCAGAATCTGCAATGCTTGATTTTCCATAATTTGCAGGGTTGTGAAGAAGCCAAATAAAATTGATGTTATTGCTCTACTAGAAGCTAACATAGATTCTATTGGCCACTTAACTTCTGCTAGTTGCATAATATTACATGAAAACTGAAACAGCATCTGGGATGGGATTTGAACCAATATTTTTTGACTAGTGAGCCACAGTTGACACAGCCATTTGGTATTTACTTTTGTGTTAGGAAATGCAAAGTTTGGCAATTGTTTTTTAGCATTTGCCCAGATTGTTTTTAGAAACATAGAAACATAGAAATTAGGTGCAGGAGTAGGCCATTCGGCCCTTCGAGCCTGCACCGCCATTCAATATGATAATGGCTGATCATCCAACTCAGTATCCCGTACCTGCCTTCTCTCCATACCCTCTGATCCCCTTGGCCACATCTAACTCCCTCTCAAATATAGCCAATGAACTGGCCTCAACTACCCTCTGTGGCAGAGAGTTCCAGAGACTCACCACTCTCTGTGTGAAAAAAGTCTTTCTCATCTCGGTCTTAAAGGATTTCCCCCTTATCCTTAAGCTGTGACCCCTTGTCCTGAACTTCCCCAACATCGGGAACAATCTTCCTGCATCTAGCCTGTCCAACCCCTTAAGAATTTTGTAAGTTTCTATAAGATCCCCTCTCAATCTCCTAAATTCTAGAGAGTATAAACCAAGTCTATCCAGTCTTTCTTCATAAGACAGTCCTGACATCCCAGGAATCAGTCTGGTGAACCTTCTCTGCACTCCCTCTATGGTAATAATGTCCTTCCTCAGATTTGGAGACCAAAACTGTACGCAATACTCCAGGTGTGGTCTCACCAAGACCCTGTACAACTGAAGTAGAACCTCCTGCTCCTATACTCAAATCCTTTTGCTATGAAAGCTAACATACCATTCACATTTTTTCACTGCCTGCTGCACTTGCATGCCTACTTTCAATGACTGGTGTACCATGACACCCAGGTCTCGCTGCATCTCCCCTTTTCCTAATCGGCCACCATTTAAATAATAGTCTGCTTTCCTGTTTTTGCCACCAAAGTGGATAACCTCACATTTATCCACATTATACTGCATCTGCCAAACATTTGCCCACTCACCCAGCCTATCCAAGTCACCTTGCAGCCTCCTAGCATTCCTCCTCACAGCTAACACTGCCCCCCAGCTTCGTGTCATACGCTTTTTGCTTCTGTGTTTGCAGCACCATGACAATGGAAGAACTCTTAAAGTCTCTTCAGAGAAAATGTAGCACAGAATGCGAAGAGGCTCATCGACAGCTAGTGTGTGCTCTCAATGGCCTAGCTGGCATTCAGATTATCAGAGGTAAGTGAACAGATCTGTACTTTTTCCTGCAGCTCATGATATTAAATGCAGATGAAAGGTTTGTGAGAATAGTGCAGGGTAATTGTCATCAATACTTTATTTCACGTTAATGTGAAATGAATGGCTTTTGGGTTAGGATTAGTACTTTATTCTGACCCACAAGAGAATCAATTAAACTTCTTGTTGATAATGATTTATTTCAGTGATATAAGTTGAGATAATCAGATTTTCTTGTCAAATATATGGAACTGCAATGTTATCATCAGTTTTAACTATTTGGATAGATGGACTTTATGTTATCGTAAGCAGGTGTTTTTGGTTACGAAAGCAAAATAAGAACATTCATTCATCTAGCATATTTTACAATCTCAGAACATCATAAAGATTGTTACAGGTAGAAGAGTTCTTCTGAAATATTGTTGTTTGCAGCACCATGACCCTGCAGACAAAAACCCTGCAGACAATTTGTACATCGCAAACATCATCCCATTAATGACAATGTATTTAGTGATGTAGATACAAGGATACTCTGTAGACACAGAATCGGGTTTACAGAAAAAGGCACAAAGTGATGGAGTAACTCAGCACAAAGTGCTAGAGTGACTCAGTCTGGAGAACATGGACAGGCGCCAGTTTCGGTCAGGACTCTTCAGACTGATTGTAGTGAGAGAAATCTGGAAGAGAGGTGGGTTTGGGACAAAACCTGGCAAGTGATAGGTGGATACAGGTGGGGGGGGGAGGGGGTTATTGATTGGCAATGGGTGGACAAAGGCCAGAGATAAAAAAAACAAAAAGTGTGAGATAAGGAGATATGGATAGAAGAAGTGTTAATTGCAAAACCAGAGGAAGAAATAGTGGGGCACAGGCAAGGGTGGGGATAAATAAAGGCAGATTGTGTTGTAGCCGATTTCTATATCGTCCGAGAAATTAACCCTCTAGCCGCTAAATGGATGAGCATGGTTAAGGGGAATGTCTTCGAAACGCATGCGAGCTCACCAGATCTTCTTCACAGGTAAGTCTTCAAAACACAGTCTTTTGATGAATAAATGCTTTATTGTGAATAGAAAACAGTAAGATACATCCAAATTTCTTCCGACTCGTTACTATTATCTTCATCGAACACCAGCTTATTACTTTAAATATTAGAAAACTCCTCGTGTCTCTGTTACACTTTGCATGATCTCCTTTACACCTCGCATGGTCGAAGGGTAAACCTTCTCCATCGTCTCTCCAAACTACTCTAACTCCTAGCTTCTGCGCAAGATACATAGCCCAAAACACGCCCTAAAACACGTCATAAATCCCACCCATAATATAACGGGCAGTCTAAAATTTAAAGGCACATGCCATCATCAATGACATGCAAAACAAGCCAAATGGCCACTACAGGTGTTTGTAGTTAGTTACGTAAAACTGGAAAATTCATTGTTCATACCATTGGGTTGCAAGCTACCCTAGTGGAATATAAGGAACTGTTCCTCTAGTTTGCGTGTGTCCTCCCTCTGGCAATGGAGGATCAGAACAGAAAGGACATCATGGGACTGGAAATTGGAAGTGGGGTTAAACTGGTTCACAGCCAGGAGATCCAGCAGGCCCTGGTGGACCGAGCGCATATGTTCAACAAAATGGTCGCGTCCCCGCTTGGTCTTGATGTTGGTCGGGGATAAATAATTGATTTAATACTCCAACTGAAGGATGCCGATTTAATAGTGAAGCACTTCTTCAGAAATGCAATCATTTGATATTCATGTCTCTGGAGAATGAGGTAAATTTGAGTGTAACTATGCCATAATTAACACCAGATAAAATAATTTACCATTACAGGTGAGTTTGCTTCAGCAACTGAATATTACAGAGAGGTTTTGCGTTCATCTGAGGAGCATAAAGGTAAACTCCAAACAGATTCTTTACAGGTAAGTAGACCAACCTGCAAATCAGTTTACATTCACACATTCAATCATCTTAATTCAACTATTCTCCATTTTATTTACTGATCAATTTGTTTTCCAGCGGCTCCATGCCACCCACAACCTTATGGAATTACTTGAGGCAAAACACCCAGGCATTCCACCAACTCTTCGCGATCACAAGCTTAAAGAAGAAGTATGTTTCCATTTTCCATGAGGTGACAGCCTCGGTTCACTGCGCACAATAATTGTTCATTACTATATAACTCTCCTCACCATTGTTACTTTGATTATTTGACTGTAGCAGGAAGAGAAGAAGTGGCCTTGTCTTTCTCTTGCCATTGCAGTTTAGGCCTTGCAATTTAGATTTAGGATTATGTATTGTTTATATTTCAAATTTGTTCGTATTGTCCCCTGTATCCAGAAATTGGAAAAGCCTCTTCCAAATTAGAAAATTAAAAATATATTAAAAAAGAACTGGCATATATATTTTCCCTACCACATCCCAGTGCTTGGAGCTGGTGGATTACTTCAGATGAGAGGAGTAGCAAGAAAGCAAAGTGTGCCAAAAAACAAATAGGTCTTTATATCGTGTGATTATTTTCCTTAGAGACCTGGACTGACAATTCAGAGATGTGTGCTCATGTACAACCATGGCAGCTGTAAAATTTGAATTTAGTTAATTAAGTAATCTGGAATTAAAAAACTAAACTATCATCTTGGATCACAAAAATAGTTAGTTTAATTTATTGTCACGTGTACCGGGGTACAGTGAAACGCTTTTGTGTGGGATGGAACTGCAGATGCTGGTTTAAACCGAAGATAGACACAAAATGCTGGAGTAACAGCGGGATCGGCATCATCTCTGGATAGAAGGAATGCATGACGTTTTGGGTTGGGACCCTTCTTTAGACTTCAGAGTCTGAAGAAGGGTCTCGACGCGAAACGCTACCCATTCCTTCTATCCAGAGATGATGCTTGTCCTGCTGAGTTACTCCAGCATTTTGTGTCTATCTTCAGTGAAAAACCTTTGTTTGCCTGCTTTCCAGTTAGTGGAAAGGCAATACATGATTACAATCGAGCCATTTACTGGGTTACTGAACTACTGGATTGCCACACAAACCCAATATTGTCCTGGGGGGAAAATCTGCCACCCTTGCCCTGCTGGGCCTATGTGTGACTCTATTCCCATAACAACGTGGTTGCCTGATACCTGTGCTGTGAAACAGCTAAACAACTCATTCAGTTGTATCATAGCCATTACTTTAAGGCCGAAGAAGGATAAAACTGGAGAGACCATCCCAGAATCGGTCATGGTAAAAATAATTTCCAGTACAATTACTTTGCTAATGTGATTATAATATTTCATCTCTTCCCTCGTCATTTACAGGCTGAGCAACTCAAGCAGCACTACATGAGCAAATCAGATTTGGAAGTCTCTACCGCACAACAAGCTCTACAGCCAGTTCAGCAGAATATTCAAGAGCTGCAGCGCAAGGTAAAGTATACTACATTGAAACACCAAGGAAAATAGATCCTTAGCCCCGCACCAGGTAAGCAGATCTGCACACAAACGACATCAGCAGAGCTGCCCTGTCCAAGAGCACCAGGTAAAAAAAAAATTGTCCAACACCATGTAGCTGGTCCTGCCTTCTGAAGCTGGTAAATCTTCCTACACCATTTTGTTGGAAGCATATGTATACTGCACCACTACCGACTCTGTTTTCCTAAATTATACTGTGGCTCTGCTTGTTAATGATACCCCTATGGACTGGCAAGAACGGGGTACTGAATGTAGATGATCAGCTATGATCAGCTATGAGCTACTCCTGCACCTATTGTCTATCATCTATTGTCTATTGACTGGTTAAATAAAAGAAGCCTGAAATATTAGTGGAGTTACTCAGCTTTGCTCGCGGTTTGTAACCTAAATTGTTTTACTTTAAATAGGTAAATTATATTACCTCCTATAATGTATTAATCTCCATTTAAACATCTTATTTGCTTCAGATTTATTGATTGTTATAGTATAGGAAGGAATCGTTTATCATTAACTTGCAAAACTAATATCTCATTCATCTTTGAATTCTGCATATGTAGATTCATTCCGGAGCTCCTTGGTGGCTGGGTATCATTGACTGTGTGCAGCAGGCTTCCTTGCATGAAGAATTAGTGACAAAAGTGCAAAATGAAATCTCATTCAGCTATAAACCAGAAGGCAACAAGCTCTCCATGGCTGAAAAGTAAGTATGTTTGCAAATGAGGTTAGCACCCTTTCTTTCATGCTTTTGCTAAAAAACTATGTGCCTCCTTGCTTTTGTTAAAACTGGTTTCCAACTCTTCAAATGTTATGTTCAAAGTTAGCATTTCCCAAGAACATTTAACTTTGTTTTCACAATATGGTAGTTGATAACATTTTTCCAATCAGGTTGGTTGGAAACTATTGGGATTAATATATCTATTATTACATTCTTTCATTGTTGCATATAAGGTTGATTTATACTATTTTAGCACCAGAAAGATGCCATAGATCATAAACAATCTAGATTTACTACAAAGATGCAGTGTAAAGATTTTTTTAATTATTGCAGATATTTATGGAGTGAATAGGAAAGAATGGTGTATGTTGCTTGAGGAATCATTGTTAAAAGGGCCATGAATTTCAAATTTTCTGTAAGAGAGGAATTTTTATTTCTGCAGTAAACATTTGGTTCAGTGAATGGTTTGCTACTGTGTATAAATTCTGAGAGACCCCACAATGTCATCAGTAGCCACATCAATAAATTCTTGATTCACTAGAATTTTACTAACCAATACATCAAAACTTGCTGAACTAAGTTCTAGTTTGGGGGAACTAAGCACCCCCAATCAGGACCCTGTTCCTGCCATCTCTCCATATCCCCTGACTCCATAGCTCTCTCTTGAACGTATCCAGAGAACCAGCCTCCACCGCCCTCTGAGGCAGAGAATTCCACAGACTCACAACTCTTCAAATGTTATGTTCAAAGTTAGCATTTCCCTAGAACATTTAACTTTGTTCTCACAATATGGTAGTTGATAACATTTTTCCAATCAGGTTGGTTGGAAACTGTTGGGATTAATATATCTATTGTTACATTCTTTCATTGTTGCGGTGAGAAAAAGTGTTTCCTCTTCTCCGTTCTAAATGGCTTACCCCTTATTCTTAAACTGTTGCCCCTGGTTCTGGACTCCCCCAACATCAGAAACATGTTTCCTGCCTCTAGCGTGTCCAAACCCTTAATAATCTTATGTTTTAATAAGATCCCCTCTCATCCTTCTTAATTCCAGAGTATAAAAGCCCAGCTGTCCAATCTCTCAGCATATGACAGTTCCACCATCCTGGGAATTAACCTTGTAAACCTACGCTGCACTCCCTCAATAGCAAGAATGTCCTTCCTCAAATTAGGGGACCAAAACTGCACACCATGTCTGGTCTCATTAGGGCCCTATACAACTGCAGAAGGATCTCTGCTCCTATACTCAACTCCTCTTGTTATAGAGGCTAACATGCCATTCACTTTCTTCACTGCCTGCTGTATCTGCAGGCTTACTTTCATTGACTGATGAACAAGGACCCCCAGATCCCGTTGTACTTCCCCTTTACCCAGATAGTAATCTGCCTTCCTGTTTTTGCTACCAAGGTGGATAACCTCACATTTATCCGCATTAAACGGCATCTGCCATGCATCTGCCCACTCACCCAACCTGTCCAAGTCACACTGCATTCTCATAGCATCTTCCTCACAGTTCACACTGCCACACAGTTTTGTGTCAACTGCAAATTTGCTAATGTTACTTTGAATCCCTTCACCTAAATCATTGATATATATTGTATATAGCTGCGGTCCCAGCA
The DNA here is from genome assembly GCA_035221665.1 of Okamejei kenojei. Lineage (NCBI taxonomy): Eukaryota > Metazoa > Chordata > Chondrichthyes > Rajiformes > Rajidae > Okamejei > Okamejei kenojei. The sequence goes on along the minus strand of CM069135.1, from coordinate 23,788,223 downwards.
CCGAGCCTTGCGGTACCCCACTAGTCACTGTCTGCCATTCTGAAAGGGACCCGTTAATCCTTACTCTTTGTTTCCTATCTGCCAACCAATTTCCTATCCATGTTAGCACTCTACCCCTAGTATCATGTGCCCTAATTTTGCCCACTAATCCCCTATGTGGGACCTTATCAAATGCTTTCTGAAAGTCCAGGTACATTACATCCACATGCTTTCCCTTATCCATTTTCCCAGTTACATCCTCAAAAAATTCCAGAAGATTATAGTCAAGCATGATTTCCCCTTCGTAAATCCATGCTGACTCGGACCAATCCTGTTACTGCTATCCAAATGTGCGGCTATTTCATCTTTTACAATTACCTCCAGCATCTTCCACACCACCGATGTCAGGCTAACTGGTCTATAATTCCTTGTTTTCTCTCTCCTGCCTTTCTTAAAAAGTGAGATAACATTAGCTACCCTCCAATCCACAGGAACTGATCCTGAGTGTATAGAACATTGGAAAATTATCACCAATGCATCCACGATTTTGAGAGCCACTTCCTTGTACCCTGGGATGCAGACTATCAGGCCCTGGGGATTTATCAGCCTTCAGTCCCATCAGTCTACCCAACACCATTTCCTGCCTAATGTGGATTTCCTTCAGTTCCTCCGTCACCCCAGATCCTCTGGCCACTAATATATTAGAAAGATTGTTTGTGTCCTCCTTAGTGAAGACGGATCCAAAGTACCTCTTCAACAATGCCATCTCCTTGTTCCCCATAATAAATTCACCCTTTTCGGTCTTCAAGGATCCAACTTTGTTCTTAGCTAATTTTTTTCCGCTTCACATACATAGAAACATAGAAATTAGGTGCAGGAGTAGGCCATTCAGCCCTTCGAGCCTGCACCGCCATTCAATATGATCATGGCTGATCATCCAACTCAGTATCCCGTACCTGCCTTCTCTCCATACCCTCTGATCCCCTTAGCCACAAGGGCCACATCCAACTCACTCTTAAATATAGCCAATGAACTGGCCTCAACTACCCTCTGTGGCAGAGAGTTCCAGAGACTCACCACTCTCTGTGTGAAAAAGGTCTTTCTCATCTCGGTCTTAATGGATTTCCCCCTTATCCTTAAGCTGTGACCCCTTGTCCTGGACTTCCCCAACATCGGGAACAATCTTCCTGCATCTAGCCTGTCCAACCCCTTAAGAATTTTGTAAGTTTCTATAAGATCCCCTCTCAATCTCCTAAATTCCAGAGAGTATAAACCGAGTCTATCCAGTCTTTCTTCATAAGACAGTCCTGACATCCCAGGAATCAGTCTGGTGAACCTTCTCTGCACTCCCTCTATGGCAATAATGTCCTTCCTCAGATTTGGAGACCAAAACTGTACGCAATACTCCAGGTGTGGTCTCACCAAGACCCTGTACAACTGAAGTAGAACCTCCCTGCTCCTGTACTCAAATCCTTTTGCTATGAAAGCTAACATACCATTCGCTTTTTTCACTGCCTGCTGCACCTGCATGCCTACTTTCAATGACTGGTGTACCATGACACCCAGGTCTCGCTGCATCTCCCCTTTTCCTAATCGGCCACCATTTAAATAATAGTCTGCTTTCCTGTTTTTGCCACCAAAGTGGATAACCTCACATTTATCCACATTATACTGCATCTGCCAAACATTTGCCCACTCACCCAGCCTATCCAAGTCACCTTGCAGTCTCCTAGCATCCTCCTCACAGCTAACACTGCCCCCCAGCTTAGAGTCATCCGCAAACTTGGAGATATTGCCTTCAATTCCCTCATCCAGATCATTAATATATATTGTAAATAGCTGGGGTCCCAGCACTGAGCCCTGCGGTACCCCACTAGTCACTGCCTGCCATTGTGAAAAGGACCCGTTTACTCCTACTCTTTGCTTCCTGTTTGCCAGCCAGTTCTCTATCCACATCAATACTGAACCCCTAATACCGTATGCTTTAAGTTTGTATACTAATCTCTTATGTGGGACCTTGTCGAAAGCCTTCTGGAAGTCCAGATATACCACATCCACTGGTTCTCCCTTATCCACGCTACTAGTTACATCCTCGAAAAATTCCACAAGATTCGTCAGACATGATTTACCTTTCGTAAATCCATGCTGACTTTGTCCAATGATTTCACCACTTTCCAAATGTGCTGCTATCCCATCTTTAATAACTGACTCTAGCAGTTTCCCCACTACCGATGTTAGACTAACTGGTCTGTAATTCCCCGTTTTCTCTCTCCCTCCCTTCTTAAAAAGAGGGGTTACATTTGCTACCCGCCAATCCTCAGGAACTACTCCAGAATCTAAAGAGTTTTGAAAGATTATCACTAATGCATCCACTATTTCCTGAGCTACTTCCTTAAGTACTCTGGGATGCAGCCTATCTGGCCCTGGGGATTTATCGGCCTTTAATCTATTCAATTTACCCAACACCACTTCCCGACTGACCTGGATTTCACTCAATTCCTCCTTTGACCCACAGTCCCCTGCTATTTCAGGCAGATTATTTATGTCTTCCTTAGTGAAGACGGAACCAAAGTAGTTATTCAATTGGTCCGCCATATCCTTGTTCCCCATGATCAACTCACCTGTTTCTGACTGCAAGGGACCTACATTTGTTTTAACTAACCTCTTTCTCTTCACATATCTATAAAAACTTTTGCAGTCAGTTTTTATGTTCCCTGCCAGTTTTCTTTCATAATCTATTTTTCCTTTCCTAATTAAGCCCTTTGTCCTCCTCTGCTGGTCTCTGAATTTCTCCCAGTCCTCTGGTATGCTGCTTTTTCTGGCTACTTTGTACGCATCATCCTTTGCTTTGATACTATCCCTGATTTCCCTTGTTATCCACGGATGCACTACCTTCCCCGATTTATTCTTTTGCCAAACTGGGATGAACAATTTTTGTAGTTCATCCATGCAGTCTTTAAATGTCTTCCATTGTATATCCACCGTCAACCCTTTTAGAATTAATTGCCAGTCAATCTTGGCCAATTCACGTCTCATACCCTCAAAGTTACCTTTCTTTAAGTTCAGAACCATTGTTTCTGAATTAACAATGTCACTCTCCATCCTAATGAAGAACTCAACCATATTATGGTCACTCTTGCCCAAGGGGGCACGTACAACAAGACGGCTAACTACCCCTTCCTCATTACTCAAAACCCAGTCTAAAATAGCCTGCTCTCTCGTTGGTTCCTCTACATGTTGATTTAGATAACTATCCCGCATACATTCCAAAAAATCCTCTTCCTCAGCACCCCTGCCAATTTGATTAACCCAATCTATATGTAGATTGAAGTCACCCATTATAACTGTTTTGCCTTTGTCGCACGCATTTCTAATTTCCTGTTTGATACCATCCCCAACTTCTCTGCTACTGTTAGGTGGCCTGTACACAACACCCACCAGCGTTTTCTGCCCCTTAGTGTTTTGTAGCTCTACCCATACCGATTCCACATCCTCCAAGCTAATGTCCTTCCTTTCCATTGCGTTAATCTCCTCTCTAACCAGCAACGCTACCCCACCTCCTTTTCCTTTCTCTCTATCCCTCCTGAATATTGAATATCCCTGGATGTTCAGCTCCCAGCCTACGTCACCCTGGAGCCATGTCTCCGTGATCCCAACTATATCATAATCATTAATATCTATCTGCACGTTCAACTCGTCCACCTTATTACGAATACTCCTTGCATTGAGACACAAAGCCTTCAGGCTTGTCTTTACAACGCACTTACCCCTTATACAATTTTGCTGAAAAGTGGCCCTTTTTGATTTTTGCCCTGGTTTTGTCTGCCTGCCACTTTTACTTTTCACCTTGCTACCTATTGCTTCTACCCTCATTTTACACCCACCTGCCTCTCTGCTCTTGTACCCATCCCCCTGCCACATTAGTTTAAATCCTCCCCGACAGCACTAGCAAACACTCCCCCAAGAACATTGGTTCCATTCCATTCCAGGTGCAAACCGTCCTGTTTGTACCGGTCCCACCTCCCCCAGAACTGGTCCCAGTGCCCTAAAAATTTGAATCCCTCCCCCTTGCACCACTTTTCAAGCCACGTATTCATTTGCAATATCCTCCTATTTCTACTCTGACTGGCCCGTGGTACTGGTAGTAATCCGGAGATTACTACCTTTGAGGTCCTACTTTTAAGTTTATCTCCTAGCTCCCTAAATTCACCTTGTAGGACCTCATCCCTTTTTTTACCTATATCGTTGGTGCCAACATGTACCACGACAACTGGCTGTTCACCCTCCTCCTCCAGAATGTTCTGCAGCCGTTCAGTGACATCCCTGACCTTTGCACCAGGGAGGCAACATACCATCCTGGAGTCTCGTTTGCGGCCGCAGAAACGCCTATCTATTCCCCTGACAATTGAATCCCCTATTACTATTGCCCTTCCCCTCTTTATTCCCCCCTCATGTGCTGCAGAGCCACCCATGGTGCCATGAACCTGGCTGCTGCTGCATTCCCCTGATGAGCCATCTCCCTCAACAGTATCCAAAATGGTATACCTGTTTAGGAGGGAGATGACCGCAGGGGACTCCTGCACTACCTGCCTACTGCTTTGCTGGCTATTGGCCACCCGTTCCCTTTTTGTCCTCTTACCTTTTGCCTGCGGTGTGACCAACTCACTGTACGTGCTATCCACGACTTTCTCCGCATCGTGGATGCTCCAGTATGAATCCAGCCGCAGTTCCAATCGTTCAATGCGGTCTGCCAGGAGCTGCAGCTGGACACACTTCCTGCAAACGTAGTCACCAGGGACACCAACCATCTCCCTGATCTCCCACATGTTGCAGGCTGAACAAACCACGGGGCAAATCTCTACTGCCATACCTTACTCCAAAATTACTCTGTATTAAATATTAAAAAAACACAAAAACTTATCCTTTAAACTTTACTAATAAATACTGAATCCTTAACTCCCAGAATCCCTAACTCCCAGAATCCCTAACTCCCAGAAGGCAGAAATGTAAAATTGTAAACCCGGGGTTGCACCCAATCAGCTGCTTCCTCAGGTCCTCTTCCACCAATCAGCGGCTTCCTCAAAAAAACCCACTTCTCCAAATGGAATGTTATGGATTTGGGTAAAAACAAGCCCCGCGCTTGATTTTATAGATTACCGGTCGGGTGTCGCTCCTCCCCCTCCTCCTCTTCCAACGGCTCCTGTGGGCCTCTGAAAAAACAAGCCCCGCGCTTGATTTTAAAGCTTACCGGTCGGGTGTCGCTCCTCCCCCTCCTCCTCTTCCAACGGCTCCTGTGGGCCTCTCGTTGACCTAAATAAACTTTTACTATTCTCCTTTATAGAAACATAGAAACATAGAAAATAGGTGCAGGAGGAGGCCATTCGGCCAGCACCGCCATTCATTGTGATCACGGCTGATCGGCCCCAATCAATAACCCGTGCCTGCCTTCTCCCCATATCCCTTGACTCCACTAGCCCCTAGAGGTCTATCTAATTCTCTCTTAAATCCATCCAGTGATTTGGCCTCCACTGCTTTCTGTGGCAGGGAATTCCACAAATTCACAACTCTCTGGGTGAAAACGTTTTTTCTCACCTCAGTGTTAAATGGCCTCCCCTTTATTGTAAGACTGTGGCCCCTTGTGAGGCACTCTACAAACTCTCTTTCTTTGGGTCCTGAACCAACCTAATTTTCCCAGTCTACCTGCATATTGAAATCCCCCCATCACCACATTACCTTTGTTACATGCCAGTTTTAACTCCTGTTGCAACTTACATCCTACATCCTGGCTACTATTTGGGGGTCTTTAGATAACACCAATTAGTGTCTTCTTGCCTTTGCAATTCATCAACTCAATCCACAGTGACTCTACCTCGTCAGTCCCTATGTCTTCCCTCGCAAGGGACTGAATTCCATCCATCACCAGCAGAGCTACCCCCCCCTCCTCTGCCCACCTGCCTGTCCTTTCTATAGGATGTATAACCCTGAATATCAAGTTCCCAGACCCAATCCTCCTGCAGCCACATCTCAGTAATCCCCACAATGTCATATCTACCAACCTCTATCTGAGCCTCAAGCTCATCTACTTTACTTCTTATACTTGGCGCATTCAAATACAGTACTTTTAATTCTTTACACATCTGACCATTCACATTGATCCCTACTACACTTGGCCGTACTATACTATCCCTTTGTGAGCTTTCTTTCCCATTAATTCTGGGATCATTAACCATCCCTTTACTCCCTTTCCCTTTAACTCCGTCCTTGACTATCCCATCTGAACTGATCCTGCACCTTCTGTATTATTTCCAGACATACCTGCCATTGTTGTTCCACTGTCATCCCTGCTAGGGTATCTTTCCAGTCAACTTTGGCCAGCTCCTCCCTCATGGCTCCATAGTCACCTTTATTCAACTGCAACACGGACACCTCCGATCTACCCTTCTCCCTCTCCATTTGTAGATTAAACTTGACCATATTATGGTCACTACCTCCTAATGGCTCCTTAGCCTCAAGTTCATTTATCAAATCCGGTTCATTACATAACTAAATCCAGAATTGCCTTCTCCCTGGTAGGCTCCAAGCTGCTCTAAGAATTCATCACGGAGGCTCTCCACAAACTCCCTTTCTTGAGGTCTGGCACCAACCTCATTTTCCCAGTCTACCTACACATTGAAATCTCCCATAACAACCGTAGCATTACCTTTACTACATGCCAATTTTAACTCCTGATTCAACTTGCACCCCATATCCAGACTACTGTTTGGGGGCCTGTAGATAAGTCCCATTAGGGTCTTTTTACCCTTACAATTCCTTAGTTCTATCCACACTGACTCCACATCTCCTGTTTTAATGTCACCCCTTGCAAGGGACTGAATTCATTCCTCACCAACAGAGCTACCCCACCCCTTCTGCCCACCTGTCTGTCTTTTCGATAGGAGGTACAACTTTGAATATTCAGTTCTCAGCCCTGGGCCACTTGCAGCAATGTCTCTGTAATATAACACTCAATCTCCACTATCTCATTTTCGAAACCTATTCTAATTTAGCGTTCATTGGTAACCATGGTGAAACTTTGCAAATTATTCCATTCAAACTCAATTAATAACGCTACTAGTAATGTACTAAAATCTATCTAGATGATATACTGAAACTTCAGTAATGATTAGATCTCTATGATTCATATGTCCTGTTAAACTTCTCTAAATGTAACATATCTATTGAATGCAACATTTAACTCATTTAATATTTATAAATGGAAAACACATCTGCAATATTTGAACTTTGTTAACTAAGCTTCACTCACTGCTGCTTAGTAGACATTTTCTTTGATTAATATGAAAGGGATTGTTTCTGTGGTGAACAACTTTAATCATGTGTAGCTTAATCTCTGATCTGAATAGCCAAGAATTACCTAAAGGTATATTGAAAAATGCTGTCAACGATTGTCAACAATTAACTTTGCCATCCAGATTCCGGGACTGCAGAGGCCTTCAGTTTTTACTGGCAGTGCAAATTGACGAGTTGAAGAAATCCCAAAAGAAGGTGCACGACGCAGTTAAGAATCTGGTAGGCCCTCCATCTCAAGAAGATATTCGGATTACCACAACGTGCCATCTTCGTCCTGTCCGATTTCCCTTGAAGAAGTGGGTATCATTCTATGTTGGATATCGCCTCAGTTGCCTATGTGTCAACAGGAAATGCACTGCTATGTTTTTTTCTCTTATCATTAATTGTTCCTTTTATGTGCTACTCACCTGGGAGCCTTGCATAATTCTACATATATGCAGAGTAAGATTTTTGCTAGCCGATGCAGAATAATTTTCTTTCCTTTTATGTTACCTAAACACTATTTTCCAGGTGTCTAACCATCAAAAGCCTAGTAGTTTTCTATTGGGGTTACGGTTACACGGCTGAGTTACTCCAACACTTTGTGGGATTTTTTCTAAACCAGTATCTGCAGTTCCTCTTGTTTCTACACCATTTCTGACCTTCCTTTTCTTAACAAAGACCTTGAACACATTCTAGCATTTCAAACTTTTGCACATCTCTCCCTGAGCTTCAGGTCCCTCCACGTTTATGAACCAACAAAACCAGAAAAACAGCTGTGATCCAAGTTATTAATGTCCTGTTTGACGGTAGGAAAGGTAATTTGTGAATAGGAAGGAGCTGCAGATGCTGGTTTCCACCGAAGATAGACACAAAATGCTAGAGTAACGTCAGTGGGACGGACAACATCTCTGGAGAGGAATGGGTGACGATTCGGGTCAAGACCCTTCTTCAAACTGATGTTTATCCTGGATCACCATTTTCAAATTCTCCAGAGTATTTTTGATCAAGCCATTCTCGTTTACTCTTCAACCGTCGGAATTACACTAGTCTGGCCTTAATTCTCAAATATCCATTCAAAGCCAGAGAACCATTCATAATGATGGACACAAAATGCTGGAGTAAATCAGTGGGACAGGCAGCATCTCTGGATAGTCAAGACCCAAAACATCACCCATTTCTTCTATCCAGAGATGCAGCCTGTCCCGCTGAGTTACTCCAACGTTTACTGTCTATCTTCTGTGTAAATCAGCATCTGCAGTTCCCTCCGAACCATTCATAATCTTCCTTCACTGTTATTCCAATAATTGATCCTTGGCACCCTCCTATTTCTCAGTTACCCCGTGGCACGATTTTTTCACATACACAAAGATGGCAACCTGCTCTCTATCAGCAGGTTTGCCTTGCATTGCCTTGCATTGCCTTCAGTCTCCATCACAAATTTTGATCACTGAGAAACTACCTCTCTAATGTTCAAGAACGAATTGCAGTTTAAACCGAAGATAGGCACAGAATTCTGGAATAACTCAGTGGACTGGAGTAACCAACTTGATCTCCCAGGTGCTGGATACTTTATTTCTGCTTCGCATTCCCACACAGACCTTTCTGGCTCAGTCTCCTCCATTGTCAGTGTGAGGCTAAACGCAAATAGGAGGAACAGCATCTCATATTTTGTTTGGGCAGCTTACAGCCCAGTGATATGAATATTGATTTCTCACACTTCAGGTAGCCCCGGCATTCCCTCTCTCTCTCTATCCCTCCCCCACCCAAGTTGCACTAGCTTCTCATTTGCACCCTACAAACAGCTTACAAAGGCCTGTTTCCTTTATCATAGTTCTTTGCATATCTTTCATTCATTGTTCTTTATCTGTCCATATCACCATCTATATCTCTCGTTTCCCTTATCCTTGACCAACCTGAAGAAGGGTCTCGACCCGAAATATCAACCATCCCTTCTCTCCAGAGATGCTGTCTGTCCTGCTGAGTTACTCCAGCTTTTTGTGACTATGTCTATAATGTTACTTGATTCAACACCTGATTTAGCTCTTTTGGTGTGAAGGCATCATGCAAGCCATTGTTACTCTTTAGACTTCACTACACTAACATATCCTTGGTTAGTGCACCTCATTCTCATTATAAACTTGAAGTCATCTGGACTCTGATGTCTAACACAAACTTACACCACCGTTATTCACCTATCACCACATAGGCTAACTGATTTGTATTTGCTTCTAATTAAGCTATGCTAGTTTATAAAAATTTCAAAAGCTTTCATGGTTTTGCTGTTTTCCATTTCTGTAATCTTCCATGGCCAATATGTTGCTCTAACCCTGTCTTCGTGATCATTCCCAAATTTAATCCCCCCACCTTTGGCAATTTATTTTTGAGACAGTGCTGATAATGTCTCAGAGCATTCTGGCTTATCCAGAGTAAATATATTTTTTCTAGTGCAATTGTTATTCATGTTCATAAGATCATAAGTGATAGGAACAGAATTAGGCCATTCGGCCCATCAAGTCTACTCCGCCATTCAACCATGGCTGATTGAATGTTGTGTGATAAACAACCTCTGGCAGGAAATACTAATGAATCTCTCATTTATTTTGTAGTTGCCAATTTTGTAAGGCAGATGAACTATTTACAGATTACGAATCCAATCTTTTTTCGCACAGGCAAGTATTTTAATAAAATAATATATTTTTCAAGGATTTTGCTCATCTTTGGGGGTTCAATACAGCAGGACATGTTCAAAGATGCATAGGGTAGACCACACTCTCATTAAAAATGAATCTCAAGCAGTATACAAGAGCTCGCTAGGTTAAGAATTATTTGACATACGAACAAATGACTTTTTGCAAATTCTCTCACATTTTTAAGCATTTTTTAATAATAATAATAATAATAATATCTTTTATTGTCATTGCACAGAGGTGCAACGAGATTTGGTATGCAGCTTCCATCCGATGTCATAACTTAGAGATTGGAGTTGAGAAATAGAGAAGTATTGTTACAATTGTACCATGTTGTAAGATTGCACCTGGGGTACAGGCCCAGTTTTGGTCTCCTTATTTTAAAAAGCCATATACTTGGATTGTAGGCAGCCAGAGGTTATTTACTAGTTTTTGTTATGCAAGGGTTGTTAACCATATAAAAAATATAACAATTACAGCACGGAAACAGGCCCTCTCGGCCCTTCCAGTCCGTGCCGACCATTTGTTTTCCCCTAGTCCCATCTACCTGCACTCAGACCATACCCCTCCATTCCCTTCACGTCCATATACCTATCCACTTTACTTTTAAATGTTAAAATCGATCCTGCCTCCACCACTTCTGCTGGAAGCTCATTCCACACAGCCACCACCCTCTGAGTAAAGAAGTTCCCCCTCACTTTACCCCTAAACTTCTGTCCCTTAATTCTCATGTCATGCCCTCTTGTTTGAATCTTCCCTACCTTCAATGGGAAAAGCTTATCCACGTCAACTCTGTCTATCCCTTTCATCATTTTAAAGACCTCAATCAAGTCCCCCCTTAACCTTCTGCGCTCCAAAGAATAAAGACCTAACTTGTTCAACCTTTCTCTGTAACATAGTTGCTGGAACCCTGGCAACATTCTAGTAAATCTCCTCTGTACTCTCTCTATTTTGTTGACATCCTTCCTATAATTAGGCGACCAAAATTGTACACCATACTCCAGAATTGGTCTTACCAATGCCTTGTACAATTTTAACATTACTTCCCTACTCCTATATTCAATGCTCTGATTTATAAAGGCCAGGACACCAAAGGCTTTCTTTACCACCCTATCTACATGCGATTCCACCTTCAGGGAACTATGCACAGTTATTCCTAGATCCCTCTGTTCCACAGCATTCCTCAATTCCCTACCATTTACCATGTACGTCCTATTTTGATTTGTCCTGCCAAGATGTAGCACTTCACACTTAACAGCATTAAACTCCATCTGCCATCTTTCAGTCCACTTTTCCAAATGGTCCAAATCTCTCTGTAGACTTTGAAAATCTACTTCATTATCCACAACACCACCTATCTTAGTATCATCTGCATACTTACTTATCCAATTTTCCACCCGATCATCCAGATCATTGATGTACATGACAAACAACAGTGGACCCAACACAGATCCCTGAGGCACCCCACTGGTCACCGGCTTCCAACCTGACAAACAGCCATCCACCATTACTCTCTGACATCTCCCATTCAGCCACTGTTGAATCCATCTTGCTACTCCGCCATTTACACCCAAAGATTGAACTTTCTTAACCAACCTTCCATGGGGAACCTTGTCAAAGGCCTTACTGAAATCCATATAGACAACATCCACTGCTTTACCCTCATCAATTTCCCTAGTTACCGCTTCAAAAAATTCAAGAAGGTTTGTCACGGTTGTTGTGTCACATTGGTGGTCCAAAGACATTGGATCTGTATTCTGTGGCAAATAGAAGGATGTGGAGTGATCTTATAGAAACGCACAAGATCCTAAGGGGGCATGAACGAATAGATGTTGAGATGTTTCCACTAGGGGACACATTACAAAATAAGAGGTTAGTTATTTAAAACAGAGTGCCACAGAGTTTCTTCTTGTTGAGGCTGCTGAATCACTGGAATTCTCCAAGCTGGTGGGTAGTAGGGGCTAGATCTCTGGAGGTATTTAGATCTTTGGAGGTATTCTGGAGATGGATATGCCTTTGAAAGATCTGAGAATTGAGGACTCTGGTGAACTGGCACAAAATTGAGGGCTGAGGCAGCTCAGCCATGATCATATTGAATGGCGAGGTAGGCTTGAGGGACCAGGTGGCCTATTCTTTATCCCGTTTTGATGGGTTATTGTGCATAGGTATTGAAATTGGTACATGGTCCTGTTCACTTTTGCCTCTGTGTTCTCTGGCCTATGTGGGCTGTGAGAGCAATCTCTTTATTCTGTTATACAGTGCCCTCCATAATGTTTGGGACAAAGACCCATCATTTATAAATATTTGCCTCTGTACTCCACAATTTAAGATTTGCAACAAAAAAAATCACACGTGGTTAAAGTGCACACTGTCAGATTTTATTAAAGGGTAATTTTATACATTTTGGTTTCACCATGTAGAAATTACAGCTGTGTTTATACATAGTCCCCCCCCCCCCTCATTTCAGGACACCATAATGTTTGGGACACATAACGTCACAGGCGTTTGTAATTGCTCAGGTGTGTTTAATTGCCTCCTGAATGCAGATATAAGAGAGCTCTCTGCACCTAGTCTTTCCTCCAGTCTTTCCATCACCTTTGGAAACCTTTATTGCTGTTTGTCAACAAATGGACCACAAGTTGTGCCAATGAAAGTCAAAGAAGCCATTATGAGACTGACGAGAAACAAGAATAAAATTGTTAGAGACATCAGCCAAACCTTAGGCTTACCAAAATCAACTGTTTGGAACATAATTAAGAAGAAAGTGAGCACTGGTGGGCTTACGAATCACAAAGGCACTGGCAGGCCAAGGAAGACCTCCACAGCTGATGACAGAAGAATTCTCTCTATAAGAAAGAAAAATCGCCAAACACCTGTCTGACAGATCAGAAACACTCTTCAGGAATCAGGTGTGGATTTGTCAATGACCACTGTCCGCAGAAGACTACATGAACAGAAATACAGAGGCTACACTGCAAGATGCAAACCACTGGTTAGCCGCAGAAATAGGATGGCCAGATTACAGTTTGCCAAGAAATACTTAAAAGAGCAACCACAGTTCTGGAAAAAAGTCTTGTGGACAGATGAGACGAAGATTAACTTATTTCAGAGTGCTGGCAAGAGCAAAGTATGGAGGAGAGAAGGAACTGCCCAAAATCCAAAGCATACCACCTCATCTGTGAAACACGGTGGTGGGGGTGTTATGGCCTGGGCATGTATGGCTGCTGAAGGTACTGGCTTACTTATCTTCATTGATGATACAACTGCTGATGGTGGTAGCATAATTAATTCTGAAGTGTATAGACACATCCTATCTGCTCAAGTTCAAACACAGGCCTCGAAACTCATTGGCCGGTGGTTCATTCTACAGCAATGATCCCAAACATACTGCTAAACAACAAAGGAGTTTTTCAAAGCTAAATAATGGTCAATTCCTGAGTGGCCATGTCAATCACCTGATCTGAACCCAATTAAGCATGCCTTTTCTATGCTGAAGAGAAAACTGAAGGGGACTAGCCCCCAAAACAAGCATAAGCTAAAGATGGCTGCAATACAGGCCTGGCAGAGCATCACCAGAGAAGACACCCAGCAACTGGTGATGTCCATGAATCGCAGACTTCAGGCAGTTATTGCATGCAAAGGATCTGCAACAAAATACTAAACATGACTACTTTCATTTACATGACATTGCAGCGTCCCAAACATTATGGTGCCCTGAAATGGGGGGGATTATGTATAAACACTGCTGTAATTTCTACATGGTGAAACCAAAATGTATAAAAATGGCCTATATTAAAATCTGACAATGTGCACTTTAACCATATGTGATTTTTTTTCTATTAACCATATAACCATATAAACATATAACAATTACAGCACGGAAACAGGCCCTCTCGGCCCTTCCAGTCCGTGCCGACCATTTGTTTTCCCCTAGTCCCATCTACCTGCACTCAGACCATACCCCTCCATTCCCTTCACGTCCATATACCTATCCACTTTACTCTTAAATGTTAAAATCGATCCTGCCTCCACCACTTCTGCTGGAAGCTCATTCCACACAGCCACCACCCTCTGAGTAAAGAAGTTCCCCCTCACGTTACCCTTAAACTTCTGTCCCTTAATTCTCATGTCATGCCCTCTTGTTTGAATCTTCCCTACCCTCAATGGGAATAACGTATCCACGTCAACTCTGTCTATCCCTTTAATCATTTTAAAGACCTCAATCAAGTCCCCCCTTAACCTTCTGCGCTCCAAAGAATAAAGACCTAACTTGTTCAACCTTTCTCTGTAATATAGTTGCTGGAACCCTGGCAACATTCTAGTAAATCTCCTCTGTACTCTCTCTATTTTGTTGACAAATCTTAAATTGTGGACTACAGAGGCAAATAAGTAAGTGATGGGTCTTTGTCCCAAACATTATGGAGGGCACTGTCACTTATTCTTTGTTCACACTACTTGGAGTTGCGACCTCTTGTTCTTGTCCACTGACTAGTTCTGCAGTGATTAACCAAAAGCATATGACTGTCTCATGGATTAAAGTATCTAACTAATCCTTCCCTGATGGATCGCAATGTCCATAATTCAGACACCACTTCATCAACTCGGGTACCTCAGGCACTTCTTGCGGAGGAGGCTGCCGTGGATCATGGTGATTTCTATCAGCTCCCACAGTCTAAGCCTCAGCTCATCGGCATCTGCCCAGCCTATCTTATGTATTTAATTAATGATTGTTCTTTAATTGGCTATATATAATTTTTAGTTCTTATGTAATGTAATATAGTTGTATGGTTTCAAGGTATTAATTTTTATAACAGTCTTTCCCAGAGATTGTAATATTGAACAAACTCCTTTAAGATAGAGGGGGGAATCCAATTCTCAGCAGTTTCTCCAATTTCCATCTTCATTATGATGCCACATACTGATTTTCTTGCTTTGTTTAAGTTTCTTGCTTTGTTTAAGTTTGGTTGAAATTTCCACACACCCTCGCTTTAATTGGTTGAAGTGCAGCCTTCATCCTTTGCATATTTGGCATTCATAAGTGGTTCTACAATCTTATGTCTTGACTTAAGCACGTGCAATATATCAGTGTAGGGAATGGACTCGGAATCCATAGTGCACATTTCAGAACTCTACACAAACACCCATTGGAGATAGAGAAATTATGTTATATTGGGGTGCATTAAATCTTGATCTGTATTCTCCAGCGTTAAAGGCCAGAAGGCAATCTTTGAAGAGATGATTGAAGAGGAGGAAGGCCTGATAGATGACCATTTACCTACCACGAGTCGGGGACTGTGGGCTGCGAGTGAGACTGAACGAGCCTTGAAAGCTATCCTAGTCTTTGGGAAAGCACACCGTTTTGATATCCTGCTAATTGAAGAAGGGAACAATTTCATGGAACTGCTTGAAGCTTGGAAAAAGGAATACAAGGTATACCAGAGTATAGGAGTTCCTCATATCTCAAATAATCTGGCTCTATTTCACATATTCATTAATGGAAAGAATCAGCAAATAGTAAAAATTAACTAAATTTTTCAGGATTTTTGTGGGTGCTGCAGTTTTTGGAGAAATACAGACAGTTAGATTTTTTTATTGCAGTATCTCTGAAGGAATTTGGAACATAAAATCTTCATTGACATTGTTACTCCTTGTCCAGGAATGCTCAGGTTTAGGTTTATTATTATCATGTGTACTGAGGTATAGTGAAAAACTTTGTCTTGCATGCTATCCAATCCAATCAGATAATACTCCACATAAATACAAACGAGCTACATCAGAATGGCCAACAGTCTCATGAAAAGGGGCATGGGGTATATGATGGTCATGGCACTAAATTTCCTGTCAAGAGTGCTCATATATCCCAACTTTATGGCATTACCTGAACACATGAAGGAGAGTCATAACTTTGTAGTTCACAGCTATCAGGGATGAGGACATTATGAGGAATTATGAGAGGAGGGGGCAATCTCACCATTGTCAAAAATATTAGAGGGAGGGTTCAGGAAGAGATGGAGAGTGGAATGAGGGACTTAGCATGAGAGTTCAGCAGCCAGTAAATTGGAAAGAGCAAAGACAAAGAAAGGAGGAAAGTTATTAAGCTTGGGACTATTATGTAGTTCTACAATGTAATTTTTCACCCAATGTGGGTATTGAGACTAATGCTTAATATGAAAGGAAATACGTTAGAAATCTGTTAGGAAGAGTGTGAAATAAACATATTTATTGGAGGGTGCACCAGCATTAGGACTGAAGATTTAGTCCTCTGCGCAGTCATTTCTCTGCTTGGGTCTTTTTTGTGGCTTGTAGAACTCTTCACTTAATTGCCCTGGCTAACAACATAGCAGATCTCCCGCGTATGGTTCTAATAGCACATATTTACACGAAAACAGCTAACCAATCAAGTGCAAAGGTAATTGACAAACAAACAGCAAACTACTTTCATTTAAGAACTAGAAAGAGGTCAACAAATAAAAGTTGGCACCTTTCATTGCGTTGGAACTCAGATCATATCTATTTTTTTGATTGCGAACCATTTAATTGTAAATGAACAGGTCTCAGGAACGGAACCCTGCATTAATCTGGGGAGGACCTGTATGCAGTGGTATACTAGAATTAATGGATTAGAATTAGAATCTGTAATGGGAAGTGGATAAAAAAAATATAAAAATATATTTTAAGGCATGTAGTGAACGAAGAACTAGACATTTGAAAAACTATTTTGATAAAACTGGGTTGAATCTGTTCTGGATTGTAATATTTAATGATTCTCTAGTACAGGTCTGTGTGCGAGTGTAAATATAAATATGTATGGTTAATAAAGAGAGATAATCCAGGTCTTTCAATTGAAGATAGATGTTTATCCCAAGCCTGGCCCCTTAAATGCTTCCTTTTTATTGTATTTGCAGTTGTTGCATGAATACTGGATGACACTGCGTGATCGTGTTTCTGCTATTGATGAACTAGCCATGGCAACTGAACGCTTTCAACTGCGTCTTCCAGATGATCCCAAACCAAGTCTTCCTCTTCTTCATATTATTGAACCACATGAGGTATGACGATATAAATACTACAGACAGAGTTGTGTTGCAGGTTCAACCAGTGCTGGAGAAATTATCCGAAATGAAAAGAAGAAACTTGCATTCATATTCATAAATACATAGTAATATACTGTAGATAAGTACTTAAAGGAGAAGCAAATCAAAAAATATGTCAGAGTTAGATGAAATAGGAATGGAAGAAACGTGGACAGCGGCTTAAGTCTGCTGGATAGAATGGCCTGTTTCTGTGCTATTAATTTGATGCAGAAAATACAGTAAAGTTCAGTCTGAAAAAAGGTCTTGACCTGAAACGTCACCTATCCATGTTCTCCAGGGATGCTGCCTGATCTGCTGTTACTTCAACATTTTATGTCTTTCTTGACCTGAATCGTCGCCTATCCATCTCCCTCCACAGATACTGCCTGACCCACTGGGTTTTGTTCAAGATTCCAACATATGCAGTTCCTTGTGTCGACAGCACAATTATTGAGTTTCACTGCCTGAAAGGGCGTTGGAGACAGAAACTCTCAGTTAAAGAGATCTCAAATTATGCTTAAACAGTGCTGTAAAGTAGCATGAATAACCTTTTTTTTTATCAATGAACATGGGCGGAATTGGCTTCTGTGTCATGAATTATCTATGATCCGGACTTTACAGAAAATCTGCTTGAGCTGCCAGTTGCTAGCCATTTCAATGTCCCCAGCAATTTACATATATTATCTCCAAGAATTGTTTCTTGTTGTCTAACACTCAGTGGTAGATGCTATGATTTGCCTCTTTTCCCAAACTTTTTCATTACCTGATTCCTGTGTTAATATCAATGCATGTATGTGGCGGGTAATTCTGATAAGATTCCTGCCGATTGGAAAGTGTGTCTAGTAATTGAAGGGAACCAGAAACTCTTGGTAATAAAAGTTCTCCACAGTGTGTCCCTCAGCAGGTAAATTTAAAATTATCTTTGTGATTTAATAATTGTTAACCTTTTTAGCATGTTTTTAATTCTAGAAGTTTAGGGATAGAATTCTGGAGCTTTGACCCCGGAAAAAATAAGTTTGAAGGCCATCAGGAATAATGAAAGCCTTGGCCTTGGGGCTTCCATTTTCCACTGGCTTCTGGACTTCCTGCTGGTTAGAATTGGACTTAATATTTCCTCAACCCTGACCTTCAACACTGGTGTAGCTCAGGATCGTGTGCTCGGTAGTTTGCTCTACTCCCAGTATATCCATGACTATGTGGCCCAGTACAACGCCTACATGATCTTCAAGTTTGCTGATGGTCAGATGAATAATGTGTAATAAGGAACTGCAGACGCTGGTTTAAACCGAAGATAGACACAAAAAGCTGGAGTAACTCAGCGGGACAGGCAGCAACTCTGGAGAGGGATGGTTAGGGATAAGGGAAAAGTTTCCCTTATCCCTAACCAGTCTGAAGAAGGGATTCGACCTGAAACGTCACCCATGCCTTCTCTCCAGAGATGCTGCTTGTCCCGCTGAGTTACTCCAGCTTTTTGTGTTTGTCATCGGCCAGATGAAAAACAATAATGAGAAAAGTACAGGAGAGAGATCGGGAACCTTGTGTCATACATCAGAACAACAGCCTACCCCTTAACATCAGAAGATGAAAGAGTTGGTTGTTGACCTAAGGAAGCCAGGGGGTGAACACAACCCTGACCTCATCATCAAAACTTCTGTAGAGATGGTCAACAACTTCAGGTTCTTATGCATCCATATCACCAGCAACCTAACCTGGTCCTCTCACACCGATGTGGTGATTAAGAAAGCGCATTAGTGTATTTACTTTCTTAGGTGTCTGAGAAGGTTAGACATGTCCACGAGGATTCAATCAAAACTTCTACAGATTTGCTACAGTGTATATGACAATAAATGAATCTGAATCTAACCTGAATCTGGAATTCAAAAGTTCTCTGAAATTTGTAACAGAGTGTGTGAGGTGATAAAAGAGATTTGAAAACAAGAGATTCCTTCCTTTGCTACACACAATGGAGCCAGGTGCAGGAACAGAATACTCTAAGTTACTGTGTAATGCTAGTGTCGTAGAGTTCTACAACTCAAAAACAGGTTATTTCGTTTAACTCATCCTTGCTGATCAGGATGACTGTCTAAGCTAATGGCATTAGCTGCATTTTGCCCATATTCCTCCAAACCTTTCTTATCTCTGTACATGTTCAAATGTTTTTAAAGTTGTAATTGTACCTGTCTCTACCTCCTCTGGCAGCTTGTTCCATAGACCCACCATCCTCTCTGTGAAAAATTTGCCCCTTGGATCCCCTTTAAATCTTTCCCCACTCACCTTAAACCTATGCTGTCTAGTTTTAGACTCCCTTTCCCTGGGAAAAATCTACTCTATTTATGGTGCTCATAAATCTCTATGTCACCTCTCTCAGCTTAACAAAACCGACCGAGCCAATCTTTTGTATTAAATGCCCTGTAATATGGCGACTAGAACTGCACACAGTACTCCAAGTGTGGTATAACGAAAAATGTGTACAGATGCACCATGACTTCCCAACTTGTACTCACTTCCACGACTGATTGAAGGCAAGCATGGTATATAGCTTCATCACCACCATGTGTTGTCACTTTCAGATAACTATGTATTTGTACCCCTAGATCTCTCAATTCAACAACACTCTCCCGGATCATTAAAGTGTGCATCCTCCAGTTATGTAAAAGGAATTAACGTGTACAGATGTATATAGAATATAATACAATACATATCTGGTGCATATTAATTTATCCATGAGAAATATTACTTGTTTATAATAGCCACCGTTGTGTTTCTGTTTGCAGGTGGAACAAAATCAAATGAAGCTCGTAAATGACAAAGCTGTTGCCACGTCACAATTGCAGAAGAAGCTTGGTCAAGTCCTGTACCTCACAAATTTGGAGAAGGTGAGAGGTGCATCCGGCAGCAGCTTTGGTTCTACCACAACTGCATTATAAATTTTGGAACCGAGTCATTGCCATTTTGAGATCAACTATTCACCCCAGAAATATATAGGCAGCCATACAGTGTAGGAATCAGGAACTTGGTCAGTGGAATCTTGCTGCCCCTTGGGGCTTCCACCAGACTGCAGTAGCTGAAGTTCCTTCACACTTTTTTCTTTAGTGTTCCATTGTTTATGGCCCATTGCAAGAATGGAAATTCAGCACTGGAGCATAAGTAGGCCCAACCGAGCAGAATTTTAAAGG
Source organism: Okamejei kenojei (assembly GCA_035221665.1). Classification (NCBI taxonomy): domain Eukaryota; kingdom Metazoa; phylum Chordata; class Chondrichthyes; order Rajiformes; family Rajidae; genus Okamejei; species Okamejei kenojei. The sequence goes on along the minus strand of CM069135.1, from coordinate 23,767,979 downwards.
CAGCCAATCCATCTGAACACAATGACCCACCTCGAATCAACTGCTCTTTCTATTCTGGACTGTGAAGGCACCAGTCCACTGCAGATGCTGGGAATGTTAGACCTGTCAAAGTTCTAACTGTAAAACAGCCTTTTTGTACACCATTAATTCAATATAATATACATTTCCAGACTTATTTTATACTTCTTAGATCTTTATTAGTGGTGTATGGTACTGGTGTACGACATCATTGTTGAACAGTGAGCCCTTTAGTTTAGTGTACTTTATTATTGTCACATTTACTATCCAATCAAGCCATCCATAGTGCACAGATAAAGGATAAAGGGCACTGCATTTAGTGCAAGACATAACATTGTCCAATAAGGTCCAATTAAAGATAGTTCAAAGGTCTCCAATGAGGTAGATGGGAGGTCAGGACCGCACTCTACCTGATGAGAGGACCGTTCAGTTGCCTGATACCAGCTGGGAAGAGACTGTTCCTCAAATTGGAGGGATGCGTTTTCATACTTTTGTATCTCTTGCTGGATGGCAGCTGGGAGAAAAGGGGGTGACCGGAGTGAAACCAGACCTTGATTCACGACTTTGCTGGAGCACCGTGAAGTGTAGATGGATTCAATGGAAGGGCGGCTGATTTGTGTGATGGTCTGGGCTACGTCCACAAATCTGCAATTTCTTGGGGTCTTGGATGGAGCTGTTCCTAAACCCGTTTGTGATGCATCCTGATAAGATGCTTTCTATGGTGCATTTGTCAAGGTTGGTGAGGGTTGTTGAGGACGTACTGAACTTCACAAGCCTTCTAAGGTATTAGAAGCATTGGTGTGCTTTCTCAGCCATAACTCCAGGACAAATTCAACCACTCTGGTTTGGGGCAGCACAGTGACGAAGCGGTAGAGTTGCTGCCTTACAGCGCCAGAGACCCGGGTTCGATCCTGACTGCAGGTGCTGTCTGTACAGAGTTTGTATGTTCTCCCTGTGACCGCGTGGGCTTCTCCGTTTGCTCTGGTTTCCTCCCATGCTCCAAAGACATGCAGGTTTATAGGTTAATTGGCTTCTGTGAAAATTGTAAATTGTCCCCAGTGTCTAGGATAGTGCTAGTGTACGGGGTAATCACTGGTCGGCACAGACTCAGTGGGCCAAATGGCCTGTTTCAGCACAATATCTCTAAACTGTACTCTGCTCAGTATAGGCAGGAGTGTGTGTACTGCTTCACTATTACATGTCCTGTTTTTTAACCAAATAGGCTATTTCTTACCAAGCAATCAGCTGATCATTCATCCAAAGCATAAAATAATAATTCCTAGTGGTATACGTCATGCATGAAATTATAGGCAGCATTCTGCTGCAACCTTTGTTCCTTTAACAATATTAAAAAGAAAGTAATTGGCTGAGTTGATATGTCCTGGCACCCACAACTGCTATTTGCATCTACGGAGACAATAAGTGAAATTTTATAATTGCTTTTGAAAGCTATCCTTTGTTTTCTTTCAGTCTCAGGATCCATTAATGGGGAGTATTAATCCAGACCCCTGCCCCATCTGTGCACGGCAATTAGGGCAGCAGGTAAGAAATGAGCAGAATTGTGTGTGCATTTCATTTCACAGTGTCAGTGTCAGTGCATTTATTCAATGTGGTAACAATGAGGTTGACATTTGAGGAAATGGCAGGCAGGTAATGAAATGTTTAGTGCTAAAAGTGGGTTTTAAGAAGCATTTTAAAAATAGAAAGAATGATAAAGTGGTTTAGGGAAGAACTTCCAGTGTAAAGCTTTGAAACTAGTGCAGGGTGCAGAAGAAGCCAGAACTGGAAAAGAAGGAAATATTTACTACGATAACATTTTTTGAAGTATATTTCCTGTTTTAATATCAACAAAAGCAGCCAACAATCACCAAAGATGAATACAATGCATTGTTTTGTTTTAAGTGGTCTTCGTTGAGTGGTATATGTTGACTTTTGGACCAGTTCCTGTTGGAAGAGTGTAAATATATCCTTTGCATTCATCTGAGAGAGAAGACAAAGCTTATCTCTCATATGTTATCTCATATGAGAGATAACATCTCTGACGGTACATGCCAAGATTGTGTGTTCAAGTCTAATTCAGTCTAGAGTACTGCATATTGAGCCAGAACTGACATTTCTGTTAAACTGTACCAGAGCACTGAAATATACAAATATTTATTCTGCCAGCTAATTGCACAGCCGGCTAAAGTTTTTTAATTTTGTTTCACAATGTGTTCTTTCACTGCAACCTATTCCCTTCTTGTTCACAGTGGGCAGTCTTGACGTGTGGACACTGCTTCTGCAGTGACTGCATAGCCATTATAATCGAACAGTACAGTACAGGAGTCCGACGAAGCTCTATCAAGTGTGCAATTTGCAGACAGACAACAACACATAAAGAAATCTCTTATGTATTCACGAATGAGGCTACAAACAAAGAAGATGAATTTCCCATTAAAGTAAGCAATTTTGACCAACAAAATCTCCTACAAATTGCACAGGGCGTGATAAAGTATTATTGACCAGTTCTCTGAAATCAGTATAATTGGCATGAATTTACATTTACAATTTCCCATCACAAATTTGAGTCATCCTCCTACCCCATTGGTCAGAACAAACAAGATATTGAGTTGAAGCCCTTTCCCAACAGCCTGGGCCTGGTGTTTGGCTTCTTCTCCCTCCCCAACTCTTCACCAAGACTCTACTGTGGACTGGATATCCATCTGCCTCTCTTTGTATTTACTACGATAACGTTAACATTTTACCTTTTTAGAGTGATTGTCCAAAATACATTTATGTTTTACATTACTATTATCTATAGTGCCTTTAAGTCTATTGTGATGTAAGAGTTGTAATGTTTTTTTGCTGCATATTAACAATTTGTATTTAAAAAGCTTCTTTAACTTAGAAATGTTCCAAGGCACTCAACCACCCATTGTGGACACACCAAGTCAATTTACATTTTCAAAAGCCCTTCACTTTTTCATGATCTAATAGAAACTTAACTGGACAAACAATGGATGAGGTGCTAAAGGAAATTTGGCTTGTTTAAATAAGTATCAACTCCGGCTTGTTTAAATACGTATCATAAAGTGCAGAAAGTGGTGGAGAGGTTTCTGAAGGAATTTCCAGAGTCTTGATCAATAGCAGTTGAAGATTTGCCAATCAATATTTGGATGAAGGAAGGGACATGTGGTTAGAGTCTGCAGAATGAAACATTTTGGGATGGAATTTCAAGCAGGAGATAGCAAAGAACCTATTGGCGTTTAAGTATGAGGGTGAGCATTTCTATTTTGAGCTGTCAAAGGATCATAAGCCTAGTTATGCCCACAAGAGTAGGAGTTAACAGGTGGACTTTATGAAGTATGGAATATGGGATGTTGGCCAGAGTCATATTGGAATAGTTGAGCCTGGAGCTCTGAAGCAGTAGATACATGTGTTGTTACAGTGGTGGTAGCAGATTGTCTTTGTTATGTGGAGCATACATGGTTGAATAGAATGCCAAGATTACAAATGGTCCGCTTTAAACTGGGCCAAGGGCTGTGGAGGAGAATGGCTGTGGAGGAGAATGGAAACAGTCAACAGGTCCACAAAGTTTGTAGCAAGGTGGAAAACAACTTCAGTCTTCTCAGGAAATTAAATCTCATCCAAAGCTAGGTTTCCAGCAGACAACTAAACTAACATTGGCAGAAGAGGGAGCAAGAGAAGTATTGGAGAGAGTGTAATCAATCTCATGTTCAGCATAGACAAAAATGCTGGAGAAACTCAGCGGGTGAGGCAGCATCTATGGAGCGAAGGAATAAATGACGTTTCAGGTCGAGATCCTTCTTCAGACTGATGTGGGGGTGGGAGGGGGCAGGAAGAAGAAATGAAGACGCAGAGACAGTGGCCTGTGGGAGAGCTGGGGAGGGGAACGAGGGAGAAAGCAAGGACTACCTGAAATTGGAGAAGTCAATGTTCACACCGCTGGGGCTGAACTACCCAAGCAAAATATGAGGTGCTGCTCATCCAATTTGCGGTGGGACTCACTCTGGCCATGGAGGAGGCCAAGGACAGAAAGGTCGGATACGGAATTGGAGGGGGAGTTGAAGTGCTGAGCCACTGGGAGATCGGGTTCGTTAATGCGAACTGTGCGGAGGTGTTGGGCGAAGCGATCGCCAAGCCTGCGCTTGGTATTACCGATGTAGAGCAGTTGACAGCTAGAGCAGCGGATGCAATAGATGAGGTTGGAGGAGGTGCAGGTGAACCTCTGCCACACCTGGAAAGACTGCTTGGGTCCATGGATGGAGTCGAGGGGGGAGGTAAAGCGACAAGTGTAGCATTCCCTTGCAGTTGCAAGGGAAAGTACCAGGGAAGGGGGAGGTTTGGGTGGGAAGGGATGAATTGACCAGGGAGTTATAGAGGGAACGGTCTCTGCGGAAAGCCGAAAAGGGAGGAGATGGGAAAATGTGGCCAGTGGTGGGATCCCGTTGGAGGTGGCGAAAATGTCGGAGGATTTCAGCATGTGATCATTGGGTTTTGACACCCTTGTAATGTAGATAATACTTTTTATTTCTGCCTTCTGCCTTAGGGTAGCCATTCCACTAAAGTGGAGGCTGTGCTCAGGACACTGAAGAAAATCCAGCAGAAGGAGCCTGGAGCCAAGTCCCTAGTGTTTTCTACAGTAAGTTTTATAAGTAACAGATAAACACCTTGTTATGTTTCCTTTCTGACAACTTCTGAAAGGAAACTTAGATGGCCCAGTTCAGTATTATGGGATTGTTGCACTGGCAGAGCTGTGTTTCAGATAAGGCATTGCACCAAATCTACTGCACTATTGTAAGATCATACTTTTAGTTTGTAAAGCTTTCATCCAAATCATCATTCTCAAATTCACAGTGAATTACTATTGTCTAATTTAGATTTTCTGCTGTTGCTTTTAGTGGCAAGATGTGCTGGATATAATTGGGAAAGCATTGTTGGACAATAACATGGAGTTTGTTCAAATCAATGGACTCCACAAGTTCCAGGTAAAGTAGACACTACATATCAAAGAATGGGAGCTGTGAAAATAAATCTTGTGTAATTCTCCTTTTCATTGGTTAGGCCATCAGTTAGAGATTAACTAATCAATTGCATGCTTTTAACAAAAACTCAAAACACCAGAAATATTTAACAGGTCAGGCAACATCTGTGGAGAGAGTAAAGAATAAATATTTCAATTCCAAGACCCTTCATCAGATAGGTCGAGTTTTCCATTCCCTTTACTTGCTTCCACCAAAACCTTTGTGAGTTTGCAGTACTCCGTTTGTAAAGAAACAACCAGATATCTCTTCATACCTCCCTCTAGGCTATGCCCTCGCAACTGAATGTCATGCCACTGTATCCCTAACAGTCATGGATCTAATTTCTGCAGGCTCTCTTCAGCCCATAGCCTTGTAGTATCCCAGTTCCCTAACATCTGCATTCTACTTGCACAAAAGACTGCTGGAGGAACTCAGTGGACCAGGCAGCATCTGTGGAGGTAATTTGACATTTGCCACTTTCCGAGTTCCTTGTCCCAATCAGCTCACCTTTATCATGGATGCCCAATCTTGTTAGGCCTTATCCCACAGACACCCTGCTTCTTCCTTGACCTGTTCCCCTCCATCATTACATTCATTCACTTGGTTGAACTCATTCATACATTCAGTAAGTTCTCCTTCAACTTCTCCGATTCAAAAGTGTTCTATGGGAACAAAGGCGGCCAAACTATACCTTATTTTAATGGAAATGTGTAACAGTGCTTCTTTCAGTCATTAACAAAGCCCTCGTTCTATTCCACTCTAATGGCCAACTCATCCATGCTGACTAATGGCCAACTCATCCATTCCACTCTAATGGCCAACTCATCCATTTGCCCACATGAGGCCTACATACCTATATTCCCTTCTTATAAGCACCTGTCCAAATGCCTTTTAAATATTGTAATTTTACCCACCTACAAAACTTTCTTTGGTAGCCCTTTCCATATAGCCACCATCTGCTGAGAGAAACTTGACCCTCAGATTCCCTTTAAATTTCTCTCCTCTCACTTATGACCTCTAGTTTTACACCCTTGGAATAAGACTCTGATAACTGACCCTCTTAATTTTATGATTTTTTTAAATTTATTATTAGCACCCCTCCTCCCCCCAGATTCTACAACAAAGCTATAATAAGGGGCATTTACAGTGGCCCAATAGCTTACCAACCGTTGGGTTTTGGAGTAAACCCACTCAGTCACAAGAAGAACGTGCAAATTCCACTCAAAGGTCACCCAAAGTCAGGAGTGAAGTCAATTATAATATCCACTTTACTTAATATTCACTGATTAGAAAATCCACTTTACTTTCAAGGGTTGATTCTGCAATTCAGATCTCCTCATGAGCTAGGATCCCATTCCCCGCAATGCTTGATTTTTCCCATCAAAATCACAATCATGAATGGTTTTCCACAGTCTTATTTTCCCTTTTCCCTTCTTTATTTGGAGAGTTCAATAAATTCCCTTGTACCATACCTTTCTTAATTTACCTTCTAGCAAGATAGGGTAAGCAACAATGGAAATAGCAGACGCCATGGGATAAATGAGTGGAGGGAAAAAAATGAAATTAGCTACACTTGTTAACCATGTATAAAATGTAAAAAGTAGTCTGAAGAACTGAAGCCCTTTTTTTAAATGTAACCCACTCGTGCAGAGGGTGTCGTGTGTCCGATGAACCATATACAGCAAGAATCAGTATTTTCAGTTAAGAGAAGGTATCCATTGTCTAGGAGACCATGCCCATAGATTATGGAAGGGCACATAACAATTTGTACCGAGCATGGATTGAAGGTTTCAGCAGTTGAGTGGGAGGGTACTGTGCATTGATTTCAGCAGACCTCAAAAAACTGGTCAAACCATTTAGCAAAAGGATCACAGGAATTGTATCCAGCAGAATTATGGCAACTGAAAACTGTCCAGGACATGTATTTGACCAAAACTAACTCTGATAACCTCACTATGCCTGCATTACACAAAATAAAGTTATAGGTGATTTTATAATAGGTGAATTAAAAATTAATTATTTCATGTACTCTACAGACTTTATCATGATGTCTAACTGTTAATTATTTTCACCTTCACACCCTGATCAGTCCAAATTACATTGTCTTTTCCAGGAGAATCTATCAGCTTTTAAATATGATTCCAAGGTAAACATCTTGCTGCTGCCTCTCCACACAGCATCAAATGGTTTAAACATCATTGAAGCTACATATGTCCTCTTGGTAGAACCTATTTTAAACCTTGCCCATGAGCTACAAGCCATAGGGAGAGTGCATCGTATTGGACAAACAAAGTGAGTAACAGTTAATAATTATCCTGTATTTTCCTGGGTAGACACAAAATGCTGGAGTAACAGCGGGTGATGGCAGCATCTCTGGAGAGAAGGACTGGGTGACATTTCGGGTCGAGACCCTTCTTCAGACCCTTCTGTATTTTCCTGGATTGTTTTGTTATGTTGTGCAGTTATCCTTATAATACAAATACTTTGATTTAAAAAAAAAACATTTCATGGAATGTACATGAAAGAGGTACATCAGCACAGCCCACCTGACACCAGTGTTAATGCTCAGAGTAAGTTGTCATCATGTCCCTTTTTATGTAATTCTATTGGTTTCTGCTGATGTTCCTCAACCCCACATGTTTTCCCACATGTGAAAATGTTAAATTTCCAGATAATGGGCACTATTGCTATTTTCTCTATTTTTAATTTTGGGTTTCCAGCATCTACAATATTTTTCTGTCGTTTCTTCAAATCACAGGTCTTGACAATCTTTGATTTATTTACTAAACCAACTAATCTTGGATGCCATTTAGTCCCATTTCTGCCTTTTACTCCTTCAAATATTTAGTTATTATTCTTAAAAGTCATTATGCACTATGCTTTCATTTCTATTTTTGTTTCGACATTCCCTATCCCAGCAATATAGCTGTGCAAAAATATCTCTCATCTCTTTTTTTTATTTCTTATGAGCTTTAAATGCTCACATTACAGTTCGTTAAATAGTTTTGGGTGGTTTATTTAAATGTATTCCGCTTCTCAGGATGAAGGCCTTTTCATATTGGGGATCTTTCATCAGAACTGGAAGATGACAGCACCATCAACAGCTGCCACCCATCCCAATCAAACAGAGGTCTATGTAACAGGAATTTGAAATGAACTTGATTTCTCGGTTATCTTTTATAAAAGATCTACAGTGTTTAAATGTTGTTATGAAGTGTAACCAAGTTGCTTATTTCTTCCTAGGCCAACTGTTGTTCACAGGTTTCTAATTAAGGGGACAATAGAGGAGAGGATGCAAAGTATGCTTAAAAGTACTGAGAAAAGGTAAGTTCACTTACCACATACTAAAGTTTATATTTTCCATTTTTGAAAACAGTAACATCTTGGTTATATTATTGAACAAATAATTCAAAGACCTGTGACAATCTGAGAGCTTGGGTCCAAATCCCCAACCAAACCAACTGTGCAATCTTAATTAAGTTTATTAAATCATTTGGAATTCATGCAATAAGCTCATCTCAGTAATAGTGACCATGATTACTGAATTACTTGTAAAGCCAGGTGGCGCCAGCAATGGCTGCCTCGCTAACAGGACACACTGCTTTTGTATGTCCTTTGCTTCTTTGTGTTTAAATAGTATGTATTAAATGTGTGTTTTTAGTTTTCTTAGCTTGTTTTATGTGGGGGGGAGGGGGGGGGGTTGGGGGAAACTTTTTCTAATCTCTCACCACAATGGAGATGCGATTTCCGTATCGTATCTCCGTTTGCACTGCGGCCTAACGTTGAGGAGTTGGCGGCCTTTGCTGGAGACTGATTTTAAGAGCTCCACCGCGGGTGCTTACGGAACTTTAACATCGTGGAACCCGCAATGCCTTTGCCAGGGTTCGACCTCGGAGCTCCAACCTTGAGCGCTTGCGGACTTTAACATCACGGAGCCCACGACTTCTGGTCAGAGGCCGACATTGGGAACTCCAAGCCGCGGCAGTTTCGACCGCCCCAATGCGGGAGTTTTGATCGCCCCGACGCGGGAGCTTCGACCGCTGGCTGCAGGAGCTTTGATCTCCCCGACGGATGATTCGACTGCCCCGACCACGGGAGAAATAAAGAGGAAGAAGATTGGACTTTTTTGCCAGTGGGGAATGTAGGCAATCCGCTGTGGTGGATGTTTAGGTTAACTTTTATGTATTTGTGTGTCTTGTTGATTTTTTCTCGTATGGCTGTATGGTAATTCGCATATCACTGTACCTTAATTGGTACATGTGACAATAAAAGACCTTTGAAACCTTTGAAACCCTCAACCAGTCTGGCTTAAATATGGCTCCAGACTCCCACTAATGTAGTAGGCTCAGCAACCTTCCGAAATGGCTTTGTATACCATTCAGTTGTATATTTAAACTAAATGAGAGCAAACAAGGCACACTGCTTGGCATTGGATTCTGATGCTTTCTCAGCCGAGCTGACCTTCCAAGTTCCTTCTCATAAACCTCTCGGGGTTAGTGTGGGAATTGGGAGACTCATCCCACCCACTTATCAAGCAGCAGCCTGATCTAGTTGCACTTACAGTTGTCCAAGGCTCCTTCATTGCAATATTTTGACCAGAGGTGGCAGTGTAGATGCAGTCAGGGAGGAGCAGACCTGGGAGCCCTCATCGGTGACTGTGCACCCCATGAAATCTCACAGTTTCAGAATCAACAAAAGCAAAAAAACTTTTTTAGCAAGAAGTACGTTGAATGAGGGAACTTCAAAGTCTATCACTGAGAATGGCTCAGTGACACCACTGCAATCCGAGACAGTGGATTCTGAAGGATACAGCTGGTAGGCTAGTCTGCAGCATTTGGAGATTAAATCTCTGTGAGCGGTCAACATGGTCCACCTGGCTACTGTAACAGATGTGCTTGCCTATAAATGGTATTGGTAAGAGTGACCACAGCACAGTCCTTGTAGAGACATGGTCTCATCTTCACACTGAGGTCTTGCTACATTGTGTTGTGATGTATTATCATCCTGTTAAATGGGTTAAATACCGAATGTGTGTGGAAGGTGAAAACTGGGTGATTGCCACTTGCTGCTTTAACTAAATTCAAGCAGCTGAACTCCACGCAGGACAAAGTAACCCCAAACCATCCCTCTTCCTGTCACCAGCACACCATCTGTAAAATGCACTGCAGTTACCACCTACATCACTTCAACAGCACCTCCTAAACATACAACCTTGACCACCAATAAGAACTAGGGCATCAAGCATCAGGATCATCACCATTTGCATATTCCTCTCTAAATTGCACGCTATGGAATTTTGGAAATTTATTGTCATCGCTGGGTCAAACTCTAGACCCAACAATATAATTGGAATACTGTACTAAATGGATTGCAGCAGGTTAAGATGATATTTTAGCACTGCTGTCTTGAGGATATTAGCATGGGAAAAAAATGTTCGCATCTCCAGTAAGTCCCTGATCTCATTAATAAAGAATTAACAATCCTTTCACATTTATACAATTAAAATTAGACTTTTTCTTTAATGAAGAATCTGATTTGCACATTTAGGACCAATCAAATTGTTGTATGCTTATTATCTGAAGCCAAACAAGGCATTCACAGACAGGCCTACTATTCCTTCCAAAGGTAAATTTAAGATCACATGTACTTTGTATCACCATGACCATCAGCTTCTTTCATATTCTTTGCTAGCCAGGACCTTTGAAAAAATTGCCATTTTTTGCTGTGCAATGTAATATTGACGAAAAACTCCGTAGTCAGTCCTTGCTCTTCAGCCAATACCTGGCCTTGCATTTCTTTGCCAGTCGTGGATGTTTGCTTTCATTACAATAGTGATGCCATGTCAACTCTAGCTCCAGGGGCTAGTGGAAATAAGGGATATGGGGAGAAGGCAGGCACGGGTTATTGATTGCGGACGATCAGCCATGATCACAATGAATGGTTGTGCTGGTTCGAAGGGCCGAATGGCCTCCTCCTGCACCTATTTTCTATGTTTCTAACTATTATTTTGTCTGAAGTTCCAAGTTTGTGTAAGGCATTATAATAAATACATGTAACTTCCTTAAGAAAGGGGAATGACAGACATTTTAGAGATTTTCCATTATTTAGAAATTAATACTATTTTTCTTTCTGATTGGTCTCTAGTCATAACAAGTCAGCAATTGTACAATCAGAAGCATCTGTTCTGACAGTGGGGGACCTGGCTGATCTCTTCTCAGAGGAAGAAAGGACTACAGATGGATGAAAGCAGAGCTTTGACATGCACTGAAGATGAACAATTTCCAGAGTCTCTTTTGTTACGTATATTGTGATGAACTGTATTTAGAAAAGGGTTTGATTTCCACCCGGACAATAATGAAACTGAAACAAAATGAATAATGGGACCTGAAATGTCACCTATCCATGTCCTCCAGAGTTGCTGCTTGACCCGCTGAGTTACTCCAGAACTTTGTGTGTTTTTGTAAACCAGCATTTGCAGTTCCTTGTGTCTACAGAAAATGTTTTGTTGTTTTATTTGTTAATAGCTCTATTTTAGAATGATGAATACAATGAAGAAAGTCTAGTTTCATGTTCAATACTGTGTGGAGGGGCAAGATCAATAATTAAACATTAAGTGATGGTAAGGAAGCTTTACAGTGAAAGATTGCTCCAAATTTTGCTACAGCATGTAATTTAATACACTTTGTACACTTAAGTTCAAAATATTTTGCTGTCAATTTCAAATGTTCGAGCTGCAAAGAAAGGGAAATAAGTAACGTGGCACCAATGTGCATTGGCCAATCATCTGTTACCCCAATGACACTACAGCATTGGAAAATAAATACAGAATTAAGTAAATTAAAGTAGGTGAATTCAAAATAAATCACAATAGAGAATAGGTGCAGGAGTAGGCCATTTGCGCCTTCGAGCCAGCACCACTATTCAATGTGATCATGGCTGATCATCCCCAATCAGTACCCCGTTCCTGCCTTCTCCCTATATCCCCTGACACCGCTATTTTTAAGAGCCCTATCTAGCTCTCTCTTGAAGCATCCAGAGAACCCGCCTCCACCGCCCTCTGAGGCAGAGAATTCCACAGACTCACCACTCTCTGTGAGAAAAAATGTTTCCTCGTCTCCGTTCTAAATGGCTTATTCCTTATTCTTAAACTGTGGCCCCTGGTTCTGGACTCCCCTAACATCGGGAACATGTTTCCTGCCTCTAGCGTGTCCAAACCCTTAACAGTTTTATATGTTTCAATGAGATCCCCTCTCATCCTAAACTCCAGAGTGTGCAAGCCCAGCTGCTCCATTCTCTCAGCATATGACAGTCCCGCCATCCCGGGAATTAACCTTGTAAACCTACGCTGCACTCCCTCAATAGCAAGAATGTCCTTCCTCAAATTAGGGGACACAATACTCCAGGTGTGGTCTCACTAGGGCTCTGTACAACTGCAGAAGGACCTCTTTGTTCCTATATTTGTTTCCTCTTGTTATAAAGGCCAACACGCCATTTGCTTTCTTCACTGCCTGCTGTACCTGCATGCTTACTTTCATAGACTGATGTACAAGGACCCCCAGATCCCGTTGTATTTCCCCTTCTGCCTTCCTGTTTTTGCTACCAAAGTGGATAACCTCACATTTATCCACATTAAACTTCATCTGCCATGCATCTGCCCACTGCCCCAACCTGTCCAAGTCACCCTGCATTCTCATAGCATCCTCCTCACAGTTCACACTGCCACCCAGCTTTGTGTCATCTGCAAATTTGTTAATGTTACTTTGAATCCCTTCATCCAAATCATTGATGTATATTGTAAATAGCTAAATCAATTTCAGAATGAGCAAAAGTTGGATTGACGTAGAGAGATGAAGCAGAATGGAAAAAATACAAAAAAATCTGGCATTTTTATAGTGTCCACCAAACTGGAAAAATGGTAAGTATGGCCTCCACGCTTGTTATAATTTTTTTAAATAAATGGCAGATGCTGATAATCTGCAATAAAAATCAAGATGCTGCAGACACTCAGCGAGTCACGTCAGCATTTGTGGAAAGCGGAACAGGTAACCTTCAAGGTCCCAATGGGTTTGTGACCTAAAACATTAATGTTTGCTCATTCCACTGAAGCTTCTTGACCTGCTGAGCGTTTCCAGCATTTTTTTGTTTTTATCTTACACTGATAATATTTTGATTTCTATGTCAGATAACCTAAATGGCAGCCATTAACACAAATTGTATTGTTAAAGGGGAATGTGCACTAAAAATGATACAAATTCAGATTCCTGTAGAGATTAATGAATAAATACGGCAAATTTACTTTTCAAGAGAACACACGGAAGCTAAGGCCGAGAAGCTGCTTTTGTGAAACTGCTGGCAGAATCATGCAATTCGCATAGCAACGTCTGGGTGTGCGTGGTTAGCCATGCACCTCCATGCTTACATTTCTGGGTCATTGATGAATATTGGAGCATTTGTTGTTCAGTAGCTCACTTGGGTAACTAATGTCACATTGCTGCAGTGCTGTGTGATGAATGAAAACTATACCAGGATGTACAGAGAATATAACGTTTGCATTATCCAGGAAACTTACAGACGATCATACGAGCAATAGTGAGGATCAAAATGCCAAGATATTTGCCCAAGTAATGTTTATCTTCCAGGCATTTGTAGGTTGTTAAGATTTTGGCATCTTTGTAATCCTATGGTAAAGTTTCAATTTCCTATCAAAGGGAAAGTTGATAGAAATGAGTAGTTTGATTTGAACTTGAAGATTTGCCAACTCTGAAGATTAAGGACACACTTTTGTGAATGGCTAATAGAAAGGAGCAGAGGACATTTCAGATGAAGTGCTTAAACCCGGTGGCTCTCCACCTTGATTGGATAGCATCAAAACAAAGCTTTTTCACTGCAGCTTAGTACACGTGACAATAATAAACCTAAAGCTAAACCTGGAATCAGGCAAAACCTAGTGATGTGGAGAGCCACCTTATTTCAGCACTTTATTCTGAAATTTCCTCTGCTCCTTTCCATCTGCCATTTCAAAAAGTGTTTTCTTAATCTCCAGAGTTGGATGATCTTCAAGTTCAAATCAAATGAATCTTTTCTCAGTTGAGTCTACTGTTTGATTATTTGTGCTCATTTCACCTTTGTCAGAGTGCAGGATTGGACAGGTTTTGTGCTTTAGAAATAGACTAAAAGCTTGGGTGTTAGTAGCAACAAGAGCCTGCAGTTTTGCTGCTATGTATCTCCACCAAGTGTCTTCCACCATTCACAGATATTTCAGCCAGCCATTTTCTATATTTTTAAAGGCTTCTGCAGTTGCAAGAGAAAAAAAGTTGTTTGATCTTCGTGCATAGCTTAACAAGCCACAAAAAGTGCTTGAATATTGTATCCATTCACATCAAACCCCATCTGCCAATTAATTGAGTTTGGATGATAGACAATAGATGCAGGAGTAGGCCATTTGAGCCAGCACCGCCATTCAATGTGATCATGGCTGATCATCCCCATTCAGTACCCCGTTCCTGCCTTCTCCCCATATCCCCTGACTCCGCTATCTTTAACGATGTATTTCGCGGTTGAATGCGCTCTGCTTCAAAAGGTGTCCCATCTATCATTGAGTTCTGGTTGTTACAGTTATTAGCTTTGGATAAATAGAAGTCACAGACTAGATTCTTATCCAAATTCTGTTTAAAGGTTCATAACACCAACATAATCATTCAACTTTGCAGTAACATCTGCCTGAATAGCTAGGGCCAAAGCCTAATTCTTTACACTTGCTCAGTAGCAACAACTTACCAATGTGAGAACAATTTGAGTCTGAAGAAGGGTCTCGACCTGAAACATCACCCATTCCTCCTCTCCAGAGATGCTGCCTGTCCCGCTGAGTTACTCCAGCATTTTGTGCCTACCTTCAATGTGAGAACAATCTATTTATTCCTACATTAGTGTGTATATTGAAGTCACACAGCAGTAGGATTTTGCCATTGATGAGTACATTTATTAGAATGCCTCTCAGCTCTCTAGAACTATTACTTTGGGAGAAAATACTAGAGAGGTATATACGCAAGTCTAAGTTGGCTGGTGTATTAGTGAATGGAATTTTCTATTGAGAGCCCTACCTGTGGTGGGGTATTTGCCTATGACGTGTAAACCTGACCAGAAGAATCTGTATTTTTTCTGTGTACACTACGGTCATGTTGTCTGTTTGAACATAACCTATTTCATACTAATTAACTGTTTCTGTCTTTATCGAGTTTTTCTGTGAACCCTATTTGTGTGAACATTCCACAAGTAGATCGTAAACTTCTGCTTTTGTGATTATTTCTCCCATTTAAAATGTGGATTAGTTGACCATGGCAAACCAATGAGGAATTGTGAGATGCAAGTATTTTTTTATCCGACCTTTGTGTTTCCTATGACATAGACAGGCAGGACCTCAAGTGGTGCCATGTAGTTACCTAAGGAGGACCTCGTGTCTCATGGCCAGGATCTTCACCACGCTGGTCATGAGCATTCAATACAACTGGCATGAGCTCTGGTTTGTACCTGGTGTGTTCTCACTTAAGCTTCAGAGTTCTATCCTTTGGCCATGGGGTGATAAATAGATAAATCAATCTTTATTTAAATGGGACTTTGAGCAATAAATAGTCCTGAACACCTCTGTGGTCCTGGAAAAAAAATAATTTAATGCTTAATTTCTTCCGTTCAGAATTTGTTTTGGTCAAAATGCCAAGTTTTTAAATTGTTTATACTGGTTAAAGTTTTAGGGTGTTTCAGGTTCAGTCTGATACATTTAACGAGGAGCAAAATAAAGATTCAAATGTTAATTGAAAAGTTAGAATTTCTAATTTATTGATCTGCTGTCTGAGAACTGCTCAGTGTGATTGATTGCACAGTGTGTATGCTGTTACTCTTTTCAAGGAATCCTCTAATGTCTGACAGTGAGTAGCATCGAAAAGACAGCTCCACGTCACATAAATTCTAGGATCTTTGTGCAGTGTATTTCCAGCATCAAACACAATCACCTCTGACTGTAAAGCCTTGGAAATGCTATGGCGTGGGGGAAGTTCTGTACCAAAACATTCAATGATATATGGAGGAGGATCTATAATAAAGTTGCAAACAGGTTGTTTATACTATCCATTATGATGTTTCAAAAAACAAATGCTTCTACTACATCTTTAAATATGTTTGCCTCCGAGATTACCATATTCATTGGCACATTCACTTAATTTTGTTAAAATCTAGATAAATTATATTAGGAAGAATTTATATACCAAATGATACATATTAGACTAATTTCAGAAAAGACAACTTTCAGATTGCTGTTGAATAAAGAAATGGAAAAATGAAGCAAAAGATTAGAGCAAAAGGTTTGGCTGATAGAAAGTTTGCCTTTGGTAAAGTTTGAGAGCTGGATATTAAGGATAGAGTAAAACCAGTTTCACCAAGTGAATGAACTAAACAAGGTTATCTCAAAGAGTGAAGGGGAACAGTTAGAGAGTGAAAACATAGTCGGAAGAATGTAGAAGTTGTGAAATGCAGAGCAGGTTCTCCACTCACAGAGATAAAAGAAAACAAGCTAACACGCGGATGGATGACAGAAATAGACAAAGAAATTAAGCAACCTGAAGTTGCAGCAT
The DNA here is from genome assembly GCA_035221665.1 of Okamejei kenojei. NCBI lineage: Eukaryota > Metazoa > Chordata > Chondrichthyes > Rajiformes > Rajidae > Okamejei > Okamejei kenojei. Next base: position 23,751,313 of record CM069135.1, on the reverse strand, counting down.
TCAAATTTGAATCCTAAAGTTTGCAACCTACTCTGATGGAAGATAAAACATATTCCTTAAGCTTGCACTGAGCCTCATTGCAGCAGCACAGGAAGCCACAGATTGAGAAGTTAGGGATGGAGAATTAAAGTGGCAGGTAATGGGAAGTTTAGGGTGGCTCATGTGGAATGAACACAGATACTCTGCAAGGCAATCATGCAATCTGTGTTTGGTTTCACCAGTGTAGAGAAAACAACAGTTTTGAACACTGCATGCTGTGCACTAGATCGAAGGAGTCCAAGTGAATTGTTGCTTTAGTTGGAAAGACTATTTTAGTCTCTGGATGTTGGGAAGGGTAGAGGTTTGTGTCATCTGCATTTGCAAGGGAAAGAGCCATAAGGAGGGAAGTGCACATACAGCTTTGATTAGATAATCTCATTGGAGGACATCAATTAGCAAACAGCTTTGAGTTAATGACGATATTCCATTTTGGTGCTTTTCATTGGGGGATTGCTATTCAAGATATAAGAGTATCAGCGCTCTTGGTAAACTATACCAGGACAATGAGTAACACCTTGGTTTAAGCAGAAAGATTGGCAATAGGGGACTTTCTGAATGCTGCACATGTTTTGCTTGGACTACTGTCTGGACTCATGACTAGAAACCACTTGTTAGCTGCCTCAAGACAATGTACAGTAGATTTAAAATTGTCATTGTTTTATATTTCACTGCAAGATTAAAATTTGAAATATTATGGAAGAAAATTGTTTTATTGAAATAAAGTTGCCACAAGAAAACATACCAGAATTTTAATTGAACCAGATTAAACCACTATTAAAAAGATTTGTAAATCAAACCCTCAAAATGACAATATCACTAAGTTGTTAGAAATTAATAGAGAAAAATGCTTTAAATATTCAGCGGGTCATCAAGCAGGTAAGGATAGAGCAACAGAATTAATTTTGTGAGATAATTACCTTTTTTATCAGGATTGGTAAAGGATAAGAGGTTTCAATAAAATATGTTGAGAAAATGGGATGAAGTTGAGAAGACAGGAAAAACAAAAAATTAACAGATCAAATGTTGTTACGGGCGGCATGGTGGTGCAGCGGTAGAGTTGCTGCCTTACTGCGCTTGCTGCGCTGGGGACCCGGGCTCGATCCTGACTACCGGTGCTGTGTGTACGGAGTTTTTGCGTTCTCCCCGTGACCTGCCTGGGATCTTCAATTTCCTCCCACACTCCAAAGACGTACAGGATGGTAGGTTAATTGGCTTGGTGTAAATGTAAAATTGTCCCTAGTGTGTGTAGGATAGTGTTAGTGTGTGGGGATCACTGGTCGGTGCGGACTCGGTGGGCCGAAGGGCCTGTTTTCGCTCTGCATCTCTAAACTAAAAAAATGAAACTAAATGATCTATAACTGGTCGATTTGCCTCGGCATCATTTCTGTTGGGTGGCATTTGTCTGAGTTCTGCTTCTGTGCAGATAAATACTCCTTTCTCCTTGTGTAATATAGAGGCTCTCAAAGACGCCAATTATCTATATACTTTCTAGCATCTTTTACAGGATGGCGATATTCTCATTATTAGGCAATAAAACCTTTCTTGTCATTAAAATTGTTGCCATAGACAATGTTTTAGCCAGTATATGCAATTTTGCTACAATGAGTGTTTCCATAACATGAATTGTATAAAATGCCATTGATGATTTAGACAGGTATTTGTATTACACAGGTGATTTGATTATAATATGATTTCATTCTGGAACTAGATAAACACTTAAAATTTACTTTGGAAATTGACAAGCAGAGAAAAAGCTGTCTTGGAGGGGGAAAGACTGTTTTGATGTAACCTCCCTGCAGTGTTACAAAGTAGCAGAACAAAGCTGCTACTTTAACAGAGATGGTCATTAAAATTGACAAGCAATCACTTATATTGACACTGTGCAATTACAGTATACTCTATTAAACAATTTAACATTTTTAGTATTTCTAAACAATTTTCCCCACAGGATTTTCAAAAAATACTTTGTTATTATGAGTCTGATGTTCTAGGCATCAATCATTGACCAGAAACCTCTGGACCGGTCACATAAACACTTAAGCCACAAGGGTAAGTCAGGCCGAGTATTCCGTGAGGAATGGTTTATTTGTTAACTCTCAAGAGATGTGCAATACTGTCGTGGAATGCTTGATTACTACACCCACTCATCAAGATATTCATTTGCTGCAAATACCAGCACAAGTATGTGCAGTCTACAATTTGCATTGTAACATCACAACAATGTTTCTTTGGCACACTTCCCAGATCTGCACTTAATGGAAATCACTCACTGCCCTGACACATATTTGCTCTCCTTTATTGAAGATTGATTAAAATCCTGGAACTTCTGTCTGAACTCATTATATGAAATATCTTCACTTAAAATGACCCAAGAGTTCAAGAAGGCAGTTTATCACCCTACCTTCCCAAGGTCATTGAGAGAAGGATAATGTACATGGCCATGCCAGTATCATGGGTGTGAGTAAGAGCATGGGAGAGAGAGTTTGTTAAAAGTGTGAAATCAGGTCTTTAGATTTTTTTGAAGAACTGAAATGCTCCTCATTCTTAACTAATCGTTTACTTGTCTCGTACAATTTAGTAAATAGCATAAAGGATCTGGGGGTTGTGCACATAGGGGGACAAAGTAACGCAGGCAGTAAATGGTGGGATATTTATTTTGCTTCCAGTCATCTCATAGACATTTAGCATCTCATAGACACATGGACAAATGTGAGTAACCACAGTGCAAAAAAGCTCTGTAAAGTTTTTATTGCAGCCTAGAAATTCTGATTCAACTTCAATGCTACTTTGATACAAAAGCTGTTTATGCCTCTTGGTCTCTTCTCCCACATATAAATCTAAGCAATGAATGAAGCCAATAATTTCCAGCGATTACTCTGGTCTGGAATTTATTCGAAGCATTGCACTGGAACAATTAACATTTTATCTGTGCACTTTTGGCCATTAAATTCACAATGAAGAGAGTTCACACATAAATCAGATCTTAGTAAAAAGGGAGCTGCAACCAGCTGAGCAGAACGTCTCCAAACGTGAGAGATGTTGGTGACAGTGTCAGTGTCTCAAGTTAACTTTAAGGGGACACCTCCCATTCAATGAACGTTCGCTTAAGGCGCTGCTTTGTCAGAGCTGCAGCAGTGTCAGTCTTGCTGCCTTGGGGTATTTCTGATTAGATCTGCTGTTGCCATATGCTGAGTAAACCAAACCACCATACCCACCAGTGGAGTGATCCAGAGTTGCGCCCAGCAATGTAAATTCACCAGCTCTTAACAGGGGCACGTGCATGCATGAATGAAACTGCTCGTGTACGTGTCCAATCCTAACCTTATTAAGTTATTAGGAGGGGCCAGTACCTCTGTCTCCAAACCTTGCCTACCATCTTGTGAATACCCTTGGAAGAATCCTTCAGTTTGGTGAACAGAAGCAGAAGACTTAAGCCATCAGGTGTCACTGAGATCATGTACTGGACTCTTGCCAGGCTTCCCTTGGTCATTGGTGTTGAGCCCGTGTTGTTGATGTGCAGTTTGAAGTTGTGATTTAAAAATATAGCATAACCAACACGAGATACACTCTTATGAAGACGAGTTGCCCAGTTGGACCACATGCATTATCTCCAATATGGTTAAATCACGCCATGCCATTGTCCTGCTTCTTTTGCATATTGGAGTCACTACTCATTCTGTAGTTGCTAACATTTGAAAATCAAAACCTTTCATCGCCATCATTTTGAGTGCAAGGTAACCACTAACATAATCTCTCTCAGTAGATTAACAGGTTTTGGCCTCCAACCCATTTCTCCAAGTACAAAGTTAGATTTTTCTAATTCATTTCTGAAGACTTCAAGACATCCTAAAGCTCTGTTGCTAATTAAATATTTCTAAAGTGCGGACATTATTCAATGAGGGAAGGCGGCAGCCAATTTTATTTCGAAGTCACGAGAGTGACTTCGTGAAGACCCCGCCAGCACGCATGCGCGACATATCGTCGCTCGCATTTGCTGTCGACAAGCTGGGAGGGGGGTGTGCGCTCTCTCCACAGTTCCTTCAAAAAGACCGTTAAGGTAAGTACACTAACCTTAAGCTGGTTGCAGGTACGAGACAGAATGGAAGGAAAAGGAAAAAGGAAGGGGAAGCTTCCCAAGACCCGCGGGGACGCCAACAGGCCAGCGGCCACTTTCTCCGGAGCTGCGTGAAACACTGGCAGCACCCGGACGGCAGGGGGAAAAGATGCGGAAGTTGGGCGCATCAGTGACACCAGCGCCCAACTTATCTCCGGAATGGATGTTCGCACTGGAGCAGGGAATGCCAGATCCTGACTTCGTGCCCCCATCCCCCAGGAAGCGGGGGAGCAAGCAGGTACGTGGCAAAGTGCCTCGCACACCGCCGGCGGCATCACCCCATGTTTCTCAAGACCCACGGGGGCAGAGCCGGGGAAAGACCACGCCACAGACGAGCCCCGCAGCGGCGGCAGGCCACGTACAGCAGCCGGGGATATCTGCCGTAGGGCAGGCCGGCAGAGCTACTGCTGCGTCGAGCAGCCCTGCAGGAGCAGGAGCTGCCGACATAACACCGGGTCAGGCTGCAGTCCAGGACGCCGGTGGCAGCAGTACACGGTCGACCAGCTTAGCTCTGGCAGCTGCCGACCATGCGTCTCCACGGAGATATATGGTCAGAAGTGGAGGTAAGCCTGCACGGACTTCGGGGAGCCAGGTACCGGGGCGCCGGCGCCGACTCATCTCCACTGCCTTCCTACCAGGCAGGGGGACCGCCACAGTCCGCTCGAAGGCCGACTAGCGGTATGTCCGTGCGGGAGTCGTATGGGCCTGCAGGAGCAGCTGTCCACGACGACCTACCACCGGACCCTAGTCTGCACCTTATGGAGGTGTGGTCTGCTGGTGGAAGCCCCAGAGGAATTGCAGAGCCTGGGGAAGTCGGCTTGTCCGCCGCGAGTAGCGGGGACGGTCGCATTGCAAGGTTGGAGCTCTTGGTGGAGCAACTAGTCCAGCGGGATCTGGACCGGGATGAACGGGAGTCTCGGGCCTCCACAAACCACGCCAGGAGACCGCCCAGCATCTCGTCTTCTCCAGCCAGCAGTGCCAGAAGTCAGCAGGACGAAGAACTAGAGATGCCGGAGGTCGCAGATCCAGAGGAAGGTGCTGGACGTAGTGGGGAAATTTGCCACAGCTACCCACACCGGGGCGCCGCTGCACCCCAAACTGGCGGGAACCATTAATTATCTGACCACACACCAGCTTCAGGGTCAGGTAATCAATGAAACCATGGTGAAATTATGCCCGAATGATGCCCGAAAACTGCATCAACTTGAGTGTCCACACGGTCAATGCCCAAATCTGGGGGAATTTGAGTACCACCACTAAGATGCAGGACGTACGCCTCCAGACAATCCTAAAACTCCTGTCGACGGGCATTACGACATATGCCAAGACCCTCGATGGGGAATACGTGACCAGTGAGCAGCAGGATGCCCTGGCACTTCTCTGCAATACACAGTTTGAAATAAACTGTCTTCGTAAGAGTTCCACCCGGCCCACTCTCAACCCAAAATTTGCAGGGTTGTGCCGTACCTCCACCACTCCACCACCTCATCAGCTGTTCGGGGAAGATCTGCCGAAACAGGTCAAAGAGATGGACGAGGAGGCCAAGACCGTCGGCCTTATGAAACCGCCACCGGCTAAAGTACACCCATTCCATGAACAACAACAACCGTACCCTACCTGGAAACCTCGCTAGCCGGATAGGACACCAAGGACCTATCCGCCTCCACTCCCCCAACGGCTGAGGCCTTTTTTAGGGCAAGGCCTGCAGAGGCCCGCATGGGAGATGCGGCCACAGCCACGACAAGCAACACAACGTCCCCCCAAAACACCATATACCAAGACCCGCCGTTGACCATGGAGGTAAGGGGGTCTGGTTTGTCTGAAAAAGTAGCAATTATAACCTCACAAGTAGGGGGACGGTTGCGGACATTTCGGGGTGCTTGGGATGCAATAACCACAGACACGTTTATCCTACAAGGTTCACGGTTATGTCATAGAAATTATTAATGGGAAACTTCCCCCTACACAGCATGAACCTCAGCGCACATTTGCGCTCTCTCAAAAAGAGATAAAGGAGGGACATGCAGAAATTCTACGGCTAGCAGCCAAAGGGGTGATAGGGAAGACCACACACGGACCCCTTGAGTTTGTGTCCAACATCTTTACAAAAACCAAAAAAGATGGTGGAAGTCGGATTATCATAGACCTAACCCATTTGAACACCTTTGTACAATATACCCATTTCAAAATGGAAACCTTTGAAACAGCTAAGCAGCTGCTTTACCAGGGGCACTTTACAGTTTGCATCGATTTAAAAGATGCATACTATACCGTTCCCATCATAGAATCTCACAGGAAATGCCTAAAATTTGTCTGGAGGGGACAGTTATGGCAATACAAAACCTTACCCAATGGTTTAACCACAGCCCCCAGACTATTTACCAAAATAGTCAAACCAATATTGGCAATCCTCAGGCAACAGAATTATATCGTCATGGCATACTTGGACAATATACTTATAGTGGGACAGACCCTCCAATTGGCAAAGCTGGCAGTCACAGCGACCAAATCTTTATTCAAGACATTAGGATTTGTAACCCATCCAGACAAATCCAAACTAACCCCATCTCAAGTCATGGACTACCTGGGTTTCACCATTGACACAACCCGAATGATGATCACTATCCCGACCAACAAAGCTTCAGACATAAAAGAAGCATGCAACAGCCTTGCTTGTGCCAGGGTACCGACTATCAGACAGACAGCCAAGGTAATTGGGAAATTGGTAGCTACATTCTCAGCTGCGCAATTCGGACCATTACCATATAACAATTACAGCACGGAAACAGGCCCTCTCGGCCCTTCCAGTCGGCCCTTACATTACCAAAACTTACAAAGAGCAAAGATCTCAGCATTAAAAGCAAATGCTGGGCACTTTGACAGACCGACACGGCTGCCAATTAAGGCTAAAGCTGAGCTACAATGGTGGATTGACAATATTAGTGAGTGTCACAAACCCATTATTGTTAGCAACCCATCAGTCGTGCTACAGACTGACGAAAGCGCACAAGGCTGGGGTGCAACTGACACCACGTCCAGTTGTGGTGGCAGATGGGACCCTCATGAGTCTACCCTCCTCCAGACACAAGGGATAAACTATCTGGAGATGTTAGGGGCTGCGGGCATACTGCCACTAACTTACAGCATTTACATGTCCTCCTCCAAATAGATAACACCACGGTGGTGGCTTACATAAATCATATGGGTGGTATCAGGTCATTATCTTGTGACGAATTGGCAAACACAATCTGGCACTGGTGCAAATATTGAAACGTCCGTGGGTTCAAATTGACAAAAACCCCAAAATTGATTACCAACCCCATTACGGGGGAAAGTCACCCGTGCCATGGTCACTTAAACCTGTTGGCTTGCAGGTTCTAAAGAGGCCGCTTATCAAGGCCGGCATATCGCCCAGCGCCATGGACCTCATCTCAGCGTCGTGCCGAGCATCAACCAGGAGGCAGTACCTCACCCAGGTCAGGAAGTGGGAGGCCTACTGCTCCCGTACCAATACGACCTACAACTCGGCCACGATCCCTGATGTCCTGGAATTCCTAGCGGGCCTTCATTACGATGAGGGCCTCAGCTACAGTGCCATCAACAATGCCAGGAGTGCGCTGTCCTCATACCTGGACATAGGTGTGGTCTCACACCATCTGGTGTCCAAATTCATGAGGGGAGTGTTCCACACCAACCCTCCACGACCCAGATACAACATCACCTGGGACATAGGGATCGTACTGACCCTACTGAGGAGCTGGTCCCCTATGACAGAGTTACCACTCGATAAGCTCACCCTCAAAGTGGTGATGCTGATGGCACTGACTACAGCTCAACGAGTCCAGGCCTTACAGAAGCTGCGGCTGGATAGAATGGTCTCCACCCCTGCTAAGGTAACTTTCTTTGTAGAGGACCTGCTGAAGCAGCACAGACCTGGGTCTTTTGGGCTGCAGTTGGAATTCCGGGCGTACCCCACTGATGCCACCCTCTGCATAGCCACCCATCTCCGCCACTACATCAGAACAACACGAACCATCCGGAAGATGGAGCAGGGGCTCCTCATCAGCCACAAGCAACCACATCACCGGGTGACTGTGCAGACCATCGCCAGGTGGCTCAGGGCGGTGTTGGGTGCAGCAGGAGTAGATACTAACATTTTTAAATCTCACTCTACCAGGGCTGCATCCACATCAGCGGCGAGGGCCATGGAGGTGCCCATGGACCACATCCTCGCCACCGTGGGCTGGGCCAGTGAAGCAACTTTCCAGCGGTTCTACAATAAGTTGGTGGTCGCCCCCGCAACGTTCGCGGAAGCCGTGCTGGGAGCCGCTCCGTGAATGATTTGTCCCCGAATTAGGGGTCTTTTGCTTTGTTATTATTTATGTTAATAAATGGGCATTATTTTTCAGCCTGTTCAGTCTGGAATGCATTAACAACCTTCCTCCATCAGTATTGCGGCAGTGTGATAGCATGGACGTTGTCCAGGGCGTGAAATCACAGAGCTTTGAAATCTTCACGAAGTCACTCACGTGACCGAAATAAAATAGTAAGATTAAACGAGAACTTACCAAGTTCGAAGGTTGATCTTTATTTTATGAGGAGTTGCGGTGAGGGATTTCGCGCCCTCCGCTCCCACCCTCTATCATAAGGTCAACTGGTATGTTCTACGTCATTAATCTTACTATCTCCAGTCATGGTGCGTTCTGTGATTCCACACCGCTGCTTTGAAGAATGTCGCACATGCGTGCTGGCGGGGTCTTCACGAAACCCCTCACCGCAACTCCTCATAAAATAAAGATCAACCTTCGAACTTGGTAAGTTCTCGTTTAATCTTACTATTTTACATTACAAAGTAAAGTTCTTCAAAAGAGCAATCCAATTACACCAGATTATTTCCTTTGCAATATTGGCTGGGAAATAAATAACATTCAGGACTACAAGGGTTCTTTCTTCCTCAGTTTATCCGCTGCTGAAAAAAAACCCTGTGCCATTACATAAAAACAAATGCAAGAAATAATCAGCATTGATTTATTATTGTCATCTTACCGAGATACAGTGAAAATGCTTTTTGCATGATAACCCGGTAAATCAGATGATACATGAGTACAGCAGGTACTGCAAAAGAGAAAATAAACAGTATAAAATCCAGAGAATACAGCTACAGAGAAAGTGCAGATAGAAAAGTGCAAGAGCTGCAAAAGAGATACAGTTATAGGTTGAAGGGTGTTTGCCAAAGGGGCAACCTGAAACGTTAACTTTGCTTCTCTTTCCATAGATGTTGCCTGACCTGCTGAATATTTTCAGCACTTTCTGTTTTCGGTTTTCCAGCCTGTGTATTTTTTTATTTTCATTGCCTGTGTCCTTGTGACCTCTCTTCACCTTGCCTTTGGTCCTTCATTATGTTATTCCAGAAGTCTGCTGTTGCGTCCTGACTCCTTCCAAGTCCCATTCACCCATTACCCGAACTCGCTAAACTGTATTTTCTCTGATCAGCAAAGGCTCAGCCTCCATATCTCTTCCTCCTGCTCTTAACACTCCAAGACCTCTGTCCTTTACCAGTTCTGGTGTTGTGGGCAGTCCTGATTTTAATTGCGGAACCATTGATGCCTGCTCCTCTACCCATCCAGCCTCTAAGTCCTGGAACTGCTTCCCATAAACTCGTCACTATTCCACCTCCCTCTGCTCCATTATAAAACATTAAAAAAACTATCTTTCAGACCAAGCTTTCGTTGTTCCATCCTAATCTCACTTTATGCAGTAATTCTTGTTTGATAATGCTTCTGTGAAGTATATTCGATGTGTTAATGCAGTGAGAGTTCCACATAAATGGAATATTTTGGGACCGCCACAATTTCACTTTTACTCTCATGTGCAATCGGAATGATGTTCAGATGACGTGAAAGTCTCCAACGAGCAGATGTCGTTGCAAGAGAGGTCAGTCATTTCAAACTGAGGTCCGTGGAAAATTTCGAGTATCGAGAAGTTCTGGAATTCTCTGCCTCTGAGAATAGAGAAGTCGGATCATTGGATATATTTAAGAGGGACACAGATAAATATTTGAAAGTTAGAGGAATTGAGGGCTATGGCACAAATATGGAGATGAGGGCACCATAGATCAGCCATGTCCATATTGAATGGCGGGTGAGGCTTGAGGGCCTGAATGGCCTCTTCCTGCTCCTATTTTCTAGGTTTAACATCTCATTGAAAAGATGGCACCTCTGACATTGCAGCCTTATGTCAGGTTACATAAGGCTATGGCATGGTCTTGACCATTTGACTTCGAGGTGCATGTTGAACCATTGGTGACAAGGTAGCAGATGACAGCTATTCGCAGATCATTACTTTATTGTGAGATTCTGCTTCATTCCGCTAAGAAAGCAGCAGTGAGGCGTACACAGAATCACCACCCGCCCCCCCTGTGTGATGCATCCCATTGTTCCTGCTCGGTGCTAAGCCTGATGTGAGCCCAGACAAACGTCCAGTGTAGGCAAATTCTGTTTGCTCCACTGAATGCCTGGTGAGAGTTTCTCTGTGTGTCTCTGTTACCCGGGACCCCAGCAGCCTCAGCTATTCATCCTCAGAATTTCAGTGTCTGGATGGAATCCAAGTGGGTAGTTAAGGCTCAAGAGTAATTTTAAGGGGAAAGGGAATGAATCATTCCAAACGACGAGGGAACACAGATCTAAACCTCAGTGACTAAAACTACACACCAAAACCAAGAGTTGGACCAGATCCCCCATGGCAGGCTTAAAGCTACCTTTCATAATGGTTGTCTTCCCAGCTTTGACAATGTCGTTTCTGAACCTTGGAGAGGGTAAGTACTGAGTCCGTGTAACATTGATCTGATCAACAGCTTGAAGTTGACCTAGGATTATTTCATTCTCTTTCAATTTATTTATTTGATTCTGGAATTAACCTATGTATTTTCCTCTATTTATTCACTTGTTAACTATATATCTGTTTATAAAGTCTGTGTGCATGTCTACCTTTGGCTACATGTAAATGTAAGCTGTGTTCTACCCGTTAATTGTTTGAGATAGATATGTACTGTAAGATAAAGCAAACTCTGCTTTGATTGGAATAATATTTTAGGAGTGTTCTGCTATCTGTGAGATGTATTTATTATATATAATAGTCCCCTATGCCTGCTAAAGGGGACCAGAGAACATGTATTTGTTTAAAATTGTAAAATTGATGAATATTAAGTAATCACAGGATTACACCTTGTACCTCCCAGTAAGAATAAATTTGTTGTTGCGGGGATAATGCAAGAGAGAAGAGTTCAGATTCTTGCATCATTTGGGTGAATATTTCTGAAAGAGGAGTGTTGTACTGTTCAGGACAAGAAACAGAGCTGGGGCCAATATCTCTTTAGGATAGTAAAACAGTGAGGATAGGAGATTTCTATGTATGCAGTCTTGTTCACAACCCCAGGCTGTTTGAAGTTGCTTTACAGCCAATGAGCTACGTACAATCTAAGAAACAAAGTAGTCAGATTCACACACACCAAGTACGATACTCAGGAATAGTGATTTGTCAATGAACAGATACCTGCTTTTCGAGAAGTAGGTTCAGGGATGAATAATGGTCACAACAGTGGGAAGAACATAATCCCTCAGCACTGCATTGTTGCATTTGTCTTCAGTTACAGTAAGTGGGACTTAAACCTTGTGCTAAGAGATCTGGGTTTATGTTTATTGTGAGAGCTGGTCTTCCCTGAGCTGGGAATTCTCATGCATTGATGGCTTGGAGTGAGGCCAGCACTTTGCACTCTTCTCAGCAGCACCAACACATTCTCCCACAGTCTTGCTAAAACCAGGAGTGACAGTAAGGTTGCCATGCTGCAATTTATGAGTGTGATTTATGGATGGGGGCTTTGCTTGTTGGTGGGTGGTCTTCTCACTCTTTCTTCAACACACTCTCATTGTCTGCCACTGTTTGTGAATACCATTTGAATTCTACTTTGAAGTCAGCCATTGGGGTGCCCAGTTTGAATGCATGGAGCTGCCCTTCAATAAAGGCTTTTCCATGCATAATCATTCGGCAGCTGTTCATTTCAGCTTCTCCTTTAGCCTGTGACTTATTCACCAGATGAGAAAATACTGTAATCATTCCTGATTCCTCTATCTGTACCTTTCTATGGAAGATAACAAGTTAACTGAACATTGCAGTTGAAATTTGGTATCCACCAGCAGAAAATAAGAGCATGCATTTCCACAGTGCCTGAGAATGGTGCAAAAGCATTTTCCATGTCAAATGCTTCATGTGTAACATGTTACTGCGCCCTTGCATTTGGAATCACAGCCCTTGTTCCTTCCAATTTAGGCTCAGTAATGCTCGGCACCCAGGAGATCCTCTTCTTGCGCATGGCATGCACAGCCTAAAGTTGTAAAACAACTTGTTCTGTTTGATGTTTAAGAAGGAACTGCAGATGCTTGAAAATCGAAGGTAGACAAAAATGCTGGATAAATTCAGCGGGTGAGTTTCTCCAGCATTTTTGTCTACCTTGTTCTGTTGATCTTCTGTTTGTGCACGCCAGGTTGATTGCATTCGTCGAAACAGGATGGACCACGTGAAGGTTGCAATCTCCCACCCCCCCCCAAGGAGATTATGCAGACGGACAACATTCAGCATGTGCTGGTTCATTGAAAGAACTTACAATTAGATTACTTTCTTGAAAGCAGTAAAAATTGTTCCATTAAAGCACATTTTTGTAATTTGCTGCTGAATTTTCTATCACCCTTTCAAACAGTTCATTCCAGACCCTCGGATATCCTGGTCGCAGTGTGAGCCTGCCATGGGGAATCCACCTTCATTAGTGGCAATTCACTGATTCAATTTATTAAATGGTCTCACCATCTGTATTACAGGATCACTTTAGATGGTTACCTGGAGTTGTTTGCAAAAGTCAGTTATTCACCTTTACACACAATGCACTCCAAATCATCAGGGCCTGCAGTAAAAGAAAAAAAAAACTTGGATGCTTGTAACATTTTGATTCTGATCCTCCCACGGTAGAAACAATTTCCCCTTGTTCACCAAAATCCCTTATTATTTTGAACTCCTCTCTCAAGTCTGTTTAAGCCTCTATGTTCTCAGGGAAACAATTGCAGCCAGTACTCCAATTAATTTTCACTGTGACATTGATCACACACATTCGATAATCCAAAGGCATAATACTCTTGGATGATTAATTTGGGTTCTGGAAAATCATGGCTACTCCTTGTAGCTGCAGCTGTTGATTGAAGTGGTAAAGTCACATAAATAACATATCTCCGAAGGAGCCTGGTCAGTCCATCATATCTGTGCTAATTGAAGAAGAGCTACCTATTCAATTCCAACTTTCCGTAGGTTTCGTAGTTGTTTCCCTGAGGGCCACAACTCTTCAGACATTCATCCAAGTCTAGTTTAAATGTGATGGGTATTCTGCACAGGTAACTAACAGGCAGTTCACTCCAGACTTCCACCACCTTCTGGATGAATACATTTTTACTTACCTCATGTAAATCTGCCTTCAATCTCTTTGAGAGAAGCAGATAAAACAACCCTTAACTATCTGATCTTTCCTCACAATTTCACAGCCTAGCATTTAAGATAGATGCAAAATGCTGAAGTAACTCAGTGGGATTAGGCAGCATCTCTGGAGAGAAGGAACATGTGATGTTTGAGGTTGAGACCCTTCTTCAGACTGAAGACTATTAAACCTTTCTTCTGTTATGCAGAAATCAATGAATCTGTGATTTGCACCAAGGACTTGATGGAAGTGGAGATTCCCAAATATTTCTTCTTAACGAGGATTCCTCCAGTATATGTAAGTAAATTGCAAATAAACAGCAGTATTACTTGAAGAAACATAGCAGATAATGCACCCAGTCTGAAATAATTTTATGAGATCACGTTGACAGTGGACAACCATGAGGTAGTGTAGCTTTCTCACAGCTCTAGTGACCTGACTTCAATTCTGATCTCCGGTCCTGCTTGTGCACACCATGTGTATTCTCTGTATGACCATGTGGTCCATCCTTATGACCTTGCACATTTTCATTATGACCATGTACGTTTCCCCTTAAGACCATGTGTGTTCTCCTATGACCAAGCGTACTCTCCTTATGACTATGTGGGTTCTCCTGGTTGTCTCCCGCATCCCAAAGACATGCTGGTTGTTAGGTTACTTAGCTACTGTAAGTACCCCCTACTGTAGGAGGCTGGCGAGATAATTGGAGATGTTAATTTTATATATGAGAAATATGAGGAGGAATGGGATTGATGGAATCCTCTGAGATCTGGTGGGCCAAATGGCCACCTTCTCTGTGGTAAGAAAATAAGAAGAACCTTTCTTTAGGTCGGACCAATTTATTTAGTCATTTTAACATAAAAAAAGATTGAAAAGATACATTGTTAATGCCATTTAAGAGTAAATTATCCCCATCAGTTTTATAGAAACAAGGGGAATAGTTATTTTTTTTAAATGGAAACTATCTTGGTAGAATGAACAATTCAATTGCTTCTCTAAGAAAATAAAACATGCCACCCGCCCATTTCAGTGGAATGTTAGCTATGTTACTATTTCCACAGATGCTGCCTGACCTGCTGAGTGTTCCAAGTATTTTTTGAATTTATTTCAGATTTCCAGCATCTGCAAGTTACTTGTTTCTCATATTCTCGTATGTTCCCATCTTGTCTTATTCACTTCTAAGAAACAAAGTGCTGGATTAACTCAGCCGGTCAGGCAACATCTCTGGACAAGATGTACAGGTGACGTTTCAGGTTGCGACTCTTCCTCAGACTGCTCATTTTGTGTAAACCATCATCTGCAGTTCCTTGTTTTTACTTATTCACTCCTATATCTCCTTGTGGTACTGAGCTCCAGATTGTTTACACACTGAGGAGTACTAGTAGTAATATTTCTCACCATTGGTGACTGCTATGTAGCACCTTTAATGTAGTCAAGCATTCCTTGATGCTAAACAGGAGTATTATTTGACAAGATTTCTGCAGGAAGAACCAGACTATCTAAGAGTATAAAAGGTGCAGTTGAGCAAAGGGATCTAGTATTACAGATACATAATCCCAATGATTGATGAGCAGATTAAAGAAACAAACAGGTTTAATATCTAGAGGTATAAAATGAAAAGTAGAAAAGTTATGTTAAACTGGGCCAGAACTTCTGTTGATCACCCATAATTCTGCTTCCCATAATATAAAAAGTAATTTGAGGTACTGAAAAATGATTCATGAAGATGAAATGAGGAGGTTGAGGTGTCACCCCAGGTGATGGAAATGTTTGATAGCCTTTGACCTCATCTCTTCCAATTAAGCCCTGCAATAACAACAGGAATTTCCAAAGTCCTTTGGATTTCTGGCAGCATTTAATTTCCACAAGTTTCACATTACTTTGTGATGAATCAATATGATTTGTAAGTGGAGAAAATAACCATATAACCATATAACAATTACAGCACGGAGACAGGCCCTCTCGGCCCTTCCAGTCCGTGCCGACCATTTGTTTTCCCCTAGTCCCATCTACCTGCACTCAGACCATACCCCTCCATTCCCTTCACGTCCATATACCTATCCACTTTACTTTTAAATGTTTAAAATCGATCCTGCCTCCACCACCTCTGCCGGAAGCTCATTCCACACAGCCACCACCCTCTGAGTAAAGAAGTTCCCCCTCACGTTACCCCTAAACTTCTGTCCCTTAATATTTTAACTTGTTGAGGTGGGGTGGCGAGAGCTGAACTGTCTGAAGACTTAAATGCAAATTGAATCCTAATAAATCCAGTATAAAATGTTGGAAAATGTCTTTAGCCCAAGATGGATATAAATGTGGCAAAGGTGGGAGTAAGCTTAGTGGAGCATAAACAAGTGAGCCACACCACCTGGCTGACATGAAACACAAGAGTATCAATAGACAATAAGTGCAGGAGTAGGCCATTCGACCCTTTGAGCCAGCACCGCCATTCAATGTGATCATGGCTGATCATCCACAATCAGTACCCAGTTCCTGCCTTCTCCCCATATCCCCTGACTCCACTATCTTTAAGAGCCCTATCTTGCTCTCTCTTGGAAGTATCCAGATAACCAGCCTCCACCACCCTCTGAGGCAGAGAATTCCGCAGACTCACCTCTCTCTGTGAGAAAAAGTGTTTCCTCGTCTCCGTTTTAAATGGCTTACCCCTTATTCTTAAACTGTCGCCCCTGGTTCTGGACTACCCCAACATCGGGAACATGTTTCCTGCCTCTAGCGTGTCCAAACCTTAATAATCTTATATGTTTCAATAAGATTCCCTCTCATCCTTCTAAATTCCAGAGTATACAAGCCCAGCCGCTCCATTCTCTCAGTATATGACAGTCCCGCCATCCTGGGAATTAACCTTGTAAACCTATGCCGCACTCCCTCAATAGCGAGAATGTCCTTCCTCAAATTAGGGAACCAAAACTTCACACAATACTCCAGGTGTGGTCTCACTAGGGCCCTGTACAACTGCAGAAGGACCTCTTTGCTCCTATACTCAACTCCTCTAGTTATGAAGACCAATATGCCATTTGCTTTCTTCATTGCCTGATGTACCTGCATGCTTACTTTCATTGACTGATGAACAAGGACCCCAGATCCCGTTGTACTGCCCCTTTTCCCAACTTAACACCATTTATATAATAATCTGCCTTCCTGTTTTTGCTACCAAAGTGGATAACCTCACATTTATCCACATTAAACTGCATCTGCCCAACTCACCCAACCTGTCCAAGTCACCCTGCATTCTCATAGCATCCTCCTCACAGTTCACACTGCAATCCATTGTTGCCTATAACTCCAAAAGGATGTGGTGCAGATATCCGGGCAAGGTGAACTGGGCCGTGTTGCAAATCTTATCAAAACACTTCATAATCTTAGAGATCTCTATCAGCATTATTCCTAGGCTACCACCCAGTTATTTTGTCCTTGTCAATCTTGTCATACAGCATTCGTACATGAACTCCTCCATGAAAGCTTTTATCTTTACATCCACTCTGACCTGTCAAAAGTAGAGGGACGATGGTTTGGTGGGCAATCTGGATTGTGGTAACGGCTGCAAGAGGCTTTTATGGCCAGCTGCAGCTTGGACTTTCAAAATGGTGCCAAAACCTCGCGATTCTTGTATATGGTCTCAGTGGGCTACTTCTGTACACTTTGTACTTAATCTGGGATGGTATTTATGTGTGGTAATGATTTACTGAACTGTATGCAAAAATAAATATCAACATTGTACCTTGGTACATGTGACAATAAAGAGCCATTGAACCAAACATAAGGAGCAGAAGGGGAGCAGTCAGGGTGGCATTTCTACCTTTGCTGTGTTTCTCCCTGGCCATGATCACTTGAAATGTTATTTGATTTTGCACCATACTAAAATTCAACACTAAAATCAGTCACAGCCTCCTTACAGGTAACTGATATTCATATTGTGTGACATTCACGTGATAGTAGCTAAAAGTTTGAAATGACTGTTGTCTTGGACTTATTGCAGATTAGGGATCTGCATCTGAATGATCCTGAATGTCAGGGAACAGAGACTGAAGACTTCTACGTGTTCAGTGTAAAAACAAACCTTTCAGACTGTGGCACTCTAACGGTAGGATACCCTGGACTTTCAATTACTTGCTTTGTATTTAACTTGTGTCAATAATTGCAATGTAATGTTGACTCCTGGTTAAAGACATTACCAGCAAGTCAGAAATAAACCAGGTGATGCTACAAAATGCTCAGTAGACCAGGCAGCATCTGTGGAGAATCAGGTTAACATTTCAAATAATTAATCTTGACGCTTGCCCTACAGAACATGTTACAGCATTTTCTTCTATTTCAGATTTCCAGCATTTGCAAGAACTTTGCTTCCCAAAAGTGAGGACATTATTTTTCCTTGTAGTATTTACTTAATTCGAGCACAATCATAAGGATGTAGCTCTTGCACTTAGATATCCATTTGCTTCAATGCGTATCTAGTGATCTGGCATTGTCATGATTTTAAGTTACGAACAGAGAACATGTTGGTTCTCTGAATTTATAAATTCAGGTGAATAGTATAATATATTTTTTAAGATAATAACTTCTTACTTACAGAATTGTTTGTTGTTGTCAGCATATCACTGATACATAAGAGGGTTGCACTGCAACAATTAATTTTACTTCGGAGTCACGTGAGTGACTACGTGAAGAAGCCCCGCCTGGCGCTGGAACAGCATTACGTCGACGCTGACGGCAGAGCAAGAGCTGCACAGGCAGCTCCTCGACAGCGGTAGGTACGGGCCCGCAGGTAAGTTCAGTGGAAAACATTTTCAGGGTCTAAAAAACTCCATGGCTGGTATTGAATACCAGAATTTAAAACTAATTTAAAAGAAAAAAAAATTAAAATAAATAAGTTGAAAAACAACGGAGTTGTAAAAGAACGTCCTAAGGGGAGCGATCGGAACGGGGGATTACGGAGCCGGTTCCGATACCGGTGGCCGCCAAAATTACGTTAGAAAGATTTTTTTAGTCGCTCCACAAACTTTTGGCACGGGGGGGGGGGGGGGGGGGGGGGGGGGGGGGGGGAATTTTATAAAGTCAGAAAGGCCATAATTTTAAAAAATTCAATAAAAGGCCTTCAGACTAAAAAAGCTTTATGGCTTGAAAAAATAATGGAAAATTTTTTTTTTCCAAAAAATAAAAAAAATAAAGTAAATAAAGAATTCAAGCCAAAAAGGGTTAAAAGGCCCAAAAACATTCCCTAACTTAAAGGGGTTTCATATATTAATATATATGATGAAATATGGTGGGAATATCTACCTCAGATATATTTGAAGGTAGTCTCCTTGAGGAAAAACTCAGGAGTAACAAGGGCAGTAAAAATAAAATGGAAAAACTGACCCTAAAAATGCACTGATAGTGGTGGCTGGTCATGAAGTACCCACCACAGCACCAGTAATATATATATATATATATATATATATATATATATATATATATATATATATATATACAGGTGTAAGTACAACACCTGAATAAGAAGTGAGGCCATGGAAAATAACCATGGAAACCAAAATTAATTGGTCTCTCACTAAAGCTGTTATGATTAAAACAGCAGAATAATAATAAAACTTTTTATGTTTTATTAAAGTACACTTCAGCACAAAATATATATAGAAGTGTACTAGGTTTGATACCTGAATGTATGAGGCCATGAAAAGTAAATATGAAAAAAAAAATAAAAATTAATTGGCCTCACCAAAGCTGTTATGGTGAAACAGCAGAATATGATAAAACTTTTAAGTTTATAAAGATATCAACGGTGAATCCGGTTATGATATCCATGTCTCAATAAGATGAGATATAAGGAAATACGATTTTAAAAGTATTTCAAACTGGTGCATGGAATTTCCATTCAATGGAAAACAAATAAAATATTGTGCAAATAACCAATACATTTGAAGTAAAATTAATTGCCATCAGTTTGTGGAGCTCAATGGGAAGAAATATATAATATTTGGGAACAAATCTGCACTCTAGATTTGCAGATCAATACAAATCAGGTTATGTTAAACGCCTGATTATTATGGAATAAAACCTGCCTTATGATTATTCAAAGTATTGATTACAAAAGAACAGACTATTGGTCTTTAAACTTTGGGGGGAAAAATTATGATCCAATACAAAGATTTGATAATGGATCAAAACTAAGGCAGAAGTATGATAAATAAACATAATCAAACATAGCCTTATCCGAACCCATATAATTGGGAAAAGAAGGCTTGAAGTACGTTGAAGAGGTGCAAACAACTGTTACAAAATAAATTCATGAAATCTTTGATTGTGGAGGATTACAGGTGTATTATGATCATTAATTTAATATAACTAAGGGCTACAAAAAAAAAATTGTAGAAAGGATTGGTTCACCTGTATAAGAAAATGTAAAAATTTGATTTTAGGTTTGCACTCAAAAGTAACTCCAATAAAGAAGGGGTATGTACATATATATATTATAATTCAATTCAATTCAATTCAAATTTAATGTCATTGCACAGATACAAGTATGGGTACAACGAAATGCAGTTTAGTGTCAGTACGTAGTGCTAGCAATGTTTAGATAAATACAGATAAATAAATACAGATGTGGGAATCTATCGGCGGGACTCCGAGTTCAGCAGTGCGATCGTGTTATTGTAGAAGCTACTCCTCATCCTGCTGGTGCGGGACCTGAGGCTCCTGTACCGCCTCCCCGATGGTAGGAGGCCAAACAGTCCATGGTTAGGGTGGGAGGGGTCCTTGATGATCTTCCCAGCCCGTCTCAGACACCGTTTTCGGTGGAGGGCATCCAAAGCAGGGAGCGGGGCACCGATGATGTGCTGGGCGGTTTTCACCACCCGTTGTAGTGCCTTCCTGTCTGCTACGGTGCAACTGCTGTACCATACCGTAAAGCAGGTGGTCAGGATGCTTTCGACGGTACAGCGGTAGAAGTTGGTCAGGATCTGGGGGGACAGGTGGGCTTTTTTGAGCCTCCTCAGGAAATAAAGGCGCTGCTGCGCCTTTTTGACCAGCTTGGAGGTGTTGAGGGACCAGGACAGATCCTCCGAGATGTGTACCCCGAGGAATTTGTAGTTGGAGACCCGCTCCACCTCAGTCCCGTTTATATGGATGGGGGTGTGTCTGCCCCCTCTGTTCTTCCTGAAGTCGACAATGATCTCCTTCGTCTTTTGGGAGTTAAGGACGAGGTTGTTATTGGCACACCAGGTTGTCAGGTGCTCAGTGATTACCTCAGTGTACAGATGTGATGGTATAAACCATACAAAACATCATTTTATATACACTTTCACAGTGTAAGAACATTTTATTAAAATGGAACATCTTCAATATTGAAATACAGTTGTTATTAACAAAGTGTTAATCAAATATTACAGGTGCTTGAAATTAATTAAAATGGGTCAAGCGGTGCAAGTTAAAACATTGTCTAAAAGATTAAATCCAGTTTAAGGCTGTTAAACAGAATACTGGAAGAACAATTGCACTGATAAAAGATCAGTACTTGCACTAATGAGGACATGGTCATGGTTTATCTTGATCACATTTAAATTAGAGTCAGCTGCAAATTAGTGCTGCAATTACAAGCCTGTTGAAAGGCAAGGACTTGACCCATCACATAAAGCCTATGGTTTAGGCATTCATAAATAACTATTCTGGATTTAGGAGTAATTCAGCGCCATAAGAGATGGAAAATTGTTCCATGACACAAATGTGTCTTATTGCTTTGTTGACATACTTTGTCCCTCCATTAGGAAAGGAGCCTAGGTAAGAGTAAATAAAGCTCCAAAAGAAAGAATACAGAAGCTTATGTATGCCTTTGTGTGAGGCTTATGCAAATACCAAATGATACATTATCATTATTAAAGTAATGGATAAAAAAAAGGGGTTCACAAGTTGCTTCAACTATAAGCTTAGCAGCTGTTGCAAGCTGAAGCAAGTATTAACATTGAAAGTAATAATGCTGATGACTTTAGTATCAAGATAAGAGTGCAAACATTGTAAATATTACGTTATAATTGTATGTGGATACAGATTACATTATCATATATGTTTATGAATTTACCAAACAAAGCAGACCAAGAAGAGCTGAAACCAAGGTAAACCTATAAGCATATCCTGTCGGCCTTAAATTGGGTGTGTGTGTGTGAACATTGATGAAATATGTTAAAGTAAGTAAGAGTCTCTGTGGTAATGAGACAGCACTACTTATTACACACAAGAAACCACATTAGGTTTCAGTAAAACTGATGGTTCTAGAGAAATGTATTCTAGATGGTTAAACATTGAATAACACTCAGTGGAACTAGACACTGAAATGTGGAAAATTACTCTGTTAAGGAGGTAGATACATTCACAGGAATGGCACAGGATGAGCCGCTCGAGCAAAGATGCAAGGCCACAGGAGGGTGTAAAATAAATATTAAATTAAATGAAATCAGTCATTGTGTCACAATTGGACATGCAGTGTTGGGTTCTCTATAATTGTTGCTTTGTTCATACCATCAAATTATATATATCAATTGATATTTTGTGATAAACTTGCCTTTCAATAGAAAGGGCATTACTTTTGTTCCTTTATAATGTGAAATAATTTATCACATAACTTGAGGCAATGTTTGGGGGAAAAATGTGTTATTTTGCTCATTACTGTGTTGTGTGAGCCAGAGAGTCGTATGGAATGAGTCTACGACATAAAAAACACAGAAAGCTTCAAAATCTTCACGTAGTCACTCACGTGACTCCAAAGTAAAATAGTAAGATTAAACGAGAACTTACCAGTTCGAAGTTTGATCGTTATTTTATGAGGAGTAACGATGAGGGATTACGTGCCCTCCACTCCCGACCCTCATAAAATAAATGATCATCTGGTAGTTCTAAATCTATGTTGAGCCTTACTATCTTACTCCGGCTATTATGTTCTGTGTTTTTCATGCCGCTGCTTTGAAGTATGCCGTTCCAGCGCCAGGCGGGGCTTCTTCACGTAATCCCTCATCGTTACTCCTCATAAAATAACGATCAAACTTCGAACTGGTAAGTTCTCGTTTAATCTTACTATTCTAGGCAATGCAGGCTGAGTCCCTAAATGTGTTTTTATTTATTTACAGGATGTGGATGCATATTGCAAGGCCACCCATTGCTTAAATTAGTTGGCTTGAAAGGCCATTTCCGAGTACGATTAAGAATCAAGTAAATTGTTATAGGTCAAGAGTCATGTATAGGCCAAACTGATAAATGTTCTTCTCCAAAGAGCAGTAGTGAACCGAATGGACATTTAATAACAATCTGGTAGTTTCATAGCCATCATTACAATGCAGGATTTATTTACCTTTACTGATGCCGACTGTCATGAATTCATGAAGTGATGAAAATTTGCAAAAGGAGTAATAAATGAAAGTTACCCAAAGTACTTTTGGTGCTACATCTTCCTGTGGCACTGTCTCTGTTTTTCAAATGGGCATTGATGGGAATGTTTCTGCATGAGGGGATTGAGTGCACTCGGATGAATAATTGAAAGGGCTGGGTTTGATTGAAAGGTGAGGAGTTTTGAAGCTGGCTATTTGAAATAATAAAGAGTTAGTGGGCCATCGTTAGTGAGTTAATGATTTGAATGGGATCCTTAATGTAGGAGACTTGGGCTGCTAGAATTCAATGTGCCAAATATGCCTCAAGGCTCTTTGATGTAATGTTGCTGTAGATGAATGCTCTGGATAGTAATTTTGCAAAATGATGAATTGTTTCCAGGACTCTGATGATGTGCACATCGTGTTCAGTAACACAATACAGAACAACAACTCTGGCATTATCACCAGAACCTACATCAACCTCACCTTTGCGTGCAGATACCCACTGAACTACATTGTGCAGCAGATCAATGCTGATAACAAGATAAGTGCTGACACCAGGTAACTACTGCGCATCTGGAACTCTGCTCAATTCCTTCCTCTTTGTAACAACACATCCTCTCCCGACCACGGACAAACGAGCCACAGCCATGTCCAATTAACCCAATCCTACAGACCTACACTTTATAAACCCTGGAGTCCAGCAAGGGCAGGGAGAGAGGAGGCTGTGGGAGATATGATTTTAGACCCTCTTATTTGTCTCAAGAAATAAAGCCCATCGAGTGAGTTCACCTTACTGTGTGTGCCAGTGTATGCATTATTGAATTGGTGTTATGGCTGATGCCACAACTTGTATCCAGGGCTGCTTCCTCTAATTCACTGTTTAGATGCTGCTGCACCCTCTGGTTTTCTCCAGCACTTTTGTCTACCTCCTCTAATTCGTTGTTCTTTTACCAGAACCATCACACTGAACACGGAAGATGGCAACTTCTCTATTGCAATGATGCTTTTTAAAGATGAAAATTATACGGATAAGTGGACCAGTGTTCCTTTTCTGAGTCTGGAAGATAACATCTATGTGAAAGTCACCATGGTATGAATTATTTCACACTGTTGAAATTTGATTTCAGAGGCACATAAGGGCAGTGACAGAATGTGAATTGTTGTAAAGGCTCATGCAAAGTAGTGTCTTCTCCTGGTCACTTCTACAAGGTTATAATAGATACACTTTTGGACGTTACATTGGGCTGCCCATAATTCTATCATCACATGGTAAACTAATGTACAATAGAAACCATAACATAATAGGCACTGAAGGTGGATATTCAATCCATTGCACCTCCCAGTGCACTGCACATTTTTCACCACTCCTTCAAGTGTTTATCCAGTTTGCTTTTAGACTCAATGGGCATTCCTTCCTTTTAGCCTCAGAATTAGGCTCTTTTCAAAAGAGGTGAGGAGGAACTTGTTTAGTCAGAGGGTAGTTAATCTTTGGAACTTATTGCCACAGAGGGCTGTGGAGGCCGTCAGTGGATATCTTTAAGGCAGAGATAGACAAATTCTTGATTAGAGCGGGTCAAGGTTTATGGGAAGAAGGCAGGAAAATGGGATTAGTAGGCAGAGATCATCCATGATTGAATAGTGGAGTAGAGTCGATGGGCTGAATGGCCTAATTCTACTGATAGAACTTGTGAACTGAATTTGTTTCCACCATCTCTTGATTTATGCACTCCAGATCATTGGAGTTTGTTTATATAAAAACATCTCACTCCTTTTGCCAACTAACAGAAGATCCTCTGGTCCCATACTCTCAGACAGTGGAAGCAGCTGCTCCTCGCCTGAGGGCAACAAAGGATGACAGGATGACCACAACCACTTTCACACATCGTCTGAAATACATTCCTTTCTTCAGACAGTGACTCTGTCAACTTCCACACAATTGTTTTAAATAATTTGTTGAAGTTTAGCCCAGAATTCATTCCTATGAAGAACACTCTTTCTGCAGAATGATCATTTCCTTAAACCTGTGTCTTGCATTCCTTATGGGCCTGTCCCACTTAGGCGATTTTACAGGCGACTGCCGGTGACTGTCAAGTTGCCGGCAGTCGCCTGAGAAGCTGGAAATTGGAACGGCGACTGTCAGAGTGGAACACACACACACAAACACATCGCTTCCTTCACCAGCCCGTTATGCTGGCGGGGTGCAGGGCAAGCGGGGGGAGCGCTGTCTGACGGTGCAAAGCCAATGTGATAGATACACACCGCGATGAACAGGAAGGTTGGCGCCGTAATGACGCTATAAAGCACAGTGTACGGTAAGTCCTTTAAGAGAGTGGGGAGAAGGAGTGGAGACAACTTTTAAGAAGCCAGAGATACACGGCTGTGAAGCTCGGCGGACATTAACATTACCAGTCGGTTATCCTTGGTTCTGAAAACTACTGTTTACGTTTTTTTTCCCCAATGAGCCAAGGAAATTCACCGGTCAACACCGGCACCTGCGAGAACCTGAGAACCTTCGACCTCCTGGCGACCCACCTACGGCACTAGAATTCTCGCTACTCTCCATGGCGGCTTCATTCTAGTCGCCGCTCATTTTTCAACATGTTCAAAAAATGTTTTCAACATGTTCAACCCGGCAACCACCCGCGAACATGTGGCGACCATGTGGCGACTGCAAAGTCTCCTGCAGTCGCCTAAAAGGTCGCCTAAGTGCGACAGGCCCACAAGGTAGCCTCATCAGTTTTTGCTGTTCTTTGCTTTTGCAGTCGCTCTCTATCCAATAAAACAGCAATTCCACTTCCATTCTTGTGGAATTTACATAAACTCTGAAATAAGGCCACCACATTCCCACTCTCTGGCTCTGCATTACATTGCAATGTCAGATCATGTTGCCGACTTGCCAAATGGTTCTGCATATATACGTGGTACCATTTCTTGGAGAGATCAAATTATTTGTTGGAGAAGGTCAAGTATAAGTGAATTTTGATCAACGTTGTCTTCTCTTCAGTCTTCTCCAAAAATATAATTGTCTGTTTTGGCTGCACTAGGAAGTTCAAGCTTTGGTTAGCTTCACACTATATTGTTTTTATTTATTTACTAATTTTTTTTGGTTTGTTTATGAAGTTTTCTATTAAGTCCTGACTACGGGTGCTATCAGTACGGAGTTCTCCCGTGACCTGTGTGGGTTTTCTCCGGGTGCTCCGGTTTCATAGAAACATAGAAATTAGGTGCAGGAGTAGGCCATTCAGCCCTTCGAGCCTGCACCGCCATTCAATATGATCATGGCTGATCATCCAACTCAGTATCCCGTACCTGCCTTCTCTCCATACCCTCTGATCCCCTTAGCCACAAGGGCCACATCCAACTCACTCTTAAATATAGCCAATGAACTGGCCTCAACTACCCTCTGTGGCAGAGAGTTCCAGAGACTCACCACTCTCTGTGAGTCTCCCACCCCCCAAAGATATACAGGTTTGTAGGTTAATTGGCTTGGTATAATTGTAAATTGTCCCTAGTGTGAGTAGGATACTGTTAGCGTGCGGGGACCACTGGTCAGCGCGGACTTGGTGGGACAAAGCAGGAGGACGCTATTGGCCACCCCTGATCTCCCCATAACAAACATTGAGTGACAGCCGCACCAAATTAAAATGGCGGAAGCAAAATAAATCGCGGCACAAGGCACCCATTCTCCAGAAGATTAGGCCCAAGTCCAAGCCAAGAGCCCCCACTGATGGGGAATGCCAGACAAAGTGCTCTCCGCCTCCGCCACATGGCCACCTTTCTGGTATTCATGTTCTTGGTGTTAAAGGCAGAGCTTCTTCAGCCTTGTCACAAAAACCTTGTCTGCTTCCATCTGTAGTTAGTAAGTGAGGTTGAAACAGGTTATCTGCAGCATTGGACACTTTTAGACTTTAGAGATACAGTGTGGAAACAGGCATTTTGGCCCTCCGTGTCTGCTCTGACCAGCGATCACCCCATATAATAGCACCATCCCTGGTCTGAGCTGAGTTTCCCGCCTCCTAATCCCTCCAGCACCCAGGCAGCCTCAGTTCTCCAGAGATGCTGCCTGACCCGCTGAGTTACTCCAGAATTTTGTGTCTATCCTTAGCCTCAGTAACACTGTCTGCTCTGCTTCAGTTCAGCTGTTTTTGATGTTCCCCAGGATGCTGGAGATACCTCCAGATCAGACAGTTCAAAGTCCCCCCGCCCGGCCTGCCATTCTCAGCCCCCAAATAACCTGAGGCCATGCTGCTCATCACCAGACCTGCACCCAGCTTTGCTCAGCCATCTATCCTGCTCTCGCTGACCCAAAGTATTCTCCATTGGCCCCCACCCTGACTAAATTTCTCATCCTCGTGTTTAAAAATGGCCCAAGACATAGCCCTCCCTACCTCATCCCCCTTCCTGATATCACTCTTTCAGCTCCTACATCTGTTTTAATTTATTTTTCACCTCACAAAGTGCTCAGGAACCTAGTTTTTGTTAAAGGAGCCATTGAAGGAGTATCTAGACGAACACTTGAATCACAGAGGCATGTAAGACTACAGACCCAGTCCGTGCTGTCAAATAGACGAGTAATTGATGGTCGGGATGGACATGGTGGGCCAAGGGGCCTGTTTCTATGTTGTATCAATCTATGACTTGAAAGCTAGTCATTATAGCCACTGTCCTTACAGGAACAGGAGTTACAGCTGATGAACATTGAGCCTTCAGTTGGCTGGCACTATTACTGAGCCCTGCTTCTGGCAAACATGGAATGAGTGTGAATTACCCCATTATGTACAATTGCCCCATTATGTTCTGGTGAGATATACAGAATAGAAGTGATTGGCACCCAAGAATATGAACCGCCCACTTCAAGACTGAGCCGGATTTTGTACCAGTCTATGGAATCTACCCAGGATCATTCCCAAAAATCAGAATTGTTCCCCTTTCCTGACTTAATTGCCAAATGGAGGAAATTCCATCAAGAAACAGAACTCTGTTTAGCAGATGTCTACCAGAGCAGGAGGCGGAAATTGCTTGCTTTAGTGCAAATACTCTTTCCAATCCTAGGATTTATCAAAGATTTTTGTAGCTAACAAAAAAAATTGTTTGATTATGTCCAGGTCCCACAAACAACAGGAGCACCAATGACCAAATTATCCCAATCAGTCTGATGAAGGGTTTTGACATGAAACGTTACCTATCCATATTTTCCTGAGATGCTGCCTGACCCGATGAATTATTCCAGTATTTGTGTCTTTTGTAAAGGAGCATCAGCAGTTCCTTGTTTCTACTATTCCTTTGTTGTTTATTGAGAGCTAAAGGCTATGGGAGAAACGTTTTTTGTAGACAATAGGCAATAGGTGCAGGAGTAGGCCCTTCGAACCAGCACCGCCATTCAATGTGATCATGGCTGATCATCCACAATCAGTACCCCGTACCTTCCTTCTCCCCATATCCCCTGACTCCGCTATCTTTAAGAGCCCTATGTAGCTCTCTCTTGAATGTATCCAGAGAACTGGCCTCCACCGCTATCTGAGGCAGAGAATTCCATAGAAGGAATTCCACATAGGAAGGAACTTCAGATGCTGGTTTACACTGAAGATAGACACAAAAAGCTGGAGTAACTCAGCGGGTCAGGCAGCATCTCTGGAGTCAAGGAATAGGTGATGTTTCGGGGTGGGGTCTGAAGACGGGTTTTGACAAAAAATGTCACTTATTCCTTTTCTCCAGAGATGCTGACTGACCCCCTTAATTAATTAATCCTGCTTCTTGTGTCTATCTTTGGAGAAATATTTTGTCCACCTTCAAAGCAATGGCATGTTCGTTTCACTGTTCAAGAGGGCAGATATTGCCTTGGTTTAACATCTCAACCAAAATATGGATTGGTTAATAATTAAAAGTCACTCATTAAATAAACACAAAATCAGTTAAAATGTAACCTTTGTTTTCTCATTCCTCACTATTATGATTTATTTCCATATAACCATATAACATATAACAATTACAGCACGGAAACAGGCCTTCTCGGCCCTTCCAGTCCGTGCCGACCATTTGTTTTCCCCTAGCCCCATCTACCTGCACTCAGACCATACCCCTCCATTCCCTTCACGTCCATATACCTATCCACTTTACTCTTAAATGTTAAAATCGATCCTGCCTCCACCACTTCTGCTGGAAGCTCATTCCACACAGCCACCACCCTCTGAGTAAAGAAGTTCCCCCTCACGTTACCCCGAAACCTCTGTCCCTTAATTCTCATGTCATGCCCTCTTGTTTGAAACTTCCCTACCCTCAAGAAATGAGGGTATCCTGCAGAAATGTTTCTTCATCAGTTAGAGTCAAAGACTCATACAGCATGGATAGAGGCCCTTCTGCCCATGCCAACCAAAGTGTCCCATCTACACTACTCCAACCCGTCCGTGCTTAGCCCATATCTCTCTAAACCTTTCCTACCCATATACCCATCCAAATGTCTTTTAAGTGTTGTGATAATTTTGTGCCTCAACTACCCCCTCCGGCAACCCATTCCATATAACCACCACCCTTTTACAACATATTCCAGCTCCCCACATCACCATTATGATCTTTGTGGTTGCTTTACAGATACCAACTCACTTATCTGTGCGCCTGGAGAAGTGCTGGGCAACACCAACCAATGAGCCTCATCATAACACTCAGTATGTCTTCATTAAAAACAGGTCGGTGACTGGACCATTGTTTTCACAAAGTCGTTGGTTGCTAGGTTAATGATGGGATCAGAGCAGTAAGAGACAAACAAGTCGGAGCTCACTACTCAAAACCGTCTTAACAAAAGCGCATCAGTTTCAACACTACAAAACGTGCCAAGTTCCCCACTTGTACAAACATATTATTCAGGAGAACTTCTCTCATATAGTATACAGTGCAGTAGGGTGACACAGTGTGCAGCGGTAGAGTTGCTGCCTTACAGAGCTAGAGAATTTGATCGTTACTATGGGTGTTTCATATATGAGTTTGTTTGCTCTCCCTGTGACCGCGTGGGTTTTGATGTGGTTCATACTCTAAACTCAATCAGCAGGAAACAAACAATCTCAGTTTGGCAGAAAAGGCAAGACACTTGAATTTCTGTGCAAATTCAACTGCATACATCATCTTTTCCATTAATTATCCAAACAGAGTAATCAAATATAATTGATGTGTTGTTTGAAGTATCTGGTACACAGAAAATTGAACTACAAGCAGTTTTTATAACAGTATAGAGTGAATCCATTTAGTCTATCTGGACCATGCCTGCTCTTAGGGGAATAATTCTCCCCGTCTCCTTATTTTCTTGTAACTCTGCAACTGTTGCTGTCTCTCATATGTGCCGAACAACTCTACTTTTGACTCATTTTTGCTACTCGGGATAACCTACAGTGGCCAATTATCCTACCAACACGTCTTTGGGAAGTGGAAGGAACCTGGAGCAGTAGGCCAGAATCTGCATGGTCACAGGAGGGATGAGCAAACTGCAAATCGATAGTACCAGGGTTTCCAGACTTTACCAGTTTATTACAAGATGCATGTGACTCTGTTTGCAAATCCGGTGCATTTTGATACACCCACACTGCCATGTTTTATGTTGATGTTTCAGCAGCATAATTCCTGAGATCAGAAATGCACAGCCCTCTTAACACCCCTGGGGAAACTGAGATGACATTTTTGACATGGATATTTCAGTTTCGATTATAAAGTTCACATGGGGACGGGAGATCAATTTGTCTTCAAATAAAATGCGGTTCAGGTTTAGTCATAGAATCATGAGGGAAGAGGCTATTAAGAGAACTGTGCATTTCTGATCGAAGGAAATATGCAGGATTTTATATTGAGAGTAGTACTGTCTATGACTAGAATAATAAAATTCAGCATCGTGTTTGCAACTGATCCATCAGTGAACTAAATATTCACAATGAAAGGTCAATGAATTTAGTGGTAAAAGTTCCATCTCATTGGTTCGTATATCAATGGGAATTATCAACTCCAGTTGTTTTCATCACATGACTTGATGCTCCTGACGGGTTGTTCAACATATCTGTCATGGTGCACCACCTTCCTTCCAAGTCCACTAGCTCTTCATTTTTCAATTGGCAATAGCTGTACATCCTTTAATTTAGAGATACAGCAGGCCCTTCAGCCCACGCCAACCATCATTCATCGTTCACCCTAGTTCTATATTATCCCACTTTCTTATCCACTCCCTACACTTTTACAGAGACCAATTAACCCACAAACCCGCATGTCCCTGGGAGGTGGGAGGATACCGGAGGAAACCTTCATGGTCACAGGGAGAATGTGCAAACTCCACACAGACAGAGCCCGAGAGCAGGATTGAAACCGTAGTCTCTGGTACTGTGAGGCAGCAGCTCTACCAGCTGTGCTGCCCTGTTCTTTTCAAACTCAGCAGTTGTGTTGTCCTGCCCAAGAGTTACATCCTGGGTTCTGCTCTCACCGTATATCATGGAGATTAATCCTCAATTTCTCGAGACTATGGGACAACTCTAGAGGGTTGGTACCAGTGGCGTAGAAGATGAAAGCAATAAAAATGGTCTATGATTTGTGTAGATTCACTCAACATTGCTTTGTTACTGACATAATTGTGTTGTTCTATTAACAGCTGCCCAGAGGTAACAACTGAACACACTCTATCGGTGAAAGCAAATGGACAAGGTTCGGAGGCCAGATTTCGGATTCAGATGTTTAAGTTTGTGGGGAACTCCTACAATGATATCTTCCTGCACTGCCATGTTCAAATATGTCACAGCACAGTTGTCCAATGCAAGCCTGTAAGTATCCAATGCTGTAAGTTGGAAGGGTGTTGTTATAACTTGAATGTTTGAGAGATAATTTCTCCCCAATAACAACTGGCCTGCGAGCTCAGCCTCAGCTCTCAAATCTCAGCCATAACAGTCAGCATGATGTGATCTAATTTTTACCATGGCATTTTGGACATGGGAATTGCAGTCTCGATGATTGGGTTAAAGTTGTGACTGAAGATCAGTTTTGGTTCATATAATGTGCAAATAGTCACATTCAGTCACGGACAGTCACAGGTTGAGAGGGGGCTGTTAAAAGGCATTTCTAAACTAAGGAATCATATAGAATTTTATGTTGAGAAATGTACTGTCTGAGGCTGGAATAATATAATTCAGCATGCCGGTGCTTTTAGCTGTTCTGTCACTGAATTAAATATTCACATTAAAGGGTCAATGCATTGGAGGTAAAATCTCCATCTTGTCACTCTATGAACATCTGTTCATATATACCAACATTTGGAATTTCTCATTGTTTGAACATTTTGATAGTTCAGCGTCTGTCTCACCAGGTTCTGTTTCTCACATGTCCTTTATATACACCCCAACACTGTCTCCTGAACTCCTTTAAACATACCGGGACCCTATTTCCCGCGCGAGCTTTAAACTCACAGGCTCCATTTCCTGCACTCCTTTTCAACACCCTGGAGCCCTGTTTCTGCATGTTGTTAATGGTGTTGTTACTCCTTAAACACACCTGGGCCGAATTTTCCAAGCATCTTTTAAAATTGCTGGTTCATTGGAAATGCGAGAACCTCTGCACAGCAGAGCACAGGAATGGGTCATACGGTCCCCAATGTTTGTGCCAAACATGATGCCAAGTTAATTTGATCTCATCTGCCTGTACATAATCCATATCCCTCTATTCCCTGCACTTCCAGGTGCCTCTCTAAAAGCCTTTTAAATGCCACTATTGTATCTGTCTCCACCACCACCCCTGGGCATGCATTCCATAAAGTCATAAGGTCATAAAGGAGAGGAGTAGAATTAGGCTATTCGGCCCATCGTCTACTTTGCCATTCAATCATGGCTGATCTACCTCTCCCTCCCAACCTCATTCCCCAGCCTTCTTCCCATAACCTCCGACATCGTACTAATCAAAAAAGCTATCAATCTCTGACCAACAAAATTTCTCCTCATCTCCTTTCTTAAAGAATGTCCTTTAATTCTGAGGCTATGACCTCTAGTCCCAGACTCTCCCACTAGTGAAAACATCCTCTCCACATCCACTCTGTCCAAGCCTTTCACTATTCTGTACGTTTCAATGAGGTTCCCCATCATTCTTCTAAACTCCAGCAAGTACAGGCCCAGTGCCGACAAACGCTCATCATAGGTTAACCTGCTCATTCCTGGGATCATTCTTGTAAACCTCCTCTGGACTCTCTCCAGAGCCAGCACATCCTTCCTCAGTTATGGTGCCCAAAATTGCTCAAAACATTCCAAATGTGGCCTTACCAGCGCCTTATAGAGCCTCAGCATTACATCACTGTTTTTGTATACAACCCCTCTTGAAATAAATGCTAGCGTTGGAGTTTTCTTTCCTAACTACCAATTCGACTTGCAGATTAACTTTTTGGAAATCCTGCATCAGCACTCCCAAGTTCCCTTGCACCTCTGATTTCTGGATTCTCTCCCCATTTAGAAAATAGTCTACGCCTTTATTCCTACTACCAAAATGCATGACTCCACACTTTGGTACACTATATTCCATCTGTCACTTCTCTGTCCACTCTCCCAACCTGTCCAAGTTCTTCTGCCGAGTCCCTGCTTTCTTTATACTGCCTGCCCTTCCACCTATTTTCATATAATCCACAATCTGAGCAACAAAGCCTTCAATCCCATCGTCCAAATCATTAATATACACCGTGAAGAGTAGCGGCCACAGCACCGACCCCTGCGGAACTCCGCTAGTCACTAAACCATTCCAGGCCCCCATTACATTCTATGTAAAAAAACATGCCCCGCACATCTCCGTTAAATGTTCCCCTTCTCACCTTATAGCTAAGCCCTCTAGTGTTGGACATTTTTCCACCATGGGAAAAAAGGTACTGACCGTCTACCCTATATATGCCTCTCATAATTTTATATACTTCTATCAAGTCTCCCCTCAACCTCTGACGTTAGAGAAAACAATCCAAGTCGATCCAAACTCTCCCTGTAACTGAAACCCTCTAATCCAGACAGCATTCTGATAAACCTCCTCTGCACCCTCTCCAAAGCCTCTGGTTGTCATGCGGCAACCAGAACTGCACGCAATACTCCAAATGGGGACAAACCAAAGTCCTTTAGAGCTGCATCATGACTTCAATTTCTTACTTTGTCCCGGTGATCAAAATTTTGGCACAGCGTTTTCCTTTGTTCGCAACTCGTACACTGGACACTTATATTCAATGCCTTGTTATTATACTGCTGTGTAAAGATGAATTAACATTGCGTTGGGGTGTAATAGGAATAATATCCAAAACTCATACGTCCTGACATTGCTGGGTTATTGGAGTTTAACTGTACAATTGTCATTTTTAGCACTATTTCTCAGGATGTGTGGGTCTTCAATGCAAATCAGAATGATAACTGCTCACCGAAGTTTCCACTCTGAGCACAGGTTTTATTGATATATTGCATTATTTTGCAATAAGAATATTTCATCAATGTCTTAGGAATGATGAAGAATTTATTTCCCTAAAATATACTAAATTCAGAAAATTTGTAAGTATATAACACAGTTCATTCACATGCCACCATTCATAGCACATTTAATTTCATTTACTCAGAAGTATTATATTTTATGAACATGCCATCAACTTTTTTTGTTTCACCTAGATTCCTCGAACGCTAAATGGGAATGTTTTTGTACAGGGCTCAACCCCCCAGTGTCCAGTGCTGGAGGGCCTTTAACTGTGGCCTTTTCCTTAGAGCCTTGGCAGCCACTGGACCTGGCGGCTGCATATATTGGAAGATCAACAAATTTCAGGCAGACCGTAGTTGATGAGCTTTCAGCAAAGAACATAGAACTGTAGACTGAGGCAGTAACTATTGCCATTCGATTGTCCTGTTTTTACCTGGGCAATTTTGTACTTTGCCCCGGTGATCAAAGTTTTGGCACAGTTTTTTCCTTTGTTCGCAACTAGTACACTGGAGCAAATATAACAGTATCTACCCTGTCCAATTCCCTTAGAATTTTATATATTTTGATAACATCACCACTCATTCTTTTAAACTTCAAAGAAGATAGATCCAACTTCTTTAGCTGCCAATAATAGGACAACCCTCTCATCTCAGGAATCAGCCAAGTGAATATATTGTACTTTGTGCCGTAACCTGATGGGCATGGCCAGGAACTTACCGCCTGCTGTTCACTTAACAAAATATAAAGAGTTGCAATAAAAATAATAACACAATAATATGTATTTTTTTGTATCTTCAAGTTGAATCTAATGTGTAGATTAAGTTAATGTTCAAAATGTTCCAAAAATGAAATAAACAATAATTACCTGTATTTGAACAGAATTGCAGCAGTTTTGATGAGGTAGCAAGAGCACGAAGGGAACTTGCCGCATTACACATTGTTTCTTATGGACCAATCAGTCGAAAACCATCCAATACGAAATCAGCGAACCCAGGTAAACCACTCCAAGGTCACTTTATCTCGGGAGTTTGTTGTCTCACCGTCTATGAAGTCAATGGTTCAATGGCCCTTTATTGTCACATGTACCGAGGTAGTGAAATTTGATTTACCATACAGTCATGCCAAAAAAAGTAATAAGATACAAAACTACATAAAGATTAAACATAAACAGCCACCGCAGTGGCGTGTGTGAATCCCTAGGGCACACATCATAAGCGGAGACCCACAGCCATCAGTTCAATGTCCGGGCCACACACTCGCTCCTTCACCGTGATGTGACCAGAGTTGTACCGATCGGTCCTTCTCTCGGCAGTCCCTGTCTGCCCGAACAGTCAGAAAGCCGTCCACACTCACACCAGACTCCAGGATGTTCTCATATCTCCGTAAACACCGAGATCACTGCACTCATGGCAATCCCTCTGAGTCCCCACCAGCACAGGCAGCGTGACCATCTTGTTTTTCGGCGACCTCACATTCCCCACTGTGATGGAAGGCAAATAACTTTTATCTTCTTCCTCCTTTTCTCTCGCGGTCGGGGGGGATCGCAAACATCCGCAGTCGGGGCGATCGAAACACCTGCAGTCGGGGCGATCGAAACACCTGCAGTCGGAGCGATCGAAGCACCCGCAGTCGGCGATCGAAGTCCCCGCAACAGGGCGACCGAGACTCCCGCGATCGGGGCGGTCAAAGCTCCCGCGGTTGGAGCTCCCGAAGTCGATCCCTAACAAAGGGAACGCCAGCTCCACGATGTTAAGATAATGCGGACGGAGATACGATACGGAAAAGGTCGCAAGGAAGAGATAAAAAAAGTTTTCCCCAACTCCCCCCCCCCCCCCCCCCCCCCCACCCACATAATACAAAAACTGAAGATCCACTAAAACATACAATTAAAACAATAAAAGAAGAAAGGGACAAGAGAGGCTGTTGTCGAGGCTGCCACTTATGGCGCCACCTGGTGGTATGGCATTGGCATGGGCACACCCAGTCATGGACATTCCCTCCACACACATGCATCAGGATGTCAAATGCCCTCATCCAGTGAGCAGGAAAGATGTTCCTGGTGACCTGGCCAACATTTCTGTCTCGGCCAACACCACTGGAACACATTATCTAGCCATTTGTTCATTGCTGTTTGCATCAGTTCAGTCCGCAAATTGGCTCACAATTTTCCTATACGAAGCAGCTGTACTTCAGGAAAGTATCGGCCGTAATACACTTTGGGGTTCAGAGAGATTGTGCAAGGCAATCTAGCTCCCACTGTACTGGACTGTACTGGACCGGACACTCTCCGATTTCCTCACACCCCAAAGACATAGGGGTCAATAGGTAAATTAGCTGCTTGACATTGCCCTTACAATGTGTAGGTGAGTGGCAGAAACTGGCGGGAGTTGATGCGGAAATGAAAAGAATGTAGTGGGATGAAAGTGAAGAAGGGTCTGAAGAAGGGTCAGTTATTCATGTTTAGCAGAGATGCTGCCTGACCTGCTGAGTTATTCCAGCACTTAGTGTCCTTTTGTGTATTAAACAGCATTTTCAGTTCATTTTTCTGCATGATGTACTATGGACTTCTGTTTTGCACTTATGCTCTGATTACCTAGTATAACTGACTATTGATTTATTAAGTTGGTATCTTATCTCCACGATGGTTTGTTGAAAATCTTTTGATGTGTGATACACTTATTAATGCAAGTTTCTTCTCACTGCAGGAGCAGTATATCTCCCCCATGTTGAAACTTGCATCTTGACTGGAGTGCTACTGGTAGTGCTGATAACATCGGCTGTGCTGTACAAACTCTGGCTGCGGACAGAACGTTCAAACCCTGCAACCCGTGTGCAACTAACTCTGGCAAACTTCTCTCATTCTGAGCCAGCATCTTGAACAATGTTCCTCACAACTTCCAATTACTCCTCGTATGCCATCCTCATCTTAGTCCATGGTCCTGCAGAAAACATAACTCTCTTCTGAGTTCATCCTAATTCAGTATCATCTCACCATTCTATTTTAACTGATCTCTTTCTTCCTCTTTGGTCTGTGCAGAATGATACAGCTTGGAAACAGGCCCATCAAGCACCCATTTACATTAATCCTACATTAATCCATTCTTCACTTTTCCATCCACTCCCCCCAGTTTCTGCCACTCACCTACATGTTCTGGGGCAGCTAATTAACCTACTAACACGCATGTTTTTGGGGAGTGGGAGGAAACCAAAGCTTCAGGTGGAAATCCATGCAGAGAATATGCAAAATCTACACATATAGTACAAGAGTCACTCAAGCTATGAGGAAGCAGCACTACTGGCTACCCTACCCCTAAACCATTAAACACAGTTCTCTTTATTACCATCGCATCCCAATATTCTACTGGCCAGTAACCTCACTCTTACAGAATATCACACATTTTCATTCCCATGTGTTTTCTTCTGGTACCGAAAATGTACTGAGTACAGTAAACCCTTGCAATAACAGGGGGGGGGGGGGAGGGGGCAGGATGGTGTCTGTTATTGCTGATTGTGTGCTATAACTGAGTGAGGGAGGGGGGTAAAGTTGTAAAGTTTAACCCAAGGCTGTCAGGAAATAAACACTACGCTGGGGGGGGGGGGTTAAACTTGTGGGAATTCATAGGCTGGGGTGCTGCGTGGGGACGCAGCCCCTCACATGATGTGCCAGGGACAGGGCTGGTACAGACACCTCTTTCATGCTGCCCTGCAATCGGAGGTATGCCACGTGGTGCCACCTCATTAAGTAACTGACAGAAGTGGGGTACAGTGTAACGGGAGGCTAGGTTACACTACAACCAAAATCCGCTATATAGAGGTCCATTATTGCGAGGGTTTATGGTACATGTCTTCAGTAAGAAGGTTATGATAAAAATGAATCTAAAGGTGTACCAAGTTCTTCCTTCAGTTCCTTGTTGGGCAGAGCCCTCTGGAATAGTTTTTGTAAGGAATTGTAAGGAATGCACAAATATTACTGCTAAAACGCTTAATATGATGTAAAAGAATCTGAAATAAATGAAGCATAGAAAATGTATTAAATGCTTAAAAATTAAAATGACTAAGCTTGGATTTCCAATTCTTAATACATGTACATCTTTAAAGAACCTCAAATTCAATATTTTTTTAACAGGATCTATAAAGAACACATAACTATTACCATCTCCCCTTCAATATAATAGTTCTGATCTTGGATAGCATCTGATCTGACTCCTCTCCTTTCCTGTCTTTTACTCTGTATCTCCTTAGTGACTCAGTGGATAAAATGTCTTCAGGGTTTAAGGGTTCTGTTTTAAGTTCCACTCAGGTCATGACAGATGTGACACAAATTTCAAGTCTATTTTTCAGCACAGCTTCCAACGGGAGTGTGAGATTTAAACATTTTTGTTTTGTCTGGACATTGTAAAGTGCAGGGTATTTTAAACTATCCCGCAGTTTCTTAATTAAAAGTCAAATAAAGCTTGATCGGGAAAAAGATAAGCTGTAAAGCTAACACAGTGAAGCAACAATCGTAGTTAGACAGCGACTACAAAGTAGAAGACCCAGAAAGAAAACATGAACATGTGATAAAGACACACGATTCTAATTAAAACCAGGTTTGTACATCTGACTGCAGTAGGATTATCGGAGATCATAAAAACATGAGGAGGAACACGTAGGCCAGCTTGAGATTCCTCTCCGCTGAATATGATGGCAGCTGATTTGATCTTGACCTCAATTCCACTTTCCTTCTTGTTTGCCTTAAACCTCAACTCTCCAGTGCTCCAAATATCTACCTGCTGCAGCCTAGTATAGATTCAACGACTCAGCTTCCACAAATCTCCAGGGTAGTGAAATTCAAAAATTCAACTCCCTCCAGGAGTTGAATTATGGAAAATCTACCCCAGGGAAAACATCCTCTAAAACCTACCAAATCTCTAATGAAGGGTCCCAGATTACAATTTTCCCACGCTGGCTGTGAAACTCCCGACCCGACTGAGGATCCCAGGTACGGCACCTGGATTATTCTCAACCAATACCTCCAATTCTAGGTATTCCAATTATGGAAAATCTACCCCAGGGAAAACCATATAACCATATAACAATTACAGCACGGAAACAGGCCCTCTCGGCCCTTCCAGTCCGTGCCGACCATTTGTTTTCCCCTAGTCCCATCTACCTGCTCCATTCCCTCCATACCCCTCCATTCCCTTCACGTCCATATATCTATCCACTTTACTTTTAAGTAACACTTACTTTTAAACATCCTCTAAAACCTACCAAATCTCTAATGAAGGGTCCCAGATTACAATTTTCCCACGCTGGCTGTGAAACTCCCGACCCGACCGAGGATCCCAGGTACGGCACCTGGAAACCCCGGGATGATCTCCAGAGCTGATGGGCTGGATCTCCCAGAAATAATGAAGCTGGAGCTGCCGTCTGTGAGGGAATTCCCGTTCCAGCGCTGGTCCGCAAACACAGCAGGTACAGGAAACACAGTACCTGGAAACAAAGGGGAAGCCTCCATTGTGTCCAGAAACGTGGCTGGCGGGCAGGACGTCAGGTCAGAATGAAGCGCAGGGGACTTCGGCCCTCTCTCCTTACTATCCTACTGGCCAATGTACAGTCCCTTGAAAATAAAGTGAAGGACTTAAAGGCAAGGCTGCTCTATCAAAGGGAGCTGAGGGAATGCTCTGTTCTGTTTCACAGAGACATGGCTCACCCCCAGCTCCCCAGACTCGGGGTCCAGCCTGAAGGGTTCTCCATCCACCGCATGGACCGTACACTGGCATCGGGGAAAGGGAGAGGAGGGGGCGTCTGCCTCATGGTCAACTCTGCGTGGTGCTCATACATCGCAGTCCTGTCCAAGTCCTGCTCTCCACACCTCGAACATCTGGCGGTGAAGTGCCGTCCCTTCTACCTTCCGAGGGAATTCACCTCCATCATCCTGACCGCGGTCTACATCCCACCCCAGGCAGACGTCCGTCTGGCACTGGAGGAGCTGCACGCCGTGGTCAACAAACACCAGACATCTTACCCCGAGGCATTTACCACCATTGCTGGGGACTTCAATAAGGCAAACCTAAAGAAATCACTCCACAACTTCCACCAACATGTCTCCTGCTGCACCAGAGGACCAAACACCCTCGACCACTGCTACACCACCATCAAGAATGCTTACCGCTCTATCCCTCGCCCTCACATCGGTAAATCCGACCATACCGCGGTGCTGCTTCTTCCTGCCTACAGGCAGCAATTAAAGAGCGCACCCCCAGAGGTGAGGACAGTACAGAGCTGGTCGGGGGGGGGGGGGGGGGGGGGGGGGGGGGGGGGCAGAGGAACAACTACAGGACTGTTTGGAGTCTGTAGACTGGGCAATGTTCAAGGACTCGACAACGGACTTGAATGAATACGCCACAGTCGTTACAGACTTCATTAAGAAATGTGTGGAGGACTGCATCCCTACAAAAACCTTCCGAGTGTTTCCCAATCAGAAACCTTGGATGAACTATGAGATCCGCACTCTTCTGAAGACCAGACACCGGGCATTCATGTCTGATGATACAGTGGTCTACACGAAGTCCAGATACGACCTTAGTAAGGCCATCAAAAAGGCCAAAAGGGAGTTCTGCTCCAAGCTGGAGGATGAGACAGATGTTTGGCAGCTGTGGCGGGGACTGAATGTAATCACCTCCTACAAGTCGAAATCAGGAGGCAGCTCGGATGTCGGCGATACATCACTCCCTGATGAGCTCAATGCGTTTTACGCACACTTTGATAGGGAGAACACCAATGTGCCTTCCCGAGCCCCCATTTGCTGTGATGGTATTTCAGTCTCAGTCACAGAGGCCGACGTCAGGAAATCCTTCCGAGGGGTGAACCCTCGAAAAGCGTCTGGACCTGATGGCATACCTGGTCATGTTCTAAAAACCGGTTCCCACCTGCTTCAAAAGGGCATCAATAATACCGGTGCCAAAGAAGAGCAAGGTGACATGCCTCAATGACTATCGATCAGTGGCACTAACGCCTGTGGTGATGAAGTGCTTTGAGAGGTTGATCATGGCGAAAATCAACTCCTACCTCGACAAAAACCTGGACCCACCGCAGTTCGCTTACCGCCACAACAGATCAACGGTGGACGCGATCGCGCTGGCCCTCCACTCCGCTCTGGACCACTTGGACAACAAAAACTCATATGTCAGGCTGTTATTCATTGATTACAGCTCGGCATTTAACACAATCATCCCTTCCAAGCTGGTTACCAAACTCGCAGAACTGGGTCTCTGCGTATCCCTCTGCAATTGGATCCTCGAATTCCTCATTCATAGACCAGTCTGTTCGTATTGGTGGAAATGTGTCAGACTCGATAACAATCAGCACCGGAGCAC
Organism: Okamejei kenojei; assembly: GCA_035221665.1. Lineage (NCBI taxonomy): Eukaryota > Metazoa > Chordata > Chondrichthyes > Rajiformes > Rajidae > Okamejei > Okamejei kenojei. The sequence continues at coordinate 23,709,475 of CM069135.1, read as the reverse complement.
CTCAAGGCTGCGTGCTCAGCCCCCTGCTGTACTCACTCTACACTCATGACTGCGTAGCCGGTCATAGTGCGAACTCCATCATCAAGTTCACTGACGGCACCACTGTTGTGGGACGTATCACTGATGGGGATGATTCAAAGTATAGAAGAGAGATTGAGCGACTGTCCATATGGTGCCAGCACAACAACCTGACCCTCAACACCAGCAAAACCAAGGAACTGATTGTGGACTTTGGAAGGAGTAGGATGGGGACCTACAGTCCTGTTTATATCAACGGGTCGATGGTTGAAAGAGTCAAGAGCTTCAAATTCCTAGGTGTGCACATCTGTGAAGATCTTTCCTGGTCCGAGAACACAGATGCAATTATTAAGAAAGCTCATCAGCGCCTCTACTTCCTGAGAAGATTACAGAGAGTCGGTCTGTCAAGGAGGACTCTCTCTAACTTCTACAGGTGCACAGTAGAGAGCTTGCTGACCGGTTGCATCATGGCTTGGTTCGGCAACTTGAGCGCCCTGGAGAGGAAAAGACTACAAAAAGTAGTAAACACTGCCCAGTCCATCATCGGCTCTGACCTTCCTTCTATCGAGGGGATCTACCACAGCCGCTGCCTCAAAAAGGCTGGCAGCATCATCGATGACCCACACCACCCTGGTCACACACTCATCTCCCTGCTACCTTCGGGTAGAAGGTACAGGAGCCTGAGGACTGCAACAACCCGGTTCAGGAATAGCTACTTCCCCACAGCCATCAGGCTATTAAACTTGGCTCGGACAAAACTCTGAACATTAATACCCCTCCATCTGTTATTTGCACTTTATTAATTTATTCATTCATGTGTGTATTTACGTATATAATTGTAGTCAATGCCTACTATGTTCTGTTGTGCTATGCAAAGAAAGAATTTCATTGTCCTGTCATCGACACATGACAATAAACTCTTTTGAATTTGACTTTGACAGATCCAATACATAAATTGTTTCTCTTTGCACAGATACAGGCTGACCCACTGAGTGTTCCCAGCATTTTTTTTAAATTGAAGATTTCTAAAATCTGCAGTTCTTTTTATTTCATTTTCAAAAGTGTAGGTACAAACTAAACCTTCCTCAAAAGAGAGAGATACAAAACGACTGCAGATGCAGGAATCTGGAACAGAACACAAACTTGTAGAGGAACTCAATGGGTCAAACAGCAGTTGACATTTCAAGCTGAGACGCCTTTTCAATGGTCCAATAGTTCCTTATTGTCATATATACACAGCACAGTGAAAAATCTTTTGCACCACCCACAAATGCACAGTTGCCACATTTTGGTTCTATTTATAAAGAAAAAGTCCAAAATCCATTCCACATGCTGGATCTACTGGAGTGCCCCCCAATGCAGATATGCCCCAGGCAGCTTCAGGTCTGCAATCCCTCACCTCGCCTGACAGCATTTGTGTCAGCCAACCTTGCAAAGCACTGTAGGCAATACCTCGGTCCCTCTTTTACCGGCCCATTCCTCGTATCCGTCATTGTCAGCGGCTCCCTCGACTCTCCGGTCTTTGGGGCTTCCAAGCTTCCCCCTGAAGGCAGCGGCATGCTGGACCCTTCTTACAATACAATAATACTTTATTAGCCAAGCATGTTTTGCAACATACGAGGAATTTAATCTGCCAAGACAGTCATACAAATAAAAAGCAACATAACACACAATACACATTTTAATATAAACATCCAGCTCAGTGACTCCTCCACATTCCTCACTGTGATGGAAGGCGAAAAAAAATACAATCTCTTCCCTTTGCCCTCCGTTGACGGGATGATCTTGATTCCTGTAGCTGGCGGCGGTTTTGGCCATCCGCGTCGGGGCGATCCAGCTCCTGCATCGGGGGCATGTCAGCTCCCCGATGCGATCGAACCCCGCGTCGGGGCTGGTCGAGCCTCTGCGTACGTCAGAGCTCCTGACTAGCCTCTCCCAACTGCGAGCCCTTGATGGTATTTCCGCAGGCTGCGGTTGGAGCGATCCCAGGCAAGGGATCGGCTCCGATATTAAGTCCTCGCCACGTGGTGCGGCCCAAGGTAAGTCCGAGGAGACCTCCAGCTCCATCGATGGTAAGCCGCAGTGCGACCGGAGATGCGACCCGGAAGCATCATGTCTCCAGCAAGGTAAGAAACTGACCCTCCCCCCCTTCCCCCAACATAAAACAAACCGGAGAACATTTACACAAATGTATAAAATGCACTAAAAAAAAACAAAAAACAGATTGTTGATGGTGGTTGCCAATCGTTTGGCGCCCCTGGCGGTCTTTGCAGCGTCAATAAAAATAAAAATTAAAAAAAAAACAAAAAAAAACAAACTGTTTGCGGGGCTGCCAATCGTTCGGCGCCCCTGGTGGTCTTTGCAGCACCAAACCAGACCTGCTACCGCACATGGCCCGCCGGGTCTTTGTTCTCGTCGGCTGCCAGGTCTTCATTCTTGACGGCTGCCAGGTCCGTCCGTCCTTCTATGGCTTTGGGGCGCCTTGCGGGAGCTCCCTTTCTCTGGACAGTAAGAGAGAGTGAGTATGAAGGCATGAGTATGAGGGAGGGGAGAGGGTAAGAACTGGCATGGTTCGGTGGATCCAGATGAGGAGGGGTGGATTGGTGGATGGAGTCAGGTGGGGCGGGGAGAGAGGAGTGGATATGACCAGAGGGTGGGACGTGTTAAATAGCGGTAACTAGGGGCTGCAGGGGATGGAATCTGATGGGAAAGGAAGGTCTGGTATGGAACCAAATAAGGTAGATGGGGTAGGCAGGTGGGTACAGTGGGACGAGGGGGTGCATGGATGATGGGCAAATAGTATGGATGGGGAAGAAGACGAGTGAGAAGGGCGGGATGATGTGGGAAGGAACGCTGTGAATGGAGGATCTGTCATTCTAACCACTGTCATTCAAATCACTCTTTCCCCTCCACTCCTTCAGTCTAGAAGGATCCTGACCTGAAATGTGGACTATCTATTTCCCTCTGTAGATGCCGACTAACCGCTGAGTTCCTCCAGTAGATTGATTTTTTTGCTGTTCATAAGACAATCCCTTCCTTTTAAGAATAACAGTGAACCTTCTCTCAATAATCTCCAATGCAAACATTTTCTTCCTATTGTATGGACCAAAACTTTAGTGCTCCAGTCTGAAGAAGGGTCCCAACCCGAAACATCACCTATCCATGTTCTCCAGAGATCTGAAGAAGGGTCTCGACCCTTAACATTACCTATTCATGTTCTCCAGAGATCTGAATAAGGGCCCCAACTCGAAACATCACCTATCTATGTTCTCCAACGGTCTGAAGAGGGGTCACGACCCGAAACGTCACCCATTCCTTCTCTCCAGAGATGCTGCCTGTCCCGCTGATGTTACTCCAGCTTTTTTTGTGTCTCTCTCCAGAGATGCTGTCTGACCCGCATAGTACTCCAGCACTATGTGTCTTTTTTAGTAGAACTCCAGGCAAAGTCTTACCAATACTCAGTAAAGTTGTAGCATGACAACCCAACAGTTTTATTCTCTCTCTTGGAGTAAGGAAATCAGTCCATTTCCTTATTGTGTTGGTGAATGCTAACTTTTAAGAGCTCCAAGATTCACACAACAGCATCCTGCATTCTCTGTGCCCTCCTCCCAAACTTGTTTTCTTATCAATTAACAAAATGGTGCACAATTTGTTCAAAGCAGTTACAGTAGACATATCTATGCAATTTCACAACCAGATGATCAGATCAAAGTTCTGCAATCACGAACATTCAGCCACAAACATTGGTGACAAAAAAAAACTTCCCCTTCTTCACCAATGGCAGCCTCCAAAATATGAGTATGAAAGATAAGGCTGAAGCATTTGCAAACATTTTCAGCCTGAAGTGTCAGGTGAATGATTTACCTGACCAGGGCCCCAACCACAGGTGAACAAGGGAGGAGGAGGAGGACTGTCTGAACTGTACTGCCTTCCATCACAGTGAAGAATGCTGTGGTGGATGTCCGTGTTGAATTATGTTGTGTATTGTGTCCTTATTTAATTGTAACACTGCATGGTAAATTAAGTTCACTTTACCTTATGGTGCATGTGACAAATAAATTTGAACTTGAACTTACCTTTGCTTTCTCCCATATATACTGCCACCACAGAAGCCAGATTTCATCTTTTATTCACTCTATTAATTTAAAGAAACAGAGAGCACCAGATATAGCAAAGGCTACAGGACCAGATAATATTCTGGGTCAAGTGATGGAAGTGTGCATTCTTAGATTCATTCATAAAGGCTAGTTAACTGACAATGCAAAGAGTTGTACAGGTATATCCTGTTCACAAAATCAATTTAAATCCTATCATCTTCTCTCTTTGACTATTTTTCTTTTGTTTCCCCTCCCACAACTACATCTGACATCTTTCCTCTCCTTACTCTACATAATCTAAATGTGTACTTAAGCATGTGCTGAAATTTCTATATCGGGTTGCACTTCCATAAAAGGATGACGAAACGCAGTTTACTTGTTGCTTCCTTTGACCGCTCATTCTCATCCACATTTATCCTGTCACTCGCTCTCCCGGGTTATTTATTCAACCAGTTATTTCTATCAGCCCATCACAGGCTCCTCCCATCCCCCCATATCAGGGAATCTCTCTCATATTACACCCAGGGCTCCAAGGATTATTCTCTATTTTTAATTCTACAGTGTCTTCAATTTTCACACCTTAATGAATGCTGCCCTATAAATCATTGTTGCACGAGTAAATACTCTGTTCACAGGCAGTATTTCTGCATTTACTGTTTCCAACTATTTTCATGATTACTTTCATTCTCCCCTATTGCCCTCAAAATTACATTCCCCAATTAATCCCACACCCCTAGAGATTACACGATACGATCATTCCTTCTTGGGAGAGCTACCCCGCATTTATCGCTCTCAGAGTTACTCACTCAAGATCAGCCTCAGCAAATGAAAAAAAGGTTGTTGGCCATGGCCTGCAACCATAGGAACATAGAAATTTAGTGCAGGAGCAGGCCATTCGGCCCTTCGAGCCTGCACCGTCATTCAATATGATCATGGCTGATCATCCATGACCTGGCAGCCCAACACCACCCGCTCTCTCCCCTCCTCAACTTAGCCCACTCCAACTCTCAACTTAGCCCAATTCAACTCCTCAATTCACTCCACTGCAATTCCTCAACTCAGCCCACTCCAACTCAACTCACTCCAACTCCAACAAAGAATGGACCGACTGGGCTTGTATTCACTGGAATTTAGACTATTAGAGGGGATCTTATAGAAACATATAAAATGATTAACGGATTGGACAGGCAAGATGCAGGAAACATGTTCCCGATGTTGGGGGAGTCCAGAACCATGCGTCACAGTTTAAGAATAAGGGGTAAGCCACTTAGAACAGTGACGAGGAAGCACTTTTTCACTGAGATGAGGAAAAACGCTTTCACCCAGAGAGTTGTGAATCGGTGGAATTCACTGCCACAGAAGGCAGTGGAGGCCAATTCACTGGATGTTTTCAAAAGAGAGTTAGATTTAGCTCTAAGGGTTAACTGAATCAAGGGTTATGGGGGAGATGGCAGGAACAGGGAACTAATTGTGGATGATCAACGATGATCACATTGAATGGCAGTGCTGGCTCGAAGGAACGAATGGCCAACTCTTGTCTATGTATCCATGTAACTCACCCACTCCAACTCCAGAACATTCCCTCCCAGCCCAACTCCAGAACATTCCCTCCCGGCCCAACTCCAGAACATTCCCTCCCGGCCCAACTCCAGAACATTCCCTCCCAGCCCAACTCCAGAACATTCCCTCCCGGCCCAACTCCAGAACATTCCCTCCCAGCCCAACTCCAGAACATTCCCTCCCAGCCCAAACCCACTACTGGCCCCGCCCTCAGTGCTCAACTAGAGCGGCCCCGCCCCCATCTTTAACCCCCGCCGTTTACTGTCCCACAGACCACGCCCCCTCCGCGCGTAACCACCGCTCCAGCCCCGCCCCGCCCCCCCTCCGCCCTGTCCTGGCTCGGCACCACCTGACCTGGCCGCGACCGTTAGCCTCGACCAAAGTATCTTTGGCCACGACCCCTCGACGGTATCGCTCGCTGACGGCACCTGCAGACCATTACTGTGACTCCCCCCACCCACTCTCTGGCCCCGCCCCCTTGGTCAAGCCCCGCCCCTTCGCCGGCTCATCTCCAACCTCCTGCGGTGGCCCCGCCCCTGACCCGGCCCGCCCTGGATCTAGCCCCGCCCCTGATTTAGCCCCTCCCCCTGTAGCCCCGCCCCCTCTGTCTAGCTCCGCCCCTTCGCCGGCACATCTCCTACCTCCTACGGTGGCCCCGCCCCTGGTCTAGCCCCGCCCCGTCGATGTCGTCTCTCGCCGCCGCCGCCGCCGCCGCCGCCCCTTCCGGTAGCGCCACCTGCTCCGGGCCTGGCCTGTGGCCTGGCTCCGCCCCTCCTGGGACTCGGCTGCAGTTGACGGCGGATGTGGAGCGGAGCATCGCGGCCTGGGTAAGTGCGAATACCTGAAACAAAGGCCGAGGCCTAGTAGGGTGAGGGCAGAGGAGGTCGGGAGGCCTGGCACTCTGCCGCAGCGACTCAGCCGTGGGCCCCGGCCGTGCTGGCGCCGTGCCCGAAGGCCTGACGCTGCTCATTGCGGCCGGGCCGGGGAGCTCTCCTTGCTGGTGAAGCTCGGACTGCGTGAGACTCAGCGCCGGGGGCAAGGGCCTGCCTGCCGGATCCCGGCGGTGAGAATCGGGGGGAGAGGCCTCCAATCCGCGATGTCACCTTTGCAGGGATTGGGGTGGGGGTGTCGTGAGATGCTTGGTAGAGGGGTGGGGGGTGTGTGGAGTGGAAGAGGGGGGTGTGTGGAGTGGGAGAGGGGGGGTGTGTGGAGTGGTGGAGAGAGGGGGGGGGTTGTGTGGTGGGAAGGGGTGTGTTGATTAAAGGGGTTGGGTAGAGTCGGTCGTGTACTGATGAGAGAGGAGCAAGGAGGTCAGCGGGCATGGGGGGGGGGGGAGGGAGTGTGGGGGCAATGGGAGGGGTGTGGTGGGATTCGAGGAAGGAATGGTGGAGTGTTGGGGTGAGGGTTGAGAGGGGGAGAATGTAGGAAGGAGGGAAGCACATAGGAGGTGGAAGTGTTGTGGGTTGGTTTTTGGAAGAGGTGAATGTGAGGCGAAGGTGCGACATGTAATAAATGTTGTCCATACAGAAATCTGCACGCCTACCAAGTCGTGAGGTGTTTGTTGGTAGGTTATCCAACCTGTGTTATGCAGTTGTGTATTAATTCGGGCTGGGTATTAAACATTTTAATTTGAGTGTATGATCTGGGGTTTGTAATATTAAGGCAGTGTTAATGCCAGTTTTTTTATGGCTAGGTCTCTGTCAGAAAGTTAAAAGGATGAGTGATGTTTTTTTAGCAGCCTGTCAAGTTGCAAAGTTTGCAGATAACATGACAGTTGTTTAGGACTAAATATGAGACCATTTATGAGGTTTTGACAATTTGGAATTTTTTGGACTGTGGATTCAAAGAAAGGGCTGTGGATATCTTGAAGGCACAGATATGTGCTGAAGGCCAAGATCAATATAGAGCATCAGCCATGAGTTTGATGGTCAGTCTGCCATCAAGGCATAGCTAGATCATGCTATATCACCTCCTCTTGGTATGAGGTGGGGATTAGGAAGGTTATTTTCAGGGTGGATGTTATTTGGCCATCTCAGTTTGGATTGCACCAAGCAGAGTAGGAGTATTGTACATGGATGTAGTACAGTATGTATTAATTCTGTTGTACATTATCAACTGCACAATGCTTGGTAGATATATTTAACACTAAATTTGTTGTCCAATTGGTGTCCTGATATTTGACGTATGTTTTCCTGCATACAAATCTGTGAGTCTTTCTGAAAGCAGTCAGATTATCTGCTACACAAAATTGTTCCATTTAATTTCTTAAGATCTAATTATATGAAAATATAACCCAGGGTGTAAAATGTTCCCCTTTGCAATTTGAACTTGTTAATGTAGGGTTGAACTTAAAAAATTCCCATGCTAATACTTACACACAAATTGTTGGTTGGAGTTCAAGAAGCCTCTGCAGAGGTTATTAGTGTCTATCATTTATTCTTTTAAAAGAAGGGCTTCTGCAGTGACACAGCTCATAGAGCTGGTGCCTCACAGTTCGAATGAACTCGATTCGATCCTGACCTCCACTACTTTCTGTCTGGAGTTTGCACTTTCTTCCTGCGCCCATGTGGGTTTCCTCCCATGTCCCAAAGATGTGGATTGGTAGATTAATGGATAATTAAATTATGCTTGTAGGGAAGGGATAAAATCTGGGGTAAATTGATGGGAATGGGATGAGACTTGAGGGTGGCTCGGTGCTGCAGGAATAGAATTGTTGCCTTACAGCACCAAAGTCCCGGGTGCGATCCTGGCTACGGGTGCTGTCTGTACGGAGTGTATACGTTCTCCCTGTGACCACATGGGTTTTTGCCAGGTGCTCTGGTTTCCTCCCACATTCCAAAGATGTACAGGATTGTAGGTTAATTGGCTTCTGTAAATGTCCCTAGTATGTAGGATAAAACTAGCGTACGGGTGATCATAGTTTGGCGTGGAACAAAGGGCCTGTTCCAACACTGTATCTCTAAACTAAACTAAAAAAATAAGTGTGGGAATGCGATTTACTCTAAAGGGGCTGTCGCACTTGGGTGACCTAATTGGCGAGTTTAGAAGAGTTTGAAAAAATGACGTTGAAGACCTCCTTCGACTATTGAAGACCTCCTTTGACTATTATACGTTGAAGACCTCCTTCGACTAATTGTACAAGGCATTGGTGAGACCAATTCTGGAGTACGGTGTACAATTTTGGTCGCCAAATTATAGGAAGGATGTCAACAAAATAGAGAGAGTACAGAGGAGATTTACTAGAATGTTGCCTGGGATCCAGCAACTATGTTACAGAGAAAGGTTGAACAAGTTAGGTCTTTATTCTTTGGAGCGCAGAAGGTTAAGGGGGGACTTGATTGAGGTCTTTAAAATTGATGAAAGGGATAGACAGAGTTGACGTGGATAAGCTTTTCCCCATTAAGCGTAGGGAAGATTCAAACAAGAGGGCATGACATGCGAATTAAGGGACAGAAGTTTAGGGGTAAAGTGAGGGGGAACTTCTTTACTCAGAGGGTGGTGGCTGTGTGGCATGAGCCTCCAGCAGAAGTGGTGGAGGCAGGATCGATTTTAACATTTAAAAGTAAAGTGGATAGGTATATGGACGGGAAGGGAATGGAGGGGTATGGTCTGAGTGCAGGTAGATGGGACTAGGGGAAAACAAATGGTCGGCACGGACTGGAAGGGCCGAGAGGGCCTGTTTCCGTGCTGTAATTGTTATATGGTTTATATGGTTTATGTAGAAGACCAGCTACGACTAACTTCGGGAAAATTGGACACCGAATAGAGGAGAGTGAAGACAAACTCCTTCTCCGTCGACAATGCTGAAGACTATCTACGACTAACATGCCGACCTACTACGACCTACAACGACTAAACCTACGAGTAAAAAAAGTATAGATTTTTTCCATGGCGACCTTTTATTCGCGGGCATTTTTTAAACTTATTGAAAAAAACGCCGCGACCTAGCTGAGGCCTCGAGTACGCAGAGACCACTCTCGAGCATGAAGAAGAGTTACGAAGACCTCCTACGACCTTGTGTCAACCATGCTGCTAGTATGTCGCGGGCAAACTTGCGGATTAGGCTGCCCAAGTGGGACAGGCCCTGAAGACTCAATGGACTGATTTGCCGCCTTCTGTACTGTAAGGGAATATGGAATAGGAATACTTTATTGTCACATGTGACTAGGCACAGTGAAATTCTTTGCTTGCATTCCCAATGTATACAAACAGCAGCCACCTATTGCACTGACAAAGTTAAAAAGCACACCGGCACCTCCTTTTGTTGTCTATCCTGCCCCCCCTCCCTCAGCAGTTCCCCTAGGCCGGGTCCCCATTGTCCATTGTTCTCACCCCGCTTCCCTCACGGCTGTCCCCCCATGCCGGGTCCTCCGTTGTTCTTCCCCTCCCCCTGAGGTGAGACGCTCAGTGAAATGAGGCTTGATGTGAATCATTCAACTGCTTTATTTTCACAAGCAACGAGTGAGCCTACAGAGTAGCAATAAAAGCAATTTCCACTTACTAAATCTTGTTTCTTTCTTAGAAGCAAGAAAAGATAACGAACCAAGAGGCTTTGCTTCCTTTTGTGGACTACTTTGGTTGTTTTTTTGGACGAGTGGAACACTGAAGTAAATCTTTAGTTTCTGTTTGGCTCTGTCTTGCAATTCTTTGTACAAAATACCATTTCTGAATCTCCATGCGTTTGTTGTCTTTAGATTTGTGTCTTCCAACACACCCCTGGCCAGCTTCACTGGATGTGTTTTCCATAAAGCTCAGATCAGCCAAAATTCAGTTCTCCTGACTGCACTATGTTCTGTTCTAACTCATCGGCCCTCTGCTATCCTGCATTGGCTCGAATGTAAACAACTCTTTGATTTTTAAATTCTCATCACTGTTTTATAACCGCTCCATAACTGTACCCTTCATCATCTATGTCCCCACCTTAAAAATTTGGAATGCGTAATAAATGCTGGTTTTAGTAGCGGTATTTCCCCTCCCCCTCTAGATAACCCCAAAACATGTATCCAAGCAAAAAAATCCACATTACTCCAGCTTTGGCCTTCTGTTTATACTCAAAGTTAACGGCTATGCCTTCAACTGCCAATGTTATGATTTCCTGAATCCCTCTGCCCCTTTCCTCAGAGGTAACACTCCTCGGAGGCGAAACCTACCTCTTTCACCAAGATTATGATTATTGTCCTCAAAAAACCTATTTTATAAGGCTGAGTACATTACTGACAAGCATGAATAATTATAGCAAGGGGTTCCCGATCTCTGAACATTTATTGTATGCCCTCAATGTTAGAACATTGTATATACAGTGCCCTTCATAATGTTTGGGACAATTGCCCATAATTTATTTATTTGCCTCTGTACTCCACAATTTGACATTTGTAATAAAAAAAAAAAATCACATGTGGTTAAAGTGCACATTGTCAGGTTTTATTAAAGGGTATTTTTATACATTTTGGTTTCACCATGTAAAAATTACAGCTGTGCTTATACATAGTTCCCCCATTTCAGGGCACCATGTTGTTTGGGACACATGGCTTCACAGGTGTTTAATTGCTCAGATGTGGTTAAATGGCTCCGTTATGCAGATATAAGAGAGCACTCAGCATCTAGTATTTCCTCCAGTCTTTCCATCACCTTTGGAAACTTTTATTGCTGTTTATCAACATGAGGACCAAAGTTGTGCCAATGAAAGTCAAAGTAGCCATTATGAGACTGAGGAGAAACAAGGATAAAACTGTTAGAGACATCATCCGAACATTTGGCTTACCAAAATCAACTGTTTGGAACATCATTAAGAAGAAAGAGAGCACTGGTGACTTATTAATCGCAAAGGGACTGGCAGGCCAAGGAAGTCATCCACAGCTGATGACAGAAGAATTCTCTCTATGATAAAGAAAAATCCCCAAACACCTGTCCGACAGATCAGAAACATTTTTCATGAGTCATGTGTGGATTTGTCAATGACCACTGTCCGCAGATGACTTCATGAACAGAAATACAGAGCCTTCACTGCAAGATGCAAACCACTGGTTAGCCGCTAAAATAGGATGGCCAGGCTACAGTTTGCCAAGAAGTACTTAAAGGAGCAACCACAGTTCTGGAAAAAGGTCTTGTGGACAGATGAGACAAAGATTAACTTATATCAGAGTGATGGCAAGAGCAAAGTATGGAGGAGAGAAGTAACTGCCAAGATCCAAAGCATACCACCTCATCTATGAAACACGGTGGTGGGGGTGTTATGGCCTAGGCATGTATGGATGTGAAGGTACCTGCTCACATTTCTTCATTGATAATACAACTGCTAAAGGTAGTAGCATAATGAATTCTGAAGTGTATAGATAGACACATCCTATCTGCTTGTTCAAACAAATGCCTCAAAACTCATTGGACGGCGGTTCATTCTATAGCAAGACATCGATCCCAAACGTACTGCAAAAGCAACAAAGGAGTTTTTCAAAGCTAAAAAATGGCCAATTCTTGAGTGGCCAAGTCAATTACCGGATTTGAACCCAATTGAGCATGCCTTTTCTATGCTGAAAGGAAAACTGAAGGGGACTAGCCCCCAAAACAAGCATAAGTTGAAGATGGCTGCAATACAGGCCTGGCAGAGCATCATCAGAGAAGACAATCAGCAACTGGTGATTTCCATGAATTGCAGACTTCAAGCAGTCACTGCATGCAAAGGATATGCATCAAAATACTAAACATGACTACTTTCATTTACGTGACATTGCTGTGTCCCAAATATTATGGTGCCCTGAAATGGAGGACTATGTATAAATACTGCTGTAATTTCTACATGGTGAAACCAAAATGTATAAAAATAGCCTTTATTAAAATAACAATGTGCACTTTAACACATGTGATTTTTTTCTATTACAAATCTCAAATTGTGGAGTACAGAGGCAAATAAATAAATGATGGGTCTTTGTCCCAAACATTATGGAGGGCACTGTATATAACAAAACTATCCATGTGAAATGCTTTTGGGATGTTTTATGTACATCAAAGGCACTCCGTAAATGGAGGTTGATAGTTAATTGTGTCATCCAGAATCACGTTGACATTGCCTGTGACTGTTTCCCTACCCTGGATTTTCCATGAATCCCAAAGACTGTCTTACCTTCTGGTGCTCTATAAAATTGGATTGTCCTTTCAGCAATGGGTATGAATTTTTAAAATGAAAACCGAAAATGCTGGAAATACTCAGCTCGGGTCATGTTTGTGGAAAGAGAAACAGTTAACATTTCACTTTAAAAATCCTTCGGCTTAAATTTTTGTTGATCAGAAAATGTACATTGCACAGTGATCTCATCCCTGTTAAATCTTGCTCTGTGGAGCTGAAGGAGAGTTATTGGACCTCACTGTATTAGTTTGAAGTGCTGGAGAGATGAAATTCTCCACTTCTGACAGTTGTTCATGGAATCACTGATAAGGGGCCGGACAGCCTACATCTTCCACGCCAAATACTGCATGGGACAGGCCCTTCGGCCCAACAAGTCCAAACCAAACATGGATCACCCATTCACTCTCGTTCTATGTTACCCCACTTGTACATCAATTCCCTGCATTCCAGGGGCAATTTTACAGTCCAATTAACCTACACACCCGCATGTCTTTGGAATGTAGGAGAAAACCGGAGCTCCCGGAGTAAATTCACGCAGTCACAGGGAGAACTTGCAAACTCCACACAGACGGCATATGATGTCAGGATTGAGCCCAGGACTGGCGCTGTGCGGCAGCAGCTCCCACCAACTGCGCTACCATGCCGCCCAGATTGTGATGCCTGTCTACACTAATCCCAGTTGTCCGCATTGGGCTTGTATCCCTCTATGCCTTGTCAATCCAAGTACTCGTCCAAACCTTTTAAATATTATATGTGTAGGAAGGAATTGCAAGTGCTGGTCGAAACCTGGAGTCAGACAGGTCAAGACCCATCTTGAGTTTGAAGAAGGGTCTCGTCCCGAAACGTTACCTATTCCTTTAACCATTGTAACTGTCTTCACCATCACTCTCCCTATGCTATATGAAATTTGAGGCATTTAGATGCTTGTGAATGTTTTATATCTTTTAAAACCCACAGTAATCATACCTCGGCGCAATATTCCTAAACATCTACCTTTTTGTTTTAAACAAGAACCCCCATATAAACTCTCCCAATTCAGACCCTAATGAAATAAAGACTAATTGTAAAATAAAATATGCACTCCACGTATAATGTTCACAATTTTGCAATATTCAATGTGTGCACTGCTTAGAATTGATGAAGGGCTCACCTGGCAAATAACACCCTCGTATCAAGGTGACTACCCAAATTATTGAGATTATTGCTATGCAGAAGTATAGCTTTTGATAGCACTCTGAATTATTTGATGGCGAGCATTACATGAACACATAGAACAGCATAGGTCTGTATCCAGTTTGTGTTTCTGTCTAAATGTCTAAATCTTGCTATTGTAACTGCTTATACCGCCTCCACGGGCAGCACATTCCAGGCACCTATCTTTCTGTGTTTAAAAAAAACCTGACATGTCATTCTCCTTTAAACCTTCCCCCACCTTAAACATACCTTAAACATCTGGTATTTGACATTTCCACCCAGGGGGGAAAAGACTCTGGCTATCTACTCTATCCATGCCTCTCATAATTTTACAAACATCTAACAGACTGCTCCTTAGCCTTTGTCATGCTTGACACAGTAATAACAAAGTGATGACGGTATATTTCTACATTTGGCTGTTTGACTTGAAAGGAAACTTTTCGAAGCTCCAACTATCCTTGTTTTCTCGGAAACAGTGGTTCTGGGTTTGAAGGTGCTATCAACAAGTCTTGAATATTCTATACCTAGTACATTAGATAGTTGAGACAGTAGCAGAGATCTGCAGTAATAAAGAGCAAGAATGGGATGTGTGGATGGGATGAAGATGAAATGCACTACTTTGTCTCAATTGTTGCCGATCATTTGTGTTGAATCTCCATCCAAGTCAATGCAGACTTCTATGTCACAACTAACTTGGGACCTGTATTCAGACGACAAACAGTTTGGGGGAGTTATGAGGTGTGTTCTTCCAAAGTGCTGGAGTATTTGGGTGACTGATCCAGCTGAGTTTCTGGTCAGTGGTGACACGTAGGGTGGGACATTTCAAGGAAAAATGGCTGGGTTTTCTCATGAAGATGGCCATGTTCCGCCACTTGTGTGGTGCTGCTTATCACCAAGGCAAATGTTGTTTAGGCCTGGTTGCAGAAAAAGGCATTGCTGCTTCATTATCTAATGAATTACTGAGAGTACGAGACCAATCAAGCGATGTCTTCAGGTATGATGAAGTTGTTCACGAAGCAGGTGCCGCTCAGAGCTGTTGCCCAATAGCTTCAGGAACCCGGGTTCATTGTTCTGTTTGGTACATATGACAATTAAACACTCTTGACACACTGACAATCTGGATCTTTAATGACTGTGTGAAAATATTGCTCCTAAATCTTTCCCCTCTCACATTAAACCTATGTCCTCCCCCCATGTCCTGTCCAGCCACTCTGACAAACTCCTGTGGCAGGCGGCACTCAACTGGAGGCTGCCATGGCCCAGACTCTGAAATGTTGCCGACATGAGACAGTACTGCAGCTATGCTGCTGTGACAGCTCGGCCACTGTGTTACTAGTCTTCAGTATTATGCATTGTGTCCTGATGCTGGCTCTCGATCCAAAACGTCAACAATTCCACCCCTCCCCACCCCCAACTGCCCCAATGATGTTTGACCTGCTGAGTTTCTCCAGCAGTTTATATATTTTTCTGCTCCTGATTCCAGCATCTGCAGTCTCGTGTCTGTTGTGTGCCTCTCTCTTCAGCATTATAGTGTGGATTTCAACAGTTCTCAGTCTCTGTTGTATCCAGTGTGTTTGGTTGACTTGATTGACTTGACATGACATGAAGTAAATCAAAACAGTTGTAGACTCAATTCTGTGAGTATTAAATTGAGGCCACGGAGCAGTGAATATTTGTCACAATAGGTTTTGTTTCATTATATAAAGAATGTATTGTGTTTGGAGCTATGGGTATTGTTGGGTTGGGTTCTTTATATGACACCGATATTATTAAATGGAAGTAGTTGTTAACTATCATATGATTATTATATGCGAGTATTAAAATGTAGTGTTACAGAGTCCTGCTTGCACGATTCAGACAGAATGCTGGAACTGCTCGATAGGTAAGCAACCGGAAAACCTTACAAACCAGTGAGTGATCTTCACTGCAGTTTCAATCCTTCCAAATATGAAAATTTTCATAGTTCATAATATATGAAAGATCTTCTGTGCCTATTGCATTTCATTGAATTCTAAATGAGAGAGGGGAAGAAAAGTTGGAGGTAAAATAATTGAGGAGGAACAAATGCTGGCGGAAGTGAAGGTTGATTCTAATGCTTAGTCAATGCAAAATGGTTCAGATTGGTCTTTTTCTCTCCTAAGGATCCGTTGAGTCAGTCTGCAGTGTATGTAAGGATATTTTTATTTTCATGTTGATATGTTAGGAACATTCACAAGTTGACTGAATGTGGCAAAATAATCTGTGAATATTAAAGCTGTTACTATTATTGACATCATTAGCAGAGTCTTTTGCATGTTTGTTTTTCTACTTCAGAAAATCCCCTTCATTTACACTGCATCATTAGCAGAGTAAAAATATCCCATGGGGCTTCGCAACATGTATTCGGGTAAACATTAAATCCAGGCTATGTTAGACTAAGTGGCCAAAGGATTTGTACATGAGAGCATCTTGCAGGTGGGAGATGTGGATTTGAGCTTCCCCCCCCTCCCCCCTGGCCTCTCTTCCACTCCCCCCCACCCCCGGCCTCTCTTCCACCCCCCTCTCTTCTCCCCCCTCTCTGCCTCTCTCTCTGTCTCTGCCCCCCCTCTCTCTCTCTCTCTCTCTCTCTACCCCCCCCCCCCCACCCTCTCTAGATGTGCCCGCGAGTTGGGGGCGATGCGTCAGTGGATAGGTAAAAGGAGCTAATGAATAATATTAATATAATATCAAGGGGGTGGTTAGTGTGTGTATGTGTGGGGTGGGTGGTTAGTGTGAGTGTGACGCCGCAGGCTGCTCAACCCTTCCCCCCCTTCCCCCCCTTCCCCCCCTTCCCCCCCTTCCCCCCCTTCCCCCCCTTCCCCCCCTTCCCCCCCCTTCCCCCCCCTTCCCCCCCTTCCCCCCCCTTCCCCCCCCTTCCCCCCCACCCGGCAACCGCGCGTTGAGGGGAAGGGACCCAACGGGTCCCACTTGGTCTAGTATCCACTAGAATTTTGCCAAATTATTTCCCTGCCACTGACTTAAGGCTCATGGCCTGCGATTATCTGGTTTCATAGAGTTATACGGTGAAACAGCATGGAAACAGGCCCTTCAGTCCAACTTACCCACACCGGCCAACATGTCACAGCTACATTAGTCTCACCTGCCTGCGCTTGGTCTATATCCCTCCAAACCTGTCCCATCCATGTAGATTTATCCAGGTTTATCTCTGCTGCCCTTAAATAAAGGTTTATCCTTGCTGCCCTTAAATAAAGGATAAATAAATTAGCCATTCCCAATGTTCTGTTCGCTCACCTGTGACTAACAAAGATGCAATAAATCTTTCAAGGCCCCAGCTGTCTCTGGGATTTCTGAACTCTTACGTCCTCATTCTCTGTCAATAAATTCTCACACATTCACCTGAGAGAAACCCCCGTTTGTCATTAACACTTTGCGTGTGTGTAGAAACTTTTATGTTTTTATGTTTCTCGCTAGCCTTATATTTTCCCCATATTAATTTGTTTTGGTCATCTTTTGGGGTTTCTGCGACGCTCGCAGTCTAAGGTCAGAATTTTAAAATAGCAGAGCAACAAAAAACACCAGGGGAGAGAATGTAGGGGTGAGGGAAAGAACAGAACATTGTAAAGGGACAAGGGAGAGATAAAAGACAAATTTTGAAAGCTTTGGATATTAGTGATAAACAAACCAGGCTTGGTTTAAAAAAAACTGCTTGAGGTAATGACTTGTGTAATAAAGATTGTTTTCCAGCCTGCCTGAGAATATAATGTAGTCACATGTTGGGTGATGAGTTAGAGACTTGCATCATAGTTCTGTTGCAATGCCCCAGAACATTTCACAGCCATGAGTACTTTTGGAAACCTTCAACCAAGAATAGCAGCCATTTTATGCATACAACTACTCACATGCAGTAAAGGGAAGCAATACTGACTCTATGATCTGTTAAAGAAGGAACTGCAGATGCTGGAGAATCGAGGGTTACACAAAAAGCTGGAGAAACTCAGCGGGTGCAGCAGCATCTAAGGAGCGAAGGAGATAGGCGACGTTTCGGGTCGAGACCCTTCTTCAGTCTGAACAATCTCCCCTCTCCCCCCTCTACCCCCCCCCACCCCCCGCCCCGTTCCCATCAATATTGCCCAATAGCCTTTTGTGCCCAGTGTACATATAGGACTGTGATAACCTTTTTGGGAAAACATCATTAGCATCTGCAGTATTTGAATAATACACTTGCAAAGCATCAGTTGAAAGGTCTGTGTCAACATCTTTGGAATGAGGCTTGAGGTACAACATTTAACTTGGGCGAGAGTGCTGTTAACTGAGTAATGGCTGAGGAAGGTGAAGGCAAGGCAGTGCAATCAATGATTTAATGATACTTTATTGTCACATGTAGCTAGGTACAATGACATTCTCTTTTTTTTATACAATCCAGTAAAATCATACTATAGATAAGAACAATCATTGATAAGTGCAATGGGTGTAGTGTAAGAATAGTTTACTTAGTTTACTTCACCGAAGCATCACACAGAGTCGCCACCATTTTTGGCGCCAACCTGTGTCCCTCAAAACAGGCAAATGTGCCCTGCCTGATAACACACCTGCGGTTAGAATGGCAGAATGGTCAACCCCCCCCCCCCCCCCCCCCCCGTTTCTTTGTAGTATACCTGCTCTGCTGGATCTCCTCGTAACCCTGTATTTCTATTGAAATGGCTTTAAATGTTATCTGCATTGATCAGTAATTTTATTTATGTTTGTTCACTCAAATGTCTGTCTGCAGGGCTGGACTGGTTAAAATGGATCAACATCTGCACTGCATGAACTGTGTGAGCCGTCGCTGTATGGTCCGGCCGGAGGAAAATGTGTCCTGCAACCTGATCGGCTGCCCATTGGTGTGCGGAGCTGTCTTCCACTCTTGCAAAGCGAGCGAGCATCGCCTGCTGTGCCCCCTCGAGAGGGTGCCCTGCCTCAACAGCGGGTTTGGCTGCCCCTATGTCATTGCGCGGAACAAGATTGGCGAGCACCTGGAGCTGTGCCCCGCCAGCGTGGTCTGCTGCACGATGGAGTGGAATCGCTGGCCCGTCAGCTACGCAGACCGCAAGTCCTACGAGAGCTTGAGCAAAGACTGCGACGGGGTGGAGCAGCTGGACATGGCTCTGGCCCTCCAGGACCAGCGGATGCTGCTGGAATCGCTCAAAGTCGTGACGACTGCTTCAAATTCGGCTGCTAAACCGTTCCGAAACACGGAGCAGATGCCCGCTGTTTCAGTGGTGTCGGACGAAGCCCCCTCCAGCGGCTTGCTGTCCGCCAATGCAGAGGCTTACAGTGAACTGTACCAGGCAACGGTTGAGACGACAAGGACTTTGGCGGTGGCGCTTGACCTGTTGAACAGTGCCTCAAAAGAGCCAGAGCTGGCAAATGGACAGCTGCCGGAGGAGCGAACCGAATGGAATGGAGGTGTTCAGGTCGCTGCGGAGGAAGCAGCTGAAGAACGGCACTGCTCGGAGAACAATAATGATCTTTGCAACAGTGGGACAAGAGGAGGAGGAGGAGTGGAGGGAAGTGCAGAGCACGAGCCTTTGTTGGAGGGGATGCCGTGGAGGGACTGGAACTTGTGCATGGAGGAAAATGGGTTTAATGCATTGTCAGGGATGGTAACTGGGGCAGATGTGGAAGCAAATGGATGCCTTCGAGGAAAGACCAGTACTTTGTGTAACGGTTTCCACGAAGCAGATGTGGAAGCGTCCGCATTGGATCAGGAGGGAATGGACTCGTATGACTGCGATCAGCAAGTAGAAGAGGTGGTGAACGGCTCGTGCCATGTCAACGACATTGATGACGACGGCAGTTCATCAGAGCCTGGCCACTTCTTGCCTGTGTTTGCACAGCTGCTCACCGTGGAAAGCCTTTTAAACACTGACCATTTTCAAGACGGTTCACTGCTCGATGCGTGTGGAGTGGGGAGAGTATTCCCCAGGCCTGGGGAGCGGCAGGCGCTGAAGAATGCCACCACCTTCAAACTGCTGGAAGGGCACAGCAGCCGCAGGGCATACCTGGGCGACCTGAGTTGGTACAGAAGGAAAATGGAAAGCAAAGGAGTGGATACGTCGGATCTGGTGGTGGACGACGACCCCCTGGAACTGCAGGGCATCGATCTGATCACAGCAGCTTTATTGTTCTGCTTGGGAGACTCCCCCAGTGGCAGAGGGATCTCGGACAGTCGCAGCGTTGACGGCAGCCACGTCGATTTGGGCACGCAGACCTTCTCGTTCCCGGCAGCCATATTAGCCACCAACACCATGGTGGGGGAGATTGCCTCGGCTTCAGCTTGCGACCACGCAAACCCTCAGCTGTCCAACCCAAGCCCCTTCCAGACACTGGGGCTGGACCTTGTCCTGGAGTGTGTGACCAGGCACCAAACCAAGCAACGTTCGATGTTCACGTTCGTGTGCGGACAGTTCTTCCGCAGGGACGAGTTCCCCTCGCACTTCAAGAATGTGCACGGAGACATTCACGCCGGCCTCAATGGCTGGTTGGAACACAGGTGCCCTTTGGCTTATTATGGCTGCACCTACTCGCAGAGGAGATTCTGCCCTTCCACGCAGGGTTCCAGGGTCATTCACGACCGACACCTGAAATCCTTTGGCATCCAGCCGTGCGTGCCATCTGTGTTGTTGGACACATACGAGGATCGGACCCCCAGCGTGGGAGCAGTTGATCAGCTGAGCAGGCTGCCCTTTGAGATTTTGCAGCATATTGCTGGATTTCTAGATGGGTTCAGTTTGTCTCAACTGTCGGAAGTTTCCCATTTAATGAGGGACGTGTGTGGGAGTCTGTTACAGGTTCGGGGAATGGTTCTCCTACTTTGGGAAAAGGGGCAGAACCTTCACGGACAGCCCTCTTGGAAAACAAAAGGCAAGGTTTGTGATCTTTTCAGTTTTCCCGTTTGTTTTTTGGTGTGTGTAAACTGTCTAAAAACCATACCGTAGCAAGAATGGTGACGTGCAACAAACTGGCTGAACGGATTTGTTCAACAAATACCTTTTTAAAACCCAGAGCAGAACCTTTACTGAATTTTAGCAATTTATTCCCTCTCCCTCAGGTTTACTTTGCAGCAATGGCTTGTTCCCTTTATCACCGATACTTTTTTGCATATCTTTCACTCATTGTTCCTTATCTCTCCACATCACCGTCTATATCTCTCGTTTCCCTGATCCCTGACCAGTCTGAAGAAGGGTCTCGACCCGAAACGTCGCCTATCTCCTTCGCTCCTTAGATGCTGCTGCACCCGCTGAGTTTCTCCAGCTTTTTGTGTACCCTCGATTCTCCAGCATCTGCAGTTCCTTCTTTATTACTTTGCAGCAGTACAGTTACTCTTTACACCCTGTCTCACCTTTGGATTCTTATTTGTCTCAGATCCTTTTGTGTGCTTTTTACTTTAAATTCCTATTCTGTATGGAATGTCTGGAAGCAGTAGTGATTCCAGTCAACCCCTGCAAATGGGCCGAAGGGCCTGTTTCCATGCTATACGACTCCAAAACCCGTTGCTAATTGCTTTTTTCTAAAATTGAAACATTACTTGCCTTATTTGGGGATTTATTCTGCTACAACAACAGCCCAGAAGACGGGCTGTGCCATTGTAAATGCAGTAGCATGGTAGCAGCGGTCTATTATTAAGGGGGCAAATCGGTTAACAACTTCAGAGGGTTAAGTGATGTGCTGAGCGTGACAAGTCTCCTTGCAGCTCAGAGTGGTAGACGCAAAAAAAGGTAATGAGAAAAATGGGAGATGTGTAGGGGAGGCACTAGTTGGTTTGTCAAAACTTGGCAATACCTCAAGCAGCAGGTGTGGCTATTTCTCTCAACCACTTGAACTGATTCTATGTCCCTTCACCCCTTGAACAGGACCCATAAACCTCAGCCTTGTAATTCCACCCCCTCCCTCCCTGTTCTTGGGATGTCCCTCTCTTAGATACTGGCAACATGGTGTCAGCAACTTCATCAACTCAGGGCCTATATTAAACTCTGCACCCAAACAATGGATGTCCAACTTTCCAGCAACCAAGCCTTGCACTGCCTCACTTCACAGGCTGAGGACTTGTGGCGCAGTCCATGCTGAATGTGCAGTGGGTGCTGCTGCGTGTTGCATCACTCAAGCCGTTAAAGTTTGCCAGTAACCTAAATCGTATGTTCCAGAGCTGACCACCTGGCAGCCAGAGAGAGCTGCGGGTGTTGTCTGCCATCTGATACTGCAAGTGGTGCATGTAGCTTAGGACTGAGGCCTGTTTAGATGGTACTAAGCAACCAAATGGGTGGCGATGATAACATCTAGCAGGGGTAAAGTTTAGAGTATAAGACCTTAGACAAATGGATTGGCCAAGTCAAACAGCTGGAGTAGTTATGTGAGGTGTTACACATTCAGGGTATAGGCCTTCAGTGACCTTTGGTTCCGTATCACCCTGCTTAGATCCCCCTCAAACTATTTAAGCCTGTCCCCTACTATTGCAAAATGTCGCCTTTCCATTCCCTCCACAGATGCTGCCTGACCCGCTGAGTTACTGCATCACTTTGTCTTTTGCCCGTACCATTTAAGTAGCCTAAAGTGAAAATCCTGCATGATGCCTTTCTGGTGCCGCAGCGGGGGACATTGCAAGAATAGTGCAGTGTTGTACTTCCATGGGAGTATGGAGAGGTAGTGGCCGAAGGAAAGGGAGTTGACCAGAAGTTTAGACAACACTAGAGGGGAAAATGCTATGATTTACAGTGAGAGTAGAATGACACGAGAAAGATAAAGACGTTTAGAATATACTAGACAAAGTGCGGACCCGTTGGGCCCGCTCCTCCAACGCAATATTCCACCAAACCGCACCTGCGCGGCTGACGGGCCTGTAGTTACGGTAGAAATTAAGTTAAAGTTAATAACTTTGCGTTTAATATTTCCATTACCTCGCCATCCCTCTTCCTACCCTTATCCTTCATCCCCCCCCCATCCCCCAGCACTCCCTCCCCCTCCTCTTCACCCTCCCTCTTCTTTCCTGCATCGGCTCCAACCCCAGCCCCGGGCAGGCGAAAGGGGAAAAAGATGGTGACCTGAAAATTTGCAAAGGGCCCAACTACGCAGGTGCAGCTGAATGGTTCCCATTGTGAGATGCCAGAGATCCCCATTGTGATGTGCAGGGGAAGCCACTCCCAACTGCGCATGCGCGGATGGGGGCGCTGTTTTAAGTTATTTTAAGTTTTAAATGTCAATAACGTAAAATCTAACATAAATCTGAAGGAAACCGGTTTCTTTTACATCCCAGGACAATGGTGAGTAAGGAGCAGGGGAATAGAGGGAGAGGAGGTGGGTAAGGAGGGGAGAGGGGTTATGGAGGGAGGGAGTGACTGAGGGTAGGGTAAAGGAGAGGGAGGGAAAGATGAGGAAGGGAGTGGGGAAGGGGGGAGGAGGAGAGGGGAAGAAGAGGGAGGGTGAAGATAGATGTAAGTGCACAGTGTGGGCATTTTGATGCAAAGAAACAATGGGAATATGATGTAGCAGCAACAGCAGAAACCTGGCTCAAAATGTTGGACTGAGCATTTAATATTCCTGGAGACATTAGGACATGTATAATCTTTGACTGGATAGTACACAACAAAAAGCTTCTCGCTGTACCCCGGTGCACGTGACAACAATAAACTAAAGGTTGGGTGGCGGTACTATGTGAGATAGTTATTATGGATGCAGAGAGACGATTAACTTGAGAGATCTAGGACAATCCATTTGGTTAGAGTTAAGCAAAGGACGGTAGACAACTAAGAGGCTTCTCAATGGCCACCAAATGCTGAAAGAGGAAAAAGAGAAGCAAATTTCCGTGAGCTTGCAGGTGTGCATAAAAACTGTAAAATTATGATAATAAAATGATGGGATAAAAGGATAAGTGAGGAGAGGAGCTTCTGAAATGAATTTGAGAAAGCTTCCTTCATAGAAACATAGAAATTAGGTGCAGGAGCAGGCCATTCGGCCCTTCGAGCCTGCACCGCCATTCAATATGATCATGGCTGATCATCCAACTCAGTATCCTGTACCTGCCTTCCCTCCATACCCCCTGATCCCTTCAGCCACAAGGGCCACATCCAACTCCCTCTTAAATATGGCCAACAAACTGGCCTCAAATACCTTCTGTGGCAGAGAATTCCACAGATTCACCACTCTCTGTGTGAAAAATGATTTTCTCATCTCGGTCATAAAAGACTTCCCCCTTATCCTTAAACTGTGACCCCTTGTCCTGGACCTCCAACCTCAGGAACAATCTTCCTGCATCTAGCAACCCCTTAAGAATTTTGTAAGTCTCTATGAGATCACCCCTCAATCTTCTAAATTCCAGCGAGTACAAGCCAAGTCTATCCAGTCTTTCTTCATATGGAAGTCGTGCCATCCCAGGAATCAGTCTGGTGAACCTTCTCTGTACTCCCTCTATGGCAAGAATGTCTTTCCTCAGATTAGGAGACCAAAACTGTAACGCTAGTTCAGTTGTTCACTAGTATGTCTTTTTTAAACTAGGAAATTGTTTAGAGCAAGAAAACAATGTTGGGTCTGGCATTGGAAGACCATGTGTGGGTAGCACTGGGCAACAGTGTCACAGTTAAATTGATAATTTGACATGCCCGGAACTCCAGTACTGGGCTGGCAAACATCCAGACTATTGGCTATTACTCCTATTAATACTCCAACACACTTATAGTTAACTATTTATTTGATATGACACGGCAGTATGATAAATATTTGATGTGAACCCAGTAAGTATGATGGGAGCACAGGAGACAGAACCAGAGAGTTTCAAGGTAGTGCAGGAAACTGCCCCGTAAGCCAGATGCTCAACCATCAGAAGGTTCCAAGAATGGGATAGCAGATAATTGGGGTTTTACTCCATAAAATTAATGTTGGCAATTGAAGGACAGGGAGCAATCTAAAAGTAGATCTACTCAAATGGAAAAGGTCTGGCGTCAGAGGGTTGTGGAGGATCAAGCTTGGGTAATGTGGAACGAAAGGGCAGGAGGACAAGGTGTAATATTTAAAGGAGGTGTTGTGTCAGCCACCGGTTAGGTGTATTCTCACTAGGAGGAAAGGAAGGAATACCAAAATCAGAGATGTTTTGATGACAAGGCAGATGGCGAGGATCTTGAAACAATAAAAGTTGGTGTATTTTGCATTTCAAGTGAGACAAGTGTTACACTTTGCATCCCGTCACCCAACGTGGCATTACAGGGGAGGGCTGGTCCCCGAACTCAATACTCTACCACTCACCCATAGGTCCCAATACTCACCACTCCCTAGAGAGAGAGAGAGAGAGAGAGAGTGGGTAAAGAGGGGGGGCAGGGAAAGAGGGGGGGCAGAGAGGGGTGGGGGGCGAAGAGGGAGAGGGGCGGAGAGGGAGGTTGTAGAGGGGGATGGGGTAGAGGAGGGGCAGGGGCTAGAGAGGGAGGTGGAGGGGGTAGAGAGGGAGGGGGTAGAGAGGGAGGGGACGGGGTAGAGAGGAGGGGAGAAGGAGAGGGAGGGGGGTAGAGACCCCACACCATCTCCCTCCTTTCCCTCATCCTCCCCTCACTCCCATTCCCTGCCGCAGCACTTACCCAGGTCGTAGGGCCTAGACGTCGTCCTGGTTCGTGTACCCGGCCCGGCCTTGGCTGGTCCTTGTTTCCACCGGCGGCTTCTTTCTTGGCGCCGGGCTCAGCCCTCACTCCAGCGCCAGCGCCTCCAGCCCAGGCCCAGACCAGAGCGAGACCGCAGGCGGGCCCGGATGGGCGTGGACTCGAGGACTGCGACTGGGTCAGGCAAAAAGGGGGGGTGGTTTCCAGAAAATTCCAGCGTGGAGCGCCCCCCCCCCCCCCCCACCCCACCCCCTGCGAAGAGCCGGAGTGCATTGTGACATCATTCGCATTTTTTTTGGCAAAACGGTTGAGTCTGTGATGTGTGGGTCACACCAGACACAGACACACACGTACACACGCAGAGTTTTAGTATGATTGATAGATAGTATGATTGATTGATGGATAGAGAGATATGATTGTAACAAGTGGGAACTCAAGTCTTCAGTAGGCAGTGGATATGGGTCTGATTAGGCATCAAGGGGGACTGTATGTAGAGGGTGAGGCAGTGGCTACAGTATCTAATGTACTCTGTAATGATCTTTATTGGGGAAGAGAATGCTGTACAAATTTCAGTGGGATCTGAGGGTTAAAATAATGGATCGAGTGAAACTTGATAAGGTGATTGTATTAGAACAGCAGTCTATGCTTAAATTAAACAGGGCCCTGATTTGGATGGGCTTCATCCTTGATTGCAGATGGAGGTGGGAGCAGGAATAGCAGAAGGGATTCACAATGGCATATAAGACGTCCCTGCATAAAAGGGGGACATAAGAGTTTTTGATAAATACAGGCTGATCTGTTTGATCTCCATTGTGGGGCAATGTTACAAAAAAACATGAGGGAGAGGGGTAAAGCTAAGTCACATGTAGCAGTTTGTTAATAAAGGGAGTACCAGCATGGATTTATTGAATTTCTATTAATGGGAGGAGTTAATAAATGAACACAATGCAGTCATACTGAATGGAAATGGGTAATTGGGTCCACAATGTCAATGCTGACCAATGGGCACTCAGAGACAATCCCATCTTCCACCACATGGCCCATAATCTGGAGATGATTCCAGTACTTGTCTGGGCACCTCTTAAATGCTGTCAGCAACTCTCCTTCCATCACTTTCTCCAATTGGGCATTTGTGGTACTCGCTGCTCTCAGGGTGAAAATGGAGTCCCCCCCACATTACCTCTATGTATCTTACCCCTTACTCTAAATCTGTTTTCCCTACCTATAGTCACCTCTGATGGACGTTTGTGATAAGGATAAGAGGAATTTCCTGTAAAAAAAGACACGTCAATAAAATGAGGCCCTTGTCAGTGGTGATATGGAGTGGAGATTGGTTTATGGATGGAAGCCACAGTAAAGGGTTTTCATGCATATTGGGAGTTAGGGGAATGTCAGTGTTGGGATCACTGGTTTTGAATGTTTGGTGTAACGTGGGTGTACAGAGTAAAATTATCTAAAAAAAATCCATGGCATCAAACTTGGAATAAAAAGGAACTGCAGGCGATGGTTTATACCAAAGATATAGACACAAAATGTTGGAGTAACGCAGTGGGTTATGCAGCGTCTCTGGAGAAAAGGGATAGGTGATGTTTTGGGTCGGGATCTTCTTCAGATTGAAGGGTTCAAGGGCCAGCAGTTAAAGGTTGGAAGTGAAGGGACATGGAGAACACATCTCTAGTTCCTTAGAAAGCTTAGGAAGTTTGGCATCTCCCATACAACTCTCACCAACATCTACAGGTGCACCATGGAAGCATTTTATCAGGATGCATTACAGCTTGGTTTGGGAACAGCTCCACCCAAGCCTGCAAGAAATTGCAGTAAATTGTGGAGACAGCCCAGACCATCGCACAAACCAACCTCCCTTCTATTGACTCCATTCATACCTCACGCTGCCTCGGCAAGGCCAGCAGCATAGTCAAGGACGAGTCGCACCCTGGTCACTTCTCCCCTCTCCCAACAAGCAAAACGTATAGAAGTGTGAAAACGCACACCTCCAGATTCAGGGACAGTTTCTTCCCAGCTATTATCAGGCAACTGAATCATCCTACCACAACCAGAGAGCAGTGCTGAACTACTATCTACCTCATTGGTGACCCTTGGACTATCCTTGATCGGACATTGCTGGCTTTACCTTGAACTAAACATTATTCCCTTATCATGTATCCCCTCAGTGTAATGGCACGATTGTAATCATATATTGTCTTTCTGCTGACTGGATAACATGCAACAAGCTTTTCACTGTACCTTGGTACACGTGACAATAAACTAAACTGAACAGTTATACAACCCTTCGGGCCAACTTGCACACGCCAGGCAACGTGCCCCATGTGCGCTAGTCCACCCTGCCTACTATGACAACAATAGACAATAGATGCAGGAGTAGGCCATTCGGCCCTTCGAGCCAGCACTGCCATTCAATGTGATCATGGCTGATCATCCCCAATCAGTATCCCGTTCCTGCCTTCTCCCCATATCCCCTGACTCAGCTATCTTTTAAGAGCTCTATCTAGCTTTCTCTTGAAAGTATCCAGAGAACCGGCCTCCACAGCCCTCTGAGGCAGACAACCTTAGTCCTGCAGCTGCCTGCAATTTCCCGGCATATTTGCTCTAATTCTTGTTGACTCTTTGAGGGCTTGCAGTACACTCCCAACAAAGTGATCATCCCTTTTCTATTTTGCAACTCCACCCACATAGCCGCACTTGACGAACCATCAGTAATGTCATCTCTGACCACTGCTGTGACATCTTCTCCCCTACTCTTTTACTCCCACCTCTATCTATCCCGAAGCATCTGTACCTTGCACATGTGAGGATTTTTTTTGTGTTGCTTAATTCTGGAACTTGCTGCTGGTAGATTTGATGGGAACACTCGATCAGGGGTTTCAAAAGGGTATTGGATTACACTGAGAAAATACATCTCACTGAGAAAGAGGGGTTGGGACTAATTGGGCTGCTCAATTGAAAGCTAGTATGAGCTGCAGTTGTTGGTGCCTGCTACCTGTATCCACCAATGATCTAATCTGTTCACAAATTCTACGCAGTTTTCTTTGGCATGGCCCCCCCTGTCAAGGGACCCTGTTCCCCAATCTGTCCAGTTGTAGATGTAATAAATGAACTCTTGCACTTGTGAAACACCTTAAGTACACTAAAATAACCCATGCAGTACCAATTAGTATTAGCTCCTGCTGTACAAATGGTATTGTCTGTGAACTCAAGGCTCCTGACCTTGAACTGATAGTTTGGAGGGACATAGGTTGATGCCAGAACCACTTTTACAATAAATGAAAATCAAAAAACTGTAGATGCTGCAAAACTGATAATACTGAAAAAACCCATGTCAGGCAGCGTCTGTGGAATTCAAAAAAGTTGACGCATCAGGTTTTTTACTCAATAGTGTGCGGAAATCAAAATAGTTAGCAGCCACAGATTTTCCTGGTGTCCATTTTCTTGAGTGTGAGCACTTTTTCCTGAAGGCAAGTCAGGTATCCCTAGTCAGGTCCAACAGATCCAGCTGATGGCTAATAAAGTGAAGCATTCTGTTTATATCACCTGACACAGCTGCTGGATTGTGATTTTAATTAAGAGTCTAACATGTTCTAAATATTTTTTCATTCTTTGTGAATGTTTCAAAATATTAATTTATTTTGCAATAAATGTAATTCTGTGGTAACTTGTATAAGCTGCTTCAGTTTCATGGCCATTTGGATTGGAATGTTTCACTATACATGCAGAGCAGTATGTCCGACCTGCAGTTTGTGACGTGTGGGACTTTTCTCTCCCTCAGGCCTGGCGATTCAGCACTGCCTTCGGCACGGTTACTGAGTGGAAATTTGCAGAGATTGCCAGCATGGCTGACCACTTGAAAGACTGTCGCTACAACACGGTGGAGAGGACTAGAGAGGCCGTGCCACTGCCCTGCATGTGTGTGACACGGGAGCTCACTAAAGCAGGACGACCTCTGCGATCAGTCCTAAAAGCAGTTCTCTAATCTCTTTACTCACTGGCAACGTACTGCAAACAATTCTAATCTTAACTGTGATCTGTCAACTTTGTATACAATATATTTTGCTTTGATGTGAAATTTATTTTTGTAGTACAGTACCTGTTATAATCAAGGCAATGAAAAAGTTTTGATGAAAGAAACATCGAACTGATGGACATTTTGTGAGTGAAACTTCTCCTTCCTGGAGTCTTCCATCTGTACATATGGTTTCCTGCATGGATCTTGCCTTTAAAATCCCTTACTATTTTGCCCTTCCCCTCAGCAATTGTATATCTTAGTGAATGTCGGACGTATGAACTTCATACTATGAAGGAGGTATTTATCATCGTTATTAAACCCTGACCAAACTATGGCAACGTCATGTAGTCATTTGGCAAGTCAGATATACACTTGGCCCATGTGGGAATAACATGTTGTTGTGAGTCACAACTTGAGCACATTCTGTTTAGAAAGATTGTCCTATAAATACAGTGAGCTAGCTGTTGCAAAGCAATATTATACCTCACATTGTTCAAAAGCTAAGGCAAAGTGCA
Source organism: Okamejei kenojei (assembly GCA_035221665.1). Taxonomy (NCBI): domain Eukaryota; kingdom Metazoa; phylum Chordata; class Chondrichthyes; order Rajiformes; family Rajidae; genus Okamejei; species Okamejei kenojei. Next base: position 23,679,356 of record CM069135.1, on the reverse strand, counting down.
GTGGATTCATATTATGTATTTACAGATTTGCCTCTTTTTGCACTTTAGTTTTAGTCTCATTTTAACTAGCTCACCAAATGGTTAATGCATTGCTATCTGTATTTTCTCACTCATTTCTATTGCTCTTATTGTTAACTTTCTGCCTTTGCAAGTGTTACCTGTGATGTTTGATGGTTAGAGGGGAAGGTGGGCAGATTTCTTCAAATCTATACCCCAGTGCTATTTCCAGTCTTCCAACTTGAAAGGGCTGTGCTTTGTGAATATACCTAAATAACTAACGACAGCATCATCAAAGAAGCAAAAAGCACATATCAATTTGAAGGCTTCAGGTCTCACTTGTGAATGCATTTCACTTAGAATTTTTTTTGATAATATATGGTGCCTAAATTTATTTGCAGATATCACAAAAAGTAAATCTGAATATTCTCCCTCATCCTTGGCATGTGAAACCGATTGTGTAATGTGTTGAAGTGGTCTCACGGTTAATCTAATGCCTTTTCGCCACAGTTGGTGCTTTAAGTGGGTCTGAATACTATAAGGACTGCAGTGGGTTGTGGAAAGTCTGTAAATCTAATTTAATGGCCTTTGTACACGAGGATTCATGGGTCCCATTTGTGAAATACATTGGGCACTGCTGCTGTAAAGCTGTTCCCTTAAACATTGCTGCCTTAAACTCTAAACACTTTGAGGGAAGTACTGTACCTAGCTTGGTGCTAACATTTATTTACACCTCTATTTATGTTCCAAAATGCAAGTTCGCACATTTTAGTGCAACGTTTAAGAAGGAATTGTGCTACTTTATGAGCCTCATTTAATTTTCATCTTCAGTTTGCAGGGGGAGGGGTTACCATTAATATCAGCATCTGTTGCCTGAGCACCTTCATTGTTTTATTTTGAGAATTTATTGAAGCGTTCATTGAAAATTTCAGTTGATTGTAAAAGAACAATAAGTAAAATCAGCAAGTCAGACAGTATCTCTGGAGAAAAGGATTAGGCAACGTTTCATGTCGAGACTCTTCTTCAGACTGAGTCAGTGGGAAAGGGAAACAAGAGATATAGACAGTGATATAGAGAGAGACATAGACCAATTGAATGAAAGATATGCAAAGAAATAATTATGATAAAGGAAACAGGCCATTGAAAACTAGTTACAGTCAATGAAACTCACCAGAATGACATTGAAACCAATACAACAACTAGCGTTGGGGAGGGACTGAGAGGGGGGGGGGGGGGTGAAGTTAGAGAAAACAATATTCATACCTCTATCAGCGTTTATCATCGTTACCTTTTTTGCATATCTTTCATTCATTAGTTCTATATCTCTCGTTTCCCTTTCCCGCCTGAAGAAGTCTTGACCTGAAACGTCACCTATTTCAGAGATTCTTCTTCTTCTTGCGTATGGCGTGCACAGCCTAAAGTTGTCGGACAACTTGTTCTATTTGATCTTATTTCATTGTGCACGCCGGGTTAATTGCATTTGTCGAAACAGGGCGGACCACGTGAAGGTTGCAATCTCCCACCCCACAGAGATGCTGTCTGACGTGTTGAGTTACTCCAGCTTTTTGTGCCTATCTTCAGTTGAAACCAGCATCTGCAATTCCTTCCTACACAATAAATAATTGCAGGTTGGTGGTGTTGCAAGTATAAGGTATTTAACAGCTAAGTCATCCCAATGAACATTAATGTTCAAAATGGTGGAGCAATGGTTTGAGCCTGCTCATCTGACTGTCAGGTAGGGAGCGGGGTGGGTCAAGGCAAAGAAGTCTTTAGGAAACGTGAAGCCTAGCGTAATGATCCCTCTGGTTAGTGTGGCGCCTGCCCTGTGGGTGCCCTTGGTTATGGGTGTCTGAGTCTGATCTTCTGGGTGAAGAATACAAAGAATTGCCTGAACTCGAAGAATAAGATAAAAGGAATGCAGAATTTGAAATTCTTGTGCATGAGCATGTTTCATTTGTGTATTGATATCTGCAAATTAATGATTTTTTTCCATTCATACCTCAGTTTCTCCATTCAGTATGTGTATATATTTTGTTGCTACAATTTAAGAAATGCACTACACATTTTGATTGATGCTGTTCTGATCTCCGATAACTATTGCTTGCAATTGCGTATACAACCAACTGCAGCCATCATTTTAGCTCCGTTGCTTTTTATTCATCCCCCAGGCTGAAACATTTGGTTCAATAACACTGTGTAATCAAACCCATCACCATTTAGTTAAACATTACACCGGTCGACCCACATTTACAACATTATTAGTTTGCTTTTAATCCCGTGGTTCTAAAACATCACTGAAGCCATGTGTACTGTACTGCTTTGAGAATAAATTGTATTGAAGGGTCAAACTAGATTCTCAGATCCAATTATGAATGAAGTTTTTTTTAATTAAACTTCACTTTACTACATTCTGAGGTTTGAAATGGCAGGAGTTTTGTTGAAAAGGTTCTCCAATCTCCTGCTTTTTTCAATGCTACACAATGTTGAGCTTTTGTACTAAATGTTTGATTTAATTTTAAACTTCAAGAATTCTAATAAAAGTGTCATTTTATTAACTACTGAAAGCCTCCATTTGTGAATTTGTATGAAAGGGAGAGCTGGCATGGGTACAGCAGTTGGGGAGTCATGTTGCTGTTGTAAAATACAGTATTGTGGGAATGTTACACATTTTTGAGATTTTTAAAAATCAAGCCTGTAATTTATCCCATCAGATAAAGCATAAAAATAACGTTAATTTGATGCCTAATTCACTTTCGTATCTTCAGCATTAAAAGTTACGGTCATTCTCATACTTGGAAATTGGCATCTTATTCCCTTTGCTTTTCCATTGACTTAACTGTGATCGAGGACAGTCAATTGACATAAAAATCCATAACTTTCTTAAAAATTAAGAGAACTGAAGACATTTTCAGTTATTATAGAATGAAGCATTCTGAAACAAATATGAAACATCTTACTTGGATGACCTGAAATTAAAGCATATAATTAGTTACCTAATTGTAGCTAATTACACAATTGACCTTTGTGACGGAAATCATAATAAACACCCAGACTGCCTTGAAAATTTAAAAATGTGATATTCTGAAGATCATAACTTTAATATTATTTTATTATATGCTGTAAGTCCGTAACAGGTAAAGAAATGACAATTTCTAGCAAAAGACCATGTCTTCATGGAGAAGATCAGCTGCTAGCTGTTACATTGGCATATCATAATCAGTAGCATCATCATACTCCTCAGACTGCAACCAATAAGCAACTCTGTACACCTTGTTTTTCCCTCAACTTTTCAATTTTGGCATTGTAAACTCCAAGTTTTTGCTCTTCAAACCACGCATGACTGCCCACTACTTTTCCATTAAAAATGTCCTGTAGATCGTCACATTTGGAGTAGTCCAAATTTGGATAATCACTGCGAATGCTGTCTAAATCAGTCTCTCTCAGTTTTTTCCCTACTTTTTTCCTCTCTTTCGTATACCGAGCATGCTCCTTGTCTTTCTGCAGCTTGATGATTTCTGCTCCAATTCCTTCTGTTTTTTCTTCCGTCTATTCCTCTGCACTCTCCCCAATTTCATTGCCTTACAGAGCACCTCCTCCCTATGTTGCTCCACGAGATTATCAAGGAAGTTGACTGTTCTATTGCAGGCCTGCATCCTACATGACAAACAACACGTGGCATTGAGAGATTTCTGCATCGATGAGCTAAACATCCCCATTATCTCCTCCGCACCTTTGAACTGAACTGTGGATGCACTGGTAGCTCCCAAAGTTTTGTCAGCGTGGCATCGAGATGGACCTCCTCACTGAAGAAGTCTTCCCTTGCCAATATCAAGTTCTCTATTTTCTGTGGCTTCCTTTAGAACAGCAATCACCCCTTTAACCACTTTAAGACCATCAACATGGTTGATCTGATTCTGGCTTGAAGTGTAGAAGCGCTTCATCCAAGGCTCAGTCTGATATTTGGCATGTAAGCCTAATATCTGAAGTTCTACTTTTGCTTCAGCCTGGGTGAAATCATGGAATCTCTCCATTTCAGACAGACTTTTTCCAAACGAGGTATACAAGCACAAGATGTGTCCATTTTTAAGATCCCTCTTGGACTCGGGCATGACAGAGAAATTCACTTCAAGGTGATCTCTAGCTACGCCAGGCTGGGCATTTGGATTGACAATTTTGCATTTCTTCGTCGGAGGAATCTGTTTTAAAAAAAAACACTGAACAGCTTTAACAGCAACAAGTTATTATTTGCAGTTTTAGAAAAAAAAGATTTGTTCAACAAAATGCCTAACACAAGTTAAACGTTAAAACAAATAGTAAATAACAAAAAAATCATATTCATCAGTGTTATCAAATCAATTAAATGTATCTAAATTCAATTACTAAATCTAAACATCCCATTCTTAAGAAAAGGCTAAAAATACTTTTTTTAAATAGCCAAAGTATCCAAATAACAAACTGAATCCCATTCACACAAGAATTCACAATATAACATGATTTTTAAATCTCACTTTGTCATGAATTTCTATGCCAAATGGAAGGAATTGAATGTTTAATTCCCATACATTTTACTCTGTTGGTTTATAACACTGAGCAGGCAAGAGTCATTTTACACAGACATTTATTCAGAATCCCAAAACATCCACTCTCAAGATAATTAAAATCTTTATTTTTTTTCACAATCATGTCATAAGTGCATCTAATTTATCTATATTTTGTGTTATTGTCTATCCATGATCAATATTTTCATACTAAACTATCTGACTGAAACTATGTACTGTGGAAGTTTTCAGTCAGATATTTAGTATGAAAATATTGACCATGGATAGACAATCACAAAATATAGATGATTTAGATGTTCTTATAACATGATTGTGCAAAAAAAAAAAAATTTGATTATCTTGAGAGTGGATGTTTCTGGATTGTGATAGATCAGAAAGTGGCTGCTGCCATGATTTATGCCCCGATACCGACAGGCAAGACACGGCCGATATCGGGGCCTAAATAACATATTTCGCATCATCAGATAAAAATGAAACCACACCAAAAAGCAATTTAAGATGTTAAATAAACGACATACATTTTGTTTTGTCCTGCACTTGCGATCTGTGATATTGAAGGCATTCGAAGTCGTGTTTAACTTCAATCCAGCGATGTTATCGACCAGCAACTTTTTTTTTAAAAACGGGATCGCAGAACAAATTTTCTTCATCAGCTTGGAGTCCGAGCAAATCCCTCTCTGACAACCAATACAAACCTGCATTTTAATCTCCCCCCCCACAGCCTCTGAAATCGCACGCACAGGCAATGGGCAGATCTGGATGGAGCGCCACTGATGGTAGGATCTTGCCCAGAGGACAAAGGACATTTATTGTCTCATACACCAATTGATGTCGTGGAATTTGAGTTGCCATTGCAGCACACAAATAAAATAAACACACCATTATAGAATTTAACATTAAACATAAAAGAGAATAGGGGAATCAAGAATCGGAGGATATATGTTTAAGGGGAGGGTGGAAAGATTTAATAGGAACCTAGGGGGTAACCTTTTTCCACAAAGGGTGGTGGAACGAGATGCCGGAGGAGGTAGTTGAGGCAGGTAATATCGCAATGTTTCACAAACATTTAGACAGGTACATGAATAGGATAGGTTTAGAGGGATATTGGCCAAATGAGGCAGGTAGGACCACTCTTGCTTGGGCCGATGGGCCTGTTTCCACCCTCTATGACTCTGACCTATAATCAAAACAAAAAATATTACAAATATCCAGCTGGTCAGGCTGCATCTGTGGAGACATGTGGCACACTGCTTCAGGTTAATCAGATGAAATATCAGGAGTCATCTATATTACTAAAAGTGTCATCTTGACCACTTCCTGTTTGCACTGCATGATGATTTTAGAAGAAACGCTACCACTTACGGTTGTGATTTTTGGTCATCTTACTCAGAGTCCCCCACTGCTGGGCAGGACAAGAGATTTTTCCCATCGATGAAAAATAAAAGACTTATTAATGTTTAAAAAATGTTGAGATTTTGTCTCCTGTCAATCACTCCATGAAGGCCACGCCCCTTCTGGTGGGAGGGGGCGGGACTATACAACCCAGAAGTGTTGAGTAAAGATCCTATAGCAAGCAAGATAGTGCACTCCTGCTAAAACCAATGGGCTGATGTGTAGTCCGCAACGGAGTGGAATGTCAGCCTTTTCGTCGGCCATTTCAGTAAACCCAACCCGACTTTGTATATCCCTCTTGCAGCGTTGCGGGGGGACTAAACGAGAGTAAGTCTGAGGTCATCCTTCTCGGCCCCTCGGACTCGATCAAAACGATAGCCTTGGAAGCCTTACCCCATTACTCGAACCTCACGTCAAAAACCTTGGCGTGATATTTGACTCAGCATTGAAGTTTGACAAACAAGTCAATGCCGTGGTAAAAACTAGCTTCTTCCAGCTTCGGACGACAGCCAAAATAAAACAATTCCTCCAGTTTGACGACCTCGAAAAGATCATCCACACATTTATCTCCTCCCGCCTCGATTACTGCAACTCCCTTTATACTGGCATCAGCCAATCTTCCCTGTACTGCCTACAACAGCTCAGGGCCGACCGCACCTTTGTGGTTGCAGCTCCTAGACTGTAGAACAGCATCCTTCTTCCTGTCAGAACTGCCCCCTCCATCGACTCTTAAATCGAGACTTAAAACTCATCTTTATTCTCAAGCCTTTCTTGACGTCCTCTGAGGGAGGGCTATATGTATGTATTTATGTATGTACTTAATCTATGAACCACTGTTGTATAACGTTAGTACCTCCACCAATGTAAAGCACTTTGGTCAACGAGAGTTGTTTTTTAAATGTGATATAGAAATAAAAGTGATTTGACTTGAACAGTTTGTGTGTGTGATATAGTGTTTGATTCATGATTCATAATTCTGTTACTTTTTGTTAATGATTAATATGTTAATAAATTATAATTCTGTTAATTTTCTTTTTTAATATTTTGGATTCAAAGCCCTGGGATTGGGATCGGACTGTGCAAAGATGGAGGGGGCGCTGAGGGCAAAGAGGCTGTGCCCACACGGCAGTGTAAAAGGGGAGACCTTTCCAATCCACGCTTCCTTCATTCTATCTCCGCTGTGCCTTTTCAAAATTAGTTGTTTATTTTTTCCGCAAAAAGAGCAGACCGGTCTGGAGTTTGGGAGCCAGGCAGTGAGCATGATGGCGGAAGAAACCGAAGGGCCGTCTGTTCTCAGCTTCGGATCTCATGCCCGCCCTCTTTCCCCCCGTCAGTAAGTCTCTTTAACGGGGCAGAGAGGCAGAGAGAAAATGAGGAGAAGATTTTTACCAAAGATCTTTGATTTTTACGAGGATGTTTCTGTAACCGGCTTCCGTCTATGCAGTTCCGGCTTGCAGTATAATATAGATAAATGTGAGGTTATCCACTTTGGCGGCAAAAACAAGGGAGCAGATTATTATCTCAATGGGTTACACAAAAAGCTGGAGAAACTCAGCGGGTGCAGCAGCATCTAAGGAGCGAAGGAGATAGGCGACGTTTCGGGTCAAGACCCTTCTTCAATGGGGTTAGGTTAGGTAAGGGGAAGGTACAGCGAGACCTGGGTGTCCTTGTGCACCAGTCACTAAAAATTGGCTTGCAGGTACAGCAGGCAGTGAAGAAAGCTAATGGAATGTTGGCCTTCATAACAAGAGGATTTCAGTACAGGAGTAAAGAGGTTCCTCTGCAGTTGTACAGGGCTCTGGTGAGACCACATCTGGAGTATTGTGTACAGTTTTGGTCTCCTAATTTGAGGAAGGACATCCTTGTGATTGAGGCAGTGCAGTGTAGGTTCACGAGATTGATGTCTGGGATGGCAGGACTGTCATATGAGGAAAGATTGAAAAGACTAGGCTTGTATTCACTGGAGTTTAGAAGGATGAGGGGGGATCTTATAGAAACATATAAAATTATAAAAGGACTGGACAAGCTAGATGCAGGAAAAATGTTCCCAATGTGGGTGAGTCCAGAACCAGGGGCCACAGTCTTAGAATAAAGCGGAGGTCATTTAAGACTGAGCTGAGAAAAAACTTATTTACCCAGGGAGTTGTGAATTTATGGAATTCCCTGCCACAGAGGGAATTCCCTGGATGGATTTAAGAGAGTTGGATAGAGCTCTAGGGGCTAGTGGAGTCAAGGGATATGGGGAGAAGGTAGGCACCGGTTATTGATAGCGGACAATCAGCCATGATCATATTGAATGGCGGTGCTGGCTCGAAGGGCCGAATGGCCTCTTCCTGCATCTATTTTCTATGTTTCTATGTCTCCGCACTAGTATCTTTGCTCAGCTATGGCTGACAAAGATGGCGGAGACGGAAGCCGATTACGGAAATGAGGCCGAAGATTACCCATGACCGTACTATGTCTTTTTCGTCGAGTGCACTGTCTTGCTTGCTATAGGAACTTTGTTGTTGAGCGCCTCAGTCAGTCTCTGCAAGATGGGGGAGAGAGAAGGTCACGTCTCTCAGTCTGAGCTGTGAATAACACTGAATACATGTCTACTAAACTGTGAGTGCCCTTAATGTGGTTTGAAAATGCAGTTTGAAAATGCAAAAGTTGGTTTTGCTTTGAAAATGCAAAAGTGTTTGTTGGATTGAAAATGCAAAAGTGTTGCTTGCTTTGAAAATGCTAAAGTGTTGCTTGCTTTGAAAATGTTAACGTGTTCCTTGCTTTGAAAATGCTAAAGTGTTGCTTGCTTTGAAAATGAAAAAGTGGTTGTTGTGTGCTTTGAAAATGGAAAAGTGGTTGTTGTTTGCTTTGAAAATGGAAAAGTGGTTGTCGCGTGCTTGGAAAATGGAAAAGTGGTTGCCGCCTTATGGAAAATGGAAAAGTGGTTGTCGCCTTATGGAAAATGGAAAAGTGGTTGTTGCCTTATGGAGAGGGGGCGAGGAACTATAAAACCCGGAAGTGTGGGCGTGGCTCAGTCTCTGCAAGATGGGGGAGGGAAAAGTCATGACTTTCTGTCTTTGGTGGTCTTGTACCCTGCTTGAAATGGTATGAAACTGCATTTGAATTTGGTGGCCTTGCACCCTGCTTGAATTGGTATGAAACTGCACTTGTATTTGGTGGCCTTGCAAGCTGCTTGAAGTGGTATGAAACAGCACTTGAATTTGGTGGCCTTGCACCCTGCTTGAAGTGGTATGAAACCGCACTTGAATTTGGTGGCCTTGCAACCTGCTTGAAGTGGTATGAAACCGCACTTGAATTTGGTGGCCATTCACCCTGCTTGAAGTGGCATGTAACTGCACGTGAATTTGGTGACCTTGCACCCTGCTTGAAGTGGTAGGAAACTGCACTTGAATTTGGTGGCCTTGCACCCTGCTTGAAATGGAATTTCAAGGAATAGCCGTGAGTCAACTGCCAGCCCACCAGCCGTGAGTGAGCGAGCTGCCAGCACACCAGGCTTGAGTACCTGAGCCGCCAGCCCAAGAATCCATTTGGCCCACAATGTCCATACTAGCCCTCTGGAAACCAGTCCCTTCAGCCCACAACATGCAGACTAGCGCTCCAGAAAGCCTCCCCCCCTCACTGGCCACCAGAATTGGTGGAGGTGGAATATTGCGTTGGGGGACCAGCCCTCCTGTGTGAAGCTGGGACCCAACAGGTCCCACTTAGTCTAGTGTTTACCATATGCCACACTGATCTTTCTCCAGTGATTTAGAAATACAGGAAATGGTAGACTAATAAAGAACATTTGCCCTCAACTGTCAGTCATAGTATTCATTGAAGGTTGAATTGTAACCTAATCAAAACTGTCAATTTGTCTACAACAGATCCATGCAAGATTTGTAAAAAGCCCCTATGATGTAGAGATGTAAGAACAAGTAGCTGTTTATCATTCCTCACATTACTGGCAGGGTAGCTCATTTAAAAAAAATGGAAATGATCTACTTTCATTTTGAATGAATATGACTATGCTCACCATTTATGTTGCCAGCTTGGTTTGCCTGTTTCATTGATTCCATTAGGTTGAATTCATCCTGGCTTCAACATGGGTCTCAAGTCTATTTACTTTCTTCAGGCTAATCTGAAAATATCTTAAGAGAGACATGAGAAACTATAGTTGCTGGAATCTTACGTAAAAAAACAAAGCACTGGAGTAACTCAGCGGGTCAGGATGTCAGTCTGAGTTTAATTTAGTTTAGAGATACAACATGGAAATGGGCCCTTCAACCCATCAGGTCCACGCTGACCGTTGATCACCCGTTAACACTAGTTCTATGTAATTCCCACATTCGCATCCACTACACACCAGGGGCAATTTACAGAGACCAGTTAACCTGCAAACTTGCATGTCTTTGGGATGTGGGAGGTAGGCAAAGGGAAAACGTGCAAACTCCACACAGAGAGCAGCTATATTCAGGATCAAACCCGGGTCTCTGCCACTGTGAGGTAGTGGCTCTACCAGCTGTGCCAATGTGCATAGAGTCGGTTTAGTTTAGTTTAGAGATACAGCACGGAAACGGGTCCTTTGGCCCACTGAGTCCGCACCGACCAGCGAACCCCGTACATTAACACTATCCTATACACACTGGAGACATTTTACACATACTCCAAGCCAATTTTACCTACATACTTGTATATCTGGAGTGTGGAAGGAAACCGAAGATCTCGGAGAAAACCCACGCGGTCAAGGGGGGAATGTACAAACTCCGTACAGACAGCACCCGTAGTCGGGATGGAACCCGAGTCTCCGGCGCTGTGAGGCAGCAACTCTACCGCTGCGCCACCGTGCTGCCCAGTTATTGAGTGACACGTGACAAAAATAACCCTTCTGCCCACAGAGTTCATGCTGACTCCCAAGCACCCACTTGCATTAATCCAACACATCCATTTTATTTTCCCTACAATCCCATCATCTCCCCCAGATTCTACCATCCGTTTCCACTTTAGGGGCAACTGCATAATGGACAATTGACCCCTCTGTTTATCATTTGTAGATCTGCTTGATACTATTAAACAGCTGGTATAAGAATCGTCATCAAAAAATATTAGACATAAGAATAAAAAGCAATTTTTCTCACTTTAGAAATCAAAAAACTCTTTCCACGTTTTATTGTTAAAGCATGTTGAACTCTTTAAATCATTTATTCACAGAGGAACGAGTGGCAAAGAGCAGGGTAAGTGCAGTTTTTCAACTTTCCTCATCACACCACATTGTTCCCTCCTGCCGAACAGAAGAATGAAAAAGAAAGAACAAAGGGGATAGTTAAAGAGAAAGAAGAAGCAGGAGGGAGAAAGGACCATCAGCACAGAATGAGAAAGTGGAAATAATTTTTGAGGTAGTTCCACACAGAACAGCAGAGGGCAGGACAGATGTACAAATCTGTTTATTGAAAGGATTTGGCTCATTAAACAGTTTCTGGCCATTTTCTGCACAGCAATCAGAGAGGAGCTTTGCATTGAAGGCTCACGACTAAAGTTAGCCACAGCCGTAGCACAGAACGGCTGACATGAGAAAATTGTGGCTGCAGGAAGGAGGGGAGCAAGTACCTCGCTTCAATGAAAGCCTAGAGGTGCTCATCAGTGGAGAAAATACCAAGAGGAATACCATGTTCCCAATGTTGGGGGAGTACAGAACCAGGGGCCACAGTTTAGGAATAAGGGGTAAGCCATTTAGAACGGAGACGAGGAAACACCTTTTCCCACAGAGAGTTGTGAGTCTGTGGAATTCTGTTCCTCAGAGGGCGGTGGAGGCCGGTTCTCTGGATACTTTCATGACAGAGCTAGATAGAGCTCTTAAAGATAGCGGAGTCAGGGGATATGGGGAGAAGGCAGGAACGGGGTACTGATTAGGGATGAATTGCCATGATCACATTGAATGGCGGTGCTGGCTCGAAGGGCCGAATGGCCTACTCCTGCACCTATTGTCTATTGAAAACCTTATGAACTGGGGAGTAGGGTGATTGTCCAGGACACATATAAGAGGAGTCTGGCAGGTGGTATTTCAAATTGTGTCCTCCTGGTGTGAGAATCAATGCAGCAATAGAAACATAGAAACATAGAAAATAGGTGCAGGAGGAGACCATTCGGCCCTTCGAGCCAGCACCGCCATTCATTGTGATCATGGCTGATCGTCCCCAATCAATAACCCGTGCCTGCCTTCTCCCCATATCCCTCGATTCCACTAGCCCCTAGAGCTCTATCTAACTCTCTCTTAAATCCATCCAGTGATTTGGTCTCCACGGCCCTCTGTGGCAGGGAATTCCACAAATTCACAACTCCTTGGGTGAAAATGTTTTTTTCTCACCTCAGTCTTAAATGGCCTCCCTTTTAGACTGTGGCCCCTGGTCCTGGACTCACCCAACATTGGGAACTTTTTTCCTGCATCTAGCTTGTCCAGTCCTTTTATAATGTTATATGTTTCTATAAGATCCCCCCTCATCCTTCTAAACTCCAGTGAATGCAAGCCTAGTCTTTTCAATCTTTCCTCATATGACAGTCCAGCCATCCCAGGGATTAATCTCGTGAACCTACGCTGCACTGCCTCAATCACAGACAATCGACAAACAAATTTCATGTATCAGAAGATATATTATACGTAGACAAAAAAGATGGAGAAATCAATGGGTGAGGCAGCATCTATGGAGAGAAGGAATAGGCGACCCGAAACATCGTTTATTCCTTCCCTCCATAGATGCTGCCTCACCCGCTGAGTTTCTCCAGCTTTTTTGTCTACCTTCGATTTTTCCAGCATCTGCAGTTCTTTCTTAAACATATATCTTAAAGATATATCATGGTGAGCCAGCGGGCACTTTTGTAGCAAGCCATTTCAGTAACTGGTGATTCAGTTATTGATGATGTACAATGAGTGCTGATAACCTGCAAAGCAGCACTTGATGGATTACTTTGCATGCCCCAGACCCACACCACCCACCTGATTAAAGCAGCACCATGTTGTTGCTAATCATTGCAGTATGGAGAAGGTCACAATTTCCTTTTGGGGGCTATGATTTTGTTAGATCTTGGAGAGCAGCATCTCCAATATTATGTGTGGACTGTTGCTTCTTCTGCTCAGCTGAGGGATGAGGCTGCAGATGCTGAGCAGGGCTAATCCCCGGGTAGCCTCTTGGCCTGCTCTCCTCTCTCCCACTGCTCTCCAGGCTCCCTCCCCTGCCCCAGGCTCCAAGTCCTACTGCTCACTATCTTGCCTTGTGCTGCAGGCGCTCCCAGACTAATGTAGGCAAGAGAATCTCATCTCAGAAGACCAAAGGTGTTTTGCAGGTCCATCCTTGTAATTGGTATTTCTCATACATGTGCTCAGCTGCTGAGGTGGGAAGCCATCCTGATGTGAACAGCCAGAAGTCATGGACCTTGAGGGCAGGCATTGTCTACCCTTCCACCCACCAACTTCCCAGATCCACTCCAGAACACTGACATCCACTGAAAGTGGACCTCGAGCGACTAGTCCTGACCATAACACCACCTCCATTAGTTCAACCTTTGAAGATCTCATGGAATGATATCTCAGTAACTAACTTAGGCGACGGTACATCAAAAAAACGGGCACACTGTGTCTAAGTTGTATGGAACCTGTCCCTTGATGATTGCAAGTTGCACTGCTGGGCTCCGATTTATGTTGGGAAGGACAGAAATGGTGAGTGAATGAGAACAAAATTAGGTCGGCACCAGGCTCTCGGACGTCGCAGTCTAACCTTCCCTAGGAAATGATTTTAGTGCAAGTAAAAACAATCCCTACATAACTAGCGCCGGGAAAACAGGAGCTAATTGATCCAATTCTTGGTAACATTGTCTCTCTGATATTGAGGCTAGTGCTTTTAGTAATTTAGGTCAGGGAAGAAATCAAACCATTTTGCTGTGTAAGAACACACCACGTACTGATGTTTATTCCTTTTTACAATAAACTGCTTTAGGCACTTGTTTATTTAAAGGCAGAGAGCAATGACAATGAATTGACCCATACATTACTTAATTGTGGATCTGCTATTGCTTATGTTTCAACTGCTGCGAAAGAATCATGATCTCAAGAACAATGGATGTCTGAAAGTGATTAAAGAAACCAATCTTATCAAGAGCTCTAATTGTTTACAGCAATGAATTGAACCCTGAGATGAAGTTACCGCCTTGAAGGTAGTTGGTGGGCGTAGGATAGGCAACGTCAAGGCACAATCTGCACCACAGCACATGAGGGATTTAAATTAAGTTAAATAATCTAACATTAAAGAGATTATTAATGTTTTGGTGACCTTGAAACTACCAGACTGTATAAAAACCCAATCTGGCTCAGGGGAGGAAATCTAATGCTCTTACCCAGTTAGGTCTGTGTGACTTAAGATTATAGATGCTGCCTCACACGCTGAGTTTCTCCAGCATTTTTGTCTACCTATCACATTCTGTTTGATTGTGGTAAAATGGCTGAGCAAGTCACCCAGTTGTAGCAAATCACCATGTCTGTCGGAAAATAAATCTAAACTAGATGAGCACTGTGAGCATCTAGCTTAAACATAGACACCTAATTTAGAGGTGGTGGTATTGAATCCAGCTTGGTAAACATAGAAACATAGAAAATAGGTGCAGGAGTAGGCCATTCGGCCCTTCCAGCCTGCACCGCCATTCAATATGATCATGGCTGATCATCCAACTCAGTATCCCGTACCTGCCTTCTCTCCATACCCCCTGATCCCTTTAGCCACAAGGGCCACATCTAACTCCCTCTTAAATATAGCCAAGGAACTGGCCTCAACTACCTTCTGTGGCAGAGAATTCCAGAGACTCACCACTCTCTGTGTGAAGAATGTTTTTCTCATCTCGGTCCTAAAAGATTTCCCCCTTATCCTTAAACTGTGGCCCCTTGTTCTGGACTTCCCCAACATCGGGAACAATCTTCCTGCATCTAGCCTGTCCGACCCCTTAAGAATTTTGTAAGTTTCTATAAGATCCCCCCTCAATCTTCTAACTTCTAGCGAGCCGAGTCTTGTAGACCTTGATGTCAGTCTTGGTCAAGTGCCACCTTGATGTCAAGGGCAGTCACTATCATCTTGCTCTTTTATCCATGTTTGGAGAAATGTTGTGCTGAAGTCTGGAGCCGTTTCATAGAATCTTTGAATGGCGACAGACAATCACCCCATTGTGTCCACACTCCTGGTCTCTTCTCTGTTGCAATGTACAATTTATCCGCACCATATTTTTGTCCAATTCCATCTTGAAGGCCAAACTATAATCTACCACTACATCTGCAGGCAGTAAGTTCCACATTGCAACCACATGCTGTGTAAAAAGGTTTATAATAGACAATAGACAATAGATAATAGGTGCAGGAGTAAGACATTCGGCCCTTCAAGCCAGCACCGCCATTCAATGTGATCATGGCTAATCATCCCCAATCAGTACCCTGTTCCTGCCTTCTCCCCATATCCCCTGACTCCGCTTTCTTTAAGAGCCCTATAGTCCTCCGGAAGTGGCGGCGCTGCCTGGCAGCTGCGGCTCGCCTGCAGTCCGTCTGTTTTTTCTTTTCTTTTTGTCTTCTTGTGTCTGTTTTAGTTGAAATTTTGGTTTGTTAGGCTGTGTATGTGTGGGGGATGGGGGGGGGGGGGTGGGTGGGAGATACAGGGTTTTAGTCCCTCCCTTCAGGGGGGGGGTGCGACTTTTCTTGTCGTGTCCCCCCGTCACCGTCTCCGTCTGTGCTGAGGCCTAATGGCGGAGCTGGCGGCCTCGGAGCTGTGGCAGCGCTCCAGCATTCCAGCGGCGGTGACCGCCCGGCATCAGTGCTGCGGTGCTCCAGCGGTGGCGTTCCAGCGGCGGACCTGGCTTCAGAGCTGCGGTGCTCCAGCATTCCAGCGGTGGCGTTCCAGCGGCGTCCCAGCTTCAGAGCTGCGGTGCTCCAGCATTCCAGCGGTGGCGTTCCAGCGGCGACCCAGCTTCAGAGCTGCGGTGCTCCAGCGGTGGCGTTCCAGCGGCGGACCCGGCTTCAGAGCTGCGGTGCTCCAGCGTTCCAGCAGTGGCGTTCCAGCGGAGATCCGGCTTCATGATTTGGACGAGGGAATTAAATGCAACATCTCGAAGTTTGCGGATGACACGAAGCTGGGGGGCAGTGTTAGCTGTGAGGAGGATGCTAGGAGGTTGCAAGGTGACTTGGATAGGCTCGGTGAGTGGGCAAATGCATGGCAGATGCAGTATAATGTGGATAAATGTGAGGTTATCCACTTTGGTGGCAAAAACAGGAAGGTAGACTATTATTTGAATGGTGACCGATTAGGAAAAGGGGAGATGCAGCGAGACCTGGGTGTCATGATACACCAGTCATTGAAAGTAGGCATGCAGGTGCAGCAGGCTGTGAAGAAAGCAAATGGTATGTTGGCATTCATAGCAAAATGATTTGAGTACAAGAGCAGGGAGGTACTACTGCAGTTGTACAGGGTCTTGGTGAGGCCACACCTGGAGTATTGCGTACAGTTTTGGTCTCCTAATCTGAGGAAAGACATTTTGCCATAGAGGGAGTACAGAGAAGGTTCACCAGACTGATTCCTGGGATGGCACGACTTCCATATGAAGAAAGACTGGATAGACTTGGCTTGTACTCGCTGGAATTTAGAAGATTGAGGGGTGATCTCATAGAGACTTACAAAATTCTTAAGGGGTTGGACAGGCTAGATGCAGGAAGATTGTTCCCGATGTTGGGGAAGTCCAGGACAAGGGGTCACAGTTTAAGGATAAGGGGGAAGTCTTTTAGGACCGAGATGAGAAAATCGTTTTTCACACAGAGAGTGGTGAATCTGTGGAATTCTCTGCCACAGAAGGTAGTTGAGGCCAGTTCATTGGCCATATTTAAGAGGGAGTTGGATGTGGCCCTTGTGGCTGAAGGGATCAGGGGGTATGGAGAGAAGGCAGGTACAGGATACTGAGTTGGATGATCAGCCATGATCATATTGAATGGCGGTGCAGGCTCGAAGGGCCGAATGGCCTGCTCCTGCACCTAATTTCTATGTTTCTATGTTGATGTGTCAGAGCTGCGGTGCTCCAGCGTTCCAGAGGTGGCGTTCCAGCGGAGACACGGCTTCAGAGCTGCGGTGCTCCAGCGTTCCAACGGTGGCGTTCCAGCGGTGGTGTTCCAGCGGTGACCCGGCTTCAGAGCTGTGGTGCTCCAGCGTTCCAGCGGCAGACCCTGCTTTAGAGCTGTGGCGGGGTTCCAGCATTCCGGCGACGGCGATGGCGGCAGCCCGGCTTTGGAGGCTTGGCTGCGGGCCTAGTGGACGACAGCATCGGAGGCCTGGATCGCCTCAGCGCAGAGGAAGAACAAGGAGAGAAGAAGACAGAGACTTTAAGACTTTTGCCTTCCACCACAGTGAGGAGGTGCCTGGTGAACTCACTGTGGTGGATGTTAAATATGTGTTTATTGTGTGTTTTGTTTTTTATTATGTGTTATGACTGCAGGCAACAACGTTTCGTTCAGACCGAAAGGTCTGAATGACAATAAAGGATACTTTCACTTTGACTTTGACTATCTAGCTCTCTCTTGAAAGTATCCAGAGAACCGGCCTCCACCACCCTCTGAGGCAGAGAATTCCACAGACTCACCACTCTCTGTGAGAAAAAGTGTTTCCTCCTCTCCATTCTAAATGGCTTACCCCTTATTCTTAAACTGTGGCACCTGGTTCTGGAATCCCCCAACATCGGGAACATGTTTCCTGCCTCTAGCGTGTCCAAACCCTTAATAATCTTATATGTTTCAATAAGATCCCCTCTCATCCTTCTAAACTCCAGAGTATGCAAGCCCAGCTGCTCCATTCTTTCAGCATATGACAGACCCGCCATCCTGGGAATTAACCTTGTAAACCTACGCTGCACTCCCTCAATAGCAAGAATGTCCTTCCTCAAATTAGGGGACCAAAACTGCACACAATATTCCAGGTGTGGTCTCAATAGGGCCCTATACAACTGCAGAAAGACCTCTTTGCTCCTATACTCGTCCTCTTGTTATAAAGGCCAACATGCCATTCGCTTTCTTCACTCTGCTGTATCTGCATGCTTACTTTCATCGACTGATGAACAAGGATTCCCAGATCCCGTTGTACTTCCCCTTTTCCCAACTTGACACCATTTAGATAATAATCTGCTTTCCTGTTTTTGCTACCAAAGTGGATAACCTCATATTTATCCACATTAAACTGCATTTGCCATGCATCTGCCCACTGACCCAACCTAGTTCACACTGCCACCCAACTTTGTGTCATCTGCAAATTTGCTAATGTTACTTTGAATCCCTTCATCTAAATCATTGATGTATATTGTAAAGTTTTCCTAGTTACATCCTCAAAAAATTCCAGAAAATTCATGTTGACTCTGACCGGTCCTGTTATTGCTATCCAAATATGCTGCTATTTCATCTTTTATAATTAATTGCCTACAGCATCTTCCCCACCACCGATGTCAGGCTAACTGGTCTATAATTCCCGTTTTCTCTCTCCCACCTTTCTTAAAAAGTAGGATAACATTAACTAGACAGGAATTGATCCTGAATCTATAGAACATCAGAAAATGATCACCAATGCGTCCACGATTTCTAGAGCCACTTCCTTAAGTACCCTGGGATGCAGACCATCAGGCCCTGGGGATTTATCAGCCTCAGTTCCATCAGTCTACCCAACACCATTTCCTGCCTAATGTGGATTTCCTTCAGTTCCTCCATCACCCCAGATCCTCTGGCCACTACTATATCAGGAAGATTGTTTGTGTTCTTTGAAGACAGATCCAAAGTACCTGTTCAACTCATCTGCCATTTCCTTGTTCCCCATAATAAATTCACCCTTTTCAGTCTTCAAGGGTCCAACTTTAATCTTAACTATTTGTTTCCTCTTCACATACCTAAAGAAGCTTTTACTATCCTCCTTTATATTCTTGGCTAGCTTACCTTCGTACCTCTTCTTTTCTCCCTGTATTGCCTTTTTCGTTATCTTCTGTTGCTCTTTAAACATTACCCAATCCTCTTGCTTCCCGCTCATCTTTGCTACGTTGTACTTCTTCTCTTTCATTTTTATACTGTCCCTGATGTCCCTTGCCAGCCACGGTCGCCCCTTACTCCGCTTGGAATCTTTCTTCCTCTTTCTCCTCATGTCACTGTTCCTTTCTCCTCATATCACTGTTCATTTCTTTCCCCTATAGATTAAATCTGTGACTTCCGAGTCCACGACCCTCCACCAACAGAAAAGCTTCTCATTCTGTCCACATCCCACAATATTTGGTACACTTATCAAAATATCAAATACCCTCTCTGCATTCTTTTCACCTTTGAAAACAATCCTCGTCTCTACAATCTATCCTTGTCACTGCAGATACCTCACTTCAGAATTTATTTGTTTAAGAATGTAGAGATACAGTGTGGAAACCGTCTCTTTGGCCCATTGAGTCCACAGGAACCATTGATTTCTTGTTCCCACTTTCTCAACCACTCCCTACACACTAGGGGCAATTAAAATAAGCCAATGAACCTACAAAGCCGCACATATATGGGAGAAAATTGAAGCACCTGATGAATCATCCTAAACCGAAGCAACAAAAACTGAACACTGGTTTCATCTGACGTTTATTTCCCTTGTCTGCTTCCAGCTATCACCCACTTGCCTCTATCTCCCAAACCAAACTCTGTCTCTTTTGTCCCTGCTCAGTCCACCTATTACCAACTGACCTTAATCAGTGAACATTGTAAATAATCTACTTTAAAAGGTGAATGGGTGGACAAGCTAATCTGTTCAGCATGAGCAACTTTGTGTGGTAGGTCTCTACAGTGCTGGAGTGAAGACGCTAGTGAGATTTAGTGTCAATTTTAGTGAAAATTCAAATAGATCTCAGAGAGGGCAACATGCAAATGTGCCCAGAGTTTGAATGCTTCTCACTATCCTTGATAACTGTGGTCTCAACAAAACCCAAAAGCATAGAAACATAGACACATAGAAAATAGGTGCAGGAGGAGGCCGTTCGGTCCTTGGGCCCTTCAAGCCAGCACCGCCATTCATTGTGATCATGGCTGATCGTCCGCTATCAATAACCCGTGCCTGCCTTCTCCCCATATCCCTTGATTCCACTAGCCCCTAGAGCTCCATCCAACTCTCTCTTAAATCCATCCAGTGATTTGGCCTCCACTGCCCTCTATGGCAGAGTATTCCATAAATTCACAACTCTCTGGGTAAAAAAGTTTTTTCTCACCTCAGTTTTAAATGGCCTCCCCTTTATTCTAAGACTGTGGCCCCTGGTCCTGGACTCACCCAACATTGGAAACATTTTTCCTGCATCTAGCTTGTCCAGTCCTTTTATAATGTTATATGTTTCTATAAGATACCCCCTCATCCTTCTAAACTCCAGTGAATGCAAGCCTAGTCTTTTCAATCTTTCCTCATATGACAGTCCCGCCATCCCAGGGATCAATCTCGTGAACCTACGCTGCACTGCCTCAATCACAAGGATGTCCTTCCTCAAATTAGGAGACCAAAACTGTACACAATACTCCAGATGTGGTCTCACCAGAGCCCTATACAACTGCAGAAGAACCTCTTTACTCCTATACTGAAATCCTCTTGTTATGAAGGCCAACATTCCATTAGCTTTCTTCACTGCCTGCTGTACCTGCACGCCAACTTTTAGTGACTGGTGTACAAGGACACCCAGGTCTCGCTGTACCTCCCCCTTACCTAACCTAACCCCATTGAGATAATAATCTGCCCCCTTGTTTTTTCCGCCAAAGTGGATAACCTCACATTTGTCTATATTATACTGCATCTCCCACGCATCTGCCCACTCACTCAACCTGTCCAGGTCCCCCTGCAACCTCCTAACATCCTCTTCACAGTTCACACTGCCACCCAGCTTTGCATCATCTGCAAACTTGCTAGTGTTGCTCCTAATTCCCTCTTCCAAATCATTAATATATATGGTAAACAGTTGCGGCCCCAACACCGAGCCTTGCGGCACTCCACTCGCCACTGCCTGCCATTCTGTAAAGGACCCATTCACTCCTACTCTTTGCTTCCGGTCTGCCAACCAATTTTCTATCCATGTCAACACCCTACCCCCAATACCATGTGCTCTAATTTTAGTCACCAGTCTCCCGTGCGGGACCTTATCAAAGGCTTTCTGAAAGTCTAGATACACTACATCCACTGGCACCCCTTCATCCATTTTTCTTGTCACATCCTCAGAAAATTCCAGAAGATTAGTCAAGCATGATTTCCCTTTCATAAATCCATGTTGACTTTGACTAATCCTTTTACTGCTATCCAAATGCCCCAATATTACCTCTTTAATAATTGGCCCCAGCATCTTTCCCACCACCGAAGTCAGGCTAACTGGTCTGTAATTCCCCGTTTTCTCTCTAGCTCCTTTCTTGAAAAGTGGGATAACATTAGCTATCCTCCAATCCAGGACTGATCCTGAATCTACTAAACATTGGAAAATGATCACCAATGCGTCCACTATTTCTAGAGCCACCTCCCTGAGGACCCTGGGATGCAAACCATCAGGCCCAGGGGATTTATCATCCTTCAGTCCCATTAGCCTACCTAATACTATTTCTCACTTATGAAAAGTTATTTCAGTTCCTCTACCCCCTTAGATCCTCTGTCCTCCAGTACATCTGGGAGATTGTTTGTGTCCTCCTTAGTGAAGACAGATCCGAAGTACCTATTCAACTCTTCTGCCATTTCCTTGTTGCCCATAATAATTTCACCCGTGTCTGCCTTCAAGGGGCCCACAGTTGACTTTGCTATTCTTTTTCCCTTAACATATCTAAAGAGGCTTTTATTGTCCTTCTTTATATTCCTGGCCAGCTTCCCCTCGTACTTCATCTTTTCAGCCCGTATTGCCCGTTTTGTTTCCTTCTGTTGTCCTATGAAAGTTTCCCAATCCTCTAGCTTCCGGCTACTCTTTGCTGTGTTATACATCTTTTCTTTTAGTTTTATTCTATCCCTAACCTCTTGTCAGCCACGGTTGCCTCCTACTCCCCTTTCTTTCTTCCTTTTTGGATTGAAATGATCCTGCGACTTCCGGATTATGCCCAGAAATTCCTGCCATTGCTGTTCCACCGTCATTCCTGCTAGGATTCCTTTCCAGTCTACTTTGGTCAGCTCCCCTCTCACGCCTTCATAGTCCCCTTTGTTCAACTGCATCACTGCCACTTCCGATTTAACGTTCTCCTTCTCAAATTGCAGATTAAAACTAATCATATTATGATCACTACCTCCAAGCGGTTCCTTTACCTCGAGTTCTCTTATCATATCTGGTTCATTGGACAACACTAAATCCAGAATTGCCTTTTCTCTGGTCGGCTCCATTACAAGCTGCTCTAAGAATCCATCTCGGAGGCATTCTACAAACTCTCTTTCTTGGGATCCTGATTAGCTTGATTGTAATTAATTCCACCCACTACTTCTGCACTCTGGCTACAGTTTGGACCATATAGGTCAGACCATTATGGACCATTCGGGCAGTCACGGTGGCACAGTGGTAGAGTTGCTGCCTTAACACAAAATGCAGCGCCAGAGTCCCAGGTTCGATCCCGACTACTGCGGTTGTCTGAATGGAGTTTGTACGTTCTCCCCTTGATCTGCGTGGGTTTTCGCCGAGAACTTTGGTTTCCTCCCACACTCCAAAGACATACAGGGTTGTAGGATAATTGGCTTGTTTAAGTTGCTTGATAAAATGTTAAATTGTTCAAGTTGGCGATATGCAGAGTACTGCCCTGCCGACTACAATATTCAGAAGGTTCAGAAGGTTCATCATATAAGGCATATAGCTACATTTTGCCATTTCTATTGCTTAGATGGACTTGAGTGGTCAGCACATAGGAATGATAATACCTCCACGTCACATAATTTTGATTTGGAAATAAAATATTGTTCATCTGTGAATTTAAATATTGGTCGTACCTACCTCCAAACAATGGGGGAGTATCTTCACAATGACAAAAATAGGAATGTATAATACACAGGAAATATACCCTTTAAAGTCTAACAGGAAGTGTGATACATTTTCTTCAAAAGATGAGCCTGTGATACAAAACACATCAAATAAATACAAATAGAAACCATTGAAACAACAACTCTTGGGAACCCAAACAACATTATCTTACCAGGGAAGAGTTTCTCAAATCTTCCAGTAGGATATAGAAACATAGAAATAGGTGCAGGAGTAGGCCATTTGGCCCTTCGAGCCTGCACCGCCATTCAATATGATCATGGCTGATCATCCAACTCAGTATCCTGTACCTGCCTTCTCTCCATACCCCCTGATCCCTTTAGCCACAAGGGCCACATCTAACTCCCTCTTAAATATAGCCAATGAACTGGCCTCAACTACCTTCTGTGGCAGAGAATTCTAGAGATTCACCAATCTCTGTGTGAAAAATGTTTTCCTCATCTCAGTCCTAAAGGAATTCCCCCTTATCCTTAGACTGTGACCCCTTGTTCTGGACCTCCCCAACATCGGGAACAATCTTCCTGAATCTAGCCTATCCAACCCCTTAAGAATTTTGTAAGTTTCTATAAGATCCCCCCTCAGTCTTCTAAATTCTAGCGAGTACAAGCCAGGTCTATCCAGTCTTTCCTCATATGAAAGTTCTGACATCCCAGGAATCAGTCTGGTGAACCTTCTCTGTACCCCCTCTATGGCAAGAATGTCTTTTCTCAGATTTGGAGACCAAAACTGTACGCAATACTCCAGGTGTGGTCTCACCAAAACCCTGTACAACTGCAGTAGAACCTCCCTGCTCCTATACTCAATTCCTTTTGCTATGAATGCTAACATACCATTTGCTTTCTTCACTGCCTGCTGCACCTGCATGCCTACTTTCAATGATTGGTGTACCATGACACATAGGTCTCGTTGCATCTACCCTTTTCCTAATTTGCCACCATTAAGATAATAGTCTACCCTCCTGTTTTTGCCACCAAATTTATCCACATTATACTGCATCTGCCATGCATTTGCCCACTCACCCAGCCTATCCAAGTCATCTTGCGGCCTCCTAGCATCCTCCTCACACCTAACACTACCCCCCAGCTTAGTGTCATCTGCAAACTTGGAGATGTTGCATTCAATTCCCTCGTCCAAATCATTAATATATATTGTAAATAGCTGGGGTCCCAGCACTGAGCCTTGCGGTACCCCATTAGTCACTGCCTGCCATTCTGAAAAGGACCCATTTACTCCTACCCTTTGCTTCCTGTCTGCCAGCCAGTTCTCTATCCACATCAACACTGAACCCCCAATACCGTGTGCTTTAAGTATGAATGCTAATCTCTTATGTGGGACCTTGTCGAAAGCCTTCTGAAAGTCTAGATATAA
Organism: Okamejei kenojei; assembly: GCA_035221665.1. Taxonomy (NCBI): domain Eukaryota; kingdom Metazoa; phylum Chordata; class Chondrichthyes; order Rajiformes; family Rajidae; genus Okamejei; species Okamejei kenojei. Next base: position 23,655,021 of record CM069135.1, on the reverse strand, counting down.
CACATCCACTGTTTCTCCCTTATCCACTCTGCTAGTTACATCCTTGAAAAATTCTATAAGATTCGCCAGACATGAATTACCTTTCGTAAATCCATGCTGACTTTGTCTAATGATTTCACCACTTTCCAAATGTACTGCTATCCCATCTTTAATAACTGACTGTAGCAGTTTCCCCACTACCGATGTTAGACTAACTGGTCTGTAATTCCCTGTTTTCTCTCTCCCTCCTTTTTTTAAAAGTGGGGTTACATTAGCTACCCACCAATCCTCAGGAACTACTCCAGAATCTAAAGAGTTTTGAAAAATGATCTCTAATGCATCCACTATTTCTGTCGCTACTTCCTTGAGTACTCTGGGATGCAGACTATCTGACCCTGGGGATTTATCGGCCTTTAATCCATTCAATTTACCCAACACCACTTCTCTGCTAACCTGGATTTCACTCAGTTCCTCCACCTTATTTGACCCCCGATCCCCTGCTATTTCCGGAAGATTATTTATGTATTCCTTAGTGAAGACAGAACCAAAGTAGTTATTCAATTGGTCTGCCATGTCCTTGTTCCCCATGATCAATTCACCTGTTTCTGACTGCAAGGGACCTACATTAGTTTAAACTAATCTCTTTCTCTTCACTTTTCTATAAAAACTTTTGCAGTCAGTTTTTATGTTCCCTGCCAGTTTTCTTTCATAATCTATTTTCCCTTTCCTAATTAAGCCCTTTGTCCTCCTCTGCTGAACTCTGAATTTCTCCCAATCCTCTGGTAGGCTGCTTTTTGTATGCTTCATCTTTTGTTTTTATACTATCCCTGATTTCCCTTGTTATCCATGGATGCACTACCTGCCCCGATTTATTATTTTGCCAGACTGGGATGAACAATTGTTGTAGTTCATCCATGCAGTCTTTAAATACCTTCCATTGCACATCCACTGTCAACCCTTTAAGAATCACTTGCCAGTCTACCTTTGCCAATTCACTTCTCATATCTTCATAGTTACCTTTGTTTAAGTTCAGAACCCTTATTTCTGACTTAATTATGTCACTCTCCATCCTAATGAAGAACTCAACCATATTATGGTCACTCTTGCCCAAGGGGCCCCGCACAACAAGACTGCTAACTAACCCTTCCTTATTACTCAATACCCAGTCTAGAATAGTCTGCTCTCTCGTTGGTTCCTCTACATGTTGGTTTAGAAAACAATCCCGCATATTTTCCAAGAAATCCTCTTCCTCAGCACCCCTGCCCATTTGATTCACCCAATCTATATGTAGATTGAAGTCACCCATTATAACTGTTTTACCCTTGTTGCATGCATTTCTAATTTCCTGTTTGATGCCATCCCCAACTCCACTATTACTGTTAGGTGGCCTGTACACAACTCCCACTAGCGTTTTCTGCCCCTTAGAGTTTCGCAGCTCTACCCATATCGATTCCACATCCTCCAAGCTAATGTCCTTCCTTTCTATTGGATTAATCTCCTCTCTCACCAGCAACGCTACCCCACCTCCCTTTCCTTTCTGTCGATCCCTCCTGAATATTGAATATCCCTGGATGTTCAGCTCCCAGCCTTGGTCCCCCTGGAGCCATGTCTCCGTGATCCCAACTATAGCATAGTCATTAATATGAATCATTCTAAATCCATAGAAGCAGAATATTTAACAAAGGGTTAATTCACTGCTTCTAAGTAATGCTCTGAGCATTAAAGAGTAAATGGACACCTTTTAAGATTTGAGGGAATGCCAGTTTTTCACAAGTACCTCCCACGGTGTTTTACCATGTATATTTTCTGTACTAAACTGCATCTGGGATGTTATAAGCACAGCGAGAGCCGAGCGTTTTTTTTTGTTTGGATCATAACGAGGAAACTTCACAAAGGATTATTTCAGCCTAGTGGGTGTTGAATCAGAGAAACCATTCGGTAGAAGTCAGAATGTGTTGTATTTTAGCAGTTCCTGCTGAGATTATGTTGCATGTTGAAGAGACAAGACTCACTATTACCAACTGTGCATTTTCCAGTGCCAGTCACGTTACAAGTTGTAATACAGTGCACACATTACTTACTCTCTTGCTGGACAAGAATTGTGTTCAGCATTTTATTTGCAGATCCCCTCTGCCCACACTGTGCTGCCTCTGATAATTTGAGCTTTGTATGAAGAGAATGCCACATAGATTTTTCCAAGAATTTGATTTCAAATCTAATTCTGGCTTCAATGATGTGGATGCACTGCCAAGGGTTGATTTACAGTATCATGTTTGACAGATGAAATTTCAATTGAAACGCTGATTTTTTTAGAAACATTTTGTTGAAGTTTTGAAATATAAAGTTACTGACAACGCGGGTGGATAGTGCCAAAATGAGTGAGCTTTTCAAGGCACTGGAATGAGGATAAGGGCATGGACTACATGAGTAATTTTTTCAATCTTCAGTAAAACTTTCCTTTTGATTTCAGAACATATAAAACTGATGGGCATGAAAAGACCAGCTGATCCATTTCACTGTGTGGGCGAGAGAAACATGTCTAAATATTTCCCTGCCACAAAGATATGTGAGACTAAAAATATCCCTCACATCAAGAACCAGGCCCCATACAGGGGAAAAAAATCTCCAGATTATTTATCTCTCGCTACTTCAAGTGACTCTACACAGTCCAGGAGACCATCTGGAGCAAGTTCTTATTTTCTATGCCTTCTCCATGAAATAAAGCTTGCCCCAGTCAGGGAGGTGAGCTCCTTCTTGACTGATTACAGGAGTTGGGATGTCATGTTACAACGGTACAAGTCGTTGATAAGACCTCAACTGGAGTACTGCTGTAGGAAGGATGTTCGCCCTGCTATAGGAAGGATATCAATAAACTGGAAAGGGGGCAACAAAGGATGTTAATGGTCAGGAGGGTTTGAGCTGGGCGGGCTGGGTCTCCTTTCCCTGGTGTTTAGGATGCTGAGGGGTGACCTCATAGAAGTTTACAAAATCATGAGGGGCATAGATAAAGTGAATAGCCACAGTCTATTCCACAGGACAGGGCAGTCTAAAACTAGATCATAGATTTGAGTTTAAACATTGCCATGGCAGCTAAGAAATTTAAATAAAGGTAAAAGAAACTGGAGTTTTAAAAATGATATTGGAAACGATAATCACTAGGTGGTTGTAACAAAACAACTGGTTACACATGGCCTACTAGGAAGGAAATCAGCCCATACCCTGCACATGATTCCAAATCCATCAATGAAAAAACTGTAACAATGCAGGTACTGAAGACTGCAGATTAAACTGCATCCGTGGTAAAAGAAGCAGAGTTAATATTTCGTGTCAATGACTTTAAAACAGACGCAGTTCCAAATTAAGGACCATTTACATGAAGCATTAATTCATTTTCTCTCTTCACAGATGTTGCCTGACTTGCTGAATATTGGCGCCATTTTCTGATTTCATTCCAGGCTCATCAATGTAGTTGATTCGTAATCGTATGCTGAAATGGTCTATCGAAGTATTCAGTTCAGAAGGTAATGAGAGATGGACAATGAGTGCCAGTTTTGGCAGCAACATGCGTTACATGTCATAGAGTCATAGACGGATAGATATAGAGACAGGCCTATTGGCACAACCCATCCATGCCGACCAAGATGCTGCATCTGAGATAGTCCCACCTGCCTGTGATTGCCCCACATTCCTCTAAACCTTTCCTATCCATGAACCTATGCCTTTTAAATGCTCTTATACCTCAACTACCTCCTCTGGCAGCTTGTTCCATATACACCTACTCTCTGAGTGAAAAGATTGCCCCTCTGGTTCATATTCAATCTTGCCCCCTCACCAAATCATATGCCCTCTTGTTTTTGATTCCTTTACTCTGGGTAAAATACTCTGTGTTTTCACCCTATTTATTCCCCATGATTTTATACACTTCTATAAAATCACCCCTCAGCTTCCTGTGCTCCGAGGTTGCCCAACCTCTCCCCATATGCTGCATCACAAGATATTACTGAATTCTGAATTATGACTGCCCATTATGCATACTGCCTGATTGCATCAGATGCCTGATCTATATCTGAGACCAAGCGGAATCGCTTACTAACCAACCCGATGGCTCAGCAATGTGAGCAACACCGCAAGCTGCACATTCCGCTTGGGGAGTCTGCATGGGCAATATTCTGTTAACCACTCAGCCCTCGGGCCCTGTTCTCTATCTCTATTCCCTACAGTCGCACCAATTTTACACTTACAAATCACCGAACATATCTTTCATCATTGTTCCCCTCCAAAATCAGTCTGTTTCCCTGATCCCTGCTGAAGAAGGGTCTCGACCCAATCCTTAGAGATGAGTTTCTCCAGCTTTTTGTGTACAAAAAATATTATAACATATTTTTAATGTTTGTTTGGCTCAGAAACAATTTATTTAATCTCTACCCCATACGTTAGAGGCAGAGGTTATTTGGAAATATTACTATATTTATCTTAAGCCTGCTGAAATCTGACTGAAAATAAGGCAGAAATCTGCAACCACTTCAAAGCAAATGCGTAAACTGACACCGCAGATAATGAAACCCTAAAATGACAAAAATAATACTTTAAGAATGTAATTTTCTGAATAAAAATGTAAAAAATAAACCAGCAGCCTTAATATTTTCTTTGGCACATTTCTTATTTAATGAAAGGAAATAGAGAATATCAAATACTTTATTTATAATTGTGCTCATTAATTCACAATACCATCTTTATGCAGTTTGGCTTGTATTCAACTCAAATCCCACCACTTATCCACTGGCCTAGAAAACAAGCTTGATGCATTAGAACTGCTGCCTTCCATGAATTCTGTGGTGAGTTTAAAGTCTTGATGATAAACACTCTTTTCCTCAGATGACCAATAGCTTTTCTAGCACACTGGAAGCAGTTGTGAATTTCATCATCAAAGTCTACCTTAACTGAGAGGTGGCACGAGATGTAGGAAAAAAACATGTTTTCAAAGATCTCATCATGGACCTGTGTAATTGTGGGGTGAATAATAGTGTTTTACAGCAGGGGTAATTTGGTAGTGAACCCTTTTATGGATGTTAGATGTAAGGCTCATTTCAAATGACAAATTCACAATGGCCTGCAGCTCTGCCTCAAAATATATTTACAAGCAGGCAAAGTTTGTATACTATACCTCAAAAGCTAAGATTGGAGTGACCTTGGATTTGAAGTGGACCCAGCAGAGACTGAACAGTTTTCCATTCATCCTGTAGGCTACAGGAAATTAGATTAGATTCTTTATTTGTCTTTCAGACCTTTCAGTCTGAACGAAATTTCGTTCCCCTGCAGTCATACATATGACTTTGGCACTTTGTTCTTAAGCAGCGAGCGAGCTGAGTATAAAAGTCGGGATATTATCTTGCAGTTGTATACGACTGGTGTACAGTTGGTGAGGCTGCACATGGAATATTATGTTTAATTTTCTCACCATGCTGCAGAAAGATGCCATTAAGCTGTAAAGAGTTCAGAGAAGATTAATGACGATATTGACTCAAGGGCTTGAGCTGTTCTAGAAAGTTAGATTGCATGGGATCTTTTATTGAGATAATAAAAAATGATGAGGGGAAAGAACTGGAGTGGATAAATTTAAGGTGAGAAGGGTGTGATGTATTTGTAATATAAATGCCAGTGCCCCTTTAATATAAATGCCTGTGCCGCCTGTGATTGAGGTCAGGTGACCTTGGAGAGGTTTCTGTCGGGTGTGGAGATTAAACCTTACTTACAAGATGTCGGATGAGTTTTCTTTGTGCTGGTCACAACAGGGCCTTTCATTACATGGTGTCAAAGTAAAAAAAAACTAAAGAAAAGAATGGCAGGACTCAAGCCTCCGGGGCCACTCTCCATGGAAGGAAACTGGCCAAGAATAATAAGTCTGAAGAAGGGTCTCGACCCGAAACGTCGCCTATCTCCTTCGCTCCTTAGATGCTGCTGCACCCGCTGAGTTTCTCCAGCTTTTTGTGTACCCAAGAATTATAAGGACTGGATAAGGGCATTCCAGCTGTACGGCAACAGAACTGACAAATAAACCAGATAATCAGTAATCAGCGGCGAGAGGAGACCTTCTCCAGCTACCTGACTGCAGTGAAGTCTTTAGCCAAAGATTGCGAGTTTGGCATTATCCATGACTCATTGCTGCGAGACAGAATTGTCTGCGGCATCAGCAGTCAGCCACTCCGGGAAAAACGACTACAATGCCATGATTTAACACTGGAAGAATGCAGTGACATGTGTCTGATAGCTGAAGCAGCAGCCGAACAGATGAAGCAGATTGCCCCAACTGCCATAGACAACGAAGAGACTGTTGATTACGTGAAACGGGACAGCGGCAGTCGGCCATGGGTCCGAGGCAGGGATTCGCGACCCAGACAACCACAGACAGAAATCTGTGATTCTGATAAGGATACCGTCTGCCGGTCATGCACCCGCAGGCATAAAAGCAACTGCTGCCCTGCTCAGTACATGAGATGTTATACCTGCGGAGAGATTGGACGTCTTTCCAGATCCCCCGACTGCCCGGTAAATAGAGCGCCCAACAGCCGCCCACGTCCCCGACAACATGACCGGCTAATCAGACAAAAGGCCGGGGACTGGAGCCGTGATGTCCGTGACGTCGAGTTCCAGATGAACACTTCACCGCTGCCTGAGCCAGTGGACGGCGATGTTGATGTTTCTACATTGATGCCGTGACTGACGCTGCGATTGAGTCGACGCGTGAATGGGGACAGATGTGCAGCATCAACAATGTGAACATTGAGTTCAAACTTGACTCTGGAGCTCAAGTGGACATCCTGCCAGAGCACTTGTTCAGAAAGACTGGTCTCGCCTTACTGAACACGAACGTGACACTGAGGTCATACTCTGGACATACAATGAAGCCTGTGGGGCAGGCAAGAGGGAACGTCAAAGTAGGCAAGAAAGAGCACAGGGTTGTCTTTCAAATAGTGAGGGGGAATGTGAAACCCATATTTGGGAAACTAACGTGTGAAAGGTTAGGGCTTCTTGTGCGAAAGGAGGCGGTTGATGGCGTGAGTGCGAGCCCATCATACACTGCGAGGATCATTGAGGAAAACCGCGAGATTTTCCAAGGGCTGGGAAGGCTAAAAAGACATGAGTACAACATAGCGCTGCAAGAGAACGTGCAACATAAGCAAAACCCCGCCCCGCACTATCCCTTATAAGATCAGGGATAAGGTCAAAGCCAAATTAGAGCTTATGGAAAGCTTGGGAGTCATAAAGCCCGTGAGCGAACCGACGGATTGGGTGAATTCAATGACTGTGGTTAGCAAGCCTAATGGCGAAGTCCGCATATGCCTTGACCCACGTGACCTCAATGCGGTCATTCGTAGGGAGCATTTCCCGATGCCGACGTTCGAGAACATTGCAGCCCGCATGCCAAATGCAGAATGGTTCTCGAAATTTGACGCTACAAGTGGGTACTGGCAGTTCCCACTGAGCGATGACAGCTCGCGTCTGACCACATTTAATACTCCCTTTGGGAGATACCGATACCTCGTGCTTCCATTTGGAATCTCATCCGCAAGTGAGATTTGGCAGCGGGCGATGCAGGAAGAGTTTGGCGATTTAGAAGGGGTGGAGATAGTTGTTGACGACATTCTCGTTTGGGGTGTGAACACGGCACAACATGACGCAAGGGTGAAAGCCCTACTCGAACGGGTGAAAGAATCCGGCCTAAAGCTCAATCCCCGAAAGTCGGTAATGCGCTCAAATGAGACTGAATATGTGGGACACGTCATCTCGCAAGCAGGCGTTTCACCAAGCCCATCTCGTGTCAGCAGCATGCTACAAATGCCATACCCGACAAACAAGGCTGAAGTGCAAACGTTCTTGGTGACATACATGGCCAAGTTTATTCCGAACCTCTCGGAGATCACCGCCCCACTTAGACAGCTAACAGAAAAGGGAATAGCGTGGCATTTTGAGCAGAAGCACAGACAGGCAGTAGACAAGCTGAAATGTCTTCTCACTTCGCCACCCGTACTCAAACTGTACGATGTGAAGGCGCCCGCTTCAATTGCCACAGACGCTTCCAACAACGGATTTGGAGCAGTCCTGATGCAAGACGAGAGACCTGTTGCATATGCTTCACGACGTGTGAACGCGGCTGAGCGCAACTATGCGACTATAGAGAAGGAGCTGTGCTCCATATTGTACGCATGCAGAAAGTTTCATGACTTCATTGTTGGTCAGCGCACAGTAATCTTTACTGACCACAAGCCATTAGTAGGCTTGCTCACCAAGCCGCTACACAAATTAAGCCCCATACTCCAGCGCATGCGAATGCACCTGCTACGGCACGACCTGGAAATACGGTGGAAGCCAGGACAGAAATGTTTGTCCCCGATGCCCTGAGCCGGCTGCCCAGTGTAAACACGCCTGCGGAAGAGTGCACTGCATTGCCGAACGTGATTCATGCTGTAGAAGCCATCCTACACATGTCAGACGAGCGCCTTGTGCAGTTCAAAGCTGAAACAAAAAAAGATCGAACCCTAGCACTGTTGTGTGAGTACATAACAAAAGGTTGGCCTAGTAACAGGCGTGATCTGCCCTCGGACTTGACTCCGTTTCATACATACCATGACGAGCTGGTTGAAGTTGATGGATTAGTCTTGAGGGAAAACCGAATCGTAGTCCCCCAAAGCATGCGGAGGCAGATGCTGAACGCGCTGCATGAATCGCATCTGGGAGTAGTGAAACTTAAACAATGAGCCCGCAATTTATTTGTGGGGCCAGGAATGAATGCACAGATTGAGGACACTGTGGGAAATTGCTCGATATGCCAGGCGACCAGGAAAACACAAGCAAGTGAGCCGCTCCAACCACACTTCATCCCCAGCAGACCCTGGTCCAAGGTCGGCGCAGACATCTTCCATCTGGATGGAGTTGACCATTTGCTTGTAGTGGACTATTACTCCAAGTACCCAGAAATAGCACAACTGACGGACATGACGTCACATTCGGTGATACGTGAGATGACGGGCATGTTTGCCCGGAATGGCATTCCTGACTTGGCAATGACAGACAATGCGAGACAATTCATCTGTGCTGATTTTCGTAGGTTCCAGAATGCCTGGGAATTTGCCCATGTCACCTCAAGTCCCATATATCCACAGAGCAACGGGCAGATCGAGAGCTGTGTGCAAACTATAAAAAGTATTATGAGGAAAGCCAAACGCAGCGGCCGTGACCCAATGTATGCCATCCTCGAATACCGCAACACACCCCTTGACGGGACAGGCGGCTATGCCCCATCACAGTTACTGAACAGTAGACTGTTAAGAAGCAAATTGCCATCGCCTCTATCACTCTTACTGCCTCATCATGTCCCTCCCATGGGACCACAACTGGCCGTCCGGCAAGAAACACAGGCAGCAGACTTCAATGAGAAGGCAAGCGCCAAGCCGCTGCCGCGCCTGGAACAACAACAACAGGTGTGGTTTCATGCCAAACCAACCGAGTGGCAACGAGGCCGGATTGCAAGAGAAAACCTGTCACCTCGGAGCTACGTCACCTCTACACCGAGCGGTACGGAGTTCCGCACAAACAGGAAGGACATACGACCTGCGCACGAAGCAGCTGAGCCATGCCCTGGCAACACGCAGCAGACAAGTGCGAACACTCTCCCACAAGGAGGAACCCCTCTCCCAGAAGGAGCTAGTCTCCCAGGCTCAAGAGAACTATCACAGGCCGCATCACAAGGTTCTCGCACACAACAGAAATACGACACAGAACGAGTTGGAAATACGACTTGCACGAGAAGTGGGAGATTGTCAAAACCCCCAACTCGACTTGTTATGTAAAATTATTGGGCAATTATTTAATAATTTTATAGTATAAAGAGCACTGTGTTATTTGGGGTACTTTATCCACATTAAATTGATTAAAGGTTCAAGTTATTAGTTTTGACCAACGTTGAAGGAGGAGATGTAAGGTAATTTAAGGGAAGGGAGAGAATTGTAATTATAGTAAAGGGGGAGATGTGATGTATATGTAATATAAATGCCAGTGCCCCTTTAATATAAATGCCTGTGCCGCCGTGATTGAGGTCAGGTGACCTTGGAGAGGTTTCCGTCGGATGTGGAGATTAAACCTTACTTACAAGATGTCGGACGTGTTTTCTTTGTGCTAGTCACAACAGGGCCTTACTTGGTCTCAAACATTACAGGGAAAGATTTAGAAGGAACCAAAACAGAAACATTTTCACACAGCGGTTATATGGATCGAACAGCCAGAGGAAGTGAGGCCAGCACAATAACAGCAGTTAAAAGAAATTTGGATGGTTGCACAGTTAGGAAAGGTATAGAGGGATATGGGTGAAACACTGGCAAATGGGTCTAGCTTGTTGTACTACCCTATGACTTTACTGAAGCAATGTTGATAATGGGCAATTGATCCATCTTCTATTTTACAGGATCACCAACACCAACATAATACCCTTCCAAACAGTCTGCCTTGCCAAGTAAAGGGATAAGCAAACAATATTATAAGGTATTCCTGAAAAATACCATAGCAGGGATGACAGTGGAACAACAATGGCAGGTATTTCTGAGGATAATACAGAAGGTGCAGGATCAGTTCATTCCAAAGAGGAAGAAAGATTTCAAGGGGAGTAAGGGGCGACCGTGGCTGACAAGGGAAGTCGGGAACAGTATAACAATCTAGGGGGCGCCGGAGGAGGAAGATGGCAGCCCTGCCGGCAGTCTGTTCGTTTTTTCATCCTTTTTGTTATTTTTAGCATTTGTTTAAAGTTTGTTTTAATGTTCTTCTGTTTGTTTTATGTGGGGGTCGGGGGAAATTTCTTTTCAGGTTCTTACCTTCCCGGAGAGGTGGTCAACTTTCGGATCACATTCCCCGGGCTCTGCGGCCTACCATCGATGGAGTTGAAAAACCGCCTTGGACTGTCGTGAGCCCCACCGCGGGGCGCAGACTGAACATCGTTGTGGATCCCTTGCCTGGGATCGCTCCCACCGCGGCCTGCAGACTTACCATCAAGGGCTCACAGTCTCGGGAGAGGCTAGTCAGGAGCTCCAACGCGAGGTTTGATCGCTCGGCTCGGGGGAGCTGACATCCCCCCGATGCGGGAGCTGAATGCCTCGACGCAGAGGGCCCGAACGCCGCCGGCTACGGGACTCAAGACCGTCCCGTCAACGGGGGGCTCGAGGCCCCTGGCCAAGGAAGAACAAAAAGGGAAGGACGTGAACTTTATTTTCGCCTTCCTTAACAGTGAGGAATGTGTAGTTATGTTAAAATGTATTTTTTGAGTCTGTTGCTTTTTTTAAATTGTATGACTGACCTGGCCAGTGAAATTTCACTACACCAATTGGTGTATGTGACAATAAATGAACCTTATGAACCTTATGAAAATAAAAGAGAAGTACAACATGGCAAAGATGAGCGGGAAGCCAGAGGATTGGGTAACGTTTAAAGAGCAACAGAAGATAACTAAAAAGGCAATAGGGGGAGAAATATGAGGTACGAAGGTAAGCTAGCCAAGAATATAAAGGAGGATAGTAAAAGCTTCTTTAGGTATGTGAAGAGGAAAAAAATAGTTAAGACCAAAGTTGGACCCTTGAAGACTGAAAAGGGTGAATTTATTATGTGGGACAAGGAAATGACAGATGAGTTGAACAGGAACTTTGGATCCATCTTCACTAAGGAGGACACAAGTACATCTTCCTGATGTACTAGTGGCCAGAGGATCTGGGGTGACGGAGGAACTGAAGGAAATCCGCATTAGGCAGGAAATGGTGTTGGGTAGACTGATGGGACTGAAGGCTGTTAAATCGCCAGGGCCTGATGGTCTGCATCCCAGGGTACTTAAGGAAGTGGCTCTAGAAATCGTGGATGTATTGGTGATCATTTTCCAATGTTCTATAGATTCAGGATCAGTTCCTATGGAATGGCGGTTAGCTAATGTTATCCCACATTGTAAGGCGGGAGAGAAAAAACGGAATTATAGACCAGTTAGCCTGAAATTAGTGGTGGGGAAGATGCTGGAGACAATCATAAAAGATGAAATAGCAGCACATTTGGATAGCAGTAACCGGATCGGTCCGATTCAGCATGGATTTACGAAGGGGAAATCATGCTTGACTAATCTTCTGGAATTTTTTGAGGATGTGTCTAAGAAAATGGACAAGGGAGAGCCAATGGATGTAGTGTAACTGGACCTTCAGTAAGCTTTTGATAAGATCCCATATAGGAGATTAGTGGGCAAAATTAGGGCACATGGTATTGGGGGTGGAGTGCTGACATGAATAGAAAATTGGTTGGCAGATAGGAAGCAAAGAGTAGGGATTAACGGGACCCTTTCAGAATGGCAGGCAGTGACTAGTGTGGTACCGCAAGGCTCGGTGCTGGGACAACAGCTACTTACAATATATATTCATGATTTAGGTGAAGGGATTACAATTAACATTAGTAAATTTGCAGATGACAAAGCTGGGTGGCAGTGTGAACTGTGAGAGGATGCTATGAGAATGCAGGGTGACTTGGACACGTAGTGAGTGGGCAGATGCATGGCAGATGCAGTTTAATGTGGATAAATCTGGGGTTATCCAATTTGGTAGCAAAAACAAGAAGGATGATTATTATTATCTAAATGGCGTTGTTGGGAAAAGGGGAAGTACAACAGGATCTGGGGGTCCTTGTTCATCAGTCAATGAAAGTAAGTATGCTGGTACAGCAGGCAGTGAAGAAAGTGAATGGTATGTTGGCCTTCATAACAAGAGCTGTTGAGCATAGGAGCAAAGAGGTCCTTCTGCAGTTGTACAGGGCCTTAGTGAGACCACATCTGGAGTATTGTGTGCAGTTTTGTTCCCCTAATTTGAGGAAGGACATTCTTACTATTGAGCGAGTGCAGCGTAGGTTCACAAGGTTGATTCCCGGGATGGCGGAACTGTCATATGCTGAGAGATTGGAGTGGCTGGGCTTGTATACTCTGGAATTTAGAAGAATGAGAGGGGATCTTATTGAAACATTTAAGATTATTAAGGGTGTGGACGCGCTCGGTGCAGGGAACACGTTCCCGATTTTGGGGGAGTCTAGAACCAGCGGCCACAGTTTAAGAATAAAGGGTAAGCCATTTAGAACGAAGATGAGGAAACACTTTATCACAGTTGTGAGTCTGTGGAATTCTCTGCTCAGAGGGTGGTGGAGGCCAGTTCTCTATATATTTTCAAGGGAGATCTAGATAGGGCTCTTGAAGATAGCAGTCAGGGAATATGGGGAGAAGGCAGGAACGGGGTACTGATTGGGGATGATCAGCCATGATCACATTGAATGGCGGTGCTGGCTTCAAGGGCCGAATTTATTTGATTGCTACCTCAACCAAACCCTCATTTGTGTAGCAATTTAAGTCAGAAATTACTTGGAAATATTACTATATTTATAGTATCTTAAGCCTGCTGAAATCTGACTGGGCAGAAATCTGCAACTTCTGCTAACTGACTCTGCAGGTAGTGACGTTCAGAAATAACAAAAATAATAGTTTAAGAAATATAATTTTCAGAATAAAAATGTATAAAAGAAACCAGCTTTTCAATATTTTCTTTCCCAGGTTTCTCATTTTAAAAAAAGGAAGCAGAGAATATCAATTAATTAATTTATAATTTTGCCTATTTAAGTCACAAGATATCATATCCTTATGCAATTTGGCTTTTATTCAACTCAAATACCACATCATATTTTCACTGGCCTAGAAAACCAGCTAGCTGCATTAGAACATCAATGCACCTTTCCACCACCTTCTCAGGGCAACTAGTGATAGACAGTAAATGGATTATTTGCTACTAATACCCAGGAATGTAAAAAGAAAACACAATCACAACTTTACTGATTCTTGCTTTTTATTTCTAGAATTTTTAAAGCAAGAATGCAGTAATTTATCGGTCCAACAATGAACATTGATAATGAAAATATTGTACAAATTATTTCATTTATGCTAGTCAGTTTCTGGTAGTCTCGATGTCTCCAGATTTTATATGTACATGAAACTTGAATTTAGGTGACATTGTTCATAAAGATGGTTGTTGTTTAAATTCTAAACTAAGATGTTGGGACTTAAAACAAATTATTAGCCTATAGTCTGTGAAAATTCAGTATGATAAGTAGGCTTAAGGTAAATAAATCTTCATTTTGCTTAACTTAGTTAAATTATAGACTCATGTTTACTGTCCAGTAATTAAGCTGATATGATGCAGTCTTTTCTCTGAAGCAAGTCCTTTGGCAGCTGTTTCATGTATCAAGGATTAGTATGCAAAATCATGATGCACATACATTTAATCCTGAAATAGTAATAAAATAACATAATAAAATGAGATCTAAGCAGAGCCATATTTTGATATTTATATTTAATGATATGGAAAATAAATTATCTACAAAATGAAGTTGACACGTAGAGAAAAACAGCAAAATAAAGACTGGCAAAAAGAACAGTTTTGAACAATCTTGAATAAAGCATACGAAGAAGTACTTTTGAACTGCGGCCCCTTTTTACGTAACAGTCCCTGCAAGTCAATTAATAATCATTTGCAATGGGAAAAGTAATAATAAGCGAACATATGGGGTTTTGGAAACAGATCTGGAGTGTATTCGCTGGAACATCTTTACAATTATTGAATTTAGAAGGGAAGTGACCCTATCTGATTCAATTTCCTCAAACATGAAAAGTAGCGTCACAAAAATGAATTGCCAATTGATTTTATCAAAGTAATAAGATATGCTAATAGATCTATGCATGCAATTAAAGTTCAATAATAGGTGCTACAATTTCTGAACTTTCTACCTCTGAGCGCTGTGTTAAATAACAAATACAAATGATGTAAATGAAACAGAGGATTAGAATGAAGACCAGACCAACAACATAAGTATTTATGGATTTATTCTAAACTATTGATATCTGTCTCGCATTGTCAACAGTATGAAAAGATGATGGATGATATGTCGGTGTTCTGGTGTAAATTTCCTGAGACTTTTCAAAGAGTAAAATCAACTATCAACATATTCCAAAAATGTACGATGGGATGATAAGAAGGCTTCAATAGTTTGGTCCTTTTCTAAATGGATCTCTTCCTACTAGTGTTTCATAACATAGAGATGGCTGACATGTTCCAGTTGGACCGGGATGTCCTGTTCTCCCTGTTTTGCCAGGTGCTCCATTTTTTCCAGGTAGACCTGGCATTCCAGGGTACCCTTCTTTACTCATTCCTGGCAAGCCTGGAGATCCTGAATGGAAAGAAAATTCAGGACAATTATGATTCAAACTTTTGTTGCTATATTTTCATTCTTGCTTTTGTATTATTAAAATGTATAATGTTAAAGAGATGGAACATAATCTATGTGATGTTTGCAAAGGCTTACTGCCCAAAAACTGATTGTTAGCTTGCCTAAATAACTATCAGTGAATGCACTTCAAAAGTACTTCCCTATCTTTAAGAATCCACAGAATTGTGAAATGTTCAATAAAAAAAGCTTTTTTTCCCCTTTTTCTATAAACAGAATTATATTAAATGGCAGAATAATGTTAATTGCACTGAAGGTTGTACCCATTATCCTTTATCTGTGCACTGTGAACAGCTTGACTGTATTCCTGTATAGTCTTTTTTTTTACTGGATAGAATGCAAACAAAAGCTTTTCACTGTACCTCAAAACACATGATAATAATAAGCTAGGCTAAACTAAACTGGTAAGGTTCAATATTCCAAATGGGGCAATTCAGGTCATTATTGGGCTTCTGCTCCGGCCTTGGCAAAAGTGTGGAAACAGCAATCATTCTGAGCTTTTGTAGCTGTCTGTCTTACATCTTGCCTTAGTACTGTTAAAAGTATTAAATATTCTCGGAGTATTGCAGCAATGGTTGTGACTAGACTAGTAGGAGCAAATGGATTATTGATCTGGAATTAAAAAGCATTTAAAAGCTAATAATGAGAAAGTAACCAAACTGTGTTACATTTTACTTCGGAGTCACGTGAGTGACTTCGTGAAGACCCCGCCAGCACGCATGCGCAGCATATCGTCGCGCGCATTTGCATCGGTAGGCTGGGGGGGGGGGGGGGGGAGTGCGTTCTCTCCTCCGGCTCCTTCATAAAGGCCGGCAGGTAAGTACTTACCTTCACTCCACAGGATGGACAAGGGCAAGAGGGAGGCGACGCTGTTGAGGAGCCGAGCTGCATCGACCAGCCAACGGCCCTTGTCCCCGGAGCTGCATGCACCACCGGCAGCTTCGAGACATGTGAGGGCAAGAATGCGGAAGTTGGGCGCTCCCGCTACTTTAGCGCCCGACTCATCACCTGAGTGGGTTACCGCCCCGGAGCTGGATGCAACGGATCCAGACTTCGAGCCCCCTTCCCCCAAGAAAAGAGGGGGGAAACAGGTACGTGCCAAGGGGCCTCGCTCATCGCCAGCGACCTCACCCCGAGTTCCAGTAGACACGAGGGGGCTGGGCCGGGGGACAGCTGCACTGCAGGGGAGCCCTACAGCTGTGCACCACCACGTACCACTGCCAGGGAGATCTGCCGTAGTGCAGTCTGGCAGCTCTACTGCTGCGTCGAGTAGGCCTGCAGGAGCAGATACCGCCGACAAAACACCCCGTCAGGCTGCGGTCAAGGGCGGAGGTGGCAGCAGTAGACGGTCGGTCAGCTCAGCTCTGGGAGCGGCCGACCATGCGCCTCCACGCCAAAAATTGGGCGATTGTGGAGGTAAGCCTGCACGGACTCCGGGGAGCCAGGTTCCAGGGGCCGGCGCCGATCCAATTCACCTGCCTTCGTATCAGACAGGTGGGCCGCACAGTCTGGAAGAAGACAGACTAGCGGAGAGTCCGTGCGGGAGTCGTATGAGCCTACTCGGGCGGTAGGTCACGACGACCTGCTATTGGACCCTAGACAGCACCTTACGGAGGTGTGGTCCGATGGTGGAAGCCCCAGTGATTTCGCAGGGCCTGGGGAAGTCGGCTTGTCCGCTGCACATAGCAGGGACGGTCGCATAGAGCGGTTGGAGCTCTTAGTGGAGCAACTCCTCCAGCGGGACCGGGACCGGGAAGAACGGGACTCACGGGCATCCACAAGCCGTGCGAGGAGTCCGCTCAGCATCTCGTCGTCACCAGCCAGAAGTGCTAGCAGTTGCCCAGCCGCTGTGTTTGAAGACGACCCGGGACAACCAGTGACCGCTGAGCCGGAGCATGAGGAAGATATGCTGGACGTGGTGGGCAAGTTTGCCGCTACTACACAAACGGGAACCCCTGCATCACAAACTGGCGGGCACCGTTGATTACCTGACTACTCACCAACTCCAGAGTCAGGTTCTCAATGATACCATGGAGAAAATAAAACCGCCTGAGAACTGCATCAACCTCAGTGTGCCCTTGGTTAATGCCCAGATCTGGGGACACTTGAGTACGGCCACCAGGATGCAGGATGTCCTCCTCCAGCATATCTTAAAGGTTCTCTCCACGGGCATAACGGCGTTTGCTAGGACCCTGGACGGGGATAATGTGTCCAGTGAACAACAAGATGCCCTGGCACTCCTATGCAACACCCAGTACGAGATCAACTGCCTGCGCAAGAGCTCCATTAAGCCCACACTCAACCGCAAATTCGTGGGGTTGTGCCGTCCATCAACCGCTCCACCGCCTCATCAATTGTTTGGAGACCTGTCCAAACAAGTGAAGGAACTGGACGAGGAGGCCAAAACAGCTGGCCTCATGAAACCTCCTATGGCCAGGCTTCACCCATACCACCGGCAACAGCCAAACACAACCTGGAAACCACGACTGCCGGACAGGACACAAAGGACCTATCCACCTCCACTTCCCCAAACACAACGACCTTTTTTAGGACAAGGCCAACAGCGGCCTGCATGGAAGATGCGGCCGCCATCCCGTCAACCTGCACAACGTCCACCCAAAACGCCATACGTAAGGAACCGTCGCTAACCATGGAGGTAAGGGGGCCTGGTTCCTCTCACGCTGTAGCATCCCCTCCTGCACAAATTGGTGGGCGATTGCGGGGTTTTTTGGAAATATGGAACACTGTCACTGCAGATGAGTTTATTTTACAAAGTGTTCAAGGCTATGTTATCGAATTTATTGGTGGTATAAATTTCAGCATTCGCCTCATAGGAAATTTACACTATCCCAAAAAGAGGTGGAGGCAGGACATGCTGAAATTATACGGCTAGCAGAAAAAGGGGTAATTGGCAAAACAACGCATGAACCTATTGAGTTTGTGTCCAACATTTTCACCAGAATTAAAAAAGATGGGGGATGTTGGATTATAATAGACTTAACTGAACTGAACACTTTTGTACAATATACCCACTTCAAAATGGATACTTTTGAAACAGCCAAGCAGATGCTTTACCCAGGGTACTTTATGGCATGCATCGATTTAAAAGATGCATACTATACGGTGCCCACCTCTGAGGCTCACAGGAAATTCCTCAAGTTTGTCTGGAAGGATCAATTATGGGAATACAAGGCATTGCCCAATGGAATCACCACAGCCCCTAGGCTGTTTACAAAATTAGTAAAACCTATATTGGCTCTTCTCCGACAACAAAATTATATGGTTATGGCATATTTGGATGATATCCTTATAGTGGGTCAGACCCTCCAATTGGCTACACGGGCAGTGGCTGCAACTAAGGCTCTTTTCGAGAAGCTGGGATTTGTAATCCATCCAGACAAGTCAAAGTTGCACCCGGTACGGGTTATGGATTATTTGGGGTTCACCCTAGACAACAACTTAATGAAGATTACCATCCCAACCAATAAAGCTACTGCTATAATAGAAGAGTGCCACAGTCTTACTTGCGCCAGGGTACCGACCATTCGGCAAACAGCAAAAGTAATAGGGAAATTGGTAGCTACATTCCCAGCTGCACAATTCAGACCACTACACTACCGAAATTTACAAAGAACAAAGATCACAGCATTAAAAGCAAATGCTGGGCACTTAGATCGGCCAATCCGGTTACCAGCAAATGCTAGAAACGAGCTACAATGGTGGGTTGACAATATTAGTGAGTGTCACAGACCCATCATAGTAAGCAACCCAGACGTTGTGCTACAAACTGATGCAAGCGCACAAGGCTGGGGAGCAACTGACACGATGTCCAGTTGTGGTGGCAGATGGAACTCTCATGAGTCTACCTTCCTGGAGTCACACGGGATAAATTATATAGAAATGCTGGGGACATTTCATGGACTGCGGGCTTACTGTACTAATTCAAGGGATTTATATGTCCGCCTTCAAATAGATAACACTACAGTGGTGGCTTACATCAATCATATGGGTGGTATCAGGTCGCTATCTTGTGATGAATTGGCAAACACAATTTGGCACTGGTGCATTGAAAGGAATATTTGGATTACAGCGACCTATTTGCCAGGGAAGCTTAATACAGTGGCGGACACCAGGTCACGAGTATTCAATGACAACATCGAGTGGATGTTGAACCCCCAAATTTTTGGAGACATTATAGCTCACTATGGGACACCAGATATTGACCTTTTTACGTCCAGGTTGAACCATCAGATACCAACTTATGTGTCTTGGGAACCAGACCCTGGGGCAATAGGAATGGATGCGTTCTCTATCCATTGGGGGAAATGGTTTTGCTACGCTTTTCCCCCATTCTGCCTCATCAGTCGGGTATTGCAGAAAATTAAACTGGACTCTGCAACTGGCATATTGATCATCCCCGACTGGCCTACACAACCATGGTACCCGATGGTCGTTAAAATTTTAAAACAACCATGGATGTCGATTGGGAAACACCCCAAATTGATTACTCACCCCATTACGGGGGGGATAGTCATCCTTGCCATGGTCACCTAAACTTGTTGGCCTGCAGGTTCTGAACAGACCACTCATCCAGGCGGGCATCTCACCACGAGCCGTGGAACTCATCTCCGCATCATGCCGAGAATCAACTCGGAAACAGTACCTCACGCAAATCAGAAAGTGGGAGGCATTCTGTGCTCGTACCAACAAGACTTCCAACACAGCAACGATACCTGATGTCCTGGAATTCCTAGCTGGCCTCCATTTCGATGCTGGCCTTAGCTACAGTACCATCAACAGCGCCAGGAGTGCGCTGTCCTCATGCCTGGATATAGGTATCAGCTCCAACCACCTGGTGTCTAAACTCATGAGGGGAGTGTTCAACACCAACCCTCCACGACCCAGATATACTTTCACGTGGGATGTGGGGATCGTGCTGACCCTACTGAGGAGCTGGGCTCCAATGAATGAGCTACCACTGAAACAGCTCACCCTCAAGGTGATGATGCTGATGGCACTGACTACAGCCCAACGAGTCCAGACGTTACAAAAACTGCGACTGGACGGCATGGTGGCCACCCCTGGTCAAATAAATTTCTTTGTCCAAGATTTATTGAAGCAGCACAGGCCAGGGGCGCATGGGCTGCAGTTGGAGTTTCGGGCGTACCCTGTAGATGCCACTCTCTGCATAGTCACCCATCTCCACCACTACATCAGGATTACAGGAGCCATCAGGATGAAGGAACAGGGGCTCCTCATCAGCCACAAACCTCCGCATCATCGGGTGACTGTACAGACTATCGCCAGGTGGCTCAGGGTGGTGTTGGATGTAGCAGGAGTTGCTACTAACATTTTTAAGTCTCATTCCACTAGGGCTGCATCCACATCAGCGGCGAGGGCCATGGAGGTGCCCATGGACTACATCCTCGCCACCGCGGCTGGGCCAGTGAAGAAACCTTTCAACGGTTCTACAATAAGCCACTGGTCGCCCCTGCGACATTCGCAGAAGCTGTGCTGGGAACCGCTCAGTGAATGTCTGTCCCCGAATTAGGGGTTATTTGTTTGTTTTATTTGATTAATAAATTGTGTTAATTTTTTCGACTGAATTGCATTAACAGCCTTCCTCCATCAGACTTGCGGCAGTGTGATAAGCATGGACGTTGTCCAGGGCGTGAAATCACAGAGCTTTGAAATCTTCACGAAGTCACTCACGTGACTCCGAAGTAAAATAGTAAGATTAAACGAGAACTTACCAAGTTTGAAGGTTGATCTGTATTTTACGAGGAGTCGCGGTGAGGGATTTCGTGCCCCCCGCTCCCACCCTCTATCATAAGGTCAACTAGGAAGTTCTACATTCTTCATCTTACTATTTTTAGTCATGGTGCGTTCTGTGATTCCACACCGCTGCTTTGAAGGATGCTGCGCATGCGTGCTGGCGGGGTCTTCACGAAATCCCTCACCGCGACTCCTCGTAAAATACAGATCAACCTTCAAACTTGGTAAGTTCTCGTTTAATCTTACTATTAAAAGAAAATATCTCGCTGATGAATAGCATGGCAGCACTGTGAGCACAAAATACCTTATATTTTTTTAAAACAGCCCCAAAAAAATGTTTACACTTTTTGGGGCTGTAAAAGTGTAAACATTTTTATGTTTTTGCATGAATTTGCACAAACTTTTGGAAGAACTAGAAATAGAAAACAGCTTGTAGGATCAAATTTAACTTGAAATGTTTTTGAAATATATGTTGCTTACAGATTTGAACAATTAAGTTCCATTGCACTTTCTTCTCTCTAATAGAAAAGCTGGTGTTAATTTCTAGCTTTTTTTTAACCTAGTGCTCTATTTAAAAACATATATAATTATACCATTAATATATCACAGTACCTGGTATTCCTGGTGGACCATGAAGTCCAGGGTCTCCCACTCCCCTCTCACCTTTCTCACCAGGGAATCCTGCAAACAGCATTTGTTGACAACATCAATACCGATGGTGGAAAAGGATAACATTTAAGATGTAGCTCCGAATACCATCCTTGAAACACACTGACCTCGAATAAAGCAATGAATACTACATTGAAAAAATTAATGATGGTTACACAGAATCACAAAATTGTCAAAACAGGGAGGCCATTCGACTATCAAATTCATGCCAGGTCCTAAAAGAGTAATTCTACCTGTTCCTTCCCAGTTTCTCCTCCATACTCCCACAAATTATTCTTTCTCCAGTGCTGAACCAACTTTGCCTATTGTGATTAATTCTTCTTCAACAACCCCCACTGAAACATCTTTCCTTCAGTTTTTGTGCACATCCTTTCAGTTGTATGGTGACTAGAATTGGTTGTAATGTCCCAACTGTGGCCTAGCTATCATTTCTAAAATGTTTGCATGCTCTGTTTTTGTTCATGAAGTCCAGGAATCTATTTGCTCTACAAACTCCTCTTTCAACATATCCTGCCACTTTCAAAGATTGACACATTTGGCAGACAGCTGCAGGAACTGTGGGTATAGGTTTCAGCCCAAATTACGGGCATCCCAAATTGCTTGCATTTACTTTGCTTTATGGATGATAATTAAAAATACAAATTCTACCACATATGATAGTTTGGTCCACATCCATATGAATAGTGATAATAAAATGTTCCGATTGTCTTACTCTTATGTTTTATCAGACATCAAATGATTACCATAAACAAGTATTTCCACTGTATGATTTTTCTAGACAGAACATACTATCTATACCTACTTATATGCAGGCTCCACCTAGTAAATCTAAACGGTGAAAGAAGCAAAAGAGGATAATTGAAATGGAAGAAGGCTTGTGAAGTAATTGAGTAGAAAATGCTATTTATTTAACAGAAGTATTCAGTTATCATTGTATTCTTCGTGGTAACATAAGTATTATGCTATTTAGTTCGGTCATTTCAATGTACATCCCTAAATAAAAGAAGTTGTTTGTAGGTGCTGAAAGTGAAACTGTTTCTCTTTAAGACTTTTCTAAGTTGATCAAATTATTTAATAAACTTATCGAAGCACCAAAAGAATGTTAATTGACTCGAGATCTCTGTTAACTTTTTATAGTTTAATCAATGCCATTATTGCTTGATTGTTAAATCAGAAAAACAAGCGTTGAATATGTGACCCATTCACCGAAGACTTACGCATGGTCAGCTAAGGCTTACTGGATTGCCCAGTTGCTAACTATTTAAACTCCCCTTACCATTCACATACTGTCCTGGGCTTCCTCCATTGCCAGAGTGAGGCCACATGCAAACTGGAGGAACAGCATCTCATATTCCATTTGGGTGGCTTACAACTGAACATTATGAACTAAATTCTCTAATTTTAGGTAACTGTAGATGGTTTATGTATCCTGGTTTATGGGAAGGACATTGCCGAGCACGACCTGAACCTCCGCCGCGTCCTGGATCGCGCGCGACGGTCGCACCTGAAGCTGAATCCCAAGAAGTGCCGGTTTCGTGTCTCAGAGGTCACGTATGTTGGACATGTTTTCACCCCTAACGGACTAAAGCCCGACCCCTTGAAGGCAGCTGCCATCTCCGAAATGGCAGCCCCACCGACGTGCCAGGTCTGCAACGATTCTTGGGCATGGTGAACTACCTTGGCAAATTTATACCAAACCTCAGTGAGCTGAGTGCTCCCCTGCGGCAGCTGACAAAAAAGGATATCGCCTGGGCCTGGCTCCCATATCACCAGCAGGCCTTTGACCGCCTCAAGTCGAAACTGATTAGCACTCCGACGTTGCGGTTCTTCGACGTGGGTCGCCCCATCACCGTCACCTGTGACGCTTCCAAGTTCGGCCTGGGTGCGGCCTGCCTTCAGTCTGTCGATGGATCACTGCATCCTGTCTCCTATGCCTCCCGCACCATGACGGACACCGAGCAGCGGTACGCTCAGATCGAAAAAAGAGCTGCTCGCGGTGGTGTTCGCCTGCTCCAAGTTCAGAGACTTCCTGTTCGGCAGCAGATTTACGGTCGAAACCTACCACCAGCCACTGGTGACAATCCTGAACAAGCCGATTCACGCTGCCCCTGCCAGGCTGCAGCGTATGATGCTGCAGCTCCAGCGCTTCGACTTTGACATAATCTACAAGAAGGGCACCGAGATGCACATTGTGGACACCCTGTCGCGAGCCCCGTGTACCTCCTGCGCTCGCCACCCCTACGAAACAGGGCACTTGCTCGTACTGGGCGTTAACTTTATTCCCACCAAGCAGCTACAGGTTTTGGCCGAGCACACCGCTGCCGATCCGGTTTTGCAGCAGCTTGCCTCGGTGATTAAAGCAGGGTGGCCAACAAAGCGCTCCGCCGCGCCATCTGAAACACAGCCTTTCTTCCTGGTCCGCGACGAACTGGTGCTCCAGGATGGCGTTATCGTCAAGGGACATAAAGTTGTAGTCCCGTCCTTCCTGTTTGACTTTTACTTTTGTGCAGCCCACAGCGGACACCCTGGGGTCGATGCAACACTCGCCCACGCTCAGTGCCAATTCTATTGGCCTGGAATGGCCAAATATATCCGAGACCGAGTTTCTGCCTGCTCCACGTGCAACAGTCTTGCGCCACACCAGCAGCGACAGCCCCTGCTGCAACAGCCCGCCCCTGCTTTGGCCTGGTCCTCGCTGGCTGCCGACATATTCGAGTGGCGTGGTAACCACTACCTTGTCCTGGTCGACTCGTACTCCAACTGGTTCGAAGTGGATTTGCTGACATCCCTCACGTCGGAGATGGTGATCCGCAAGCTGCGGAAACACTTCTCCACTTTTGGGACCCCGGTCAGGCTGCAGACTGACAACGGCAGGCAGTTTACAAGCCGAGAATTCAAAAGCTTTGCCGACAAGTGGAACTTCGTGCATTTCACCAGCAGCCCAGAGTACCCACAGAGCAACGGCCTTGCAGAACGGGCCGTCCGCAGCGCCAAGCTTCTGATGGAACAGGCGCGACTATCCAATTCTGATTTGTATTTGGATCTCCTGAACCTCAGGAATGTTTCCAGGGATCCGGCCATGGGGTCACCTGCTCAGCGTCTGATGTCCAGAACTACCAGATCCACCGTCCCGATTGCCCAGCGCCAGCTGAAACCTCGGGTGCTGGAGCCCGCCTCCGTGCAGAGGCGAATTCAAGAGAAACATGACAGCCAGCGGCGTTCCCACGATCGGTCGTGCAGACCACTCGATCCTCTGTTGCCCGGACAGGTTGTTCGATTGCAGACCGCCAGTGGTCACTACCGTCTGGCCACCGTGGTTGGGGTGGCCGACTCACCTCGTTCGTATCTGGTCGACTGTGAGGGTTCCATCTACCGAAGAAGCCGACAACACCTGCTTGCGGTTAATGAGCCGCAGCCGCAGCCCCCTGGGCCCTATGCCCCTCCACTCTCCTATCAGCAGCCGGCTGCCGCCCCGGCTGGTGTTCCCTGCATGCCTCGGTCCCCGTCGCGGGCGCCTCGTTCCCCTCTGCACGGGTCCCCTGTTGCCGATCGCGGTTCTCCCTCTCCTGTTTCTCCCACCCCAATGCCCTTCCCTGGTTCCCCAGCTGCCTTGCGTCCTCCTGCTTCTTCTGCTCTTTCGGGGGGAGGGGGAGACATCCGTACGCGCTCGGGCAGGATCAGTAAGCCGCCTGTTCGCTACGGCGATTTCGTTTAATTCTGCTGTTTAATTTCTGTTGTCGTGACAACAATCTGTTTTTTGATTTCTAAGGGGAAGGATGTAGATGGTTTATATGCAACCAATAATATAGTTACCTCACTCCCATTAAACCCGCCCAGTTAACATCAATCATAACGCCTTCCCCTGAGTTGGAAAATGTAGCCGGTGCTTGAAGGTGTATGTAATACCCAGTGCTATCATTAAAAGATGTTGCACACTTAAGAGCTTGTAAAGTTTTCATTTACAGTAACTAATCTGCAAATAACCCCCCCTATCTCCCCTCCTTTCCTGTGCCTCACCTGGATTTGCACCCATTTCTCGCCTCCCCACTCTCTATCCATTTGCTTTCACCTATATTCCTTTCTCTGGCTTCACAATTCGCAGCTATCTCCAGAGATGCTGTCTGACCTGCTGAGTTACTCCAGAACTTTAAGTCTTCGCACGATATTCACTTAATTACTTAATTCCTTCAAAGGTTTGTCATTATATGCTTTGAACTGACATACTAAGCAAGGTAGACTACATTTCTGGTATTTCAGCTCAGTTTCATATGGATTGAACACCAAATGGATTTGAATGTGACCTCTATTCTTTGCAAAGTTTAACGTTGATATTTAAGATGAAGCTGCATATGAAAAGAAATAGAAGGAAATTGTTATAGGAATGGATAAAGTGGGATGTAAAGAGGTTTTTGAGGGTGTTAAAAATGTGCATGAACCGATTGAACTAAATAGCTTGTTTTTTCATTGCAGACCTTTTGAAGTGTACCTTCCGATTATCAAGCCTTAAGATTGCTTTACTCTGTGCTATGTTTAAATTGGATGCATTTTATAAAAATATAATTTTGAGTTTTATTCCAGTTTATGAGCAATCAATAAGAGTTAATTCAGCACATATTCCATTTAATTGGAATTTGCCTTCTTTTGACGAACAGCAACAAATCTTGAATTAAATGGGCAACAGGGAATGGCTCAAAGAAACTTAAAAGATTATGTATAATCATGCACAATGAGCCGCACATTAAGAAATGCAAACATATGTTTTTCAGTCTTACCCTTGGGTCCTTGGATTCCTGGAAGGCCTGGTACACCCATATGACCTGGATAACTTTGTTTACCATCTAAACCTGGAAAGCCTCTTGGACCTTGAATTCCTGGCAATCCTGCTGGGCCTGGTGGGCCTACTGGGCCAGATGATCCTTTGCATGCTTGGCAGTACCAGAAGTTCTGATTTCTTTGAATTTGCAAAACTGAAGATAATTGAGCTAATATGGTTTAAAAATAGAATGCGTGAAAATGAGAAATGATATATAAACCAAACATAATACTTAAAGTGAGGCTGTTATCAGCACAGTGAAAGAACAAATACTACTGACTAAAGCCGTGTGCTCTCAATAAGAAACTGCAATTGATCAGCACAACACTGGAGGCCAGATTACAACATTTTATTAATTGTTTCATCCTTGTCTTGTGCAAGTACAATTTATGATTAAGAATACAAGACTGAGGTATCATCTTTATTCTGTGTGTATGTAATAGTTTTTAGTATCCTTAGAGTAGGATTACATAGATATGTACTTCCCAATCACCTTTGCAAAATGGTTAGAATCTGTCCTTCAACCAGAAGACCTACAAATAGTCTTGAAACAAAGTACCTTGAGGCCTTGTTCATCATAGGCTAACCTCACCAGTGTGTGACCAAAATACTGTCAGCACGTCTCCTGTCCCATCAGAGGCCCAAACATACTTTACACTGCTACACAAGCATCAAAGGTGATTACATCTCTCCCCTACATTTTGCAAAATCAGGCCATTCGACTGTGATCCAACTTCCTATGTACAAGCAGAAACAGAAGTGTGAGGATGTCATAGAGAAATCATACTCTGCTGGTCCGTGGTAACGGATGAGCTCCTATGTGACTGCTTTGAGTTGGTGGATTGGTCCATATTCATGGGCTCAGCGACCAACCTAACTGCTGTCACAGACTTCATCAGTAAATATGTAGAGGACTATGTGCCAAAGAGGACAATCTGAATGTGTTCTCCAACAGGAAATCATGGATGAATCGTGAGATTAATTCTCTGGTGAAGATTGTCCGAAATCCTAACCTATGCAAGAAATCTGGGTATGCCCTTTGCAATGCCTTTAGGGATGTCAAGAGACAACGCCAGACCAAGCTAGAGACATAGAGTAACCACAAAGACACCCATCGATTGTGGCAATGCTTGCATGCGATAATGTGCTACAAAGCAAAGTCAGCCAGAATCGCTGGCAACAATATATCCTCCCCAACTAGCTCAATGCTTTCTCTGCTTATTTTAAACAGAAGGTTAGTGGAATGATTTTACCCATCTCCAAAGCCTTGGGTGCACCTGCACTCAAAGCAACTACCACAGATTCCAGAACGGCGTTCCCGAGAATGAACCTTTGGAAAGATACAGGTCTGAATGGAGTCCATGGCTGTGAACTCAGATCCTGCACAGATAAGGAGTATTTGTGGATATCTTTAACCTCTCACTACTCCAAATTGAGATTCCCAACTGCTTTAAGAAGACCACGATCATCTATCTCAGTGCCAAGCGGACATTGAAGACTGACAATGGGGAAAGCACATTAATTATTTGATTTATAATCACTGAGCTCTACCCCTTGAATATTTTCATTTTGAACTGAAATTTCTCAGTAAACAAGAACAATAGATTCACAACTTGAAAATAATCTATTGTGTTGTGAATAACATAATAATCTGCTATATATACATTTTAATTTTGCTTTACTATCATGAATCATTAGCTATCAAACAATTAAAAAGACAGGTGTTTGGATTGAATATGAGAAACGATTGTCACAGGACTAAGTCATGCCTTGTACTACAAAAACAATTAAATTGCCTGTCTATAGATCTCTATTAAAAGTGCATCACTACTATTTCCCAGGGTTATCTACTGGGTTTCCACAAATTAATTTTCACTTTTTCACTATTTACGACACACAACAGGAAAACATTTGTGATAATGTCTGCTATGGGAGGCTGGTCTAGAAGATTAAGAATTAAAGGATTAACAGTGACTTTGCCATATAGATTCAGAACTGGCTTATTGATAGAAGATAGAGGGATGTGGTGGAATGACAGTCTTCAGGCTGGAGGACTGTGATCAGTGGAGTTCCGCAGGGATCTGTGCTGGGACCTCTACTGTTTATGATATTTATTTAAATGACTTGTACATACACGTGGATGTAAATATTGGTTAGTAAGTGTGCAGATGACACGAAGGTTGCTGGCTTCATCCCTCTATCTTCAATCAATGAGCTGAAGATTGCTGGGGTGACAGACTTTGAGGATGGCTGTCAAAGTATACAGTGGACTATATGCATAAACTATGAATTGGGCAAAGAAATGGCAGATGAAATTTAATCCAAACAAGTGTGAGGTGTTGCACTGTGGAAGGTCGAATGTAAGGGGAAAATATACAATTAATGGCATGAGCCTTAATAGCATTGATGTTCAGAGGGATCTTGGGGTACAAGTCCGTAACTTCCAAAAGGTGGCAACACACATAGATTAAGAATGCATATGGTATGTTTGTCATCATTGGTCAGGGCATTGAATGTAGGATTCATGATGCAGCTTTATAGGACCCTGGTTGGACCACATTTGGAATTTGTGTGCAGTTCTGGTCACCCCATTACAGAAGGGATGTGGAGACTTTGGAAGGTTTACCAAAATCTTTACTTTCTGGCTGAAGAACAACACTTTCATCTGAAGAGGTGTTCTGTCCCGAAACGTCACCTACTGCCTTCCTCCAGTGTTGCTGTCTGACCCGCTGAGTTACTCCAGCATTTTGTGTCTATCTTTGGCATTACAAGTTATCTTTGGAACGGGCTATTATTTTCCATGGAATGCAAAAGGTTGCAGGGAGACCTGATAGAAGTACATAAAATTAACAGAGGTATAGATAGGGTACACAATCAGAACCTTTTTCATGGGATGTTAAAATCAAATACTAGAGGGTATAGCCTTAAGGTAAGAGGGGCAAAATTTAAAGGAGATTTACAAGGCAAGTTTTTTTACACAAAGGACGGTGAGTGCTGGCATGGCTGGTGGTATACAGATACTATGGTGGTATTTAAAAGACTTTTAGATAGTTACATGGCTATGCAGGGATTTCAGGAATATGGATTATGTGCAGGCAGATAAGAATTGGTCTTGGTATCATAGTCGGCATAGACATTGTTCTTGTGCTGTTCTGTTCTATGTTCTATGAAAATCAATTCATGTGTGATGACTAACAGATACTCTGGCTATTCGAATGGTTATGTGAATTTAGTTTTTGTGTTTTTATTGACATTAGTTCAAATATTCAGGTCAGAGTTCTTGGCAGTGTAAGGAGCTTTTGGTGTAAGGAGCTTGCAGTTTTAATAGAGGTTTGAGCAGTTCCAGAAAATGGGATGAACATTTGGTTATATTAGAATATAAACTTTGAAATAGAAAAGGTAAATGATCACTTATTCACAGATCATGTAGAAAATTGTCCTATCATGGATTTGTACATGATTAGTTCTCAGAGATAATCCTGCATTATTACTTATTTGTCCATGGTAACATTGGCATTAATTGTTGATCTTTAATTTTCCCTGAACTGAAAAAGTGGTTAAGAGTCAGTCACATTAGTGGGTCTTGTGTTAGAGGAAGGACTGACCAAGTGAGGATGGCAGACTTCTTTCTCCAAAGGACATTAGATTGTTTTGTGTGACAATCTGGTAGTTTCTTAGTTAAAGTTAGCGAGACTATCTTTTTCTGAAATTCTAGTTATTCAAAATGTAGCCACTTGAATTAAAATCTTCCTGTTCATTAAAGCAATTCAAAAAAAATCTGGAACATTTACTCATCTTGGTTACTTGGTCCTCCAAAATATTCCAACTGGAATTTAAACTGGAGGTGGTGAAGGGAGGGGTTTAGCCAGAGAGGGTTATTGGGAAGAAAGTGTCACTTTAAATTTAGTTGCATCTGGCTGGGCAACCGTGGTTTGGTGGAGATTATTCCATGCTTTAATCGTGCGTGGGAAGAACGAATTGCTGTACACATCTGTTTTTGTGGCTGGGACCACGATTTGGATCGAATGCCCTCAGGAGACGTTGGAAGAGAAGGAGGAGAAGGAGCGACACCCAACCGGTAAGCTTTAAAATCAAGCGCGGGGCTTGTTTTTGCCGAAATCCATAACATTCCATTCGGAGAAGTGTTTTTTTTGAGGAAGCCGCTGATTGGTGGGAAGTGGACCAGGGTAAGCAGCTAATTGGCGATCAGATTTCAGCAGTTTGTAGTGATTTCGTATTGTGTTGATATTGTATCCTGTGTAAGGGGGGAGTATGAAGGCAAGGGCAGTGTACTGTTCTGGATGTCAGATGTGGGAGGTCAGGGAATCCGATAGCCCTCCAGACGTCCACATCTGCGCCAGGTGTGTCGAGATGGAGCTCCTAAAGGACTGTGTTAGGAACCTGGAGCAGCAGCTCGATGACCTCCGTCTGGTCAGGGAGAGTGAGGAGGCCATAGAGAGGAGCTCCAGGGAGGTAGTCACTCCCAGACCACAGGAGGCAGACAAGTGGGTCACGGTTAGGAAGGGCAAGGGGCAGAGGCAGGGGCTAGAGAGTACCCCTGTGACTGAACACCTGGAAAATAGGTACTCGGGTTTGAGTATGATTGGAGGGGACAGCCTACCTGGGGGCAGCAACAGCGGCCGGGCCTCCGGCACAGAGACCGGCCCTGATGCTCAGAAGGGTAGCAAAAAGAGGAGGGCAATTGTAATAGGGGACTCTATAGTTAGGGGGTCGGATGGGCGATTTTGTGGACGCAGACGGGAGACCCAGATGGTAGTTTGCCTCCCTGGTGCCAGGGTCTCGGATGTGTCGGAACGTGTCCAAAAGATTCTGAAAAGGGAGGGAGAGGAGCCTGATGTTGTGGTACACATAGGTACCAATGACATAGGCAGAAAAGAGACGAGGTCCTGAAGGGAGAATTTAGGGAGTTGGGGGGAAAGTTAAGGAGAAGGACCAAAAGGGTAACGATTTCAGGATTACTGCCTGTGCCGCGTGACAGTGAGAGTAGGAATGGAATGAGATGGAGGATAAATGCGTGGCTGAGGGACTGGTGCAGTGGGCAGGGATTCAAGTTTCTTGATCACTGGGACCTCTTTTGGGGAAGGCATGATCTGTGCAAAAAGGACGGGTTGCACTTGAACCCGAGGGGGACCAATATCCTGGCAGGGAGATTTGCAAAGGCTACTGGGGAGACTTTAAACTAGAAAGGCTGGGGGGGGGGGGGGACTTGGGTAGAGGGGGCTAGGGGACAGGGTATGGGGCAAGAGGCAGAGAAGGGAAGCACTCGGACCCAAAATGTAGGCGAGAAAGAGGAAAAAGATAATGGACAGAGAATAACCATATATAACCATATAACAATTACAGCATGGATACAGGCCCTCTCGGCCCTTCCAGTCCTTGCCGACCAGGGATGGTGGGTTTCTAAAATGTGTATATTTTAATGCTAGGAGCATTGTAAGAAAGGTGGATGAACTTAGAGCCTGGATTGACACCTGGAAATATGATGTTGTGGCAATCAGTGAAACATGGTTGCAGGAGGGCTGTGATTGGAAACTAAATATTCCAGGATTTCGATGCTTCAGGTGTGATGGAGGGACCAGAGGGGGAGGTGTTGCATTGCTTGTCCGAGAGGATATTACAGCAGTGCTTTGGCATGATAGATTAGAGGGCTCGTCTAGGGAGGCTATTTGGGTGGAACTGAGAAGTGGGAACGGTTGTAGCAACACTTTTAGGGGTGTATTATAGACCGCCAAATGGGGAGCGAGAATTGGAAGAGCAAATATGCAAGGAGATAGCAGATATTAGTAGAAAGCACAAGGTAGTGATTGTGGGAGATTTCAATTTTCCAAAAATAGACTGGGAAACACATTCTGTAAATGGGCTGGATGGTTTGGAGTTTGTAAAATGTGTGCAGGATAGTTTTTTGCAGCAGTACATAGAGGTATCGACCAGAGAAGGGGCAGCGCTGGACCTCCTGTTAGGAAATGAGGCAGGTCAGGTGACGGAGGTATGCGTTGGTGAGCACTTCGGGACCAGTGATCACAATACCATTAGTTCCAATATAATTATGGAGAGAGTCAGAACTGGACCTAGGGTGGAGATTTTTGATTGGAGAAAGACTAACTTTGAGGGAATGCGTAAGGATTTAAAAGGAGTGAATTGGGACACTTTGTTTTATGGGAAGGATGTAGAAGAGAAATGGAGGACATTTAAAGGGGAAATTGTAATAGTACAGAATCTTTATGTCCCTGTTAGGTTGAAAGGAAATAGTAAAAATTGGAAAGAGCCATGGTTTTCAAGGGAAATTGGACACTTGTTTCGAAAAAAAGAGAGATATCTACAATAATTATAGGAGGCATTGAGTAAATGAGGTGCTAGAGGAGTATAAAAAATGTAAAAAGAATCTTAAGAAAGAAATTAGGAAGGCTAAAAGAAGATATGAGGTTGCTTTGGCAAGAAAGGTGAAAGTAAATCCAAAGGGTTTCTACAGTAATATAAATAGCAAAAGGATAACAAGGGATAAAATTGGACCATTAGAGAGCCAGAATGGACAGCTATCTGCAGAGCCAAAAGAGATGGGGGAGATATTGAACAATTTCTTTTCTTCAGTATTCACCAAGGAGAAGGATATTGATCTCTGTGAGGTAAGGGAAAAAAGTAGAGTAGCTATGGAAACTATGAGATTCAAAGAGGAGGAAGTGCTGACACTTTTGAAAAATATAAAAGTGGATAAGTCTCCAGGTCCTGACAGGATATTCCCTAGGACATTGAGGGAAGTTAGTGTAGAAATAGCAGGAGCTATGACAGAAATATTTCAAATGTCATTAGAAACGGGAATAGTGCCAGAGCATTGGCGTACTGCGCATGTTGTTCCATTGTTTAAAAAGGGTTCAAAGAATAAACCTAGCAATTATAGACCTGTTAGTTTGACGTCAGTGGTGGGCAAATTAATGGAAAGGATACTTAGAGATAATATATAAAAGCATCTGGATAAACAGGGTCTGATCAGGAACAGTCAACATGGATTTGTGCCTGGAAGGTCATGTTTGACAAAACCTTCTTGAATTTTTTGAAGCGGTTACTAGGGAAATTGATGAGGGTAAAGCAGTGGATGTTGTCTATATGGATTTCAGTAAGGCCTTTGACAAGGTTCCCCATGGAAGGTTGGTTAAGAAGGTTCAATCTTTGGGTGTAAATGGCGGAGTAGCAAGATGGATTCAACAGTGGCTAAATGGGAGATGTCAGAGAGTAATGGTGGATGGCTGTTTGTCAGGTTGGAAGCCGGTGACCAGTGGGGTGCCTCAGGGATCTGTGTTGGATCCACTGTTGTTTGTCATGTACATCAATGATCTGGATGATGCGGTGGAAAATTGGATAAGTAAGTATGCAGATGATACTAAGATAGGTGGTATTGTGGATAATGAAGTAGATTCTCAAAGTCTACAGAGAGATTTGGGAATGGAGGGGTATGGTCTGAGTGCAGGTAGATGGGACTAGGGGAAAACAAATGGTCGGCACGGACTGGAAGGGCCGAGATGGCCTGTCTCCGTGCTGTAATTGTTATATGGTTATATGGTTATTTGGAAAAGTGGGCTGAAAGATGGCAGATGGAGTTTAATGCTGATAAGTGTGAAGTGCTACATCTTGGCAGGACACATCAAAATAGGACGTACATGGTAAATGGTAGGGAATTGAGGAATGCTGTGGAACAGAGAGATCTAGGAATAACTGCATAGTTCCCTGACGGTGGAATTGCATGTAGATAGGGTGGTAAAGAAAACCTTTGGTGTGCTGGCCTTTATAAATCAGAGCATTGAATATAGGAGTAGGGAAGTAATGTTAAAATTGTACAAGGGATTGGTAAGACCAATTCTGGAGTATGGTGTACAATTTTGGTTGCCTAATTATAGGAAGGATGTCAACAAAATAGAGAGAGTACAGAGGAGATTTACTAGAATGTTGCCTGGGTTCCAGCAACTATGTTACAGAGAAAGGTTGAACAAGTTAGGTCTTTATTCTTTGGAGCGCAGAAGGTTAAGGGGGGACTTGATTGAGGTCTTTAAAATGATGAAAGGGATATACAGAGTTGACGTGGATAAGCTTTTCCCATTGAGGGTAGGGAAGATTCAAACAAGAGGGCATGACATGAGAATTATGGTACAGAAGTTTAGGGGTAACATGAGGGGGAACTTCTTTACTCAGAGAGTGGTGGCTGTGTGGAATGAGCTTCCAGCAGAAGTGGTGGAGGCAGGATCGATTTTAACATTTAAAAGTAAAGTGGATAGGTATATGGACGGGAAGGGAATGGAGGGGTATGGTCTGAGTGCAGGTAGATGGCACTAGGGGAAAAGAAATGGTCGGCACGGACTGGAAGGGCCGAGAGGGCCTGTTTCCATGCTGAAATTGTTATTCGGTTATATGGTTATATGGTCTGCTCCTAATTGGTTTGGGGTTGGTGTAGGTCTTGTGATCTATGTCTAGCTGACCATTTAACATTTTGTAAAAACAGGTCAAACGGTGAGCTTCACGTCTGTCTTGGAGAGGGTTCTACCCCAGAGAATTCAGAAGTTTGGTGACACTAGCTTCTCTCTCGTAGGTGTTAGTAACTAATCGAGCGGCCTGTCTTTGGACATGTTCGATCGATGAAATGTTTTTATCTGTGTATGGGTCCCAAGCTGCAACTGCGTAGTCCAGATGAGGTCTAACGAGGGTGAAATACAGCTTCTCTTTGACAGAAGCTGAACAATGATGGAAGTTGCGCCTCAGGAAGTTTAGGACACCTGTTTCTTTCACTGTTGCATGATGAGTCTGACCGTTCCAACGTAGATCATTCTGCAATTTGATGCCAAGATACTTGGTTTGTTTGGATTCTTCAAGGGTGACACCAAGTATGTTGTAAGATGTGACGCCTGGATTCCTCTTTCTGGTGGCATGCATGGTTTCACATTTGGAAGGGTTGAACTGCATGCCCCATTGTTGTGACCACTCGACCATAGTATCGAGATCTTTTTGGAGAGCATCTTCATCATTAGCTGACTTAATTGGACGGTACAGCAAACAATCATCAGCGAATAGTCTGGTCGTACTTGCGACTTTTTCATGGATGTCATTGATGTAAAGCAAAAATAGGTTTGGGCCAGGTACTGTGCCCTGGGGTGTACCACTCAACACTGGGTGCCAATTGGAGCTCTTTCCGTTCACACACACGCGCTGAAGACGTTTTGTCAGGAAACTGGAAATCCATCGTTTCGTGTTGGAACGAATACCGTAGAAGTCAAGCTTCCGAAGCAGTCTCTGGTGTGGGATGACATCAAATGCTTTAGAAAAGTCCAGTACAACTAAATCCATGATGACGTTACAGTCAAGGTGCTTGGCCAGGTCATTTGTTGTCAGGATAAGCTGAGACTCGCATGATCTATGCCTCCTAAATGCATGTTGGTTGTGGGCAAGTATATTATGTTTGCTCACGTGACGCATCAGATTACTATCATTGATATGCTCCAGCAATTTACAGCAAGTACTTGTTAGTGAAACAGGACGATAATTCGCTGGGTTGGTGGTTGAACCCTTCTTAAAGAGAGGAGTGATGTTGGCCTTCCTCCAATCCAGCGGTACATCGCCTGAGTCAAGCGATTGTTGAAAAATAAACTGTAAAACTGGAGCCAGTTCTTCGGCTGCGATCTTGAGAGCTTGATTTTGTATCTGATCTGGTCCAATTGCTTTTGTAGTATTAATGTTGAGCAATAACTTCTTGACACCTTCAACCTCAATTTTAATAGCAGGCATATCAGCATATGGGCTGGGCGGAAGGACTGGAAATGATGAAGGCTCCACATCTTCCCGGGTGAAAAAGTGTTGGAATTGGTTCGCAAGAGCTTCTGCTTTCGCCTGGTCCTCAGTGATCAGGCAGTTGTTCACTTTTAGCATCTGGACACCCCCCATATCCCTGCCCTTAGCAACTGGAGAAGCAGCATCCTGTAGAATATATTATATGCATAAATCTTGAATCTCCTATGACTGCACTAATCAAGGCTTCATAGTGATAGACTACAACCTATAAGAATATTTGTCTGGCAATTTACTCTTAAATATTTATTTCTGTTTTTATATGATTGGAAATTATACGTCCACCAGCTCTTAGTAAAATTTTATTGGAGCTAAATTGGCTAGTTTTTGAAACAAGCCTGTGGATCATGATGCATAATTAACCCATGCTCACTGATTGCAATGCCAACTGCTACCTGGCTGCTCATTTACATTATTATTGTGCGCAGTCAGTACTAAATATATTGTTCATTGGATTATCGCTGGAGCTATTTACAAGTCAGTCTGCACAAAATAAAGCCAGTTGTAAACTCTTAAATGGGGGATGTAACTTCTGACATATGATCTGGAACTCAATCTGAAGGTAGAATTTCACATGGCACACAAAATGGAAGCTCACTCGATGGTTCTTGGCTCCTGCTCCAACAACCGTTACACTATAGGTGTACATATTCATCGAGAAATAAGAGGAAATCCGTAGCAAAGGTAATATCGCATTCATACAGATTTAGCGATTCAAATTGGTAAAAGTTATTTGGAGAATGAGTTCTTAAAATGAATTCAGGGTATCCTTCTAGAACAAATCTATGGAACCTAATTAGGTAACAGGCTATCTGGTATGTTAATTAAATGAGTGAACAATATGGCTCAGTGAGGAATGTATGAAGGTAGGATGGAAACAGTTTGGGTACCCAAAAATGAGGTGCCAACATAACAACGCCACAGCGCATATGTTCAAAACAACAAAAGCAACATGCAATCAAATGAGTTAAGCAATTCCATAATTGTCTGATCAAATTTCTGCAGTATTGTTACATGTAACATTCTTAAAGGATTGGACAGGCTAGATGCAGGATAAATGTTCCCGATGTTGGCGGAGTCCAGAACCAGGGGTCACAGTTTAAGAATAAGGGGTAGGCCATTTACGACTGAGATGAGGAAAAACATTTTCACCCAGAGAGTTGTGAATCTGTGGAATTCTCTGCCACAGAAGGCAGTGGAGGCCAATTCACTGGATGTTTTCAAGGGAGTTAGATTTAGCTCTTAGGACTAAACGAATATAGGGAAAAGGCCGGAACGGGGTACTGATTTTAGATGATCAGTCATGATCATATTGAATGATGCTGTTGGCTCGAAGAGATGAATGGCCTACTCCTCTTTGTTTCCTCCCAAGTTCCATGCCATCACGGAAGAAAGTCTTTAACCACTTATTCCATGAAATATCATGAAATACTGGAGCAATGGATAAAGCAAAGACAGGAAACAGATACCATAAAACTCTAGTGGTTAAATCTTGGACTCCAGAACTTGCCAAATTGTTTTATTATGTTTACAACAGTGGTATCTACCCAATCAGATTAAAATGGGCTAAATATCTTCTTCCCATAAAAAGTTAAGCATGGTCAACCATTAATTACTGAACAATCTGCTTAACAATCATCAACAGAGTGACAGAATATATAATTAATTCTGTGATCATTGACACCCACTAGCAACATACCAGTACTTGGCTCGTTTCAGCTGGATCACCAGAATTTAGTAGTACTTTGGTTCAAATGTGGACAGAGGAGCTCTATCCAAAGATGAACTGGAATAACTCAGCCGGTCAGGCAACATCTTCAGAGAACATGGATAGGTAACGTTTCAGGTTGGGACCCTTCGTCTGATGAAGGGGAGTAGTGACCTGAAACGTCACCCATCCATGTTCTCCGGAGGCGCTGCCTGACCTGCTGAGTTACTCCAGCACTTTGTATCATCTTTTAATGTAAACCAGCATCTGTGGCTCCTTATGTCTACAATGATAGAATTGATGTGATGTACAACACGATGATTTAGACCTTTGAGTCCATGGTGGTTCAAATTACTTTGGGGAAAAAGATGATAAATTCAATATAAGTACAAAATGCACTACAGAAATTAAGCGGACTATAAGTGAATAAATCCCTGGTGCAGGATAAGTGTATATAGAGACCATGGAAGGGAGGTTGGTTTGCATGATGTTCTGGGCTATAAGGTACAGGATTAAAAAAAAGTCATTTTTGGAAATGGTCTGATGGGTTGGGAGTCCCAAATATATTCAAGAAAGAGAGAAAGAAAAATAGAGAAAATACAACTCCAGCTGCAGGTCCAATGCTGAAACCTATTATTAACTAGGCATCATGAAATTTATAATATGAGTAAGCAAGGTGATTTTATGAATAGGAAATCAGAAACAGCTGCTTTCTTTCTGTAGCTATAGCAGTAATAGATCTCTATTACACTATAATATCAAACACCTTGAACACTTAAACTAGATGCTAAATGTACGGCTTGTCACATAGACATGCCCCCAACTATTTGGAAATCCCAATGGTCAGGCATCTGGCTTCCACACTCCCCTGAAACTCACCAGGGCTCCCATTTCTGTGCTCGACTGAAACTCACCAGGGATCTCATTCCCTCTTCTCCGGAAACTCACAATTTCTGCAAATACTTTAAACTTACTGTATTCATTGAAAACGTTATTATACCATGTAACATCAATAAAAATGTATTGAAAGTACACTGGGGGTATTAATAGAAATAACACCCATTAATATCCCAACGTACTCCAGAAAATCTGCCATTTCAGAGAATGGAAGGCACCATTCCAAGCACCATAGCAGTCCAGAGTGTATTGAATGATTGGAGTTTGAATAAACACGAATGCCTTCTCTTTCATGATAGCATAATGGAGAGAGGGAGTAAACAGAATAAAAGAGAGATACAGGCCCTTCCCTCCACCTTATCCATGCTGACCAAGATGCTCCATCTATGCTAGTCCCACTAGTCTGCATTTGGCCTATATCCCTCTAAACGGTACCATGTACCTGTCCAAATGTCTTTTAAATATTGTTATAGTACCTGACTCATCTAGCTCCTCTGGCAACTTGTTCCACTACATTCTGTGTGAAAAGCTGTCCCTCAGATTCCTTTAAAATTTTCCCCTTCTCATCTGAAACCAATGGCCTCTGGTTCTTGATTCCCCTACTCTAGGTAAAAAATTGTGCATTCACTCTATCTATTTGCCCCATGATTTTATACAGCTCTATAAGATCACTCCTCAGCCTCTTGCACTCCAAGGAGCAAATTCCTAGCCGACTCCACCTCTCCCTGTAGCTCAGGGCCTTCAATCTTGGTAACATCCTCATAAATGTTCTTTGCGCTCTTTCAGCTTAATGGAATATTTCCTATAGCAGGATGACCAAGACTGGACACAATACTCCAAATGCAGCCTCACTGACATGTTGTACAACTGTAACATAACATTCCAACTTCTATACTCAATCCCCTGTCTAATGAGAGCCAATATATCGAAAACTTTTTTGACCACCCTATCCACCTGTGACGCCACATGTTGAAGTTCTTTGCACAGATTATTAATGTTAGTTGAATTTAAGATTGAAACTATTAATGCTTTATACTTACTTCTTAGCACATCCATGCAAATATCTCGGATGTAATCATCTGAAATGAATCTTCCCTATTAAAACAGTTTGAAATTAGCAACACAGTATTAAACAACAAATTATATCAAAATATACTTATGGGGCCGTCCCACTGTACGAGCTAATTTGAGAGTTCTCCCGTGTTTCCCCTAATTCAAACTCGGAGAATTACAGTAATAGCCACTCGTAGGTACTCGGGGCTCTCATGGACATTTTTCAACGTTGACAAATCTTCACAAGTCTTCCCGAGCTTACCGCGTTTCCCAAGTACCTGCCGTTAGCGTTACAAGCCGCTGAGAAACATCCTGAGCTCCGATGTACCCGCTACGTACATTCTACGTGCTTACCATGAGTTTGATTTTTTTTTAAACTCGGGAGAGCTCTTGAATTAGCTTGTACAGTGGGACAGCCCCATTAGACATACACCTACAGAAATTCCTTCTGGTCCTGGTGGTCCTGGCATTCCTGAAAGTCCATTGTTTCCTTTAAGGCCTTGAGGCCCAGTTCCACCAGATATGCCAGGCTCTCCCTTTTGGCCTTTTATGCCTGGAATACCTAGTGATCCTGATTCACCAGTCTATAAGAAAAATGAACAGTATTAACAATGATAGTATTAGCATTTTAGAGTCTTTAAATGTAATGTGAATAGACTTAGTAGCAGTATCTGTTTCAAACTGCCCTACCTTTCCTTTTGATCCTGCTAAGCCTCTTGGACCCTGAAGGAAATAATTAAATAAAGTGATTACTTAAACTATTGTAGAGGTACAGGACAATATGTCCCATATATGGGAAATATGAATGTTCAATAAAGTAAAGATGGTTGAAAGCTTCAAGTTCTTAAGAATAAATATCACCAGAAATTAGTGTTGGATCAGCCACATTGAAGCTATGGGCAAGAAACCACACCAACACCTCTACTTCCCTAGATGGCTTCGGAGGTTCATCATTACAACCCAACAACCCTCACCAACTTCTATAGATGCGCCTTTGGAAGCATTTTATCACAATGCATCACAGCATGGTTTGGGAGCAGCTTGACCAAAGACCTCCAGAAATTGCAAAGAGTTGTGGATGTAGCCCAGACCATCACGCAAACCAACCTCCCTTCCTTGATCTCCATGTACACGTCACACTGCATCGGCAAGACCACCAGCATTATCAAGGACCAGTCTCACCCTGTCACTCCCTCTTCTCCCCTTTCCTATCAGGCAAAAGGTACAAAAGTTTGAAAATGCATACCTCCAGATTCAGGGACAGTTTCTTCCCAGCTGTTTTCAGGCAAGTGAACAGGCAACACCAGAGTGTTGTTCTAACCTCCCATCTACCTCATTAGAGACATTTGAACTATCTTTAATTGGACGTTATCTTGTACTGAATGTTAAGCCCTTTATCCTCCATCTGTACACTGTGGTGCACAGCATGATTGTAATCATGTATTGTCTTTATGTTGACTTGATAGAACGCATCAAAAAAACTTTTAACTGTACCTTGGCACACATGACAATAATGAAAGTAAACTAAACTGAAAGGTTTTTGTTGTCAGAGGGACTTGTTTGTCCTTATACATGAATCATTGGAAGTTAAAATGTAGATATAGCAAGTAACTAGGATATAACACGTTAGGTTGGCCTTTATTGCAAGCGTTTGTGTAAGTGGAAAATTGACGGAATTCTACTATCAGGATCCTGGGGAGATTGCACCTGCAATATTGTCTACAGGTCTGGTCTCCCAAAGAAGCAAAAATAAACTTGTAACAGAGGTAGTAGAGCAAAATTTCACTAGTTTGAGTCATGGTGGATTGGTTTATTAAGACGGATTAAGCAGACAGGATATATATTCTCTAAATTGGGAGCACTAGGGTTTTCTGAAATGTACAAAATTCTTAAAGAGCTTAACATGGGGAAATAACTTGAAATTCCAATAACAATTGTGTGCAAGCAAATAAATATCAACAAAGGGAAAAGATCAGGATGAAGTACCTGTGGCCCTGGCATTCCTGGACTTCCTGGTCTACCCCAGTTGCCCTTTAAAAAAAAAACAGAAAACAATATTACAAACATTATTTGTGTAAGAAGGAACTGCAAATGCTGGTTTAAACCAAAGATAGACACAACAAGGTGGAGTATCTCAGCAGGACAGGCTGCATCTCTGGCGAGAAGGAATGGGTGACGTTTTGGGTCGAGACCCATTATTCATTTGCCATGCCAGTAAATGTATCAAACAATTCATGTTACTGTCTTTAAGACAGGTCAAGAGTGTTTCATTGTCAAATGTCCCAAACTGGAACAATTAAATCCTTACTTGCAGCAGCACAACATATATATAGGATATTGTTCTGTAAAACCCACAATAATCAACAAAAAAAGTTTAAAACAGACAAACAAATAAATGGATATTTGAGGTACAATCCTGAGAATGTCATTAATCCCTTTGTATTTTTCTGCTTCATCCATTAATCCTCACTACATGATCTCTTAGTGATTTCATATTGGACTATTGCCGTGACGTTCTCCATAATCAAAAATGCAATTCCCCTTTTCTCTTTCCTCCACTTCTATCCTGCCTGTAGAACCTGTACCCTAGAACATTAAGCTGCCAGTCTTATCCCTTCCTAAGCCATGCATTGTCTATAACATCCCTGGCCCATGTGCCAATCCATACCAGAGTTCATCAAGCTTGCTTTTCAGGGACTAAATTGGAAATTTGTTGCATACAAACTGATTGCAGAATTTCCTGCATTACAATAAGTATACTTGAAAATATTTTTCTATGATTCAATGCTTTATGTCAACTAGTAGATTTACTTATAACACTGTGATTATAGCACAGCATTTAATTCTATAAATGGTTGCTTTCTGTTTGTTTAATCACATCTATTTTAGATATACTCTAAAATATCTACATTATAAATAGTGACACATTTTACAGCTTGTATTGTGAACACATTTTACGATTTTCATCCCGATTGTAGAAATGTATATTCATATGTATGTCAAATTGTCCAATTCAAGGCACACTTGAGCACTTGGCCATTCATTTGTTTTAAAACAATAATATGTGATTTACAACTTAAAATAATGTTAATTTATAATACATTTATAGCTAATGTTGGTTATATTATGACCATGATATTTTCTTTGAATACTTTAAGGTTTGCCTCATAAGTTATCATGAAAAATATATTTAGTAGTTTTCCACCCTAACTAAAAGAATAATTGTACTGAAATTACGTCAGTTTACAGGAGAAACAGCAATTACAGAGGCATTTATTATTCTGTCTGGAACATTGAGGTTTCAGTCCAACATATATACAAGCAATGAATACAATTTGTCCCTACAAGTCTTTGTTGTGAAAACCTGATTTCAAATGTGAATTCCATTGCCTCTCAGATTTAGACTGTTGCAAAACGAGCTGTATTTGGATTATGTCCAAGTATCAACAGCATTCTGTCTGGAAATAGATTCTTACAGCATTGGTTCTTACAATACCACTGTATTTTTTAAACACAGTATTGGAGAAATTATAATGACTCTTTGGCTCATAGTGAAAGTTTCATCAATAATAGTTTCAAAAGTTAACATTTGCACTTTGCTCTTATGGTAAATGAAAGGACAATCTAAATATGGCAGCTAAGTGCGATGTGACTGAAAAGTTTTTGTTCAACAATTGAAGTGTAAAAAAATTGGTTAATCACAACTAAATAAATGAGCTTTGCAAGTATTTTAACTGAAGTGTGGAGTTTTGAAACTGGGATGAAATTTGTAGGTGATAGTAAGTATTTTATCAGAATGAGTGGTGGTAGATTTTGTCCTTATGTTGGTTGGTGACATATGATAGGAAATAGTTTATAGTGTTGGAAAGGAAGTCAAAAGTCTATCGCTGTACATTCAAGGCAGACAGTGATAAATAAAAGACAGAAGTCACCTGCTGTTTCAGTGAAGCAATTAAAGTCCTTGTAATGCTGGGGATGAACACTTTTTAAATTATGTATCTATGCTTAATTAACAGGGAATTTGGCAATCTTCCTTGAATTCTTGGAAAACAAGAGTATCCATCTACTCCTAACACTTTCCATAAACATTTCCATGGAAGTTTCTGAAAACTTGGGGGACTATCATGGAAGATTCTTCTGCAAAGATCCTGGCAATTCCAAAACACTCTAAAAAATATTCTCCAAGTGGACAAACTTTCTGCCAACTCAACAAAATAAGCCAGAAACCCACTACTAATAATATAATATGGCCTAGGAGCTAAAATATCCTGGATTTATTTTCAGCTCTCTCTACAAAGTTTCCTACTGAAAGTTGAACAGTAACTAAAATAGAAGCCATGAGTCATGTCACGATATCCAAATGCACTGATAATGCACAAATGATTCAGACTTCAGTCGCAAAAACACATCGGGTCCAAGGGCATATTTTTAACATTAGGTTGTTGAAAAGCTTTGTTCAATTTATTTTCAGTGACAAGTCAATCTTGAGTTTCTGAAAAGACTACATTGCATTATACCATATATATAATTTTCCTTCTGACACATTTGGTTCTCTTGTCTATCACCTTCAATCTGTCTTCTAGTTCTTTACCCTTTCCTAACTGCAAATAATTTCTCACTGACCTAGGCGACTATCAGATCTCCTTGCAACATTCGCTGTTTTGAGAACAACCTCAGCTTAACTGGTCCATCCATATAGAGGCATGGAGTCATACAGCGTGGAAACAGGCCCTTCTGCCCAACATGTCTCCGCTATACTAGTCCTACCTAGTCCATGCCAACTACCTCCTCTGTTCCATACACCCACCACTCTTTGTGTGAAAAGTTACCCCTCAGATTCCTATTAAGTT
Source organism: Okamejei kenojei (assembly GCA_035221665.1). Classification (NCBI taxonomy): domain Eukaryota; kingdom Metazoa; phylum Chordata; class Chondrichthyes; order Rajiformes; family Rajidae; genus Okamejei; species Okamejei kenojei. The sequence goes on along the minus strand of CM069135.1, from coordinate 23,610,101 downwards.
GTTTCCCCTTCTTCTTAAACCTATGCCCTCTGATCCTCAATTCTCTTATGCTGGGCAAGAGACTCTGTGCATCTACACAATCTATTCCTCATGATTCTATACAACTCCATAAGATCACCCCTCACCCTCCTGCCCTCCAAGGAATGGAATACCAGCCTACTCTACCTCTCCCTATCACGCAGACCCTCTAGTCCTGGCAACATCCTCGTAAATCTTCTCAGTACCCTTTACAGCTTTTCAACAATTTTCTTATAACTTGGTGCCCAGAATTTAACACAATACTCGAAATGCGCCCTCACCAATGACTTATATAACTGCAACATGACCTCCCAACTTCTACACTCAATACTCTGATTGACAAAGGTCAATGTGCCAAAAGCCTTATTGACCGTCCTATCTCCTGTGACTCCACCTTCAAGGAACCGTACACCTGCACTCCTAGATCCCTCTGCTCTACAACATTCCCCAGTCCTGCCATTCACTGTGTAAGTCCTGCCCATGTTAGACTTCGCAAAATGCAACACCTCACATTTCTCTGTATTAAATTCCAGCAAGCATTCCCCAGCCACCTGGCCACTCGATCAAGATCCTGCTGCAATTTTTCACAACTATATAATTAAATTATCTTATTCCTCGACTCACCTTGGTAAATTTTGTCAAAGCCATCACTTCTTTCCTAAAATGTACCAGTCAGAGTAGACACAATGCACCAATTGTGGGAAACTAATGTTCTAGAAAGACTAACTACAACATCCCTGCGACTTTCAATGAACTATGTACAAATAACCTAGACCTCAGTGTTCTTATATTCCTTTTATAATTGTCTCTGCTAGTTTATTTTACCTCTTTCTGTTATCAAACTGTAACATATTACATTTCTCAGCATTAAATTTCCCCTGCTACCCATCTGCCCATTCCATACTGTTAGCTGTACGTGAAGTATATTACAATCCTCATCACTATTTACTACCCTTCCAAGTTTTGCATTGGCTGCAAATTTGGAAATGGTGCCCTTTCTGTCCAATTTCAAATCATTAATATTTCTCAAGGAATGCTGTCATCAAAGTATCGATCATTCAGCCCATTGATTCTACACTTAAGTCTCAAAAACAACCTTTTACCACTAGTTTCTGTCACTGCTAATTTTCCATTTACACTGCTACAACTCATTTTCAATCCAAATCAAAAGACAATAAAAAAAAATAATAATTAACTTACCTTCCCTAAAATAGCAGCAGAAAATCACAATCCATTCAAATGAACATGATTTGCATTCCTATTCCAGATTGAAATATGGCCCTCAACACTGGTGCCACAAAGGGTTTTGTGTTCAGTCCCCTGATCCACTTCCTGTACACCCATGAGTGTGCAACCAAGTACAAAGCCAACACGATCCTTAAATTTGCTAATTATACCCCTGTGGTTGGTCAGATCTACACCAACAATGAGGCAATGCACAGGAAAGTTATGAGAATCTTGTGTAATTATCTCGTCCTTAACATCAGCAAGACTAAAGAGTTGGTTGTTGACCGAAGGAAGCAAGCTGGAGAATATAACCCAGATTTGGTCAATGGAGATGTTGTCGAGATGTTCAATAGTTTCAAGTTCCCAAACATCCATACAACCAGCAACCTAACCTGGTACTTTCACACTGATGCATTAATCAAGAAAACACATCAGCATATTTATTTTCTGAGGCATTTGAGTAGATATGTCATGTCCACAAAGATGCTCTTGATGCACCTTAGAAAGTATTCAGACGTGATGCATCTCAGCCTGGTTTGCTGTTTTGCTTCTGATCTCCTGAATCCACAAAGAGTGGTGAATGCAGCCTTGTCCATCACAGGCTCCTCACTTCCTTCCATCCAGTCGATCAGAAAGGCTGGAAATATTGTCAAAGATGCCTGCCACTTCGGCCCTTCCCTTCCATCTTCTGGGAAAAAGTACAGGAGCTTGAAAGCTTGGACATCTAGACTTAAAAATAACTTATTCCCCACTGTTATCTGACTCTTGAATCAATCACCTCTTTCACACCCAATTCCCAGAGGTCCTATCACATACGCTTATTCTTAATTCTGTCTAATTATGTATTTCCCTAATTGCATTTCCATATTCTTTTGCACCACTTGGATTTTGCATGGCAACCTTGCGCCATTCTGTCGTTTTGCGCTTGTCGTATTGATTGTTATACTTATTATTACTGCATGTATACTGTTTACTTTGTGAGCTTCATATGAACATTTAATTTTACTTTGGAGTCACGTGAGTGACTTCGTGAAGACCCCGCCAGCACGCATGCGCGACATATCGTCGCTCGCATTGCAGTCGACAAGCTGCGGGGGGGAGCGCAGCTCCTCTGCTGGCAGCTTAAAAGGACCATCAGGTAAGTTTTTACTAACCTTGAGTTAGTTGGTCTTTGTATTTGTTAAATCCTTTATAGAGACTTCATGGAAAGAACACGGAGAAAGAGGGCTGCTTCTAAGCATGCCATTGAAGACCGTGGGACTTCGGAGCGAGGTCGGCGTCCAATATCCCCGGAGCAGACCATTGAGTTTTCGGCAGCACCCGTACCTCGGGCCGGGAAGACAGCGCGGATGTTGGGGAGCCCCGCTCAGTCGGCAGGACCCGACTCTCCACCGTTACAGTCCGCAGGAACGCGGACTGGTGGCAAAAAAGTGCGGAAATCGGGCAGCCCCGTTCATACGGCTGGCCCGGACTCTCCACCGCATCAGTCCGGAAGACTGCGGACTGGCGGTACAACCGCACAGAAGTTGAGTAGCCCCGCTGGAGCGGCAGGCACCGACTTTCCGCCGCATCAGTCTGGAAGACCTCGGACTGGCGGTAGGCCCGCGTGGATGTCATGTAGCCCCGCTGGAGCGGCAGGCACGACTCCCCTCTGCCTCAGTCTGGAAGACCGGGACTGGTGGTAGATCTACCAGGAAGTAGTGTAGCCCCACAGGAACGGCAGGCACCGACTCTCCACCGCTTCAGTCCGGGAAGACTGCGGACAGGCGGCAGATCCGCGCGGGAGTCGCGTAGCCCCGCTGAAGTGGCTGGCACCGACTTTCTACCGCATCAGTCCCATAGACCACCCCGACGGGGTGCGGACTGGCGGTAATAGCCCCATTGATTCAGCAGAATCTGGGAAAGACGACCTGCCGTTCGCAGAGAGCGAAGGCATGGAGCGGATAATGGAGCAGCTGCTCCTGAGGGACCTACTCCAGCAGGAGTATGCGTCCCGTGGATCACACAGGTCCACGACAGCCCCTTTTCCAGGACTGTCCAACATCTCTCCCTCTTCGGAAGGGAGCGCCAGAAGTCAGGGATTACCCAACTTCGAGGAGGGATTGACCGAAGACCCTAAGTTGCATGGGATGCAGGAAGAGGAACTTCTGGGGATGGTGTCTAAATTCGCACAGCTGTCCCAGAAAGGGCAACCTCTTCAGCCACGGCTAGTGGCAAGCATCAATTACCTGACCACACACCAACTACAGGAACAGGTAATTTCGGAGACCACAGGCAAGTGCCTGGCCCCGGAGAATTGTGAGTCGCTGAATGTACCCACCCATATGGGGGAATATAAGCCCTGGGATAAGGGCACAGGAATTCAAGATTCAGAAAATCCTCAAACTACTGACCTCAGGGATTACTGCATTTGCCAGGTCAGTCGATGGTGTGGACATGACGGAAGAGCAGCAGGATGCATTAGCCCTGTTCTGTAATGCGCAAAATGAGATAAATTGCTTCAGAAAAAGCTCTATCCGTCCCACGCTCAACCCCAAATTTGAGGGGTTGTGTAAAGCCAGTGCTACGCTGTCACCAAGCCTGTTGTTTGGGGATGACCTGCCCAAACAGGTCAAAGACCTAGATGAGGAAGCTAAAGTGGTCGACATGATAAAACCACCTTCCTCTAGCAGGCCACCAGCGTATTGACGGCAACATCCATATGCAACACCCAACAGGCCCCGCTTTCACCCCGATAGGGTGACGGGTGCAAACCCAAAGGTCGTGCCTCATCCACAGAGGCCTTTTTTAGGCCAAGGCCCAGAGCGACCCGCTTGGAAAATGCGTCAACCCCACATCTCAGCGCCACAACATCTCAAGAACCATGGACGGACGACCAAGCCCCACTCTTAACCATGGAGGTAAGGGGGTCTGGTTCCCATGGGAATTATGCATGCATAACCTCACAAGTGGGAGGTAGGTTGTGTCTGTTTGGGGATGCATGGAGTTCCATAACTTCTGACCCCTTTATATTGCACAGTATTCAAGGTTATGAAATTGAATTTATAAACAAACAACTCCCCCGAGTTCAACATGTACCTAGCCGGAAGTTTGTACTTTCTCAAAAAGAGAAAGTGGAAGGACATGCAGAACTATTCAGATTATATACCAAGGGGGTAATAGAGAAAACTGTACATGAACCTCTTGAGTTTGTATCTAACATCTTTACCAAAACTAAAAAAGATGGTGGATGTCGTATTATAATTGATTTAACTCAACTGAATACCTTTGTGCAATATACCCATTTCAAGATGGAAACATTTGAAACTGCCAAGCAACTGATTTCCAGAGGGTACTTCATGGCCTGCATCGAGCTAAAAGATGAATACTATTCAGCACCTATACGTAAAGATCACCGCCGATATTTGAAATTTGTCTGGATGGGGCAGCTGTGGCAGTATAGAGCACTGCCTAATGGACTAACAACAGCCTCCAGGTTATTTACCAAAATATTGAAACCAGCACTGGCGTCTCTACGAAGACAAAACCACATAGTCATCGCCTATCTTGATGACATACTGATTGTGGGGAAAACTTTGGAATCGGCTAAATTAGCTGTGACAGCCACCAAGTCACTATTCCAAAAGCTGGGGTTCGTCATCCATCCAGACAAATCTAAGTTAACACCTTCTGTCGTTATGGACTATCTGGGATTCACGATTAACACAAATCATATGATTATCAGTTTCCCAAATAACAAAGCGGCAGATATAATGGAAGCATGTAATAGCCTTGCTTGCGCCAGAAAACCGACTATTCGACATGCTGCCAAGGTAATTGGGAAACTTGTAGCTACATTTCCAGCTTCACGATTTGGACCATTGCATTATCAAAACTTGCAAAGAGCAAAAATCTTAGCACTAAAAACTGATGCTGGCCATTTTGATAGATCTATACAGCTACCAACCAAAGCAAAAAATGAGCTACGATGGTGGATATGCAACATCCGATATTGTTTTAATCCCATCGTAGTTACAAATCCTTCAGTCGTGTTGCAAACATACGCCAGCGCCCACGGCTGGGGAGCTACCGACACCACTTCTAGTTGTGACGGCAGATGGGATTTGCACAAATCTACATTGCTCCAATCACGAGGCATAAACTATTTGGAAATGCTGGGAGCATTTCACGGACTACGGGCTTACTGTACGAATATGCATTATACTCATGTACGTCTACAAATATACAATACCACAGTGGTGGCATATTTAAACCATATGGGTGGTATCAAGTCGATATCTTGTGATGAATTGGCAAACATAATTTGGCACTGGTGCATTGAAAGAAACATTTGGATTTCAGCTACATACCTTCCGGGTAAGCTTAGTACAGTGGCGGACACCAGGTCACGAATATTCAATGACAACACCGAGTGGGTGTTGAACTCCCAAATATTTGCTATCATTATAGCTCAGTATGGAACACCAGATAGCGACCTCTTTGCGTCCAGATTGAACCATCAGATACCAACATATGTCTCTTGGGAACCAGACCCTGGGGCAGTAGCGATGGACGCTTTCTCGCTACATTGGGGGAAACTTGTTCTTCTATGCATTTCTGCCTCATCAGTCGGGTATTGCGGAAAATCCAGTTAGATTCCGCAGCAGGAATACTGATAATACCCGACTGCCCTACTCAGCCATGGTTCCCGGTGGTCCTCGACATGGTGAAGGAACCGTGGGTGCAGGTTCCCAAATGCCCGAACCTCCTGACACATCCAATATCACGGGAGAATCATCCGTGCCATGGTCATCTGAACCTGTTGGCGTTCAGGTTCTGAAGAGACCATTACTCGAATTCGGGCTGTTGAACAGGACCATGGACATCATCACGGCGTCGTGCAGTGAGTCCACAAGGAAGCAATACCTTACCCATGTAAGGAAATGGGAGGTCTTCTGTTCCAGGACTAATATCACCTACGACTCTGCCATCATCACGGATGTGCTGGAATTCCTCGCGGGCCTTCACTATATGAGGGCCTCAGCTACAGTGCCATCAACAGCAAGGAGTGCATTATCATCCTACCTCAGACTTGGAGTGGGATCCCATCCATTGGTGTTGAAACTAATAAGCGGTATTTTCAATTCCAACCCTCCAAGGCCACGATACACTATGACCTGGGATATTGGGGTAGTGTTGTCCCTAGTCAGGAGTTGGTCACCAGTTTTGAAAGTCCCACTGGCAAAACTCACCTATAAAGTGGTGATGCTGATGGCACTTATCACAGCTCAACGGGTCCAGACCCTCCACAAACTGAAATTGGACAGGATGGTCTCGACCTCCACCAAGGTAACCTTCTTTATTGACGAGTTACTAAATCACCATAGACCTGGAACAACCGGTCTTAAATTGGAATTCCTGGCATGTCCCATTGATGTACGCCTCTGTATAGCCACCCATCTCCGACATTATATAAATGTCACCCAAAATATCAGGGATATGGAAGTAGGTCTATTTATCAGTTTTAAACGCCCACACTACAGGGTAACTGTGCAGACTATTTCCAGGTGGTTCAGGGTGGTGTTGGGTGCAGCAGGGGTAGACACTAATATTTTAAAATCTCATTCTACCAGGGCTGCGTCCACATCAGCGGCGAGGACCATGGAGATGCCCATGGACCACGTCCTCGCGACAGCGGGCTGGGCCAATGAAGGCACATTTCAATGGTTTTACAATAAACCTGTGGCCACTCCTGCGACGTTTGCAGATACTGTTTTAAGTTCTGTTCCCTGAATGTTCCCTGAAGTCAGGGGTTTTTTGTTTGTGTTAATAAATACACTATTGTTTTTCAGCTCTGTTTCAAGGCTGAAATACGTTAACATACTTCCTCCATCAGTTATTACGGCAGTGTGTGAGCATGGACGTGGTTCCAGGGCATGAAATCACAGGGCTTTGAAATCTTCACGAAGTCACTCACGTGACTCCGAAGTAAAATAGTAAGATTAAATGAGAACTTACCAGTTTGAAGTTTGATCCTTATTTTATGAGGAGTTACGATGAGGGATTTTGTGCCCTCCGCTCCCAACCCTCTATCATAAGGTCAACTGGTATATTAGTTTCTCTTAATCTTACTATCTCCAGTCAGTTCTGCTACCTGTGATTTCACACCGCTGCTTTGAAGAATGTTGCGCATGCGTGCTGGCGGGGTCTTCACAAAATCCCTCATCGTATCTCCTCATAAAATAAGGCTCAAACTTCAAACTGGTAAGTTCTCATTTAATCTTACTATTTCATTGCACCGTGGTGTACATTACAATAGATTAATTTGTATCTGAATCTGTATCTGTCTGGAAGGCCTGGAAGGGAGAGATCACCGAACCTGCCCTGCTTGTCCCCCAAAGACTACAGAAAAGTAGGAGAGAACTGGTGATGATGATGGATGTGAATGGTGAAGAGCGAGGCCGGTAGAAGAGGCGAGGGAACTGGGGTCTTGTCTGGGAACAAAGGTGAATGGGCGAGGAGAGGGAATTGCCTTGTATGGTCCATGGAAGGCAGCCTGGGCCTGGCCTGGAATGGCCATCGCACATGTGATCTAAAGCGTGGACTGGATTTTTTTTAATGGCACCAAAATATGGCACCTCTTGCATGCGGGCTCAGTAGACTATTTCTATACACTTGCTAAACTGGGATGTGTTTAGGTACGGTAATATTCTACTGGACTGTTTGTAAGAAAATAATTTCATTGTGTGTTAGCACTTTGCACATACTGCACGACAATAAAAGCAGCATTGAACTATTGATCTGCACAAAATTGGAAGCTTCACAATAATAATGGAGAACCTGCTACGTTGGGCTTTGCGGACTGTAAATGTTGACAAAGGACCCATCTGAAACTGTAACTATTTCTTTTCCCACAGATGTTGCGAGTGTTTCCACATTTTCTGCTTTAATTTTAAATGCCAACAGCCTTTTGCAGAAATTAGGATGGCTGTATTGAAAACCACCACGATTTAATTCGTTTGAAGCTCTTTGGGATGCCTTAAGACATAAATGGTCACATTAAAGACATTAATGCTTTTCCCTTTACTTTGTTTTACTTCAATATCCCCTTTATATACGTTAATCATTTTTGTTGAATGAAGTGTCAAATAAGCATGACTGAATTCTGCAACGCTGGTAACGAGATAAATAATTTTATATGGTGGAATGCATTTAAGAATAAAACATGCCTGAGCATAATGTTTTTATTTAATACATTAAAACTATTAATGATCATATAATACTAAAATATAAATATTGCACTTGTGTGGTATTGTATAAACTCTGTGTTCAGAGGCATAGCACAATTAACCATATAACCATATAACAATTACAGCACGGAAACAGGCCCTCTCGGCCCTTCCAGTCCGTGCCGACCATTTGTTTTCCCCTAGTCCCATCTAACTGCACTCAGACCATACCCCTCCATTCCATTCCCGTCCATATACCTATCCACTTTACTTTTAAATGTTAAAATCGATCCTGCCTCCACCACTTCTGCTGGAAGCTCATTCCACACAGCCACCACCCTCTGAGTAAAGAAGTTCCCCCTCACGTTACCCCTAAACTTCTGTCCCTTAATTCGCATGTTATGCCCTCTTGTTTGAATATTCCCTACCCTTAATGGAAAAAGCCTATCCACGTCTATCCCTTTCATCATTTTATAGACCTCAATCAAGTCCCCCCTTAACCTTCTGCGCTCCAAAGAATAAAGACCTAACTTGTTCAACCTTTCTCTGTAACATAGTTGCTGGATCCCAGGCAACATTCTAGTAAATCTCCTCTGTACTCTCTGTATTTTGTTGACATCCTTCCTATAATTAGGCGACCAAAATTGTACACCATACTCCAGAATTGGTCTCACCAATGCCTTGTACAATTTTAACATTACTTCCCTGCTCCTATTCAATGCTCTGATTTATAAAGGCCAGCACACCAAAGGCTTTCTTTACCACCCCATCTACATGCGATTCCACCTTCAGGGAACTATGCACAGTTATTCCTAGATCTCTCTGTTCCACAACATTCCTCAATTCCCTACCATTTACCATGTACATCCTATTTTGATTTGTCCTGCCAAGATGTAGCACTTCACACTTATCAGCATTAAACTCTTCTATAAGGATCTTATAGAAACTTACAAAATTCTTAAGGGGTTGGACAGGCTAGATGCAGGAAGATTGTTCCCGATGTTGGGGAAGTCCAGGACAAGGGGTCACAGCTTAAGGATAAGGGGGAAATCCTTTAAGACCGAGATGAGAAAGACTTTCTTCACACAGAGAGTGGTGAGTCTCTGGAACTCTCTGCCACAGAGGGTAGTTGAGGCCAGTTCATTGGCTATATTTAAGAGTGAGTTGGATGTGGCCCTTGTGGCTAAGGGGATCAGAGGGTATGGAGAGAAGGCAGGTACGGGATACTGAGTTGGATGATCAGCCATGATCATATTGAATGGCGGTGCAGGCTCGAAGGGCTGAATGGCCTACTCCTGCACCTAATTTCTATGTTTCTATGTAAACTCCACCTGCCATCTTTCAGCCCACTTTTCCATATGGCCCAAATCTCTCTGTAGACTTTGAAAATCTACTTCATTATCCACACCACCACCTATCTTAGTATCATCTGCATACTTACTTATCCAATTTTCCACCCCATCATCCAGATCATTGATGTACATGACAAACAACAGTGGACCCAACACAGATCCTTGAGACACCCCACTGGTCACTGGCTTCCAACCTGACAAACAGCCATCCACCATTACTCTCTGACATCTCCCATTCAGCCACTGTTGAATCCATCTTGCTACTCCACCATTAACACCCAAAGATTGAACCTTCTTAACCAACCTTCCATGGGGAACCTTGTCAAAGGCCTTACTGAAATCCATATAGACAACATCCACTGCTTTACCCTCATCAATTTCCCTAGTAACCGCTTCAAAAAAATTCAAGAAGGTTTGTCAAACATGACCTTCCAGGCACAAATCCATGTTGGCTGTTCCTGATCAGACCCTGTTTATCCAGATGCTTATATATATTATCTCTAAGTATCCTTTCCATTAATTTACCCACCACTGACGTCAAACTAACAGGTCTATAATTGCTAGGTTTATTCTTTGAACCCTTTTTAAACAATGGGACAACATGCGCAGTACGCCAATCCTCCGGCACTATTCCCGTTTCTAATGACATTTGAAATATTTCTGTCATAGCTCCTGCTATTTTTACACTAACGTCCCTCAATGTCCTAGGGAATATCCTATCAGGACCTGGAGATTTATCCACTTTTATATTTTTCAAAAGTGTCAGTACTTCCTCCTCTTTGAATCTCATAGTTTCCATAGCTACTCTTTTTTTTTTTTTTTTTTTTTACTTCACATAGTTCAATATCCTTCTCCTTGGTGAATACCGAAGAAAAGAAATTGTTCAATATCTCCCCCATCTCTTTTGGCTCTGCAGATAGCTGTCTATTCTGTCTCTCTAATGGTCCAATTTTATCCCTCGTTATCCTTTTGCTATTAATATAGCTGTAGAAATTTGGATTTACTTTCACCTTTCTTGCCAAAGCAACCTCATATCTTCTTTTAGCCTTCCTAATTTATTTCTTAAGATTCTTTTTACATTCTTTATACTCCTCTAGCACTTCATTTACTCCATATCTCCTATAATTATTGTAGATATCTCTCTTTTTTCGAAACAAGTGTCCAATTTCCCTTGAAAACCATGGCTCTTTCCAATTTTTACTATTTCCTTTCACCCTAACAGGGACATAAAGATTCTGTACTCTTACAATTTCCCCTTTAAATGTCCTCCATTTTTCTTCTACATCCTTCCCATAAAACAGAGTGTCCCAATTCACTCCTTTTAAATCCTTACGCATTCCCTCAAAGTTAGCCTTTCTCCAATCAAAAATCTCCACCCTAGGTCCAGTTCTGACTCTCTCCATAATTATATTGAAATTATTGCATTCTTGATCACTATTATACAGCCAATATTATAGCTTCAAGTTGCAACTATTTAATGAATAAGAATTGTCACAATTAATGTGAATAAATGGAAATATTTTTTATAAGGTTTACTTAATTATTTTGTTCAGTACAGGTATTGTTAAAGAATATACTCTGTAATTTTTAAGAAAGAACTGCAGAGTTTGGAAAAATAGAAGGTAGACAAAAATGCTGGAGGAACTCAGTGGGTGAGGCAGCATCTATGGAGAGACGGAATAGGCGACGTTTCGGGCCGAGACCCTTCTTCAGACTGATGTCGGGGTGGGGGCGGGAAAAGAATGGAAGAGGCGAAGACTATTTCAGATAGTCTTTGCTTTTTCCCTCCTTCCCCTCCCCCTTCCCAGCTCCCCCACAAGCCTACTGTCTCCGCCTCTTCCTTTTCCCGCCCCCCCCACATCAGTCTGAAGAAGGGTCTCGACCCGAAACATCGCCTATTCCTTCTCTCCATAGATGCTGCCTCACCCGCTGAGTTACTCCAGCATTTGTGACTGCTCTGTAATTTTCATTATTTTATATAGTTAGAATTGTTAGCAATAATTGATTTATAATTCTCAAGATAATTTGGCATTTACCTGCTTTCCCTGGACACCAGCATTTCCTTTGGAACCCTGAAAGAAAAAATGAACTTCAGTGAAGAAGCTTTACTTATGACATGATATATGGTTTGAAGCATCCTCTTCAGAATCCAGAGTACTTAATACAGTAAGAAGGTCATTATTTTCCAATGTTCAACTTATGACTAATATTTTTTTTTGATGAATATTTTTTATTAGTTGTAAATACATCTTAATAGAAAATACTTCTTACATACATTTGTAATATTATTAATATTAACATTTAAGACTTTATATTTCTATGCATTTATTTTTTTAATAAGTAAGAAAAGATAGAGAAAAATAATATAGAGGTAAAAAAAATCGAAAATAAGGAAGTGAATGGAGTATTAAAAAGTTATCCATCATTGGAGATATATCCATGATTTGTTATACATAATTCTTCATCTATTCCATTATTCAGGCTTCAGTCAGGCTCTCGCACCGAGCCATTATTCTATGACTAATATTCTGATGGTCAATGCTAGATGTACCTCGCATTATTCGTTCTTTTTCAAATTTTATGGTTACCCCTGTCTTCATGTTCAAATGATGTAGACAAGTAGATACCGTCATATCTTCCTCAAGATGGGTTTCTGCTACCTGCACCACCCTGGGGGTGCACTCTGGTACTCACTGGACAGGCTTTCATATTTCACAAAATCCTTTGTATCCAGCACAACATAATAAATCCCTTGCGTGTTGTGATGGTATTGCGGAGAGATTTCTGTACTTTGTTTCCTTTCTTTTTGCCACTAGGTGTTGTACTTGTGTATGCTTTGATTGTACTCATTTGCATATATAGTATGATTTACTTAGATAACACCCAAGACATTTTTTAAAATACCGTTTCGTATAGATAATTATAATAAACCCATATCAATACCGATCGAGAGGTTCGTGACAATGATGTCTGGGACGGAGGATTAGTCTTAAAAGAAAAGATTAATTTACACACTCTAGATTGTAATAAATGGGAGGTGATCTCAATGAAACCTACAAAATATTTGCAGGACTTGGGACAGATGTTACTCGGTGCCCAGAATCAGAGACCACAGTTTTAAAATACATCATTAGCCATTTAGGACTGAGGCTGGAAGGAATTTGTTCACCCAGGCAGAGATGAATCTTTGGAATTCTCAACCCAAGAGGACCTGGATTTAAGCATATGTAAGAATGAGATCAATAGATTTATGAATGAATCAATGGATGTGGGTGTATTACAGGAAGGAGATGCTGAAGCAAAATATATGCAATAATTTTATTGAAGATGGAGAAGACATGAAGCATGAAATAACATAATCCTGGTTCTATTTCTCATGTACTTATTAAGATAGGATTACATAATAGAATTAAGAATAGGAGCACTATACCTCTATTCCCCTCATCCCTGGCATTCCAGAATGTCCCGGTTGACCTGGTAAACCTGGTTCTCCCATCCAGCCCTATGAAATATAAAAATGATTTCTGTCATCAAGATGGAAAGCCAATATTGAGTTACTTCATTTTCACCCAATATCTGGAGGGTGAAAATACAAAGTTTACTGTGTCAGGTTGCTAAAATTACAGTTGACAGGGTAACACTGTCACCAGTTATAGAGGATGTAATTATAGTGTGACAAGTTGAGAGTATTTTCAATTCCAGGAAGAGGGTATAATGACAGTGTGAAAAGATTACACTAAGAACAGTAGTAAGAAACTGTTATAATAATGTGACATGATAACACTATTCCCATTGGTCAGAGGGGGTAATTTCTGGTCACAATTTAAACTTTGTATATCTATTCATTCTGTAGAGATGGAAGTTGCTAGCTAGGCTGGCATGATTTTATCCCCCATGTTAGTTTATTATCTACTGCAGATTTTGCAATACATTTCTAGATTTGGCCAGCGCTGCAACTAACATTGATTCCTCAGTTGAGGAGGACAGCAAATTGCATTCAGGAGGTTTCCTAGCCCATGTATAAGCCTTCTTTGAATATGGTTAACATTGAAGAGCCTCATAATTACTTTTCCCCACTGGATACCGCTGTACCACCACCCATGGTAATTCTGTTCTGCCGTGGGATAAGCCACACCTAGAGACTGCAAAGGAGAAGTCTGGAGCTGTGTCTGTATGTACAATTCTGTCAGGTTGTTGCTTGACTAGTTTGTAGGATAGTTCTCCAAATCTTGACACCAGGATCCAAATATTTGTGAAGAGGATTTTGCTAGGAAAATTGGATTGAACTTGGCTTTGGCAAGTTTATATATGGTACCAAGGTTCTAATGCTGATCTGGCCATCTAATTTTATCTTCTTTACGGTTTCAATATAGTAGTTATGATATAACTGAAAGGTCTGTAAGATCAAAGAGAGAATTAGATTTCTTAGTCTAGAGACATGTTAAGGCCACACCAGGAGAGGATGGCAGAGTTTCTCCCCAAAGAGCATTTTTGAAGTAAATTATTTTTTACAAAGAACTTACTGATACATGGTCAGCAATAATCAGAGGTTTCTTTTTAAATTCCACGTTATCAACCAAATTTATACTCCACAGCCTCCAGAGTTGGCTTTCAACTCAGATCTCTGTTTTTTTTTGTCCTGACTTCTGGGTTACTAGTCTAATAATGTAAATGTTACACCACCAACACAGCTTATTTATTATAGAAATGTTGATAAGGAATTTATGAAGAAAATAAACTGACATATAAATGCAACATATGATATGTGCTGCTGCTGCTGCATTCAGCCGATTCAATTATCCTGTAGACCAACTTTTTTAGCTTTTAAAGATTTTGCATTTATCTGCTCTGATCACATAATTTAAGTAAAAACTTCAAATATTATCTTTATTATAACAGTAGTATTGTATCAATTAAAATAAATGTGTTTGGATTGACATTACTTATTTAATTTGCAGAAACATATATTTCCCTAAATAGTTTATCAGAGTTCAGTTTGGACCAAAAAAAAGTATGACATTTTGCAAAATAATTAATTATGCAAGTATGATTTATTACCTTACTGCCATGTTGTCCCTGAATTCCATGGAGTCCTCTGTCACCCTTGTTACCCTGCAGAATGTAACAAACTAACCCATTAAATATTGCCACTTTGGTCACTTCCATTGCATCAACAAAAAGTGAGTGTTAAAATGTGCTTGCAAAGAGAAGAATGCAATTAATCTTCAAAAAGTGAGCCATCAAGATATGGAGGCTTATTTTCCCTTAATTCCACAATATATAATCTTCTTTAGTTTACAAAGTTTCAAAATTGGCCTTGTTGGCCAAAATGTAGTGAGGCCAATCCCATTTGCCAACTCTTCTCTTTATAGATTCCAGCATTCCAGCATACATCCAGAACCTATAAAGTATGAAGAGACAGTTTACCTCCATTACCTGTTCAGGTATTGAGTTGTAGAATTTCAACCCTGTTTAAATTGTATATATATTACAATTAAACCCTATTTGCAGGACCGTGTACACAACAATCAATTCAAGAGAAAATTATGATTGAGCTGACTGTTATTTTACAAAAAGTGTTCTATTTCCATTAGCTTGCATATGATAGGAAATCGATAAAATAGATGCAAATTGACTTCAAAAATTTATCCCCCCAAAATTTAAATGTTCCTTTCCCTAAAAATCTCTGCACATGAATGCACACACGCACACACTTGTGCACACCACACATTGCAATTGTACAATTCATTCGTTAAAATCCCATTATCTTTCCTATTTCTTCCTGTCCTGAAAACAAAAGAGTTGTAGATGAATGCTAACCAGAGTTGGACGCAGTTTAGTTTAGAAACATAGAAACATAGAAAATAGGTGCAGAGTTGGCCATTCGGCCCTTCAAGCCTGCACTGCCATTCAATACGATCATGGCTGATCATCCAACTCAGTATCCTGTACCTGCCATCTCTCCATAACCCCGATCCCTTTAGCCACAAGGGCCACATCTAACTCCCTCTTAAATATAGCCAATGAACTGGCCTCAACTACCTTCTCTTCTGTGGCAGAGAATTCCACAGATTCTCCACTCTCTCTGTGAAAAATGATTTTCTCATCTCGGTCCTAAAAGACTTCCCCCTTATCCTTAAACTGTGACCCCTTGTTCTGGACTTCCCCAACATCGGGAGCAATCTTCCTGCATCTAGCCTGTCCAACCCCTTAAGAATTTATAAGATCCCCCCTCATTCTTCTAAATTCTAGCATGTACAAGCCAAGTCTATCCGGTCTTTCTTCATATGAAAGCCTTGCCATCCCAGGAATCAGTCTGGATACAGAATGGAAACAGGTCCTTCACCCTATCAAGTCAACACCAACCATTGATCACCCATTCACATTGGTTCTTCCACTTTTTCATCGACTCCCTACATACCAGGGGGAATTTTACAGAGACCAATTTTACAGAGACCAATTAACGGACAAATTTGCACATGTTTGGGATGTAAGAGGAAACCAGATCACCCAGAAAAACCCCACAAAGTCACAGGGAGAACATGCAAATTTTACGCAGACAGCACCTAATACAAAATCGAACCCAGGTCCTGGGCGCAGTGAAACAGCAGCTCGTCCAGCTGACCACTGATAATTTACAATCAGATTAATTTAACAATGGCCTATTTTCCTTTCCAAAACTGAAATACCTCAAAATAAACTATAAGATACTTTGATCACTGATTTTTAAAATCCCAAGAAACATTAGTTTTTATTAGTACCTCCTTATAAATTTAAAAAATGTACTGACGGAAGATGTCCCATTTTGAAGTCCATTAGCTTGCATATGATAGGAAATCGATAAAGTGTATAAAATGTAGCACTTATCCAGATACTAATAATATATCATGGATAGCTTCTTATTACTTGACTAAGTACTTCATCTTTTAGATTGCAAGTTTCTTTATATACAATACCTTGGACCCTGGTAATCCTCGTGAACCAGATACACCCGGCAATCCCATGTCACCCTATTGGCAAAAATGACATTCATTATTGATGTGAGAAAACAAATGTTAAATTTAGGGCGTGGTAGTTATGTTGTGCAAAGTTTCTTGAGGAAAACTTGACGTGTACATAAAATTCATTTTACTATAATTTAAAAATGATATCAATAAATTTATTTTGGTCAAATATTCAACTCTAACATTTGCATGTATAACAATTTTACCTTGAAAAATAAAGAATCGCATTAATTCAATAAATCGCATTAAAACCTCATATGCCAAGCATCCAGTGAAATCCTCAAGTGTAAATATATCAATTACTTCTTTACTCATTTAAGCATTGCCTATTTTTATATTATTCATAACAAATTATTAAAATCAAATAGAAATGTTTAGGAAAGAACTGCAGATGCTGGAAAAATCGAAGGTGGACAAAAATGCTGGAGAAACTCAGCAGGTGAGGCAGCATCTATGGAGCGAAGGAATAGGTGACGTTTCGGGTCGAGATCCTTCTTCAGACTGAAGACCCGAAACGTCACCTATTCCTTCGCTCCATAGATGCTGCCTCACCCGCTGAGTTTACATAGAAACATAGAAACATAGAAATTAGGTGCAGGAGTAGGCCATTCAGCCCTTCGAGCCTGCACCGCCATTCAATATGATCATGGCTGATCATCCAACTCAGTATCCGTACCTGCCTTCTCTCCATACCCTCTGATCCCCTTAGCCACAAGGGCCACATCCAACTCACTCTTAAATATAGCCAATGAACTGGCCTCAACTACCCTCTGTGGCAGAGAGTTCCAGAGACTCACCACTCTCTGTGTGAAGAAAGTCTTTCTCATCTCGGTCTTAAAGGATTTCCCCCTTATCCTTAAGCTGTGACCCCTTGTCCTGGACTTCCCCAACATCGGGAACAATCTTCCTGCATCTAGCCTGTCCAACCCCTTAAGAATTTTGTAAGTTTCTATAAGATCCCCTCTTAATCTCCTAAATTCCAGAGTTTCTCCAGCATTTTTGCCTAAAACCTAATAGTAAGCGACTTTCAGTACTCTGATAGTCTCACGGAGACATAGACATATCGGATATATAGGATAAACTTGAACAATAATTTCCATTCAAATGCAACTAGTCTAAAACTAAAGTTGAGCGACAAGATTGACATTTATGGATGTTTGGTGTTTAATTTATGGTCCTCAAAATATTTTCCATTGCGTTCGTAATATAGAAATGAGAAAAGATTACTACGTAATGAGGAGAAAATACTATGGAGAAGTCGTGAGTTGATTAAAATGTTGTGATTTTACAGTATGCCAGTATTGCATAACAAATGAGCAGCAAAGGGTGATAGAATCAATTGTTTTTTGAAGGGACATCAAGTACATTGTGGTTGAGAACGTTATGCAGCGTGTAGAGTTGACAGAGAGGCATGAGTAGGGCGATCCTGCAATGGAAAATGATTCATTCGGTTCAATTAAGATTTACTAGAATGTTGCCTGGGTTCCAGAAAAAGATTGAACAAGTTAGGTCTTTATTCTTTGGAGCGCAGAAGGTTAAGGGGGGACTTGATTGAGGTCTTTAAAATGATGAAAGGGATAGACAGAGTTGACGTGGGTAAGCTTTTCCCATTGAGGGTAGGGAAGATTCAAACAAGAGGGCATGACATACGAATTAAGGGACGGAAGTTTAGGGGTAACGTGAGGGGGGACTTCTTTACTCAGAGGGTGGTGGCTGTGTGTAATGAGCTTCCAGCAGAAGTGGTGGAGGCAGGATCGATTTTAACATTTAAAAGTAAAGTGGATAGGTATATGGACGGGAAGGGAATGGAGGGGTATGGTCTGGGTGCAGATAGATGGGACTAGGGGAAAACAAATGATCGGCACAGACTGGAAGGGCCGAGAGGGCCTGTTTCCGTGCTGTAATTGTTATATGGTTATATGGTTAATTAAAAAAAATCTACTACTTATTTCAGATGATTTCTGGTGCTTTGTGACATTCAAAATGCTTTATTACGAATAGATGAAGTTATCAGCATAGAATAACAATCACAATGAAAATCAGTAGCATGCACATAAAAGGAAACATTCATGTAATAGCAAACATTGCTTCCATAGGCATAGCAACATGCCATATGTTGAATGGAACTCCGTGCCATACCAAAATTAATAAAACTAAATTATAATAATTTAAAAAGCTTACTTTCTACATTCCGCAGACTAAGATTCCCCATTTAAATGATTGGGCTCTCCAATTCCACATGAGAACTGATCTGATAATCCAGTATTATAATGCCTGCAAATTCCAGCACAGTCAAGCTCTGCTGGTGCCTTCCTTGCAATGTTTTGCTGCTTCTATGATTTTGTTGAGTTTACATCCTGAACTCATGGCTGAACACCAACACAATCATAGTGATATTGAACAGAAGTAGACCCTTTAGCCCACAGATTCTGTGCATACCATCAACCACCTGAACCTTATCTTCAACCCTTTTTTTATTCCCAAGGACGCAAAGTACTGGAGTAACTCAGCAGGTCACGCAGCATCCGTGGAGAACTTGGATGTGACATTTTTGGGTCAAGACTCTTCTTCAGACTGATTGAAGGGGGCAGCAATGTCTGCCTTTTTGTCAGATGTCAAAGAGTCCTTGTTTCAGATGTATACTAGCCCTATGCCCCAAACCTTTCTCCGCTACATCAATGACTACATCATGGCTGCCTCCTGCACCCATGCAGAACTTGGGGGTTTCATTACTTTCACCACTAATTTCTACCCTGCCCTCAAATTCACCTGGGAAAATGCCCTTTTCCAGCTTTCTTTCATCCCCTACAATGTCTGAAGAAGGTTCTTGACCCAAAACATCACATAACCATGTTTTCTAGGGATGCTGCTGAGTTATTCCAGTACTTTGTCCTCTTTTGTGTTTTAGCCAGCATCTGCAGTTCTTTGTTTCCCCATTTTCTATTCATTGGAGCCACAGACCACAGTGAGGCGCATTGTGATTTAGGGCTTTCCAAGTCCGATAGCGCAACAAAAAAGGTTTCCAAGCCAAGACTCTGAGAAAACATGGAATCAGTTTTGTTACTTATCTAATTAGAATTTAGGTTAGTTTAATACAGTTTACCATTGGTCCGGGCAGCCCCCTTTCTCCTTTTTCGCCTGGAAGCCCATGTTTTCCCTGTAATAAACCATTGAAAAGTTTTTTTTGCAAAATATTTTATTTTAAATTAAATTTAACCAAAACTATAGCTATTTCTCCAACATTGGTATCTGTTCCGCTTCTGAATTGTTGACAATTCTCCCCCATCTCCAGGATAAATAGTACTCTATCAAGAAATCCTACACTATAAAGTTCACGGTATAATTCAAAAGAAAGAAAATCTTTGAACTTGGCAGGTTATGTTACTGTTGTACAAAGCATTGGCGGGGTCTCATTTATAGTATTGTGTTCAGTTATGGTCACCCTGTTGTAGGAAAGATGTTGTTAAGCTGGAAAGGATACAGAGAAGATTTACGAAGATGTTGCCAGGACCCGAGGGCCTGAGCTCCAGGGACATGTTGAGCATGCTAGGACTTTATTCCTTGGAAAGCAGGAAGATGAGGTGTACAAGAACATGAGAGGGATAGATAGGATGAATGCACAGAGTATTTTACCCACTGTCGGGATATCAAGAACCAGAAAACATAGGTTTAAGGTGAGGATGGAAAGATTTAATATAAACCCGAGGGGCAAATTTTACACAAAGGATGATGGTTATATGGAACAAGCTGCCAAAGGAAGTAGTTGAGGCAGGTACCATCACAATGTTTAAAAAGCATTTGGACAGGTGCATGGATAGGATAGGTTTAGAAGGATGTGGGCCAAATGCAGGCAGGTGAGAATAATTTAGAACATCGTGGGCAAGTTGTATTAACTAAATCTACATCTGATATGTCAGCATCATTTAAAGAGCGGAGTTCAGGACAGACATATACCAGTGAGCTGGAAGCCTATAGATGACAAGTGAAGGGAACCTTGGATGATCAAAGAGGTTATAAACTTTGTCTAAAAGAAAAAGGGAAGCATATGTAAAGTTTAGAAAGATGAAATCAGACAGGGCCTTTGCTGAATATAAATTAAGCACAAAGGAATTCAAGCGGGCAATTAGAAGGGCAAAAATGGACCATTGAATGTAACTGGCAACATAGATTAAAGAAAATCGCTAGGTTTATTATACAGATATTAAAAACAAGAGGGAGATAAAGGAAGGAATTTATACTTGGAGTGGGAAGATGTAGACCAGGTGCAAAACAAGTACTTTGTATCATGGAGAACAGTGATTAGTGTGGGGAATACTAAAATGCTGGGGCAGTTTGAGATCTAGAAGGTGGGGCTCTTTAAGAACATTGAAGTGGATAAATCCCATGATATCTATCCCGTATTATTGTTAGAGACGAGCGGAGTTTGCAGGGGTTCATGAAGACCTTTGTATCTTCTCTAGCCATAGCGAATGTCCCAGAGAACTGGCAAGAAACTAACGTTGTTCCGCTGTTGAAGAAGGGAAGTTGAAATAATCCATAAAATTATAGGCTGGTGAGCTTCACGGTGGTGGATGGGGAGCTATTGGAGAGGATTTTTGGGAAATGGGATTGTCTTGCATTTGGAAGGGAATGAGTTAATTAGATACAGTCAGCATGGCAGGTCATGCCTTACAAAGCTGACTGAGTTTTGACAGGAGGCGACAACGGTGATTGGCAGTGGATGTTGTCTACATGGATTTTACTAAGGCATTTGATAAAGTACATCATGGTAGGCTGATCCAGAGGGTTAAGGTGCAATGGGATCCCGATAACCTGATCGTTTGGATTCAGAACTGGTCTACTCATAGAAGACAGAGGGTTGTGGTGGAAGGGTATTCATCTGGCTGGAAGTCTGTGACCAGTGGAGTTCTGCAGGGTTCTATACTGGGTCCTTTGTTGTTTGTGATATATATCAATTACTTGGATGTAAATGTAGACAGGTTTGTTAGCAAGTTTGCAGACAACTTCAAAATCGGTGGAATTGTGGACAGTGAGGAAGGATGATGCAGTATACATCGATATCGATCAGCTATATAAATGGGCATAGAAATGGCATATAGAGTTTAATCCGAACTAATGTGAGGTGGTGCCTTTAGGAGGTTTGAATATAAAGGGAGTGGTAAAGAAGACATATGGAATGCTTGTGTTCATTGATCGAGACATTGATATTAGAACCAAGAAGTCATGTGGCAGCTTTATAGGACTTTGGCTAGGCCACAATAATTTGGGCTGTTGTGTACATTTCTAGTTACAGGAAGGATGTGGAGGCTTTGGAAAGGCTGAGAAGTGGATTACCGGAATGGTGCTATAAAGAGAGGTTGGACAAACCTGGATTACTTTCTCCGGAGCATCGGGGGCTCAGTGGAGAACTGGTAGAAGTATAGAAAATTATGGGAGGCATAGACACGGGAGACAGTCAGAGTCTTGGTATTTAATATAAATGGTATGTAAGCTTTCAGATAGATATATGGATAAGCAGGATATGGAAGGACATAGATCACGTGCAGACAGAAATTAGTTTCATTTGGCATAATGTTTGGACATGGGCTTTGTTGGTCAACGGGCCTGTTCCTGTTCTACCTTCTATGAATAAGTTCTAAGTTATATACAAACCTTGTGACCCATTGCTCCTACACTTCCTGGCATTCCTGGAATACCCTAAAATGAAACATGAAGCAAAATGATTAATTTTGACAATGGCACATCATCGAATTCTAATTTTAAGTGAAAAGACATTTGGCTGTTATTGCATAAACAATAATACATTGACACTAATATCAAAGAAAATCCTCATAGTATTCAAATGATAAAGGTTAAAACAGGAAGAGTTGAGGAAAAGGAAGCACATAGGTCTATTCTCCATTCCGGATTTAAAAAGAGCTGAGTAACTAAAATTGGCATTTTATGGAAAAATTATATAGCATCTTTCTAGATTCCCTTGACATAAATATTTAACAGAAATGTATTTAATGCAAATCCAATGCTCTTTGCATTGCAAAATATGTTATTGGCCTCTTGATATTTGCTATATAATATGTTTTCCACAGAGCAACAGTGAAATGTTTGGCTTTTCCATATCATGTAATCACATTCTTCAGCACAACACAACGATCACGTTCTTAACATGAAACCTGACAGCAGAGACTTTTTTCCTTTAGCTGCCTTCTATTGGTTTTTAAAAGGTTCCCATCGTCTAAGATTTTAAAAAACAATAAATCTCTTCTTTAGACTCTACTGCATTAATGAAAATATTAAACCATTGAACTTTTAAACTGTTAAAGATACAAAATCTATAATTTGAAGATGGAAAAGTTGGTGAATAATATCGTGCAACATGATCGGTGATGAACAGGCAGCTAACTTTACACCAACATGAACAGGTTGGTGCATCACTGCAGTCAGAGTTTCTCTAACAAAGGATTAATTTCACATATTGCATTTGAAGAAATAAGAAATGCTGCACATCAACAAAATGAATTTCTAATTAAATGCCAAAAGTGTACTTACAGGCTGTCCTGTCATTCCATCAAACCCTGGTAGACCAACCTCTCCAGGTTCTCCCTAAACAAATAAGAAACATATAATTCAAATTGTCAGCGTTTGTAATGAAACCATGAAACTGACAGCAACTTTGGAATTTTCATGCATGTGTCGTTTACTGTGAAAATCTAGAAGTCAGTTACTATCTGTGGTAATTTGCAGCTTTCTCCAACAAACTCTAAACTCCATGGAATAAAAAAGCAAATTTTATGTATGTGCACTATAATTTACCTCCAGAAATTTTTCAAAATGTTTCAGAAAAAAATTGTAACATCCATTTATGAGCTTCTACTTTAATTTTACATATATTTTCCATTTTTATTTCTCCCTCTGAAAATGTTTAAAATATTTGCTAAAATGTCTTCTTTATCCTCTGACGCTGTGAGAATTCTTTAATGCAACAGTCTGTTCAGTCAGTTTGATGAGATCACAATTCCACAGGAATCTCATGAACTCAATGATGCAAAAAAAGAATCTGAAACAAAAACCAAAAATGCTTGAAGTTATCAGCTTGTCAGGCAGCATCTGCAGAATCAGAAATAGTCAGCATTTTTGGTCAATGACCCTTCATCAGAATTAGGCAAGTGAAAAAATAAAGGATTTTTTTTAAGATGCAAAGGGAGAGAGAGAGCCAGGTGGAGAAAACAGAGTAAAACAAGAATGGAATGTGCCAGAAACATTCAGCAGATCCAACAACAACTGTGGAGAGAGACAAATATGAATTAATGTTGCAGTTGGATAATATTACAACAAAGGCATTAACACAATGCATACCTGAAATTTAACACTGATTCCTAACAGCTACAATGTGCTCTGTTGGAAAATGAGATGCAATTCCTTGAGCTTAAATTGGACACCATTTGACCAGTATAGGAGAATAAATACATAGACGTCAGAGTGGAAGTGGGATAAAGAATTAAAATGTTTGACAACTGGAAGCTCAATCAACCTTACAAACTGAACAGGTATGTTCTGCAAAATAGTTACCCAATCTGTGTTTGCTTTCTCCAATAGTGGGAAAATCATTGTGAGCGTTGAATGTGATACCCTAAGATGGATGAATCGCCAGTGAATTGCTGTTTCACTTAGGTTTCTTTTCTCTCTCTAAATGTCAGCATCAAAAGTAATTGTTACCTGGACAATCCAGTTCTCCCCCAATTACAGACATTCCCTCTGTTCTCAGTCTACTTCTCAGCAACTGAAACACATTCTACAAAGCAGTTAACTATATTTTGACTCCCCAGTGAGAAAGTCCATATTGCCTGGGCACTGACACAACACAATAATTTTTCAAAAGATCAGATTAATCACAAATACAATCCAAAAATGCTGAAACACCCAGACGATTAGGCAGCATCTGTGGAAACAGAAACATATCTAGCTAGTTTTACGTTGCAAAGTACAGGGAAGGATGGATCATAAAAGAAAAAGTCATTTTTCTGCGATCCGCATATTTCAGACAACTTAATTTTTCTGTTTGTATCAAACTGGTCATAGTCTGACTTGCTGGGCATTTTCAGCATTCTTCCTTTGGTTTCAAATTTCAAATTCAGCTCTGACCTGCACTTCATAGCTTTGACCTCTCACTTTGTCTGTTATCCCTCTAACTTCCCTCATTAATAGTAAGATTAAACGAGAACTTACCAGTTCGAAGTTTGATCTTTATTTTATGAGGAGTAACGATGAGGGATTACGTGAAGAAGACCCGCCTGGCGCTGGAACGGCATACTTCAAAGCAGCGGCATGAAAAACACAGAACACAATAGCCGGAGTAAGATAGCAAGGCTCATCATAGATTTAGAACTACCAGATTATCATTTATTTTATGAGGGTGTGGAGTGGAGGGCACGTAATCCCTCATCGTTACTCCTCATAAAATAAAGATCAAACTTCGAACTGGTAAGTTCTCGTTTAATCTTACTATTTTACTTCGGAGTCACGTGAGTGACTACGTGAAGATTTTGAAGCTTCTGTGTTTTCCATGTCGTAGAATTCTTCCATATGACAGTCCGGCTAGGTCAACACATACATGAGAAAAAACAGACTAGTTTTAGTTCTTTCCATAAATCTTTTAATGATAAAAGAACATATAATAACCCTCTTTTTACACCTGAGGGAACCATTACAAAGTGATAAAAGATATGTGATAACATAATTGGTAATATCAATCAATAGTGAAACAAAGCAGGTGATTATAGTGAACCCAACACCGCGTGTCTAAAGCCTATCATTGTGTGAACAGGTTTATTGTAGAACTTTGAAAAAGTTTCTTCTTTACACCACCCTGCGGTTTCTAAAATATGTTCGAGTGGTACGTCCTGTAACTTTGCCGCGGATGTAGCTGCTGCCGTGGTGGAGTGAGATTTGAACACATCAGTGTCTACTCCTGCTAAAAGTAACACCTGTTTTAACCACCTTGAGATTGTTTGCACTGAAGCTTTTGTGTGTGGTTTCTTATGCGTAATCATTAATGTTTTTTCATCTCCTCGAAGAGTTTTGGTAACCTTTACATAATGATTCAAATGTTTAACTACACACAACGTTGGATCAATGGGATAAGCTTGAAACATTACCTTCGCTCCAGTTCTCCCTGGTCTGCTTTGTTTGATCAAATCGTAAACATAGAACACAATGTTATCTGCAGTCTCATGCATACAGTCTAAACGTAACATTTGTAATGTTTGCACCCTTTGAGCTGAAACCAATGCCATTAACATTACTAATTTAAATGTTAACTTTTCCAATGACAAAACTTCGATTGGAGTCCATTGCCTAAGTAAGGTAAGTACAATGCTAACATCCCAAATTTCTGTATATCTTGGTTTGGGTGGATTTTTGTTAAAGATTCCTTTCATAAATCTGGATATTAATGGATGTGATCCAATTGATTTCTGGTCGGAGATTTGTCCTAAATAAGATGATAAGGCAGTACGTGCACTATTAATGGCACTGTAACTTAAGTGTTATTCAAAATGCAACTCGGCAAGGAACTCCAATATGTTTGCAATGTTCACAGTATTATAGGATATATTTGACTGTCTGCAAAAATTTTCCCATTTCTTTATATGTGTCATATATTGTCTCTGAGTGCTATCTCGCCATGATGCGACTATAATATTCATAGTTCTATCTGACAATCCAAGCTCCTGTAGTGGTTTGGTCAAAACCTGCAGATTAACAAATTCATATAAGCATGTAATGGATGAATTTCTTTGGTTACTGGTTTTATCAATAAATCACTGCTGCTAGGAATTGACATATATGGTTCTTTAATCATGTTTAACATCAATGGGAACCATGGTTGTTGTATCAGAATGTTTTAGCAGCTTGTGGGACATTTTCAATCCACCATTGTAATTCCAATAAAGCTTCTTTTGTTAATTGCATAGGCCTATCAAAATGGCCTGCTCTCTTTTTTAATGCTCTTATTTTGTCCCTTTGAAGGTTTTGGTAATGTAATGGACCAAATTCTACTGCAGGAAATGCTGCTACTAATTTACCAATAACCTTTGCTACTTCTCGGATGGAGGGATAAGGTTTGTGAATGAGACCCCTACAGGTCAATAAAATATCATCAATCTTATCTGTTGGCAAAGTTACTAACATAGTAACTGAGTTAATCACAAACCCCAAATAGTTAATTGACTGTGCTGGCTGCAGCTGGGACTTAATTGGATGAATCAAGAAACCTAACTTCTCAAATAAAGTTTTAGTTGCTGAAACTGATTTTTCAGCTGATTCCTGATTACTATTGATGATAAAATGTCATCCAGATAAGCCATAATGATGTGCTTTTGTGCTCTTAATTGTGCTAAAGCTGGTTTCAACAGCTTTGTAAAGAGCCTGGGAGCTGAACTTAACCCATTTGGTAAAGCTTTGAATTGCCACAGCTGTCCCAGCCAATTAAATTTTAAATACCTTCGAAAGAACTTTTGGTACTGAATAGTACGCATCCTTTAAATCAAATGTAGCCATATAACAACCTGCTGATATCAAATGTCTTGCAGTGTTAAATGTTTCCATTTAAAAAATGTTTATATTCGACAAATTTATTAAGATTTTTAAGGTCCAGAATAATTCTGCAACCACCATCTTTTTTATTTCTTGGAAATATATTTGACACAAATTGATGCTCATGTTCAACAGTTTTTTCAATAACACCTTTTTTTAAACAATTTGTCAATTTCCACATTAATTTCTGCCTCTTCAATTGCAGAAAACATGAAACCATAAGCAGGTTTATTTTGTACCGGAGAATTAACACCTTCTTTGAATGTAATAGTAGCTCCTGAAACTGTTTGTAAAATAAACCGATCAGATGTGATGGCAAGCCATTCATTATAAAACATTTGTAATCTCCCTCCAACTGGAGATTTGTCCACAGTTTCTTTAAGCATAGAATAAATGTTTTGTACCTCTCCATATGAACGTGGTGGTCTCCTTCTCCCCGTATACGGGTGAACATTAGGCTGTGTCGGATGATAATATTTTCTTATCATATTCCTGCCTCTGTTTCCAAAATCAAATCCCCTTCTTGACGAAAAATACCTTTTTTGTCCAAAGACGAAAGGTCTCATGTGGCTAATAGATTTAGCCTCTTCATCCATTTCTCTTATTTGTTTAGGCAGGTTTTCTCCAAATAGATAACCAGGAGCTTGAACACCACTTGATCGACACAGACCTGCAAACCTTGGATGAAATATGGGCCGAATCGCAATTTTCCTCATACAATTAATTCCATAGAAGGAATTGCATAATAAGCCCAAAGTATCTTTTTCGATTTTATCCATCTCCAACCCCTCCATTTGCCTTCCAAAAGCAGTAATGGCAGCAGAAATCAATTTGAGGATTCTTTGAAATCTTATTTCTTGTCCTCTCATGCCTGGAGTCATAGGCGTCCATATAGACGGATTAACCGTAGGTACCTTCAATGAGGTGCAATTTTCCGGTGTTTTATATAATTCTGCTGTTTCAATCATCACAGAATCTTGAAGTTGGTGAGATACCATATAATTAATACTGGCAGCTAGGTTTTCTTCCATAGCCTCACCACTTCCTTCAGGTATAGCAAAATCTTTTGCCATCTCAGGCACATCTGGCCTCCTCTTTTTTATTCGTGGTGTGCACTCATAATCCACATCACCAGTTGCAGGGTCTGTCTTTTGCAGCCCTGATACACTTGGAATTATATCCAATGAGACTTCCTCCGCCCTTAATCCTGGGTCCGGAGTTTCAAATTCCCAATTTGGCACATAGCCATATTCTGTATATTCAAACCCCTCAGGGTCATTTTGGGAAACTTCTGGGTACTGTGACCCTTGTCTCATTATATTTTGGAGCACTTTCTCCATATGTTCCATTTTTAGCCATATAGCTTTATTATCCGGAGGACTTTCATTATCAGAGTCATTATCAGAAACCACGGGCCTCATGGATTTCTTTTTACTTTTTCTAGGAACATTTTCCTCTGTGGTTTGTATTTCTGGAGAAATTATAGTCTCACTAACGGGTGAATCAGCGGCCACCGGTATCGGAACCGGATCCGCACTAAACTCTTGTCCCGTTTTTTTTTTTTTTTTTTCAGCGTCGACGTAATGCCGTTCCAGCACCAGGCGGGGCTTCTTCACGTAGTCACTCACGTGACTCCGAAGTAAAATATATCAATCAGATGGCTCAGTAAATAGTGGAGAAAGACCCAAAATGCTGAAGTACTAGATTTAGATTTTATTACTTGTCATTCGCACCTCAGAGAGGCTCGAACGAAATTCTGTTTCTACAAACCATACAGAGTAATTCATTAAACAAAAACACACACAAACAATTCAATTCACACAAACATCCATCACAGTGAGTCTCCCCCTCACTGTGATGGAAGGCAAAGTTCTCTCCCCCGCACCATTTCTCCCCCGATGTCGAAGCCCCAGGAGGGCGATGTTAAGTCCCACGGCCACTGAGGCCGCGCCGGGCGATGTACGGCCCCGCTCTAGGCCCAAAGGTCACAACGTTGGAGCCCTCGGCGGGCGCTGGAATGTCCCGCGGCCATTAAAGCCGCGCCGGGCGATGTACGGCTGGAGCTGGAGCTCCGGAGTCGGGCCGCAGCTGGAGCTGGAGCTCCGGAGTCAGGCCGCAGCTGGAGCTGGAGCTGGAGCTCCGGAGTCGGGCCGCAGCTGGTGCTGGATCTGGAGCTCCGGAGTCAGGCCGCAGCTGGAGCCCCGGAGTCGGGCCGCAGCTGGAGCTGGAGCTGGAGCTGGAACCGGAGCTCCGGAGTTCGGCCGCAGCTGGAGCTGGAGCTGGAGCTGGAGCCGGAGCTCCGGAGTTGGGCCGCAGCTGGAGCTGGATCTGGAACTCCGGAGTCGGGCTGCAGCTGGATCCCCGGAGTCGGGCCGCAGCTGGAGCTGGAGCCCCGGAGTCGGGCCGCAGCGGCGATCCATCACCGCTCCCCACACTCCGAGGCCGGCCAGCCCCACGATGGTAAGTCCGCAGTTCTGCAGGCTCCGTGACTGCAGTCCCCAGGTCGTCCCGGTCGGAGGCCGCTCCACGGTACTAGGCCCCAACGACAACTGAGACCCGACAGGGAAAAAGTCGGGTCTCCCGTGCAGGAAAGAGATTTTAAAAGTTTCCCCCTCCCCACCCCCACCCCCCACATATACACAGTTATAAACAATACAAAAAAAACACAAACAACTACATTTAACTAGACAAAAAATAAAAAAAAAGACAGACAGGCTGTAGGGGCCGCTGCAACGTGAGTCGCGCCGCCGCACTTTAGATCAGAGATGAAGTAACTCAGCACTATAACTCAGCAGGTCTGGCAACATCTCTGGAGAATATGTATAGGTGACGTTTCGGGTTGGGACCTTTCTTCAGACCTCTATTCTGTAAACAGTAGGATAATCTCAGATAATCTGACTTCAATTAATTAGAGATACTGCATTTCTTTAAGGTGAGAGGGGAAAAATTTAAATGAGATGTGCGGGGCAGTTATTTTTACTCAGAAACTGGTAGATGCCTGAAACGTACTGACAGCCGTGGTAGTGGAAGCAGATATAATAATGGCATTTGAGGTTATAAATGCCATTATTGGGGAACACTAGGGGTGCTGCATTGAAGGCGCCTCTGCCTACAGCCTGTCTTTTTTTAATTTTAGTTTGTTTTGGGGCTACTTTAGCTTTTCTATGTGGCAGAGTGGGGTAGGGTAAGGGGGAAACTGTTTCTTAGTCGCATCCTGGCGAGGATTTCTCCGAGTCGCGTCCTCGCCCCCCTCCTCGCGGCCTACCAGCTGGATCAGAGCGGCCTTTCCTACCCGAGACCGGGGACCGGACCAGAGCTACTACAGCGGCGGCTAGGCGCTGGATTCACCGTGGAGTGGGCGATACCTACCTGGATCGCCGTTTGGAGCTGCGGAGCGTTGGGCCTGCAGCATCGACATCATGGAGCTGTGGTTCGAGGAGCTCCCAACGCGGGCGGCGCTGACCAACATCGTAGGGTCCTGGGGCCCTTTGCCGAGGGCCTGCCAGCGTGAATCTCTGCCTGGTGCGGCCTGGGGGCGTCGGGAGCTGCGGACTCCGGCGGGAAGCGGCCGTTTTGGAGGTCCATGTCGCTGAGGTTGGCCTCCAGTCCCGACGTCGGAGAACCAACATCCCGGCGAGCGGGCCTGAGCGGCGGGCTGCCCGTAGCGGCGATTGAGGAGGGCTCTGGAGGCCCCAACCATGGGTGAACATCGAGGAAGAGACTGACTTTGGTGCCTTCCCTCACAGTGGGAAACGTTTGATTCTGCTGTGTGGGGATGTTTTATTTTTAAATCTATCGTGTGTTGTGTTCTTTATTTTAGTGTATGGCTGTATGGTGATCACATTTCACTGTGCCATCTGGCACATGTGACAAATAAATGTATCTTGTATCTTGTATAGATAGGCACATGAATATGCAGGAAGAAGGGATTTGTTTAGTTTGGCATCATGTTCATGCCATAGAGCCTGTTCCTGTGCTCTACTGTTCTATGTTCAATATTCCCTTTATCTTATCTATCATTCCCTCACTCTCTCTGCAAGTTGGTTAGTCATTTTCCCAGTTCCTTTAAAGTGTCTTTAACCTGAATAAATATCTCAGTTTCTCTTTCCAAAGATTCTGACTGACCTGCCAAGTGTTCTAGCATATTTCCAGCATTTTCAGTTATTTTTTAATTTAAATGAAAATTGCAATTTTATTTAACTATTCTTACTCAAACTGCTCTTTGAACTGCCTTGCCATTTTACTTCATAACTGTAAACTGAAAACAAAACCAGTTCAATGTTTGGTATACGATTAAGCTATGGTTAAAGCATAATTAAACCCAGTGTCTTGCAGAGTTTTCCACGTTCTCATCTTGGACTTAGACCAAAATACGCAGCTCTGAAAACATATCAGTCTTTACCTGTGAGATAAGTTCAGCAAAAGACAAATATAGGCCCTGACAAATATGCATCCCAGAGTACTTAAGGAAGTAGCCCCAGAAATAGTGGATGCATTAGTGATAATTTTTCAAAACTCTTTAGATTCTGGAGTAGTTCCTGAGGATTCAAGGGTAGCTAATGTAACCCCACTTTTTAAAAAGGGAGGGAGAGGGAAAACGGGGAATTATAGACCAGTTAGTCTAACATCGGTAGTGGGGAAAATGCTAGAGTCAGTTATTAAAGGTGGGATAGCAGCACATTTGGAAAGTGGTGAAATCATTGGACAAAATCAGCATGGATTTATGAAAGGTAAATCATGTCTGACGAATCTTGTAGAATTTTTCGAGGATGTAACTACTAGTTAGAGTGGATGAGGGAGAACCTGTGGATCTAGACTTTCAGAAGGCTTTCGACAAGGTCCCACATAAGAGATTAGCATTCAAACTTAAAGCACATGGTATTGGGGGTTCAGTGTTGATGTGGATAGAGAACTGGCTGGCAGACAGGAAGCAAAGAGTAGGAGTAAACGGGTCATTTTCAGAATGGCAGGCAGTGACTAGTGGGGTACCGCAAGGCTCAGTGCTGGGATTCTAGCTATTTACAATATATATTAATGATCTGGATGAGGGAATTGAATGCAACATCTCCAAGTTTGCGGATGACATGAAGCTGGAATGCAGTGTTAGCTGTGAGGAGGATGCTAGGAGGCTGCAAGGTGACTTGGATAGGTTGGGTAAGTGGGCAAATGCATGGCAGATGCAGTATAATGTGGATAAATGTGAGGTTATCCACTTTGGCGGCAAAAACAGGAGGGTAGACTATTATCTGAACGGTGGCCGATTAGGAAAAGGGGAGATGCAACGAGACCTGGGTGTCATGGTTCACCAGTCATTGAACTTTTATGCACCATCCTAGACTCTTTAACAGTGTTAATAGGAATGCAATCAATTATACACTTAACAAACCTTTGTTCCAGGAATTCCAGGTAAGCCATTATTTCCACTTTCACCTTGATGTCCCTATGAATTAAAATAAAATTGCTATTACATTAATGTGCAGCCTTTAGAGTATTATTGCCGATATATATTTCAACATCAAATTTGTATTCATTTAAACTTACTGGAAGTCCATATAATCCAGGATAGCCTTGAGAACCTTTGTCACCTTTTGCACCCTTGAATAAATTATAGTACTAAAATTAGTTTTTGTTTTGGAGCAACAGTTTCTAAAAAATCTTTTGAACCGACTTCCCAAATACCTTTTTGCCATCAAAACCATGTTGGCCCGGTTCTCCTTTGAACCCCTTAGGACCCTGAAATACAATTAAAATATAGAGAGTATTCAGACAAGCTATAGTAAGAGACCTCACCAATAACATGACAAGAATTTGTTCCTGATACATAATCATTAAGTATGCTTCAAAATCTACTGTGAACATTTATGTTGAGATCAACTTCTTTTCAACATTTATTAAGGACACACCTACATGTATAATTCAAAGAATTATTTTCAACAATAACAGCAAGTTATTATTAATAAACACCACGCAGCTGGTAAATGATTGAGTATGTTTATTAATATCCAGAAGGTTTGTGTGTTTATTTATTGTTAGTTAATGCTAGTAATCATTACATCTCCAGTTACTGAATACATCAAGAGTCAACAGTGCCAATAATGTTTATTTGTCATATGTACCAGCAACAGTATAATAAAATTCTTACTAGCTGCAGCTTTACAGACCCATTAATTCAATAACACACCAGATAAATTTTACAAGAATTAATAATGCAATAAATTAATAATTAGGAATACTAGGTAAGCAGACACAGAGGCGCAGCTGGTACAGCTGCTGCCTCACAGTACCAGAAACCCGGGTTCAATTCTGACCTTGGGTACTGTCTGTGTGAAATTTGTACATTCTTCCTGTGACCGTGTGGGTTTCTTCCAGGTGCTCCAATTTCCTCCCACATCCCAAAGATGTGAGAGTTTGTAAGTTAATTGTCCTCTGTAAATTGACGTTAGTGTGTCGGGAATGGATGACAAAGTGGGATAACATAGTGTGAATGAAATGGTTGATCAATGGTCGGTACGGACTTGGTTGGTAGAAGGGCCTGTTTTCATGCTGTATCTTTCAATTTAATTCAGGCCATAATACTGCAAAAATGAAATACATAGTGCAACCAAAAGCAAAGTCCATGATAGATCAATGCTGAGGTAGGCAAAAAAGGACACAGAATACTGGAGTAACGCAACAGGTCAGGCAGCATCTCTGGAGAACATGGTTGGGTGATATTTCGGGTTGAGACCCATTTTCAGTCAACATTGCTAAGGTAGGGTTGGGGTTAGGTTTATGCAATGTGGTCCAAGAGCCTGATGGTTGCTGGGAAGAAGCTGTTCTTGAACCTAGAAGTCACATTTTCTAGGCTTCCTTACCTTCTTCCCGATGTTAGCAGCAAAATGAGAGTGTAGCTAGGATCTTCTTCTTCTTCTTGTGAATGAAACATAGACCAAAGGAATAGTTAGATCTCAAGCCGGGTGTTGAGCAACCAGGTTGTTGTCTCTGTGACAATGTCTGCCAGGCCCTGAGCTCCATTTGGTGGGTGGTAGAGAGGGCACCCAGAGATTACATGGTTGGCTCTCTGTTTTCCTGCTCTGCATTCACAGGCTGGGCTCTGGCGGAGTCCCCATCTCCACATGCTGGCATTGAAACGCCCAACAAAGTATTTTGAGCTTCACCCATGCTCCTCTGGGGAGGTCAGACCCTGGACAGCTTTTATCTAGTGAAGAGATGTAGCTGTGTAATGGAGATGAGGTTGCCTTCTACTCCTGTGACTACTTGGTGGTTGTCCAGTATGCTTTTGTCTCAGTTGGCTGGATGGATGCTAGGAGTTGTTTGCCATGTGGAGCAAAGGGGTGACGGGACTTCAGTCGGGGTGGCCTCTGTTCTCTAGCCTGATGGGGGAGGTGATTTGTGTCCATGGCACAACGAGGTAGTGCCAGAGTTGCTGCTTGCCTTCGGATCCCTGCAGGCGGAATGCCTGCAAGTATAGGGAGCTGCTCGACTGGAGTAGATTGAAGGCACCCAGTGATGGTTCGCAAGATGCTGTTCAGGCTCGTGTCTACCAAGCTAGTATATCTACTTCTACTCCATACTGGGGCGCAGTACTCAGCTGGGGCATACACAAGAGCTAAGGCAGAGGTGCGAAGAGTTGATGGACTGGCTCCACAACTTGTTCCTGCCAGGCGTCGGATGAGGCCGCTACGTGCCATGACCTTGTTGCGGAGACCAGCCAGGTTTAAACGAAATATATGCGACCTGTCCAGCTTTACGCCGAGGTAAGTGGGTGTTCGTCGGATGTCCAAGCGCCTGTTGTTAACGAAGACAGCTAGCTCTCGCTTAGCTTCCTTGTTGTTTACATGGAATGCTGTTGACACTGATCTGCCTTCGCTCAGCTTTAGACGCCATTGTCGTAGGTATACTGCCAAAGTCCCCATGTCTTGACTCAATGAGCTTTCGATTGTCTTCCACTCTCTGTGTCTCATCAGGATCGTTAGATCGTCAGCATACCCATATTTCTCAGCGCTGGTCTCTGGGAGGTCATTGATGTACATGTTGAAAAACAGTGGATGCCATTCTTCAGTCTATGTAGCCTACTCTGCTGTCCATCACTGCTCTTAAGCACAAAGCTGCAGTTTGATATCAGCTCCATGATATAGTGTACCATGCGCCCGACTGGCAGCACCCGAAGTAGCTTTGCAGTTAGTCCCCGGTGCCACACGGTGTCATAGGCAGCTGTCATGTCTATAAGAACAGCTCCTGCCTTCTCATTTAGCTCAAAGCAGGTCTCGATGTCTTGGGTGAGGAGGGTTACCTGGTCTGCAGTAGATCGACCTTGGCGGAAACCAGCCTGTTCGTGGGACAGTTGAGGGTTTATGGGGGCGATGGGGGGTCTTTGATGATATTAGCTGCCTTTTTGAGGCATTTAATAGCAATGTTACAAAATTTTGAGATTTTAAAAATCAAGTCTGCAATTTATCCAATCAGATAAAGCATAAAAAGAAGGTACACAAAAGGCTGGAGAAACTCAGCGGGTGCAGCAGCATCTAAGGAGCGAAGGAGATAGGCGATGTTTCGGGGCGAGACCCTTCTTCAGTCAGTCCTTAGATGCTGCTGCACCCGCTGAGTTTCTCCAGCCTTTTGTGTACCCTCGATTCTCCAGCATCTGCAGTTCCTTCTTTAACAAAGCATAAAAAGAAGTTTAATTTGACACCTAATTCACTTTCATATCTTCAATATTAAAAAAGTTATGGCCATTTTCATACTCGGAAATTAGCATCTTGTTCCCTATTGCTTTTCCATTGACTTAACACAAAAGCTGTGATCAAGGACAGTCAAAAGCCCGTAACTTTCTTAAAAAAATAAGAGAACTGAAAGACATTTTCAGTTATTATAGATTGAAGCATTCTGAAACAAATATGAAAGAATCTTGCTGGGATGACCTGAAATGAAAGCATATAATTAGTTAGTTACCCAATTGTAGCTAATTACAAAATTCAATTACTAGATCTAAACATCTATCTATTTCTTAAGAAAAAAATAAGATTTTTAAATAGCCTAAAAATAGTTCAAATAACATTCACACAATAATTCATAATAGAACATGATTTTTAAATCTCATTGTCATGCATTTATAGGCCAAATGGAAGGAATTTAATGATTAATTCCCGTAAATTAATGGGCATTTAAATCATCTTGTGAGTGGGATTTTGTGGAATGCGATCAATTGGAACATGCGGTTTGCGGTGAATTTGAACGCCATATCGGCAGGAAAAATACTGCCGGTTCGTATGGGGAATAAATCATCGTTTTGCGGCATAAAATGTGGATTAAAGGCATCTTAAGAAGCACTTTTATACATAAACTAAACGGCTTTCCTTTACCTGTCCCATACGTGAAATCCGTCCCCGTTGTCGGCGTTGACGGCTTTAGAAACTGATTTTTAGATTACTCCTGCGCTGAACTTGTCGGGCAATTAAAAAAAAATTCACAGAACGGCAGTCGGAACAATTCTTCAGCAAAAGCTAGCACTCCGAGAAAATATATTTAGGACAGGTAGGAGAAACACCGCATTTTAACCCCGCCCCCCCTCAAAGGCGCCAAAGTCGCGCACACGGCCAGTGGCAGAACTACAGTGCCGCTGAAGGTAAGTTTTGTAACAGCTAATTCTAGTAGATCCCTTTGATGGTTGGGAGATCAACACCCGTGATGGGCCAAACAATGACTACCACTTCCTGCTTCCTTCTTTGTTCCTGGGCACTCGAATTACCACACCAGGCTGTGATACAACCAATCAGTATGATCTCTACTGTACACCTGTGGTAGTTCAATAGAGTATTATTCTCAGGAAGTTGAGGCGTTGATGAGCTTACGTTGTGATTGCTTCAATGTGCTGGGCCCAGGACAGATCTTCAGAGAAATGCATTTGCACAAAAATACAACCTCCTGTAATTATTGCTAAGGTGAAGACGTGCAAAGGTGGAGGGGATGTGGTAATTAGCTGAAAATTTACATCTGAAGGTGGACTGGGTTTTGATACAATTGTATGTTGACATGCATATCATTATATTGTATATCCATACCACATGAAATTGCTGTCATGTGAAATTAGTTTTGTGACACGATCGAAGAAAGAGGTTGCAGGGGCAAGATCTTTTAATATTATTATACACCTGCCTTACTTTAATTATTAGAAATCCATGATTTAGCTTTATTTTACATTATATTCGCACATACGTCTCATTCACTGTTTTTTTCTTGAGCTTCAATTCCAGTCCTGTTAATCTTCATGCTTCCTGTTAGGTGAATAAGTGAGTATTCCTTTCCTTAGCTACGGAATCATCTTTGCTGTTTGTGCCCTACATTTCCCATGTTACCTACTTAAGGTTACTTCTATGGTGCCTCATGAATACAGTGGAAATAATATATACAGCAATAAACTAATCCTTGCGATCCATTTAGAGTTAATTCAGCATAACAATTAGGAAGGAACAAATGTCGTTTACACTCTGTGAGACAACAGAAAATCTATGAATGTTGTGAGATACATATTGAACTTATTTTTGTTGTTCATTATGGTGTTTACTAAGTACTATGTTTACATATCTGTTGTGCTGATGCAAGTAAGATTTTCATTGTTCTGTTATGGGAAGCTAAAACACTACTGACGCTCTTTCTTGACTCTTGAAAAGATGCTGCAGAACGATTTTTTCTTCCAGTCAAAGTCTATTGATAAATAAACATGCATTTAAGATGACTTTTTGTTTGGCTGTGATTTATTTTTCCCATAAAACATTTGAGGATAGTGGGTGAAAACTGCATGCAATAACCTATGCCATCAATCATCTTAGTCTCTAAATCTAAATGTAAAGGGCAATTTTGGGGGTGATTCTTTCTCTCCAAAGCCTGGTACCATAGCTTATCCAATGTTCTTCCAGATTTATGACCAAGCTTTTGCTCAAGCTAAGAATTTGGTTTAGTTTAGAGGTACAATGCGGATACAGGCCATTCGACCCACCAAGCCCGTGCCAACCATTCTGACCCAAAACATCACCTATTACTTTTCTCCAGAGATGCTGCCTGATCCGATGAGTTACTCCAGCATTTTGTGTCTATCTTTGGCATTACAAAATCAGCTCTATGGTGCACTTCAAAGTTGACCTTAAATCATAAGACTCCATTGATGTTTCAATGTCAATGTTGAAAATTTCCATAATGATCCCTCCCCTGAAAATAAATGTCAGTGTTGAGTTAATATAAAAACCTAATCGATAACATCAATGTCTGAAACAAATAGGAAAAACAAAAAAATAATGTGAAAAATACTCAGGATGTCATGCAGGACTTGTGGGGAGAGTATCAGGGATAATGTCTCAGAATTTATGAAGAGTCAATGACCTGAAAAGTTAATCTCTTTCTCTCCCCTCAGATGCTGTTTAACCTGCTAAGTATTTCCAGAATTATCTGTTTGTCAGATTTCCAGAACCTGCAGTATTTTATATTTACATTCTCACGTTAAATCTGAACAAAGGAAGAAGGTAAGAGGATTTGTTAGTGATTTAGTTTAGGATCCATTATTTAAGAATGTTTTCAAATTTCATGGTGATAAATTTAATAAAGTGGTGTTCTCCAATATGAAAAGATGAATGCTCACCATAGGGCCTTGTTGTCCTGGTAACCCTTGTAAGCCTGGAGCTCCTTGTTTTCCCTGCCAAAATGAAATAATGATTTTACCATTCACATTGCATTCATATACAATTCTAAATTCATTCCATTTCAGTTCACATTCTATAATAACCTGTCAACGATTTTAGAAATGATTACATTGGATATTTATAGCCATCATTCTAATTAGTAAATTAAATATTCTTTACCTCAATTACGTATATAAAAAATATTTAATGTACCAATTAACTTTAGTTCCAAATATCTATTCCACTTTTGATCAAAAGAGTGCTGAACTGATTTTTTTTACCACGAGTTGATTCTTGATCATCATTACATATCCTTACAGCTCAATATTTTGTTTTATAGAATGCGAACACGTCAAAGTTTGATTAAAAAAAAAAACTGCAGATGTTAGAAAAGAGAAAATACTGGAAAATGCAGCAGGTGGCAAGAGAAACTTGTTTTAGGACTGGGACCTTTCATCAGAACTGGAAAAGAGAAACAAATAAGTGCAGGTAGCAGAGAAGGAGATAGAGTGAATAAGTGCGATAGAATTCACTGATGGGGTTT
This sequence comes from Okamejei kenojei, assembly GCA_035221665.1. NCBI lineage: Eukaryota > Metazoa > Chordata > Chondrichthyes > Rajiformes > Rajidae > Okamejei > Okamejei kenojei. Next base: position 23,570,486 of record CM069135.1, on the reverse strand, counting down.
GACAGACGTGTTTATGTGGCAGTAAAGAGGCAGTTATGATCCGATTAACCTTCTGTGCGTGTCAAATGTGTTGTTAATAGTGAGGCTGTGGGACATGCCCAGCAGGACATACAATACTAAAAAAGAGGCAGAGAAGCCTTTTTTTCCCCATTCAACACTTAAGGTGCAATCCTTCTTTCCTTCTCATCATCCTTGAACCCAAACAGCCTTTCCAGGTGAAACAGCGATTCACTTAGCACTTCTAATCCAGCATGCATGCGTAACATTTGCTGTTCACAATGTGATCTTCTTTTAAAAGATTATAAACAATTTGAGAAATTGGATTATCGGATGATTGGTTGATCGGTTTGCCGGGCATCTTCACTCAGCCTGCAGGAACCATCATGAATTTTAGGTTGTTTGCTACTTTAATTCATCATCTCATTCCAACTCTAACTGTGGTCTCGTGTATTGTTAAAATGAGGCCCAATGCACCTGAGGAGTAACATCTCATCATCTGTCTGGACACATTGCAGCCTGCTGGATTCAATATCAAATTCTCTGACTCAAACTTTCATTCTCTTTGTATGAGAACGGACCCTTTTTTTACCTGCCATCATTTTTGCTTAGCTTTCCCCACCTCCCAGTTTCCTTTAATTTTATATTGTCTGGCTTGCTAAACATGAGCCACAGTTGAACTTAACTGCCCTTAACTGCCACTTTAGTTCATTCTGACTCAATGTATCAGAGACATTTCCTTTGTTTCATCCATTACCCTTCCCCAACCTTCTCTGTTACCTATATTAATTTGTTTCACTCTCCCTGTTTTGATGAAGTACGCTAAATCTGAAATGTTAACTCTTTCTGTCGAGGATGCTGCCTGATTTGCTATATGTTTCCAGCATTTTCTATTTTTAATGCATGCTAATGTCTGGTAATATTAATAAAATAAGATAACTATCTGGTTATTGATAAATGACTCAGTAACTAAAATTTCAAGTAAGAATTAGAATGGTGGATCTATTTCCACTGGAAGAGAGGTTTAGAGGGAAATTCATTGTTGTAATTGAATAGAATTTTGCTAAAATTTCAAAATAATGACTACCTTTTAAAGTAGTTAGAAATTCAATAATGAGTGGTCATCACAAAGTGGGGTTAAGACTTGTATACAAGTTGTTAAATTGTATATATACTGTATCTTAAATGGGTTAATAAAAATCTCTTGGGAATAGGTGGCAGTGGAATTTGTTCTGGACCGCTCCAGCAAAAAAGCTACCTTGTACCTAATGGTCCTAATAACTTCTGTGTTGCAAATGACTTGGTTCTAATTTGATTACACATTGCTAGCTCCAAACCAAATTGTGAGCACATAATAAATAAACTATCATTGATGTATATAAAGTTATTTATTCAGAATTCCCACATTCTTTATTCTTGTGTGAATTTGACCTTGAAAATCTACCGTTTGTTGTTGAAAATAAAAGCATCTGAGCTCCAAGATTAACACTGTGTTGAAAAATTGAATGATGTATCCTACAAGATTAAGGCAAGAAATAAATACAATAAATGGTATGCATGTGAATAGAGCTATTAAAACAGCAAACAGGAAATCCCATCAATTAATGTGGGTGGAATCCTTCAATGATATGCCCCAGTCCCACTTAGGAAACCTGAACGGAAACCTCTGGAGACTTTGCGCCCCACCCAAAGTTTCCATGCGGTTCCCGGAGGTTCCCGGAGGTTCCTGGAGGTTTTTGTCGGTCTCCCTAATGGTCGAAAGTGGTTTCCGCTTCTTCTATGTTCCGCCGATTATGTCAAAAAATTCAAAACCGGCTGCGACTAAAAATAGCTTGCCGTTTTAAAAATCGGTAATTTTTTAGTCGAAGCCGGTTGCGATGCTAGTTGAAGGTGGTTGCAGGGAGTGGAAGGTAAGACCTCCTTGGTGGAATAAAACTGGGTGAAAAAAAGGTCTTACCTTAACATAGAAACATAGAAAATAGGTGCAGGAGTAGGCCATTCGGCCCTTTGAGCCTGCACCGCCATTCAATATGATCATGGCTGATCATCCAACTCAGTATCCCTTACCTGCCTTCTCTCCATACCCCCTGATCCCTTTAGCCACAAGGACCACATCTAACTCCCTCTTAAATATACCCAATGAACTGGCCTCAACTACCTTCTGTGGCAGAGAATTCCACAGATTCACCACTCTCTGTGTGAAAAATGTTTTTCTCATCTAGCCCTAAACGATTTCCGCCTTATCCTTAAACTGTGACCCCTTGTCCTGGACTTCCCCAACATCGGGAACAATCTTCCTGCATCTAGCCTGTACAACCGCTTAAGGATTTTGTAAGTTTCTATAAGATCCCCCCTCAGTCTTCTAAATTATAGGGAGTACAAGCCGAGTCTATCCAGTCTTTCTTCATATGAAAGTCTTGACATCACAGGAATCAGTCTGGTGTGCCTTCTCTGTACTCCCTCTATTGCAAGAATGTCTTTCCTCAGATTTGGAGACCAAAACCGTACGCAATACTCCAGGTGTGGTCTCACCAAGACCCTGTACAACTGCAGTAGAACATCCCTACTCCTATACTCAAATCCTTTTGCTATGAATAATAACATATTATTAGCTTTCTTCACAGCCTGCTGCACAAGCATGCCTACTTTCAATGACTGGTGTACCATGACACCCAGGTCTCGTTGCATCTCCCCTTTTCCTAATTGGCCACCATTCAAATAATAGTCTACTTTCCTGTTTTTGCCACCAAAGTGGATAACCTCACATTTATCCACATTATACTGCATCTGCCATGCATTTGCCCACTCACCCAGCCTATCCAAGTCACCTTGCGGCCTCCTAGTATCCTCCTCACAGCTAACACTGCCCCCCAGCTTCGTGTCATCCGCAAACTTGGAGATGTTGCATTCAATTCCCTAGTCCAAATCATTAATATATATTGTAAATAGCTGGGATCCTAATATATATTGTAAATAGCTGGGGTCCCAGCACTGAGCCTTGCAGCATCCCACTAGTCACTGCCTGCCATCCTGAAAAGGACCCGCTCACTCCTACTCTTTGCTTCCTGTCTACCAGCCAGTTCTCTATCCTCATCAATACTGAACCGCCAATATCATGTGCTTTAAGTTTGTACACTAATCTCTTGTGTGGGACCTTGTCGAAAGCCTTCTGAAAGTCCAGATATAACACATCCACTGCTTCTCCCTTATCCACATTACTAGTTACATCCTCAAAAAATTCAATAAGATTCGTTAGACATGATTTACCTTTCGTAAATCCATGCTGACTTTGTCCAATCATTTCACCACTTTCCAAATGCGCTGCTATCCCATCTTTAATAACTGACTCTAGCAGTTTCCCCACTACCGATGTTAGACTAACTGGTCTGTAATTCCCCGTTTTCTCTCTCCCTCCCTTTTTAAAAAGTGGGGTTACATTAGCTACCCTCCAATCCTCAGGAAGTACTCCAGAATCTAAAGAGTTTTGAAAAATTATCACTAAGGCATCCACTATTTCTGGGGCTACTTCATTAAGTACCCTGGGATGCAGCCTATCTGGCCCTGTGGATTTATCGGCCTTTAATCCATTCAATTTACCTAACACCACTTTCCGGCTAACCTGGATTTCACTCAGTTCCTCCATCTCATTTGACCCGCGATCCCCTATTTCCAGCAAATTATTTATGTCTTCCTGAGTGAAGACAGAACCAAAGTAGTTATTCAATTGGTCTGCCATGTCCTTGTTCCCCATGATCACTTCACCTGTTTCTGACTACATTTGTTTTAACTAAGGGTACACAAAAAGCTGGAGAAACTCAGCGGGTGCAGCAGCATCTAAGGAGCGAAGGAGATAGGCGACGTTTCGGGTCGAGACGCTTCTTGTTTTAACTAATCTTTTTCTCTTCACATATCGATAAAAACGTTTGCAGTCAGTTTTTATGTTCCCTGCCAGTTTTCTTTCATAATGCATTTTCCCTTTCCTAATTAAGCCCTTTGTCCTCCTCTGTTGGACTCTGAATTTCTCCCAGTCCCCTGATAGGCTGTTTTCTCTGGCAAAAGATGAAGAGTGCGCTTCATCTTTTGCTTTGATACTATCCCTGATTTCTCTTGTTATCCACGGATGCACTACCTTCCCTGATTTATTCTTTTGCCATACTGGGATGAACAATTGTTGTAGTTCATCCATGCAGTCTTTAAATGCCTTCCATTGCATATCCACCGTCAACCCTTCAAGAATCAATTGCCAGTCAATCTTGGCCAATTCACGTGTCATACACTCAAAGTTACCTTTCTTTAAGTTTGGACCCGTGTTTCTGAATTAACAATGTCACTCTCCATCCTAATGAAGAACTCAACCATATTATGGTCACTCTTGCCCAATGGGCCACGCACAACAAGGCTGCTAACTAACCCTTCCTCATTACTCAACACCCAGTCTAGAATAGCCTGCTTTCTCGTTGGTTCCTCTGCATGTTGGTTTAGAAAACTATCTCGCATACATTCCAAGAAATCCTCTTCCTCAGCACCCCTGCCAATTTGATTCACCCAATCTATATGTAGATTTAGTCACCCATTATAACTGTTTTACCTTTGTTGCACGCATTTCTAATTTCCTGTTTGATGCCATCCCCAACTCCACGACTACTGCAGAGATGCCAACCCTAAATTTAGTTCACAGTAACATTCAACCCATTTGTCCGTAACAAATGGGGGTAAATGCATTTCTCTCAGTAACATACTACTCACTTGGGGTTGTTGCCGGCGGCTATGCGCCTGCGCACTGGTGCAGATCAGCGGGCTGCCGGCGGGCGGGTGCGGCACATGCGCACTTGGCAAGGTTGCCGGCGGGTCTGCGCCTGCGCACTGGGTGGGGGTGGGGGTGGGGGGGAGGCCCGGTGATGGGGCTGCCGCGAGCGGCCGGCTGGCGGCAAGAAACGTCGCCGTGTCGCTGATCGCGCGGGCCGGTGCCGCCCGGGCTCTGGGCCGGGCGTGGCTGCGAGCTGCCGGGCTGGCAAACCGGGGGCACATGGCGCCGGCGTTCACCACGGGAGGAACACCGGCGCGGCGGTGTTCCGTAACAACATGTTTGGCTGCCGGAACACCGTAATATGGTTATTTCGCCGGGACAAAATACGGCGAATCCGGGACACTTGGCACCTCTGCTACTGTTAGGTGGCCTGTACACAACACCCACTAGCGTTTTCTGCCCCTTAGTGTTTCGCAGCTCTACCCATATCGATTCCACATCCTCCAAGCTAATGTCCTTCCTTTATATTGCGTTAATCTCCTCTCTAACCAGCAACGCTACCCCACCTCCTTTTCCTTTCTGTCTATCCCTCCTGAATTGAATATCCCTGGATGTTCAGCTCCCAGCCTTGGTCACCCTGGAGCCATGTCTCCGTGATCCCAACTATATCATAATCATTAATGGCTATCTGCACGTTCAACTCATCCACCTCATTACAAATGTTCCTCACATTGAGACACAAAGCTTTCAGGCTTGTTTTTACAACGCTCTTGCCCCTTATACAATTATGTTGAAATGTGGCCCTTTTTGATTTTTGCCCTGGATTTGTCTGCCTGCCACTTTTCACCTTGCTATTATTGCTTCTATTCTCATTTTACACCCCTCTGTCTCTCTGCTCACACATTTAAGAAACCCACCACCTCTTATTCTCTGTTTATTATTTTTTTCTTCTTTCCCCCCTACGTGTTGCGTCTGATTGCTTCCCTTCTCTGCCTCCTGCCTCACACACGGTCTATTTGCTTTCTCTATTTGAGTCCCTCCCCCCAAACGATCTAGTTTAAAGTCTCCCCAGTAGCCTTTGCAAATCTCCCCGCCAGGATATTGGTCCCTCTTGGGTTCAAGTGCAACCCGTCCTTTTTGTACAGGTCACACCTTCCCCAAAAGAGGTCCCAATGATCCAGAAACTTGAATCCCTGCCCTCTGCACCAGTCCTTCAGCCACGCATTTATCCTCCACCTCGCTCCATTCCTACTCTCACTGTTGCGTGGCACAGGCAGTAATCCTGAGATCGTTACGTTTACGTTGACAAAAACCTCCGGGAACCTCCAGGAACCGCATGGAAACCATGGGTGGGGCGCAAAGTCTCCAGAGGTTTCCGTTCAGGTTTCCTAAGTGGGGCATTAGGCTCATTACCGGTCGATGAAAGGTACTAGAATGTTTGGGTGAAAAAACTAATTTGTGTTGTTTGCTCTAAAATTTCCCATTATTTACATTCCTTTATTTGAATTGTCCTCATGAATCCATTAATTTCCTTAGTTTCTATTGCGTCTCTCAGATTTGAGATTTATGAAATGCAGCAGATGCCAAGAATGCCCTGGTGCACGTGAGAAATTGAACGTTGAAATTTCACGAAAAATTTTAAACTCAAATTACGTTTTTTTTTTCTGGCATGCTGAAATTTCACAAAAATCTATTCTGAAATGACTGTCTCTTAGACTTGCGTTTTAAAGCATATAGTTGCCACTTTGCTGACTACAGAATTTTACAAGCTTGTCATCAGTACATTTTCTTAAACTGGGAAAGATTATCCTATTACCAGGAACCCTTTTATGAGGAGAGATTGTGTTATTTTTTGTTGTCTGTGACTAGTACATCCTAGTACATCCTGATTAAATTCCTTGAGAAGAGTGTTGGACTGTGGTTAACTTGCTTAATATATGGAGGGAAGTACATGCTAATTAATTAGCCTGAATATTTATTAATATTATAAAAGTGAGCACTATTTTAAAAGATGAAAATTGTAGCATAGAGAGTTCAACTATCACTTTCAAATCACATTGATATGGCACATTGTAAATGTATTAACTTGATTCTTACCGGAGCACCATGTCTCCCCTCCTCACCCTTATATCCCCGAATCCCTTGTAATCCCTATAAAAGGAGACATCCATGAAAATTAATAGAGAAAACTGAATTGCAAAGTGAACATTAACTGATATGTTTCACCAAAAGATGCTATTTACCGGAATTCTCTGGTGTCCTGGTATCCCTGAGTTTCCAGGTAATCCTGCAATTCCCTGTAATAATTTTTTTTCCACTTTAATCAAAATCAATGAACTTGCATATGATAACTCAATTAAATATAATAACCTACTATATAACAATTTAAACATACTACATTTTGAACATAAATTTCCTTTTTCTTTTTTACCAAAAAACCTCTTCGGTCACCTAAGGTTCCCTTACTTTGCTATCCTTATCCCCTTTCCTTAATGAATATGCTGGTTCTGAAGATCGACAAACTGGCCTTTAAACAACCTCCACATGTCAGATGTGGATTTACCCTCTAGCAATTGCTCCCAGTGTACCGTCCTAGAGGAACTCGGTGGGTGAGGTAGTACCTGTTGAGGGAAATCGATAAATAATGTTTTAATTTGACCCTTCTTCAGACTGATCATTCTGGTTAGACCACACCTGGAGTAATAGCCAGGTGTGGTCCCTACCATTCCTTAACCTCACCATCTCTATTGCAGGTGATACGCTCCTGACCGACATCCACTACAAACCTACTGACTCCCACAGCTACCTGGACTACTCTTCCTCCCACCCTGCTTCCTGTAAGGACTCCATCCCCTATTCCCAATTCCTCCATCTACGCCGCATCTGCTCCCAGGATGAGGTGTTCCACACCAGGTCATCACAAATGGCCTCATTCTTCAGAGAACGGGGATTCCCCTCCCCCACTATTGATGAGGCTCGCACCAGGGTCTCCTCCATACCCCGCAACACTGCCCTCGCTCCCCATTCCCCCACTCGCAAACAGGGCAGAGTCCCCCTGGTCCTCACCTTTCACCCCACCAGCCAGCAAATACAACATATAGTCCTCCGCCAGTTTCGCCACCTCCAACGTGACCCCTCCACCCGCCACATCTTCCCATCTCCCCCCCTGTCTGCCTGTACCCTTTTTGTGTACCCTGGAGTAATAGCCATACTGGTTACAACATTATAGGACATATGTAGCTGCACTGGAGAGAGGGCAGAGGTGATTCACTCAGGTGTTGCGTGGATTGGAGGGCATTAGATTCAAAGTGCTATACAGCATTAAAAACAGCCCCTTCGGTCCAACATGTCCATGGGGACTATGTTGGCATTCTGGGCTAGTCCCATTTGGCTGCATTTGGCCCATATCCCTGTAAACCATTCCTATCCATGTAGAGTCTAAACCACTTTAAACCAACATCTGCAGTTCCTTCCTACGCCTATCCATGTAGAATCATACAGTAGGGAAACAGGCCCTTTGGCCCAACTCTCCTATACCGACAAAGGTGACCATCTAAACTATTCTGAATTGACTACATTTGGCACATATTTCTCTCAACCTTTCCTATTCAAGTAGCCGTTTAAAGAAATTAGTCCAAATTAGTTTCGGGAAAAGATTAAATAAACTGGGCTTGTTTTCTCTCAACAGAAGGTGGGCCCAAAGGCCTTCCTTATCATTTCTTACCATATAACTGAGATGACAGTTCTCCCAATTAGTTAGTGAAATACATTCTTGAAGTACTATTTTTAATTTATTTCTTCATTCAGATCTTAAGCAAGGTGAAAGCTAAGCAAATAAATGTAATTAAGGGATCAATAAAGTTCATACCAAGAATTGAATTATTTCATGGTATTTATGTGAAGGAAGCATAAGTAATTATGATAACATAGAAGCTTGTGGTCACGGCAAAGTATGGTATATATATAGTGACTGATGGTTGCTTGCCTATTCTGTCCAGTTTTGAATATTAAAGTGTGATAAAAACCTAGAGAAATTATAATCTGTGGAGGAATGCAATGGTTTAAATAGTAGTCACTGTATCAATTTTTACAAGTCACTGGTGGAAGTCAAAGTAAGCCTATCTTACTTAAGCACTGCAAGAAGGTTAAGATGTGGAGGAAGCTTTTCAACTTTAACTATAGTAACTACATCCTCTAAGATGCTGGAAATCAGCAATAAGAATAATTAAAGGAACAGTTCATGGAAAGAAACAGAAGCCAACATTGCTGAGGATAAAATAACATAACAGAACGGAATGAAAAAAACAAAAAAGCCAAAACCATATGGACGAAAGAAGGGTAACTGAAGGTAACAATGTGTATTACCAACAGGATGCAGAAAGAAACAGATGATCAAAGGATAGAGAACAGCTTATACAGTAATAACCAAAAAATGGAATACAACTAAAAAAGCATAAAGAAGCAGAAAACTATATTAGAAATGCAGGAACTGTATGTACAACATTACACATAATATTCCAGAATGTTCTTCTTTGTGTGAACTACACATGTATCAAAATTAATTTGGAAACTCTAACTCTGCCATGGTAAGCACAAAGGTGTATGTTGGCAGGAGAGATTATTTATTTCTTATTAAATTATGATAACTCTCTTCTCCCTGGAAGGCAGTTGGAAGCTGTAATTTTATATGCATGCAAAAAAGTAATGGGCAGGATTGGGGATGGAGAGCAGTGATGAAAGGAAAGTCCCTTCCAGTGCATTTATGTCGTTCTTTTAAATATTATGTTGTTTCCCTGTTACGAATATTGTTTAAAATTATTATTTTTCACAAAGCTTTGTGGCCTAATATATGTTCAAAGCCAGGAGGGGGATACAGGGGAATACTTTTAGATTTGATACTCAAGGGTTTAGGTCACAGAATCATAGTGAGATACAACATGATCCATTTTAGGGTACACAAAAAGCTGGAGAAACTCAGCGGGTGCAGCAGCATCTAAGGAGCGAAGGAGATAGGCGACGTTTCGGGTCGAGACCCTTCTTCAGACTGGTCAGGGATCAGGGAAACGAGAGATATAGACGGTGATGTGGAGAGATAAGGAACAATGAATGAAAGATATGCAAAAAAGTATCGATGATAAAGGGAACAAGCCATTGTAAGCTGTTTGTGGTGTGAAAATGAGAAGCTGGTGCGACTGGGGTGGGGGAGGGAGATAGAGATAGAGGGAATGCCAGGGCCCGAGGGCTGAGGGAGAGGTGGGAAGGGGAGGAGACAGCAAGGGTTAACAGAATTGAGAAAATTCAATATTCAAGCCCAAAGGATGCAGACTCCCCAACCGGAATATGAGGTGCTGTTCCTCCAGCTTGCGGTGTTGCTCACTCTGGCCGTGGAGGAGGCCCAGGACCGAGAGGTCGGATGTGGAATGGGAGGGGGAGTTGAAGTGCTGAGCCACCGGGAGGTCGGGTTGGTTATTGCGGACCGAGCGGAGGTGTTCGGCGAAGCGATCGCCAAGCCTCCGCTTGGTCTCACCGATATAGATCATCTGGCATCTGGAGCAGCGGATGCAGTAGATGAGGTTGGAGGAGGTGCAGATGAACCTCTGTCGGACCTGGAAGGACTGCTTGGGTCCCTGAAAGGAGTAGAAGGGGGAGGTGAAGGGACAAGTGTTGCATTTCTTGCGGTTGCAAGGGAAAGTGCCCGGGGAAGGGGTAGAGTGGGAGGGGAGGGAAGAATTGACAAGGGAGTTGCGGAGGGAGCGGTCTTTGCGGAAGGCAGACAGGGGGGGGGAGATGGGAAGATGTGGCGGGTGGAGGGGTCACGTTGGAGGTGGCGAAAATGGCGGAGGACTATATGTTGTATTTGCCGGCTGGTGGGGTGAAAGGTGAGAAAGGTGATCCATTTTAGTCTCCCCATATTCCCATTAACTCGCCCAGATCCTATCGCATACCTACACAACGAGGGCAGTCAATTAATTCACCAACCCTCGTGTTTTTGGGTGTGGGAGAAAACTATAACACCGAAAGACATCCCAAGCATACATAAGGAAGAACGTGGAAACTCCACATAACTGCACCAGGAATCAGGATTGAATACAAGTCGCGGGATCTGTGACATGGCAGTTCTATTAATTGCATCACTGTGACCAGTTGTCTTTTCTTTCCTCCAAAATTCCAGATTATTAACTGAAATTATATTGCTTTGGTGTATTTTGAATCTTAGTTTCTGGATTATTAGTCTGAAACTTATCCACCAGACCATCATCATACTTGTAAAATCCTACAGGAAATAATTGCATGATACCTTCCTAATTTCTTCAAAAAGTTTTCTGTAGCCTCCATAAAAGATTTTGGTGATGAACCCCCACCTCCTGAGAGCAGATTAGTTGCCTGAATCTGATCGTCCCTTAAAAACTATAGAAGACAAATATAGGGTGCTGTGGGGGAGGGGGAGGTGTGGGGGTGTGTGGGGATGTGGGGGAGGGAGGTGTGTGGGAGTGAGGGTATGGGGGGAGGGGGAGGTGTGGGGCGGCTGGGTTTGGAGGGTTGTGGGGGGTGGGAGTTGTATGGGAAGAGGGGGTGTGTGGGGAGGGGGGGATGTGGGGGGGAGGGGGAGGGGGAGGTGTGGGGTGTGTGGGGAGGGGGGGTGTGTGGGAGGGAGTGTGGGGAGGGGGGATGTGGGAAGGATGGGGGTTTGGGTGGGTGGGGTGTGGGGCTGGGGGAGGGGGTGTGGCAGAGGGGGAGGGTGTGTGTGGGGAAGGGGGTGTGTGTGGGGGTGGGGGAAGGGGGTGTGGGGGAGCGGTGACCGGGATGAGGGAGATGGGCGTGTGTGGGTGGGAGGCATGTGGGGGGAGGGAGTTATGTGGGGGTTGGGGAGGGGGTGTATATGGGAGGGGTGTGTATGGTAGGGTGGGAGTGGGTGTATGGGAGGGGGGAGTGTGGGAGGGGGGGAGGGGGTGCATAGGCTCAGCGGCTCCTGGCCTCTGCTCCAACCGCACTCAACAGCTCCAGGACCCGGCTCCGGACCATGGCTCCCGTCCCCGGCTCCTGTCACACTTTGCGGCTTCCGTACCTGGCTGCACTCAGCAGGTCCCAGCTCGTTATGGTGGTCGCCTCCGCTGCCCGCGGGCACAGTCTTGCCCACAGAACACAGCCCCCGTCCGCCCGAAGACACAGCCCCCGCCCGCCCGCCCACGGGCCCAGCCCCTGCCCACACAGCTCACTCCGCTCATTCAGCCGCCGGTGATTGACAGCGGGTGCCGGAAAGGGGCGTCGCCATCCTGGCGAATGACAGGAGAAAAGACCAATAACTTTTGTAATCTTTCACCAATCGGAACAAAACTTGATGCACTTGCAGCACAGAATGGCGAGTAAGGTGGCGAAAAATCGTAGCGCTGTCGGGTACTGTTTTTACGCAAATTTAAAAACAACGCAAATTGGAAGAGGACAAGACACGGTTTTATAATTATATAGATTTCTTGCAGTTCCCAATCCACCTCACTTTGAAGGATAAAACTCCCTGTAAATATCCGAAAAGTTAAGGTTTTCACAATGTCCTCTATCTTAAAAGCCCTGTTTTACGGTGCGAGTTGACCCACAAGTGACCCCGAGTTTTCACTCGCGGTAATCACATACAATCAACGTAGCGGGAACGTCGGAACTCGCGCGAGCAACTTAGCGACTCGTGGCGCTAACGGCAGGTACCCCTGAAACTTGTTAACTCGTGATTCATGTTTGAGGTTTTCCACGAGTCAAATTTGCTGTTCAAGTTAAAAATGGAAACATTTAAACTCGTTGTAATAACGTAGTGGCCCGTGAGTTTACCTTAGTGACTCGTGAGTCTACCGTGGGCACTCATAAACTCAGCGAGCAGGCAGCATCTCTGGAGAGAAGGAATTGGTGACGGGATGACATAGGGGGGTATTGTGCTGTTTGATCGCCCCCTGCTATCCCAGGGAGAGGGAGACACAGCGGCTTTTGAGACTGGTGGGCAATCACTAGCAAAGTGTCTGCCCACACAGTCAGTACACCTCTCCTACAGTTGTACCTATTATCCATATTTTCCAGGGCTGCTGCCTGGCCCAAACATTTGGCCAAATTCTCTAATATCTCCTCACCGGATCTTCGGTTCGTTGAGGCACCATGAGGCGTTTTTGTTGTTGTTTTACGACAGGAAGGAAGCTATGTAAATACCAAGTTGTTATAAACTGTCGGGCTTTTACTTGCTTGACTTGACATTTTCTCCCTACCTTACCCTCAGGATGTGCCACGTTCCGGTTACGCGGTGTGCGGATCATGGTCAACAGTGTCTGAAGAAGTGTCTCGACCCGAAGCGTCACATATTCCTTCTTCTCCAGAGATGCTGCCAGACTGCCCGAGTTACCCCAGCACTGCGTCTCTCTTTAGTGTCTTCAGTTGGACTTTCACTGAATATTAAAGAAGAGGGCGTTGATCAGGGTCAACCAACGCGCTATGTGCACTGTGTCGGAAGGAACTGCAGATGCTGGTTTACACCATAAAATGCTGGAGTAACTCAGCGGGACAGGGTCTGAAGGAGGGACTCGACCTGAAACGTCACCCATGCCTTCCTCTCTAGAGATGCTGCCAGTCCCGCTGAATTATTCCAGCGTTTTGTGTCTGCACACTCATTGTTCTTATCTCTTGCTGCAATTACTTTAAACAAAGGCAGCGCTCGGTTATCCCTAACCAGTCCGGAGAAGGGTCTCGACCTGAAACGTCACCCATTCCTTCTCTCCAGAGATGCTGCCCATCCAGCTGAGTTAACTCCAGCTTTTTGTGTCTATCTTCGGTTTAAACCAGCATCTGCAGGCAGTTCCTTTCCTACACTTTATTCCTTTCTTGGCGTCTTCTGGGCAAATGTTGCCTTCTGCACGAACAGTCTTGGATGATATTGTGTGTGTGTGTGTGTGTGTGAGAGAGAGAGGGGCATCGGATTACATTGGCATTGCCCTCTTGATATCCCTTTGTGGCGGAGAGCGCTGACCGGGTACCCTGGGTCTTGCAGTCCAGCCAAGAGGAGGTGATGTGGACACGGTTTCAGTTGTAGTTCTAGAGGAACATTGCTTCCGATCGATGACTCTTATGCACTCCTCAGAAGAACTGGGTGCGCTCTTCACCATCATGGCTCCCAGCCTACACGTTTCTGATCGGAACAACTAACTATTTCTTCCCTATTTCTCCTCCCACCCCCCCTATTTCCCTCTCCTCCTCGGCTCTCTTTTTCACTCACACCTTCCCTCCTTCCCTCCCTCTCGCAGGGCTTGGTTCAAAGGGGGCAACGAGCCAAGCGGGGCGCGGTCTGAACCCTTTCTGAAAACGAGCACAAAGAGAAAAAAAAAGTATTGTCAAGCGCTCCAAACTTTGTTTAAAATAAGTAAATGCGACCTTGGCTAATAACTTAAAAAGAAAACCTTATACAAAACCAACACCCTACAAACTCTCTGTCTCTCACGCTGCCTGTTGTCTTGTGGGGGGGTGTGTGTCGGAGAGAGGGGGTGTGGGTGTGGAGGGGACCCGATGTGAATGTTACCACTATAGGATGGCGAGGTTGGGCTCTGAGCTGCAGTGAGAGAGAGCAGAGAGAGAGAGAGAGAGAGAGAGAGTGCGTGCGCATCAGCAGCAAAGTTATATACAAAGGGCTTGTACGTGGTGGCAAGAGAGGTTTCCTTTGTTCTCGTCCGGGGCTTGAGAGAGATCGGAGAGAATTAACCCTTCCTCACACACCACTCCTAACCCAAGAGCCTTGTCACCCCAGACAGATTAATGACGCCCCCCCCCCCCCCCCCAACCTCCCTCCACCTCAACTCACACCTGGGCACCAAGGCAGCTCAGGAGGCAAACCCTGAGCTCCGTCTCCCAACAATCTGATGTGCAACAATTGTGAAAGAACAGCGGCTAGGGCCGGCCGGCCGGCACCCGGCATGGACTTCTCACACCCTCACTCACGCAGGATGGAGATGTCTTCTTTAACACTGTTGCTTATTAAAACATACCTTCATTCACGGTTGGCTCAAGATTAACGGGAGAGGAACTTGGTAACTCGGGGAGGAACTTGGAACATCGCAGAAATGACATACCCGTGGGAACTCGGTTAAACTCTTGAACATAAACTTGGAATCTCGTACATAACCACGAGTCTGTTTTTTTATCAGACAGTGAGACAGGGCATTAACTTTCCCACAAAATGAAGCATAAACCACAATGAAATGAATTGTAAAAAGCAGGAAATATATTCCAAACCAATGCTCATATGCCATCTATTATTTTGACACTGGTGTTTTCTGTGTTGTGCAAGTATCCTATCTTTATTTATTTGGATAGGATTCTGCAATGTAATTGTAAGTCCAATTTAAACGTAACTACTGTTCAAGACTTTAAAGACTTAAGGGCCTGTCCCACTTGGCGATATTTTTCGGCGACTGCCGGCATTATTAACTGACGTATCAGGTCACCGAAAAATATGTGGCGTGATGCGGCATGACGTGGCGTGATGACGTATGACACGCTGCGTTTTTTCAAGAGTCTCAACATTTTCTTTAGTCACCGATTTTGAATTTTGTGGATCCGATTTTTTTTTTGGATTTTGAAATGTTCAAAATCTTTTGGCAACACTGATATGACACCAGCAGTCGCCGAAACAATCGCCAAGTGGGACAGGCCTTTAAGGAATCCAGCAATAAAATATGGCTGGGAGCTGATGACTCCAGATGCCAAGTTCATTTTACTCAACTCCTTGCTAGACTGAGAAATTGAAAATACTTTTGGTCTGTTGTCTTTTGATTATGGCTACTCTCTGACCTTAAAGCCATTAACCCCCATGCTACGCCTTGCCTATTTCCTCACCGCCAGAAATCATATCTAAGGTTATCAAGCTGTGGTTTCCTCCCGTGGACATTCTGCTAGCCAACCTGTCAGTTTAACACTAGTTGGCAGGAATTGTAAAAAAAATTATAATTTGACGAGATCCTGCTGAGTATGTTCATATCTTTGTCAGGTTTGTCCTGCAATTCTCTACATAGCTGCTTTTATTAGCACCCAAGGGCTCAAAATCCCATGTGGTGAAGTGCACTGGAATTACACCTGATAGCTCTGCAGTTTATTTAAGTGTCCGTTAAAAATTATAAATCTCACACCCGCTACTGGAACATAACAGTACCATATCTTGATTGTACACCTCATCTGCCACCGTTGTTTAAGGGAGTTCACAGATATTCTCTGAAGAATGTGGTATATTTCATTCCCTCTTGCCGGCAAGGAGCAAATGGAGAAAACACTTGGATGTGTGATAATTACAGACATTCCTACAACATGTTGTCAACATTGCTTTGGAGATACTACCAATTTAAAGATGTACATATGCTGGTACTCTTAGCTACTCCTGGTGCCATAAGTCACTGGATGAATTCTGCTTGAGCTGCATTGAAAGCTGAGCCGTCAGTCAACAAATGATCAGTCAGCAAATGCATCGCCATGTCTGCTGAAGGAATTGGCCTCCGCTGCAACATTGAAAAGCTGAGCCATCAGTTAAATGGATCTACACAAAATGCTGTGCAAAGTTGGTGCTAGATTTTGCCACATTCTATTTACATTCTACACAAGGTTTTCTAGCAAGACTCATAAGGTCAACAGTGATAGGACAGAATTAGGCCATTTGGACTGCTAATGCTTACCCTCAGCTTCTATCTTAAGATGTCTGTACGTTCCAATGCTTATTTCAGCACATTTAGAAAGTGAAATTGTTTGATATGATTAGCTGCTTACTAAATTTGATGACATCACAGCTGCTTGAACTGCTTGAACCTATATTTGAAGGCAACATGCGTCAGCAAGTTGAATTGTTGCACCCGCAATCCTTAAATCTTCAAAGGGGGCTTTCTTCAAGGTCAGTAGTGAGAGCTGTTACTTTCCCAGACTTCAAATTCTCCAACATCAACTGTGTGTTGTTAGCATGGTTTTTATTCCAGAAACATTTAGACTACGACAGTCATGCAGATAGAGTATTATTTATTTTGGACAATTCCTTGTGTGACGAAATGGGTTTAAAAAGCCTTGTGATGATCTAGCAAGGGTAAGGAATTAAATGATTTGCCTGTGTTAAAGAAGGAACTGCAGATGCTGGAAAATCGAGGGTTTACACAAAATGCTGGAGAAACTCCGCGGGTGCAGCAGCATCTATGGAGTGAAGGAGATAGGCAACGTTTCGGGCCGAAACGTTGCCTATCTCCTTCGCTCCATAGATGCTGCTGCACCCGCTGAGTTTCTCCAGCATTTTGTGTAAACCCTGAATGATTTGCCTTTTGCTTAAAGGTAGGGTAAAGCAAATGTTGGCAGCAGTGACAAAGGTAGAATGTGTTAAGCAGATGTGAGCAATTTATTGTTCAGTTGTACTCCTCTGGTACATGCAGCAGTCACTGTTCATGTTCCCATATATTTAACCAAGAGCAACAAGAGCATCTAGAGAACAGAGAATTCCAGAGTTTGTACCTTTTTTAGTAAAATTTAGAAAATGCCAGTTAGTGCCACACAATCAATGTCAGTATACCTTTTACAGCTTGTTGAAAGGTATTTATGTTATCATATTTTAGCTTGAATATTCTCCACGTTTCATATATGGGCACTGCATTTTACGTGGTCGTTGTGGGCTTGAAAAACAGCGCGTAAATTAAATATCACGAATATCAAACATACCAGGCACCGCACGCCACTACGAAAGTTTTCCCTCCAATGTGTACCAAGCTTTATGTGAAATGCATGACACTAATCGTCGGGCACTAAACTTCAAAAATTAAAAGAATAGGAATTAAAACGATGGGAGATATGTATGAAATGGGAAAACTTTTATCATTCCAACAATTACAACTAAAATATAATTTGAAAAGTAATCAATATTTCAAATATCTTCAAATTCAAGATTATTTGAAAACATATATACAAAGATATCAAACTTTAACTCCAGGTTTATTGGAGGAAGGAATTAATAGAAAGGCAGAATCAAGCAATTTAATATCTTACTTATATAATACAATTCTAAATATAGAAACACCAACAACAGAGGCAATTAGAAGGGACTGGGAACAAAGGTTATTGATAAAAATTCCGAATGATAGATGGGAAAAAATTTATTATATGTAAATAAATGTTCAATTAAAGTAAGACATAACCTAATTCAATTTAAAATTTTACATAGACTATATTATTCGAAAACTAGACTGAATAAAATATTTTCAAATGTTTCCCCCATCTGTGACAAATGTTTAACTCAAAATGCCACTATAGCACATTCCTTTGTCTCTTGTATAAAACTGTATACATTTTGGAATGAAATTTTTGGAATTTTTACAAAACTATTTAACACAAAATTGAACCCCAATACAGAACTGATTATCTTTGGATCAATGGAAGAGGGAAGTAAACTAACTATATTCCAAGAAGCTTTTCTTAATTACGGTCCAATAACAGCAAAAAAACTTATACTCAAAGTTTGGAAAAACGCTACCACCCCAACGTTCAAAATGTGGATTTCAAACATGTCTGAAATGCTACACCTTGAAGAAATGAGATTCCTCCTACTAGGCAAAGTAGACCTATTCTTAAAGACTTGGTCTCCTTTTATCAACCTTTTACAAGCAGATGGTGCAACATAAGAAATTAAATGGTTCAGAACCGGGTGACGGATGGGCAAAAATACGAAATAGGTAGATCTCTCCCAATCTCTCTTTCCTTTACTTTCTTTCAATCTTTTTAGCTTCTTATCTCGGTCCTGTATTTCTTTGGCTATCTGTTTCTACTCGCTTGTCTATCTATTCCGACACTCTTTATTTCTTTTTGCTCTCACTGTTCTTTTATCATTAAATCAAAAGTACGAACTTGTACAAGAATGGAAATATGTATGTATGTAATAGGTACTTAAGTACCAGACTACTGTACTTACTTCTAACAAAAAAAAAAAAAAAATTACTCATTTATGCTCCATAATTGAAAAAATATATCCCAAACGTAGATACATTTAAACATATAACCTAATAGCTGCAAGGAATCATTGGAGTTTGCTTTCTGTTGAAAGCTGATGTGTAAATTTGCCAGGCAAATTTTGTGCGTGTTATTCCGTAGTTAGGAGCACATTAAACAAACTTCGGTAGCAATTAGACAAGTGCATTATTCTAAAAACGTATAAATCAAGCATGTGCAAAATACGAGGTGCCTGTATTTTTATGGAAAATTTGCATCAATGAAGGAAACATGAATACTGAAGAAGGGCATTGTGCCAATTTCAAACTACAGTAAATATATTTATATTATAAAATTATAGCACAGTCGTGACAACAGGCATTATTTGTTGAGCTCTAAACAGATGTAAAACATTTCCCCTGTCCCCGTTTTCATCCTTTAACTTTCCACCATAGTTACAGATTATTCTTTTGGGAACTGTTGCAACATATTGGGCCACATCTGGCAACATTATCTTATCTTCCAAGTAGCAACAAATGAATAATATATTTGGACAAAATAGATACTAGGAAGAATGTTCTACTTATGGGGGAAAAAACAGGAAATATATTCCAAACCAATGCTCATATGCCAACTATTATTTTGACACTGGTGCTTTGTGTTGTGCAAGTATCCTGTCTTTATTTGGATAGGATCCTGCAATTTAAACTTAACAACTACTGTTCAAGTCTTGAAAGACAGGTAACTGAAAATCACAGGCATTTTGGTCAGGACTTTTCATCCTCGTGGACCAATTGTGTGCATAGCCGGAGAACGAGATGTCCTGTCAATATGATAAAAAGAATATTGGTCCAGTCAAAGAAAAATCCGTCTTTCTTCAGAAATCCATAACAATATTTTTCTTCCACAAACAATGCTTTAAGGATAAATTTTGATTTTTATCATGTCAACTCATTATTTGCCAACTTGTGGGTTAACCATGAGAGCTTTGAAAGCTTTATGCTGTCAGTCGGAAAAGCTTACAATGTTTACTGAAAAGGCAGCACTTGGGATTTGCAAAGCTTATACTTCCAGGCTTTAAAAACTCATTGTTGGAGCTAGAATAGTAAGAATATAGTAAAGTTATTAAACCTGAAACTTTTTGAAGCTTATTATATTTACACAGCAGTTCCTTATCCTAGAGAGCCATGTTATACTATAAAAATGTCTGGCAGCTCATACAAATAAAAACACAATGCATTAACCACTGAAAGGAAACTTGGAGTTGGAGAAACTGGAAAACAACCTCAGTAGAATATGGATTTCAAAAAATAACATGGAGGCACACATTTCTTACATGATTCAAGTGGTGAGTCTGATACAAAATCAGTGAAGAATGTGAGGATTTGTACAAAGCAATGTTTGAATGATTGAATTAACAAAAAGATTAAGTTGCATCTGTGGCAGAGGTTTCTGGGATACTGGGAGCTTTCCTGACTATCCATATCCTGCCAGAAGGCCATACCAATGCCCTAACTACCATCTTACATTCTATATTCTCTGCCACAGAAGTTAGTTGAGGTCACTTCATTGGCTATATTTAAGAGGGAGTTAGATCTGGCCCTTGTGGCTAAAGGGATCAGGGGGTATGGAGAGAAGGCAGGTACAGGATACTGCACTGGATGATAAGCCATGATCATATTGAATGGCGCTGCAGGCTCGAAGGGCCGAATGGCCTACTCCTGCACCTATTTTCTATGTTTCTATCTTGACTGCACTTAGATTAAAGAAGGTTGCAAAACAAAAAGTCATGATCTTATGTTGCTGTCATCCTGTGCTCAACCCCCTTGGCCGAAACCTCATTAGCCAAAGCCTCAATAATTATCCTGATACTTCATTTCAACACGCAGCATTTCCCAAAACAGACACTCCTGAAAGGCCACTGTGCTAATGCCTCCCTTTCCCGTATTCGTAGGGGCAGTCATTCCCAGACACTAATGGCTACTTTTAAAATCTCTCATACTGCTTCTCCACTCAGCTTCTTACCTACTGCTGAAACTATGATGGGAAAGTAGGGTATCAATTTAAAACATAGGAAGGTAGATTTTAATGACACAAAACCAAGATGGTTAAATGGTTGCTCAGAGTGCTTTTGGATACATCATAGCCAGTTGCAGTGCTAATTTTTAAATTCAAACAGGGGCGTCATTTCAGGTTTTGTTTGGGGGGTGGGAGGGGGATGGGTGGCAAGCTAGTCAGCCACGAAGGTTAAACAAGATTATAGCCTATCACTACATCCCAGTGTGTGACGTACAATAACACATATAATTCTTAATTAAATAATATGAAAACATATTGCACGGTTGCCCACTAATTATGATGAAATATAATTATCAAGCAAGTAAAGAAAAGTAAAGTTGGATTGGACACACCCTCAGGAAACCTGCCACAAACATCTCCCGGCAAGCCCTGAAATGGAACCCCCAAGGAAAAAGAGGTGGAGAAGAGGTGTGCAGACAGAAATATCTGACAGTGGGCTCAAATGGGGAGATAGAAATATAGAAAATAGGTGCAGGAGTAGGCCATTCGGTCCTTCGAGCCTGCACTGCCATTCAATATGATCATGGCTGATCATCCAACTCAGTATCCTGTACCTGCCTTCTCTCCATACCCCGTGATCCCTCTAGCCACAAGGGCCACATCTAACTCCCTCTTAAATATAGCCAATGAACTGGCCTCAACTACCTTCTGTGGCAGAGAATTCCAGAGACTCACCACTCTCTGTGTGAAAAATGTTTTTTTCATCTCGGTCCTAAAAGATTTCCCTCTTATCCTTAAAATGTGACCCCTTGGCCTGGACTTCCCCAACATTGGGAACAATCTTCCTGCATGTAGCCTGTCCAACCCCTTAAGAATTTTATAAGTTTCTATAAGATCCCCCCTCAATCTTCTAAATTCTAGCAAGTACAAGCAGAGTCTATCCAGTCTTTCTTCATATGAAATTCCTGACATCACAGGAATCAGTCTGGTAAAACTTCTCTGTACCCCATTTATGGCAAGAATGTCTTTCCTCAGATTAGGAGACCAAAACTGTACGCAATACTGCATGTGTGGTCTCACCAAGACCCTGTACAACTGCAGTAGAACCTCCCTGCTCCTATACTCAAATCCTTTTGCTATGAATGCAACCATACCATTTGCTTTCTTCACTGCCTGCTGCACCTGCATGCCTACTTTCAATGACTGGTGTACCATGACACCCAGGTCTCGTTGCATCTCCCCTTTTCCTAATCGGCCACCATTCAGATAATAGTCTACATTCCTGTTTTTGCCACCAAAGTGGATAACCTCACATTTATCCACATTATACTGCATCTGCCATGCATTTGCCCACTCACCGAGCCTATCCAAGTCACCTTGCAACCTCCTAGCATCCTCCTCACAGCTAACACTGCCCCCCAGCTTCATGTCATCCGCAAACTTAGAGATGTTACATTCAATTCCCTCGTCCAAATCATTAATATATATTGTAAATAGCTGGGCCCCAGCACTGAGCCTTGCGGTACCCCACTAGTCACTGCCTGCCATTCTGAATAGGACCCGTTTACTCCTACTCTTTGCTTCCTGTCTGCCAGCCAGTTCTCTATCCACATTAATACTGAACCCACAATACCGTGTGCTTTAAGTTTGTATACTAATCTCTTACGCGGGACCTTGTCGAAAGCCTTCTGAAAGTCCAGATATAACACATCCACTGCTTCTCCCTTATCCACTCTACTAGTTACATCCTCAAAAAATTCTATAAGATTCGTCAGACATGATTTACCTTTCGTAAATCCATGCTGACTTTGTCCAATGATTTCACCACTTTCCAAATGTGCTGCTATCCCACCTTTAATAACTGACTCTAGCAGTTTCCCCACTACCGATGTTCGACTAGCTGGTCTGTAATTCGCCATTTTCTCTATCCCTCCCTTTTTAAAAAGTGGGGTTACATTAGCTACACTCCAATCCTCAGGAACTACTCCAGAATCTAAAGAGTTCTGAAAAATTATCACTAATGCATCCACTAATTCTGTAGCTACTTCCTTAAGTACACTGGAATGCAGCCTATCTGGCCCTGGGGATTTATCGGCCTATAATCAATTCAATTTACCACTTCCCGGCTATCCTGGATTTCACTCAGTTCCTCCATCTGATTTGACCCCCGGTCCCCTGCTATTTCCGGCAGATTTTTTATGTCTTCCTAAGTAAAGACTGAACCAAAGTAGTTATTCAATTGGTCTGCCATGTCCTTGTTCCCCATGATCAATTCACCTGTTTCTGACTGCAAGGGACATATATTTGTTTTAACTAATCTTTTTCTCTTCACATATGTATAAAAACTTTTTGCAGTTAGTTTTTATGTTCCCTGACAGTTTTCTTTCATAATCTATTTTCCCTTTCCTAATTAAGCCCTTTGTCCTCCTCTGCTGGACTCTGAATTTCTCCCAGTCCTCTGGTAGGCTGCTTTTTCTGGCTAATTCGTATGCTTCATCTTTTGTTTAGATACTATCCCTGATTTCCCTTGTTATCCAATTGTTGTAGTTCATCCATGCAGTCTTTAAATGCCTTCCATTGCACATCCACCATCAACACTTTAAGAATCAATTGCAGTCTATCTTGGCGAATTCACGTCTCATACCCTCAAAGTTACCTTTCTTTAAGTTCAGAACCCTTGTTTCTGAATTAATTATTTCACTCTCCATCCTAATGAACTCAACCATATTATGATCACTCTTGCCCAAGGGGCCACGCACAACAAGACTGCTAACGAACCCTTCCTCATTACTCAATACCCAGTCTAGAATAGCCTGCTCTCTCGTTGGTTCCTCTACATGTTGGTTTAGAAAACTATCCCACATACATTCCAAGAAATCCTCTTCCTCAGCACCCCTGCCAATTTGATTCACCCAATCTATATGTAGATTGAAGTCACCCATTATAACTGTTTTACCTTTGTTGCACGCATTTCTAATTTCCTGTTTGATGTCATCCCCAACTCCACTACTACTGTTAGGTGGCCTGTACACAACTCCCACTAGCGTTTTCTGCTCCTTATTGTTTCGCAGCTCTACCCATATCAATTCCACATCCTCCAAGCTAATGTCCTTCCTTTCTATTGCGTTAATCTCCTCTCTAACCAGCAATGCTACCCCACCTCCTTTTCCTTTCTGTCTATCCCTCCTGAATATTGAGATATCGAAAGAACTGTCACAACCGAGTGAGGTGGAGGACATTTGTCAATGGCGATGCTCCCTAGAGGAGCAAAGGGCTTAAGAAGAAGTAAGAAGAAGAAGTAAAGAAAAAGGCGGTAGTCATGTATTTTTACAAAGGTGCTGGCCCAACATCAACTCACCCTGACTCTCCCACAGCTCTGGGCCTTCACACACCACACACACTCACACACACATTCACTCACCCACCCACCCATTCGCTCACCCACCCACCCATTCACTCACCCACCCACCCATTCACTCACCCACTCACCCACTCACTCACCCGCGCACTCACCCACCCACTCACCCACTCACCCACGCACTCACCCACCCGCCCACTCACTCACCCACTCACCCATTCACTTGTGATTGTGGGGGATGTAGGACCTTTCCAGAATTTTAATATTAATTTTTTCCCAATTATTAAACTATAATCAATAAAAATTCTTTGATTCGTTGTTATTAATTGATCTGTTTCCAGTATTCCCAGTATTATTAACTTTGTCAGGAGTCAGATTCATATTAACAACATTCGAAATTATCCTAAATATTTCTATCCAAAATTTTGTAATTTTTACACAATTAGTAAATGAGTGTGTCAAGTTAGCTTCTAAGTGCTGACATTTATCACATATGGCAGATACATTTGAAAAAATGTTATGTAGTTTGGATTTTGTAGTCTATGTAATATTTTAAATTGTATAAGAGAGTGTCTAGCATTTAACGAATGTGTATGTGTTGTAATCTTTATCCCATAGTTCTGGTCTAATAATTTGACCTAATTCGTTTTCCCATGATCGTCTATATATTTCCATCAATGGGACATCATTTTCCAATAGGATATTATAAATGTATGACATCAATTTTTCTGTGTTCGGATGTTTATTTAGACATTCATCTAAAATTTCTGTCTTTCTATTTCTAATTTCCTGTGTGTTTGCTTTTACATAGTCTCTAATTTGTAAGTATCTAAAATAATCTTTTGAATGTAATCCATAAATTTGTTGTAATTCTTGAAATGAAAGGAAATAATTTTCCCTGTAGAGATCTCCGTCTTATTAATTCCCTTATTTTTCCATTGTAAAAAGCCTTTATCCACCCACCCACCCACCCACCCACTCACTCACCCACTCACCCACTCACTCACCCACTCACTCACCCACTCACTCACTCACTGCTCCGGCAGCACTGCACCCCTGATCATACTACTTTCCATCAATCACATTAACAATGCGCTTCTTCACTGAAGTTGCATTTTGATTAATTTCATTGGCAAACTGAAATGATTCAGCCTATGCTTGATTTTGTTATCCAGCCCAACAACTAAACCTGTAAACCCCTCAATTACCACTCTCCTCTGCCTGGCACAAGTTGTCCTCACACTTAATAACTTCTCTTTTACTCCTCTCACTTTCTTCAAGTCAAAGATGTAGCCATGGGCAAAAAATGTAGAACCAAGGAACAGCAGATGCTGGTTTATAAAAGAAGATACAAACTGCTGGAATAACTAAGTGAGTCAGGCCGCATTTCTGCAGAACATGGATAGATGACGTTTCAGGTTAGGACCCTTCTTCAGACTGGAGACGGGTCCCAACCTGATACATCACCTATCCACTTTCTCCTGCGATACTGCCTGGCCAGCTGAGTTACTGCAGCACTTTGTGTCTTCTTTTGTAAAACAGAACATGCAGTTCTTTGTTTCTACAGGGACAGGACAAAGCCTGGCAAGTGGATACAGGGTGAAGGGGGTTTTTGATAGGCAGGTGGTTGGGTAAAGGACAGAGATGAAAAGATGAGGATAGAAGAGTTGCGGATTATGTAGCCAGAGGAAGGAATGAAGGTGGAAGGGAGGAGGAAGAGGTGAGAAGCGTATGCAAATCTAGGTGGGGCTATTGAGGGAGTGTTTACAAGGTTGATTCCCGGGATGGCGGGACTGTCATATGCTGAGAGAATGGAGCGGCTGGGCTTGTACACTCTGGAGTTTAGAAGGATGAGAGGGGATCTGATTGAAACATGTAAGATTGTTAAGGGTTTGGACACGCTAGAGGCAGGAAACATGTTCTCGATGTTGGGGAAGTCCAAAACCAGGGGCCACAGTTTAAGAATAAGGAGTAAGCCATTTAGAATGGAGACGAGGAAACAATTTTTCTCTCAGAGAGTTGTGAATCTGTGGAATTCTCTGCCTCAGAGGGCGGTGGAGGCAGGTTCTCTGGATGTTTTCAAGAGAGACCTAGATAGGGCTCTTAAAAATAGCGGAGTCAGGGGATATGGGGAGAAGGCAGGAATGGGGTACTGATTGGGGATGATCAGCCATGATCACATTGAATGGCGGTGCTGGCTCGAAGGTCCAAATGGCCGACTCCTGCACCTATTGTCTATTGTCTATTGCATGGGGATGTTGAGGGAAGAAGTGTGGGCAGTGAGCTGTAAGCTACCTAAAATTGGAGAATTCATTGTTCATACCGTTGGGTTATAAATTACCCAAGCTCTTCCCTGTGCTCCATTTGGAACTTAAAACCAACCCCCCCTCCCCCAACATCTCCCCCCTTTCTTTACCTGTGCCCCACCTGGACTCATGACCATTTCTCCCTTCCCTTTCCACCAACATTCCTTCCTCTGGCTTCACAATTCACAACCTTTCTATATTTATCTCATACCTTTAGTCTTTTCATCTCTGGTCTTTGTCCTGCCTATCAACCCCCCACTCCCCCCCTCACCGGAATGTATCTGCCACTTGCCAGGCTTTATCCTGCCGTTCCTTTTTTTCAGCTTTGTTCCACCCCTACTCTCCACCACAATCTGTCTGAGGATGGGTCCTGACCCGAAATGTCAACTATCCATGTTCCCAAGAGATGCTGCCTGACAAGCTGAGTTACTCTAGCACTTTGTTTTTTTATTTTGTAAACAAGCATTGCAGTTCCTAGTTTCGACATGACATATATTGATTGGGTATTGGACAGTTAAAGCCTATGTTAAGTTTTGCAATTGTGTGTGTGAGTGTGTGAGTAAAGCTGAATTTGTACCGGGATCCGACTCGTGTCCCTTTGTTTGCCTCGTATAAGTATAAGCACCTTTAGTTTAGAGATACAGCTCGGAAACAAGCCCTTTGGCCCACCGAGTCTGCACCGACCAGCGATCGCCTCGTACAGTAGCACTAATCTATACACTTGGGAGAATTTTACAAGTGCTGAATTACCAAAGCCAATTAACCTACAAACCTGCATGTCTTTGGAGTGTGGGAGGAAACCGGAGTACGCGGAGGAAAGCCATGCTGTCACAGGGAGAACGTACAAACTCCGTACAGACAAGACCTGTACCTCTTTTAAAAATGTTTTAAATTTATTTTTTAATAATATTTTTATTAGAAGCACCTGTACCTCTGATCGAACCTGGGTCTCTGGCGCTGTAAGGCAGCAACCCTACTGCTGCTCCACTATGCCGCTACCGGGTTAAGACAAACTTATTGGGGTATTTGTTGAAATGCTCAAAAAGACGAGAAGTCACACATGCCACTTTCCTACCTGGGGAATTATTTTTTTAAAATAATTAATGATTAATCGCAGAATTAAAATTAAAAATTGTATACACCTAGTATCATTTATCATAAATTCTACTGCTAGAATGCTAGGTCCCAAAATATACACACATTAAAATAAAATGTCTATTTAAATACTGGCTAATAAGTTTGGATGCAAAAATCAAAGTTAGCACAATGTACAATGGTGGAGCATACAACTAAACAATGAAGAATATACAGATATATGAATAATAGCTGATATTTTAGAGAAGCATTACTGTACTTTCGTACAAGGGACCTTTTTTCCATATGCAGTACAAGAAAAATCTTAACTTCCTACGAAAATTGTCTCATTGACATATCAGTGTAATGTGAAGAAAGCCAAATTGGTAAGTGTGCAGCTGAAGCAAATTTGTTTTCTAGTTACATTACATTTTAGAAATTCGTTGGCTGCGAGTTTATGTTTATCTAAACTATATTCAGGGAATCATAAGATAGCAGCGAATATATTTCCAAGAATGCCATGTAGTAATAAGACTAATGGTAAGCAAGCAAAAGTATAGATGGTGATCTTTCCCTCAAAAATGGGAATTCTTAAACTCAGATCTCTTCAACCCACTAAACGAGCAAGCATCATAATTAATCTTTGCACTTTTGGAAAGAACAATGCAATATGCCCATTGTTATTACTTCTGTTTGTCATTCTGTGACTATTTGGATGTTGATAAGGGCAGGGTCAGAGTCGGGATGACACAAGTCTAACATTTTAAAGTCTAAAGTCATATATAAAGAATTGGACTCAAGTAGGGAATTGGCAGATAGCCTACAACATGGAAAATTTCTACAGTAAATCACAAACAATGATAAGACGGAGGACAGAAAGGAGATAGTGAGCCAAGTGACATGCTACCAGGACAATAACCTCTTCCTCAATATCAGCAAGGCGATGGAGCTAGTTACTGATTTCAGGAAGCATGGGTGCAGTACTAGCCCCAATCAGTATCAACGGTGGCGATGAAGAAATGGTTGAGAGCTTCAAATTCTTTGGGGTTAATATTACCAATGATATGTCTTGGACCAACCACATTGATACAATATCCATGAGGGAACACCATTGATCTTACTTTCTGAGGAGACTGAGGAAATTTGGCATGTCTCCAGTGAATTTTTCAAACCTCTACAGATGCACAAATGGTTCTGCCCAGAATGGAAGAGTCAATCTTGAGACCAAGGTGAAGGATAGATTTGAAATTATTCTTAATGTCTGGTCAGATTCCATAATCTGACTGAATGTCAAACCAGTTGGGAGTGCTAAATAGTTTAGGTCTGTTACAAATGGTGGTACCAGTACCACTACTAAATTCACAATCATCAAACAACCTGAGGGTCACCTGTAATCAGAAATTCAGACAGACATTCAATACAGTGGCTGCAATTGTCGGTTAGAATCTAAATATTCTGCAGCAAGTGATTCATCTCCTGACTTCCATCAAATGCAACTCATGAGAATATAATGAATCATGCTTTACTGGCTTGGAACATTCTAGAACACTTGTTTGATTTGTGCTCTATCCAAAACCCACTCTCTCCACATCTACTCCACGATTGTGCCATTCACAATATCCTCTGCAGCAACTTGCCAATGGTTTTTTGATAGCATCTCCTGAACTTCAGACCTCCTAGAAAGCCAAGAACAACCAGAAGAGAATGACTGTGACTCTGGAATTCACAATCCTGCCTTGCATATATATTGAAGATAGACACGAAAAGCTGGAGTAACTCCGCAGGACAGACAGTATCTCTGGAGAGAAGAAATGGGTGACATTTCTGGTCGAGACCCTTCTTCAGCCTGGTTAGGGATAAGGGAAATGAGAGATATAGACGGTGATGTGGAGCGATAAAGAACAATGAATGAAAGATATGCAAAAAAGTAACGATGATAAAGGAAACAGGTTATTGTAAGCTGTTTGTAGGGTGAAAATGAGAAGCTAGTGTGACTTGGGTGAGGGAGGGATGGAGAGAGAGAGAATGCCGTGGCTACCTGAAGTGAGAGAAATCAATATTCACACCAATGGGCTGTAAGCTACCCAAGCGAAATATGAGATGCTGTTCCTCCAATTTGCGTTTAGCCTCCCTCTGACAATGGAGGTGTCCGAGGATATAAAGGTCTGTGTAGGAATGGGAAGGAGAATTAAAGTGTCCAGCAACCGGGCGATCAGGTTGGTTCACGCGAACTGAGTGAAGGTGTTCTGCGAAACGATCGTCCAGTCTGCGTTTGGTCTTGTCGATGTATACAAGCACACATCTTGAACAACGGACACACTAGTTGAGGTTGGAGGAGGTGCAAGTGAACCTCTGCCTAACCTGAAAGGACTCTGAAAGAGTCGATGGAGGAGGTATAGTATCAGGTGTTGGATCTTCTGTGGTTGTAGGGGAAGGTAACTGGGACCTGGGGAGGGAATGCTTTGGGTGGAACGGGATGAGTTAACCAGGGATTTGCGGAGGGAACGGTCTCTTAGGAAAGCGGAAAGGGGTGGAGATGGGAAAATGTGGCTAGTGGTGGGATCCTGTTGGAGGTCGCGTAAATTTTGGAGGATTATGTGTTGTATGCGACGGCTGATGGGGTGAATGGTAAGAACCAGGGGGACTCTGTTTCTGTTGCGATTAAAGGGAGGGGGAACAAGGGCGGAGTTGCGGGGTACCGATGAGCCACAAGTGAGGGCTTCATCCACGATGGGAGAGGGGAACCAGCGTTCCCTAAAGAATGAGGACATCTCGGATGCTCTAGTATGGAACACCTCATCTTAGGCGCAGATCCAGCGTAGAAGGAGGAATTGGAAATAGGGGAT
Source organism: Okamejei kenojei (assembly GCA_035221665.1). NCBI lineage: Eukaryota > Metazoa > Chordata > Chondrichthyes > Rajiformes > Rajidae > Okamejei > Okamejei kenojei. Next base: position 23,540,177 of record CM069135.1, on the reverse strand, counting down.
AGAGTCATTGCAGGAAGCAGAGTGGGAAGAAGTGTAGTCTAGATAGTTGTGGGAGCCAGTGGGTTTGTAATAGATGTCAGTCAATAGTCTATTTCTTGTGATGTAGACTGTGAGATGAAGAAAGGAGAGGGAGGTGTCGGAGATGGTCTAAGTAAATTTGAGTGCAGGATGAAAATTGGTTGTGAAGTTGATGAAGTCCATGAATTCTGCATGGGTGCAAGAATAAGCACCCATGCAGTCATCAATGTAACGGAGATACAGGGATAGAGTTCAGGGAAAACAAATGGTCGGCACGGACTGGAAGGGCCGAGAGGGCCTGTTTCCGTGCTGTAATTGTTATATGGTTATATGGTTATATGGATAGGGCCAGTGTGTGCTTGGAACAGGGATTGTTCGACGTACCCTACAAAGAGGTAGGCATAGCTGGGGCCCATGCCCATAGCTACGCCTTGGACTTGGAGGAAGTGGGTGGAGTCAAAGGAGACGTTGATGAGGGTGAGGACCAGCTCCGCTAGGCAGAGTAGAGTGTTAGTAGAGCGAGATTGGATGGTCGAGAAAGAATCGGAGACCTTTCTGGGTTGGGGATGGAGGTGTAGAGTGACTGAATGTCCATAGTAAAGATGAGGGAGTGGCGGTTCGGAAAGCTGAAATATTTAAGAGACGAAGTGCATGTGAGGTATCTTGGACATAGGTCGGGAGAGATTGGACCAGGGGGGATAGGATGGAGTCGAGGTACATGGAAATCATTTACGTGGGACAGGACCAGGCAGAAACAATGAGTCTGCCAGGGCAGTTGTGTTTGTGGATTTTCGGGAGAAGGCAAAAATCGGCTGTGCGGGGCTGGGAAACGATAAGGTTGGAGGCTGTGGAAGGCAGACAGCCAGAAGTGATGAAATCAGTAGGTATTTGAGATTAAGGCCTGGTGCTCATGTGTGGGATCATGGTCCAAGGATAAGTAGGAGGAGGTGTCTGAGAGTTGTCGCCTGGCCTCAGCCCGGTAGAGGTCAGTGCGCCTGACTACCATGGCACCTCCATTGTCGGCGGGTTTGATTATAATGTCAGGGTTGCTGCAGAGTGAGCGGAGAGCTATATGTTCAGAGGGGGTGAGGTTAGAGTAGGTAAGGGGAGTGGAGAAGTTGAGACGGTTGATGTCACAGCAGCAGTTAGAAATAAAGAGGTCTAGAGAGGGTAGAAGGCCGTTCTGGGGAGTCCATGGGGAGGGGGACCGGTCGAGGCGGGAAAAAGAGTCATTGGGGTGGTGAGGACTCCTTCCCGTAGAAAATGGCGCGGAGGCGGAGGCAATGGAAGAAAAGCTCTATGTCGTGGCGGACCCGGAACTTGCTGAGGTGGGGCGGAGGGGAAAGAAGGTTAGGCCTCTGCTGAGGACAGACTGTTCCATATCAGAAAGGGGGATGTCAGGGGGGATGGTGATGACACAACAAGGGTGGGGGTTGGGGTCAGAGGAGGGACAGGGAGTGGACAAAGGCCGAGGCGAGATCTGGTGGGGGATGGTCAGAGAGGATGGGGAGGGGGACAAGAGGATTATTGTATGGATGGGGTAACTTGATTAAAACCTGGGCCTGCACTTGATGTTCCAGCACCTAGACCGCCAGGGGACCTACGCGAGGATTTTGTATGTTGATTTTAGCTCTGCATTCAACACCAATGTGCCAGAGCTACTACACTCCAAACTTTCCAAGTTGGCTGTTCCTGAACCCCTCTGTCGGTGGATCACCAGCTTCCAGACAGACAGGAAGCAGCATGTGAGGCTGGGAAAGCACATCTCGGACCCGCAGACCCTCAGCATAGGAGCACCACAAGGCTGCGTACTCTCCCCTCTCCTCTACTCGCTCTACACCAATGACTGCACCTCCACAGACTCCTCTGTCAAGCTTCTCAAGTTTGCGGATGACACAACCCTGATTGGACTGATACAGGATGAGGAGGAATCTGCCTACAGACAGGAAGTGACACAGCTGGTGTCCTGGTGTCATCGCAACAACCTGGAGCTCAATGTTCTTAAGACAGTGGAATTGATTGCAGACTTAAGGAGAGCTCCCCCTCCCCGCACCCCACACGCCATCAACAACACCACAGTCACATCTGTGGAGTCTTTTAAGTTCATGAGAACCATCATCTCCAAGGACCTTAAACGGGGGGCTACCATCGACTCCACAGTCAAAAAGGCACAACAGAGGATGTACTTCCTGAGGAAGCACAATCTGCCACAGGCAATGATGGTCCAATTCTATACGACCATCGTAGAGTCTGTCCTCACCTCCATCATGGTCTGGTTTGGCTCAGCCACCAAGCACGACATCCGGAGGCTGCAGCGAATCGTCCGATCAGCTGAGAAAGTTATTGGCTGCGACCTCCATTGACGAACTGTACACTGCAAGGGCCAGGAACGAGCAGGTAAGATCATCTCTGACCCCTCTCACCATGGCCACAAACTCTTTGAATCACTTCCCTCTGGAAGGCAACTCCGGAGTGTCAAAGCTGCCACAGCCAGACATAAAAACAGCTTTTTTCCACGAGTAGCAGCTCTACTCAATAACCAAAAATCTGTAGCCTCCTTTTGCTCTAGTATTTTATTTAATTCACATGTTTAATCGATAATGTTTTATTATTAATGTTTAATGTTTTATGTGTTATTCTTAACTGTCACTGTATGACATGTCGTCACTTGTGGGCGGAGCACCAAGGCAAATTCCTTGTATGTGAATACTTGGCCAATAAACTTATAAACTTATTCATTCATTCATTCATTCATTCATTCAAAAGAGGGGGAATTTTCTTTAATAACACCTCGTGTGGAACTATGGTGTGGAAGATTGCAACTTTCACGTGGTCCGCCCTGTTTCGACTAATGCAATCAACTCGACGTGCACAAACGGAAGATCAAACAGAACAAGTTGTCCAACAACTTTAGGCTGTGCACGCCGCACGGAAAAAGAAGAAGAAGAAGAAATGTGGAACTATACAAAAAAACCTTCTGAAAGTCCAAATGAACTATAGCCTACTTGTTTGTCTTTATCATAGAATCATAGAAACGTAGATGCCTTACAGCCCACATTGTCCATTTGAGTGTGATGTCTATCCATACTAATCCCATTTTCCCACATAAAGCCCGCAGCCCTCTATTCCTTTCCTACCCCTGTCCAAATGCCTTTTAAACATTGTAATGGGAAGCATCTGCAATATATCCTTCCAGCAACTCATTCCAATTATTCACTGTATTAAAAGCTTACAACTTAACTTTTCTTAATAGACAATAGACAAAAGACAATAGGTGTAGGAATAGGCCATTCGGCCCTTCGAGTCAGCACCACCATTCAATATGATCATGGCTGATCATCCCCAATCAATACCCCGTTCCTGCCTTCTCCCCATATCCCCTGACTCCGCTAACTTTAAGAGCCCTATCTAGCGCTCTCTTGAAAGTATCCAGAGAACCGGCCTCCATCACCTTTTGAGGCAAAGAATTCCACAAACTCACAACTCTCTGTGTGAAAAAGTGTTTCCTCATCTCCGTTCTAAATGGCTCACTCCTTATTCTTAAACTGTGGCCCCTGGTTCTGAACTCCCCCAACATCGGGAGCATGTTTCCTGCCTCTAGCGTGTCAAACCCTTAATAATTTTATATGTTTCAATAAGATCCCCTCTCATCCTTCTAAACTCCAGAGTATACAAGCCAATCTGCTCCATTCTCTCAGCATATGACAGTCCCGGGAATTTACCTTGTAAACCTACGCTGCACTCCCTCAATAGCAAGAATGTCCTTCCTCAAATTAGGGGACCAAAACTGCACACAATACTCAGGTTGGTCTCACTAGGGCCCTATACAACTGCAGAAGGATCTCTTTGCTCCTATACTCAACTCCTCTTGTTATGAAGGCCAACATGCCATTCGCTTTCTTCACTTTGCTGTACCTGCATGCTTACTTTCATTGACTGATGATCAAGGACCCCCAGATCCCGTTGCACTTCCCCTTTTCCCAACTTGGCACCATTTAGATAATAATCTGCCTTCCTGTTTTTGCTACCAAAGTGGATAACCTCACATTTATCCTCATTAAACTGCATCTGCTGTGCATCTTCCCACTCACCCAACCTGTCCAAGTCACCCTGCATTCTCATAGCATCCTCCTCACAATTCACACTGCCACCCAGCTTTGTGTCATCTGCAAATTTGCTAATGTTACTTTGAATCCCTTCATCTACATCATTGATGTATATTGTAAATAGCTGCAGTCCCAGCACCGAGCCTTGCGCTAATCACTGCCTGCCATTCTGAAAGGGACCCGTTAATCCCTACTCTCTGTTTCCTGTCTGCCAACCAATTTTCTATCCGTCAGCACTCTACCCCCAATACCATGTGCCCTAATTTTGCCCACTAATCTCCTATGTGGGACCTTTTCAAATGCAATTAATATCTCCATTCACACCTTAAACCCATGCCCTCCAGTTCCAGATTTCCTTGCCCTCCGAAGAAGATTCTTAGTATCCTATCTATGCCATTCTGAATTTAGTAGATTTTGATAAGATCACCCCGAACCTCTTATGTTCCCTAATATAAGAGTATAATATATAGAGTATAACCCTAGCCTAACCAACCTCTCCTTATAATTAGAGTCCCATTCTAGGCAAGGTCCAGGTTAATCTCTTCTGCACCCTTTCTACTGCTAAAAAATCCTTCCTGTAGTGTGGAGACCAGAACTGTACACATTATTCTAAGTGCAGTCTAACCAATGCTTTGTGCAATTGCAACATAATGTCTCAACTCTTCCATTCAATGCCTCAGCCTCGTAATAAAGCATACCACAAGTATTTTTCACTACTCTAATGACTTGTGTTGCTACTTTCTGGGAGCTATGAACTTCACTGGAAGGTTTCCCTGTACATCAATGCTCCAAAGGTCTCTGCCATTTACTCTATTCGTCCTAACAAAATTTGACCTTCCAAAGTGCATTGCCTTACACTTGTCTGGATTAAATTCCATCTAACACAGGTCTGCTCAACTTTCCAGTTAATCAATGTTTCGTATCTTAAGCAAACTTTCTATGGCTCCACCAATTCTTGTATATTTACTCATCATATCCCTTATATTCTCATCCATGTCACATATATATTACAAAGGTAAGCACCCAGCACCGATTCCTGTAGTACACTACTTGTTTAGATTTCCAGTCAAGAAACAACTAACTGCCTCCAATCACACAGCCAGTTATGAATTCATTCACCAACAAACCCTGGATCTCATGCTCTAAAGATTTTAGAGTCCATTATAAAGGATGAAGTACAGAAGCACATGCTAAAATAGGTTGAAGTCAGCATAGTTTTGTGAAGGGGAGATCTTATCTGACAAATCTGTTGGATTCTTTAAGGAAGTTAATAACAGGATAGACAAAAGCGAGTCAGTGGATGTTGTTTATTTGGATTTTCATAAGGACTTTGAAGGGGTGGAAGATTGCAATCTTCACGTGGTCCGCCCTGTTTCGACTAATGTAATCAACTCGACATGCACAAACGGAAGATCAAATAGAACAAGTTGTCCAACAACTTTAGGCTGTGCACGCCACACGAAAGAAGAAGAAGAGGAAGGACTATGAAAAGGTACCACCTGTGAGGCTGCCAAATGAAGATGAGAGCCTTCATGGTATTAGAGGGAAGATACTAGCATAGATAGAAATCTGGCTGAATGGCAGAAAGCTAAGAGTAAAAATAAAGGGGACCTTTCTGGTTGGCTGCCGGTGACTAGTGTGTTACGCAAGGCTTGGTGCTGGAGCCGCTACTCTTCACGTTGTATGTCAATGATTTGGTTGAGGGAATTGAAGGCTTTGTGGTCCAGTTTGCGGATGATACAAAGATAGGTGGAGGGGCACGCAGAGTACATAAAGGAGATACACTGCAGAAGGACTTGGATTGATTGGGAGAGTGGGCAAAGATGTGGCAGGTGGAACACAGTGTAGGAAAATGTGCAGTCATGCATTTTAGTGGTAGGTATAAAGGAGTAGACTATTTTCTCAATCGGGAGGGGATTCAGAAATCGTAGTTGCATAGCGATTGGAGTGCTGGTGCAGGAATCCCAAAAGACAAAATTGAAGTAAGGAAGGCAATGTTAGCATCTATTTCCAAGAGGACTACAAAATAAAAACAGGAATGCAATGCTGAGGCTTCATAAGGCACTGGTCAGACTGCATTTGGAGTATTGCGAGCTGGTTAGGACCCATATTTGAGGAAGGATGCGTTGGCATTTACCAGAATTATCCCAGGGATTACAGGATGAATATATGCTGAGTGTGTGATGGCACTGGGTCTGTACTTGCTGGAGGTTAGAAGCATGAGGGGGAACCTGTTGAAACTTATCGAATAGTGAAAGGCTTGGTAGATGTGGAGAGGATGTTTCCACTCGTTGGAGAATCTGGAACGAGATGGCACAGCCACAGACTAAAAGGACATACCTGTAGAAAGTGGATGAGGAGGAATCTGTCTGATCCATTGCCACAGACGGCTGTGGAGGTCGTCATTGTGTATTTTTAAGGCGGAGATTGACAGATACTTAATTGTTAAGGGTGTCAAGCATTATGGGAGAAGGCAGAAAAATGGGTTTGACAGGGAAAGATAGATCAACCATGATTGAATGGTGGAGTGGACTCGATGGGCTGAATGGCCTACTTCTACTATGACATGAACGTCCACATTCAGTTCTGTTTTGCCTCCATCCAAATCTAGGCTCAGCTTCTCACCCCCTGCCAAACAAGTATAAAATCTCCCCAGCAACACCTGCCAAGAAGAATTTAAATCACAATCCTGTTGAGATACATATGGGTTGCACCTGGCTCACTTTCCCCAGAACCATGCCCATGATGCTGGAATCTAAAGTTTTCCCTGGACAGCAATATCTGTCCAGTTTAGCTTTTATTTACATTATCTTTCTATTTCTATAAACATTGGTGCATGAGAATAATCCAGTAATATTGATTCCTTTTTAATCTTTTGGCGAATTTCTTAAAATAATTGTTTCTCATTGGTACTGATATGGACCATAAATTCTCTGTTTAACCCCCCCCCCCCCCCCCCACACCCACACACACACATACTCCCGCCCCCCCCCCCCCCCAGAATGTTCTATAGGCCATTCAGTTGTAGTTACGTTCTTAAACCTCAAACTCAAGTTCCTCCAGCTGTGACATTCCCTGTGGTTATGACTTTGGCAGTGTCCTGGTGTTCCCACATGGCAATGGATGGGCATTCCATGAGCCTAAAGTGCTTTGCCACAGCTATATTTGTTAGATTCACTCAGCAACAATTAAGTACCTCAACAGTATCAACTTCTCACACTGTACTTAAACCCCCCATTCATTAAAGCTGCTTCTATTGAAGCATTATTGTGTGGAGGATGTCATGCTATTTACTACATGCATCAACAAAACCCCTTTGTATGTAAACCAACTGAATTTACTTGTGGCCAGAACAGGACATGGTAGCCTGGCTCTGACATTTTGCAGATGTGTATGATTACTTTCTTGCCAGGATCCCATAAGCTTTCTTAACTATTTTCTTAACCGAAGAACAAAATGACAAGTTCCCCGACCTGGAATCAAACCCATTGTGTTGAGAGTACTAAATCCTCACCACAAGACCTCAAGTGACTGAAGACATTTATGTTGATCCTTTGGTACATTATACATTGATCTAAGAAGGAATAATATTCACAAAAAATGTACAACAGTTTTTGCAAAAAGAGGTGAGTAAACCATTTAGTACTCACAGGCTTACCATCTGCACCAGGTTTGCCTGGATCACCATTTTCTCCTGGCATTCCACGTTCGCCCTAGAAAAAATAAATGAAAAAATCAATATAGGATCAAGTGAAGAAATTAGAAACAAGGTTGTATTCTTAAGGTTGTATTCTTTCATATACAATGGTAACATGCCTAGATGAAAAATAAAAATAAAATTAAATAGCACTGGAACAAACTGGAATCAGCATGTACTATTTGCCTAAACTTGAATGCCGCAGGCTACGGAATATACTAATTTGTGCCCACAAATCATTACCATTCTTGCAGTACCCAGATGTGGAGCCAACAGTTGCTTAAATGCCAGCTCTGCAGAGGATCAGGTCACACACAAATTCTGCTGCAGAGGAGTCAAATGAGGAGGTTGAGAGGAGAAATCACAGGGGAAGTCTTGCGGCTTTGGCAGGCCTTCTTGAAAGTCCATGTGAAATGTCGAAGTTTAGGCTTTTAGCCAAATTTGCAGACTATCTGTTCTGGTGAAGAATTGGTGACTAATTCCAGTTCAACATGATGGATACGGATTTGATGATTCCCATGGATGGGTATCTAGAACAGGGCTAGATCTAAAAAGAACAGACAGATTGGGCCTATCATGCAACATCTGATACATAACATCTCGGCTTCCCTTGCAACACTAGGAGCCATCCAAAGAGAACATAAGAAATGGAAGCAGGAGTCGGCCATTGTCGCTAATGTCTGTTTTGTCACTTGAAAACTTTCATCTGGGCACCACTTTCTTGCATGAATATCTTTCTCCCCTTGATCAATCCCTACTCTTGATTGCCTTAATTTCTAACTATGGATTGATCTCTTTCTTAAATATACTTTCTGAAACTGCCAGTGCATATTATTCTCTAGATTCATTGCACGCATTATGGGTGAAGTATTTTCTTTTTAGCTCTGTCCTGAGTGGCAGACTTCTTATTTTGAGATGTAGTCCTGTTCTAGATACCCATCCACAAGAATCATTAACTCTGCATCCATCCTTAAGAATGTTGTATATTTCCAAAGGGAACAGCTCTCATTCTCTGGAGATTACAGGCCCACAATGATTAACCTCTCTTTATATGGTAAATCTACAATCTGAAGAATCAATCCAGTAAACCTTTGCTGCATTGTTTCCATAATGAGTATACCATTTCTCAGACAGTGTGGTCTTGATTGAACACAATATTCCCAATGCAGTCTCATAAAGACCATAGAAAATGTGTGTCTCTATTTGTGTGCACAAATCCTCTTGCAATAAAGGCTAACATACCAATTAGCTTCCTATGTTTGTGATGTATGTGTTTTGCAGTGGAAGCTACTTTTGGCTTGTAAACTCAGCTTACTGCATGTATAAGGCTACGGCCATACAAACTCAGGCACTACAATTCACTGCTTTGGATAGCGGTGCTCGAAGGAGCATTGAGAATACCGAAGCTATCTAGCAATTTAACCTGTGTTTACTATAATTTATTGCAATGCTACCCTGGACCAGTGACATTGTCACTAAGAAGCATTAAGTGATTGCCCTTCTCTCTGTATTGTGATCATAATATCACTTAATTAAGGGCCTGTCCCACTTTCACGACCTAATTCACGACCTTTTTTACTCATGGACATTTTTCATCATGCTAGAAAAACGCCCCGACCTACTTGATGCCAAGAGTACCTTCAACTACCATCACGGCCTGCTACGACCTACCTACGACCTCCTACGACCTTGTGACGACCATGCTGCGTGTATGAGTCAAGGGCAAACTCGGCAGAGGTTGTGAATTAGATCGTGAAAGTGGGACAGGCCCTTTTGTCCTCTTGTTTCCCAAAAAACATTGAGCCGAGGTCATCTAGGTCTAGAACAGCTCATGATAATACCCCAGGGCCATGTCAAACCTCCGTTACTGCAAATAAGCAACCTTCCTAATTTTGGCTGCAGCTATTGGGAGGTCAAGTGAACATAAGAAACAAGGGCATTACAAGAAACTGGCTTGCAGCGGACACACCCAGACTCAGACGATGGTTAGACATAGTACAGGAAATATTTGTCATGGAGAAAATGACATATTCTCTAAGAGTGAAAGAAGACGAATTTAAAAGAAAATAGGAAAAATGGATTAGGTATAAAAATAAAGACATCAACACTGTATATTTTTATAGACAATAATGTAAGTTATTGGAAAATGTTTTAATATGAAAATAGTTCTGTATACTGCATCATTAATTGTAAACGGAACCCCCCCACTACACTGTTGTATGTTTCATTGTAATGTTGTATGTTCCGTTGTTATATTTGTGTTTTATTTGTGTATACATAAAAGCAATAAAAACTAAAGTAAAAAAAAAAAAAAGAAATATGGGCAAGCTTGGGTCTTTTAGCCCTCTCAGTGAAAAAAAGATTCTCTCTTACCCTATCAAGTATATCTGAGGACATTGTGAGCAGTTACAAAATACATTGCAGGGGCCTTGGCAGAGATATTTGCAGAATCATTAGCCATGGGTAATGTATTGGAGGGCTAATGTTGTGCCTTTATTTAATAAGGGATGCAAGGACAAGTTAGGGAACTACCGGTTATTTTGACAGAACGGCCTAATTCTGCTTCTATGACTTATGAACATGAAGATATCGATCAACAACACAAATATACAAAAACAAGGTAGATGGAGTTTAATTTGAGCAAGAGGAAAATGTTACATTTGAGAGGTTGATGAAAGGGGAAAGTATACAATTAATGGCGACCCTGAAAAACCTTGATGTAAACAGGGAACTAGGTCAGTTCATAACTCTCTGAAAGTGGCAACAAAACACATGGCGGCACGATGGCGCAGTGGTAAAGTTGCTGCCTTACAGCGCCAGAGACCCAGATTCAATCCTGACTATGGGTGCTGTCTGTACAGAGTTTGTACATTCTTCCCGTGACCTGTGGGGGGTTTCATCGGTCTCCTCCCATACTCCAAAGACGTACAGGTTTGTTGGTTAATTGGCTTGACATAATTGTAAATTGTCCCAGGTGTGTGTAGGATAGTGTTAATGTGCGGGGATCGCTGGTTGGCGAGGACTCGGTGGGCTGAAGGGCCTGTTTCCGCGCTGTATCTTTAAAGAAAAAACAGCTGGAGGAACTCAGTGGGTCAGGCAGCATCTGTGGTGGGAAATGGACAGATGGAGCTTTGGGTTGGTCTTTAGTTTGTTTTGTTTCTCAAGATTTCAGTATCTGCACTCTCGTGTCCTCATAAACATTATTCCTGTCTGTAGCTCCAGTCTGATGGAAACCAAAGGCAAAAAGTAAAGTTCACTGCAAGCTCAATTGCCACAAAAGACTAATCCAGATTCTGTTCTGCAGCTGTAGCCCTGTTTACAACATGTGGCAGATCGCTACTTCATTGGAGAACTTCAGCTTCTGGAGGAGTTGCACCTCAGAAATGTGAATGTAGAACTTCTGCTGTTTTTGCCACTCCCTCCTTCAGCAGCTTGGCCTAGAACTTTCCATTTTCCCTTGTGAGACTAATGCGGAAAGTTCACCAAAACATCATCTTTTTCACAGCAAAAGGGACTACTTAAGCTCGCCATCACAGCACTCTGTGGAAACTTTAGATTTGTGTTACCTTCTGCAACAATATCCTCAGCACTGCTCAGTTAAATAGATGTCAGACATGTATATTGTCAATTACACTTACAAATAGATATTTGGTGTGCAAAATTTGTGATCGTAACCAAAAACAAATTGGCTCAAGACCAAAATGTGTAATAAGGAACTTAATTTAGATTTTTGCATTGACATATTGAACTGACACATTTTAAACAAAATATTATTGAGAGTTAAAAGTACAAAGCCTAAATTACAAACTCATTGGGTTAAGGTATGAGCATAAAACTTAAAACAAGACAATACTTCATTAATAGAACAATCATGTTTATAGCCAAGGAGTTCAAAAACTATCAATTTTTCCAACAGGATATTAGCTAAAGTGTTTGCAGCATAGGCAATATAGAGTAACTGGATAGTTCGCAAAGTGCGGGTAGAATCCTGCAACGCAAATGTCAACATTGATTCAATGTTTAGATGGTTTTCAAAATGAAATCAAGACTTTTTAAATCATCGACATACAATGCCTGCATTCACATCAGTCAATTTAAGATGTGACATGTGTTGTAGATCTACAAATGGGTGACCTTTATTTTCAGAGTCTGCATTGTCAACACAAAATAACTTTTAAGAAATTGCATTGAAAAAAGTGAATATTTTCTAATATTCACACTATTCTCTAATATTGATAGTAAATAGAACTATTATTATTTAAAAAGTCTTAAGTCCAAACATTGGCTGGAAACTTCCTCTGAACTTTTCTTGGTAATGTTATTAATATGGATTGGAAGCAACTTGGAGAAATCTACAGCTCCGAAGCCAAAAATATTCTTGGACAAAAATCAAAAATAAAGTATTGCTTTTAACAGATGTTTCTTACTTTACATTTTTTATCTACTTTACAATTATTTTTGCACCCAACCCTACCTACAATTTGCTCCCTCTGCAACTCTTCCCCGATATAGTGATTGGGTCTTCAATCTGAAACATTAACAGTGTTTCTCTTTCCATAGATGCTACTTGATTTGCTGAGTGTTTCTGGCATTTTCCAATTTAGTTGCTATTCGAAAGACGGTTCACAACATAAAGTACAACTTCCAGATTATAGGAAGATTATTGTTGGTTTAAAACTGATTTTTATTTTGGCAATCGTGTGTTTTTAGTTTCTCTCCAGGAGAGAAAGGAGCACCTTATGCGCTTGTCCCACTTACGTGACTTTTTAGGCTATTACAGGAGACTGAGCTCGCCACAAGGTCGCCACATGTTCGCCGGAGGTTGCCAGGGTGTCGCCTGCATGGTGGTGAGTAGTTCCCGCATTCTCGTAACTAGTTGTGGCTTCATTCTGGTCGCCACTAATTTTTTAACGTTGAAAAATTGGCAGCGACCAGAATTTTGACGCCATGGAGAGTAGTGAGAATTCTCATGATGTAGGTGCAGTGGTAGTGGATTGCCAGGAGGTCGTAGGTTATCGGAGGTTGTCGCCAGTGCTGATCGGTGAATTTCATTGGCTCATTGGGAAAAAACACATCGTTTTCAGAACCAAGGATAACCGATCGTTAACATTAATGTCCGCCGAGCTTCACAGCCGTGTATCTCTGGCTCCATAAAAGTAGTCTTCACTCCTTCTCCCCACCCCGTCTCCCCCTTCTCCCCCCCATCTCCCCCCTCTTTTAATGGACTTAAGTGACCCTTCCCGTACACTGTGCTTTCACCGTCTTAATTACAGCACCAACCTTCCTGTTTATCGTGATGTGTGTCACATTGGCTTTGCACCATGTGATTGACTTTGCACCGGGTGAATTTCACTCAGACAGCGCTCGCCTCGCTTGCCCTGTCCTCCGCCTGCATAACTGGTGGGTGAAGAAAGCGATGTGTGTATGTGTGTGTGTGCATTCCACTCTGACAGTCGCCGTTCTAGTCGCCGGTTTTTCAGCGACCTGCAATGACTTGACAGTCGCTGGCAGTCGCCTCAAAAATTGCCCAAGTGGGACAGGCCCATAACTATCTCCACATATTTTTGTTTGTGACAAAAATTACCATCAGCCAAATTGTGCTCCAACAATAGTTCCAATATATGAAGCCAGCAATTAATGAGACCAAAACTTTATGTACTTTGTTAAGAACTTAAATCTTAAAACATTACAATCTTTCAGCTATTTTCATTAGCAATTTTTAGATACTCTTCTTGAATAAAGACAAGAGGCAAGAACGGAGGTTCCAAGTCAAAGATTGAAATAATTCTTTAAACCCTTCGCCACCCCATCATGCCCACCTGGAAGCTGTATCTTAAATAAAGGCAGACAATCGGGCAAGGTTTGTACATAGGCAACATGACACTTTTAATAAATAAAAACAATTAACAGCTCCTTAAATTGGTTCTGGATTTTAGATCGATAAACAACAAATTATAATTATCTATATTCTATGAGTAATATTTAATTAACATTTAAGAGTTAAAGGTCAAGAGAGTTAAAAGTGTTTTTTTTGTCATATGTTCCGAAACAAAACAATATGTAAACTACTTTGTAAACTATCATGAACATTTTCATTAAATTAACATTCTTTTTTTTTAATTTAAAAAAAAAATATTTTTATTATAGAAACAAAATAATAACAAAGTACATTATTTTACAATGATGAAAATACATGATATTAATAATATATTCGTACTGTTAATATTATTTGTATTATTATTAATTATAAATTTTAAGATTATATATTTTATATAATTGAGAATACATGGTACTAGTAATACATTCATAATATTAGTAATATACTCGTACTATTGATAATATTTGTATTGTCACTGATTTTGAAATGTAGGACCAAATTTTATATAATTAAAAATACGTAATACTAGTAAAACTTTTATGATATTCATTATATTTTCATACTGTTAATAATATTTGTATTATCATTGATTTTTAAATTTAAAATTATATTTTATATAATTGAAAATACATGATACTAATAATACTTTCATAAAGTTAGTGATATTTATATTCGTACTGATATTAAAAAATTAAGATTATGTGTTTCTATACATTTTTCTAATTTTTTATAAAAGTATGAAAAAATAGAGAAAAAGAGTGTGAAAAGTTTGATGGAGAATGAGTATTAATCATTAATAGGTCCTTGGAGATATATTCATGATTTATTATATATATTTCTTCATCTATTCAAATATTCAGGCCTCAGTCAAGTCCTCGTGCCGAACCATTATGACCCTGTAAATATTTAATATATGGAGACCAAATCCCTCTGAAGAGATCTAACCTGTCCATTAGGACAAGCCTCAATCTCTCCAGATGAAGTGTCTCCGACATTTCTATGTTCCACATTTTGATTGTTGGGGATGTAGGGCCTTTCCAAAATTTTAATATTAATTTTTTCCCAATTATTAAACCATAGTCGATAAAAGTTCTTTGGTTCATTGTTATTAGTTGGTCAGTTTCTAGTATTCCAAGTATTATTAACTTTGGATCAGGAGTCAAAGTTATATTGACACCATTCGAAATTATCTTAAATATTTCATTCCAGTATTTTACAATTTTTATACAGTTAGTGAATGAGTGTGACAAATTTGCTTCTGAATTTTGACATTTATCACATATAGAGGATACTTTTGGAAAAATGTTATGTAATTTAGATTTGGAATAATGTAATCTATGTAGTATTTTAAACTGTATAAGGGAATGTTTAGCATTTAACGAGCAATGATGTATATGTTGTAAACTTTCATCCCATATTTCTGGTCTTATAATTTGGCCTAATTCATTTTCCCAAGACTGTCTATGCATTTCGGTTGATGGAACATCACTTTCCAATAAAATATTGTATATATATATCATTTTTTCCGTATTTGGATGTTTATTCAAGCATTCATCTAAAATTTCTGTCTTTCTATTTCTAAGCTCTTGTGTATTTGCAGAAACATAATTTCTGATTTGTAAATATCTAAAATATTCTTTATTGTGTAGTCCATAAGTTTGTTGTAACTCTTGAAATGAGAGGAAAGAGTTTTCCTTATAAAGAACACCCATCTTAGAAATTCCTTTATTTTTCCATTGTAAAAAAGCCTTATCCATCATTGAAGGTTTGAACGTAACATTATTGGCGATGGTAAGACCTAATGGTATAGATTTTAGTTTTAATGTTTTCTTTATTTGTTTCCAGATGCGGATTCCGTTTTCTATTATCGGAATTAACATTCTTATATTAACATTTATTGACTATTCATAGAGCGCAAGTTGAACACACATGAACGACATAGCACTTATTTTCCAGTTAAAAACTTGTGACATGTCTTGCACTCATCGTTATTGCCAAATGACTCCCACTTAAGATAGTCAAAGCAAAGAATGAGTCTTTGAGAGGGTTGGAAGCAATCAGTTGGATGTAAAATAACATATATTACCTTTATTCCTTGAGGGCCAGATGGCCCTGGGGAGCACATACATGGTGAGGATGTAGAAAAAATATCATCAAGACTATTGTCGCACTAAAGTGAAAACAAAACACAAAACACTTTTAAGAAGGAACACATGCAATTTGCTCACTTTCTGTTTAAAGATAAATGGTGAAGAGTAACAATTGTACAAAGGTTGTAAATATGTGGAAAATTGCTATAATAAGAAAAACTACTGATGCCCAAAGCAATTTTAACATAGTACAAACATATGAAAAAGGAGCAGGAATGGTCTATTTGCCCTTGAGCTTACTCTAGCTACCAATATTACAACTGTCTTGATTTTTGACCACAGCTCCATTTTCCCATTCTCTTTAACCCTTAATTCTGGGTATTCCAAAAACCTATTGGCCTTGAATGTTCCACTAACACAGCATTTACCACTCTTTGGAACAGAGAATTCTGAAGATTCACAAAGCTCTTTAAATCCCCCTTTACTCTGGCTTCTTTTTCCATCATTAAAAAGAATCGTCTCCATTACTGTCAATCTCTCAGAAAGCATATTTAGTTCAAATAGATCACTTTTCATGCTTCTAATTAATGGACAGCTTCGGCTCATTTTGCTCAATCTTTCCTCGTGAAATAACCATCTCAACACAGAAAATTAACCCAGTGAAATTTTGCCCTATGGCAAATATATCCTTGATTAAAAAAGACCAAAAGCTATATAATATTTCAGTTGTGATCTCATTAGAATCCTGTATAGATTTCCTTTCTTCAACAAACCCTCCGCCACTGCATTTCAATTTATGTAGGTTGTGCAAAGGCACCAACATATTTCTAAATATGTGTTTATAATTTGATAACTTTGCATTTGTCTATATTATACTCTATCTTTCTGCCTATTTCTTTAACCTTTCTATATTCTTGTGTAATTGTTGTTCTATCATAGGTACTCACTTTTCCTTCGATCTTTGTGTCATTAGTAATTCAAAGGAACAATGCATTTTGTCCATCAACTATGTCTTTAATATAATCTGAAAAGGGTTGAGGCCTTAGAGCAGATCACTGAGTAAATTGTAATAAAAAGGAACTGCAGATGCTGGTTTATACTAAAGAGACACGTTCACAAGTTATAGGAGTAGAATTTGGCCATTCGAGTCATCGAGTCTACTCCGCCATTCAATCATGGATGATCTCTACCTCCTAATCCCATTTTCCTGCCTTCTCCCCATAACCCTTGACACCCGTTCTAATCAAGAATTTGTCTATCTCTGCCTTAAAAATATCCACTGACTTGGCCTCCACAGCCTTCTGTGGCAATGTTCCACAGATTAGCTACCCTATGACTAAAGAAGTTTGTCCTCACCTCCTTTCTAAAAGAGAGCCCTTTAATTCTGAGGATATGACCTCTGGTCCTAGACTCTCACACCAGTAGAAATATCCTTTCCACAAAATGCTGGAGTAACTCAACGGGTAAGGCAGTAATGAAGACAGTGGATAGGTGATGTTTCAGGTCTGATGAAGGGTCTTGACCTATCCCCAGTCACCTATCTATTTTCTCCAGAGATACTGCCTGACCCGCTGAGTTACTCCACAATTTTATGTCTATTACTGAGGAACCTGCTGGTCACAGTGTGATAACTCCATCAGTGGGACCTCTTGGATTTCAGCTATTCGAAATTACAAAGATTTGGAAATTATGACTGTAAATGTTCCATGTATATTTCCATAATATTTGCTATTACTAGCCTTATTTTCAATTGTACACTGTGGTACTAAAATTTGAATCAAGCCCAATGCTGGAAAACATTGACGATCAGCCATGATCACGGTGCTGGCACGAAGGGCCGAATGGCCTCCTCCTGCACCTATTTTCTATGTTTCTATGTAACATTCAACTACATTGTACAACTACATCTTATTGCTAAAGAAATCCATATTTTCAACATGCGCTTCTGTAAAATAGCAACAGAAAATTATGTGGTAGTGATCAAGTTATAATAATCTTGGTATCAGTTTCAATAAAAACAAGCTGCAGCACAGCTTAAAGAAGAAAGTCAGTGTAACATTATTCGCCAGGAATTAGTACATTTTTATTGTTTCTATAAGCAATGTAACTTTAGATAATAAATAAAATTTGTATAGAAATTGGAGTTCACCATTATTGTTTTGGGTTGGTTACTGCACTAATGCCCAAATGGATGGCCTACAAAGGAAAATTGGGAAACTAACAAAAAAAGTTTTAAACATTCTTAGGTTTTTACTAAATTTTTACCTACACAGTTCCCAACACTAACTATTTGCAGAGGTTGCAGTTGCTAATCACTGCAGCTATAAAGCATGCAAAGATGGTCAGCCTTGACATTTTTCTCTCCAGTCATAGGAGACATGAAGAAAAGGTGATCATTAAGGTGAGGAACGTGATCAGGGGAGAATGGGGGAGAGCACATGATTTCATCACAAGGAAGGTCTACTGGTGGAAATATGCTGATGAATAAAACCTGATTTGGACAAACACAGACAGAAATAGATTGATGGGACAATGGAATGTGCTATACCTTGACAATTGACATACCTTGCCAATCTACTCTGGGATTTGCTCCCTGCTTTCTCTGAGTTTGGGGGCAAATCTTAATATCTTTTAAGGATAATATCTTTAAAAGCAAATTTCTTTTGGCAAATACAGATGTCATTGGTTATCTAATTAGGAAATATTGGGCAAACTGCAGCTGTATTAAAAGGAAATGACTACTCCTGGCCCAGAGCAATTATCTCTCACCATGTCACAACTGTGGTAATTCCTACTTTTCATTATTAAATTCAGTAAAGATAATATGTAAACATGTTTTGCCAAATCCTCAACTCCCTTGAATTGTTCCAAGATGTCCAGGGCATTCCCTGTGCCACAAAACAAGACTGGCATCTCGTATTTCCTGTAATTGTTGCTAGGATTCCGGAAGGGGTGTTGGATTTGACCCTGTCACATTACCCAGTCCTTACTACTGAAATCTAGAGTATAATGTGGGAAAATATATTTAAAACAAGTTTAAATATCTACAAAGTCTTGAAACAAATGTAATTGATCACATAAATATATATGAAATCATCTGGAAATGCACAAACGCAACCTACTTGATGATTTCCCAAACAGGATTTTCATACATACCGGAATATTCTGGAATAAAAGTTCAGAAAGATATAATTAGACAGATAATTAAAATAATTCAATCATATTGAATAACAAGTTTAAAAAAATAGACTTCTTTACAAGACGAAAAATTGATATTCTTGGAAACACAAGCACTGCTTCGCTACACTCCATTATATGACACTAAACACCCTTAAGAAAGAGAAACAAAAGGATTATCAAGTGAAAGAGAA
This sequence comes from Okamejei kenojei, assembly GCA_035221665.1. Lineage (NCBI taxonomy): Eukaryota > Metazoa > Chordata > Chondrichthyes > Rajiformes > Rajidae > Okamejei > Okamejei kenojei. Next base: position 23,521,017 of record CM069135.1, on the reverse strand, counting down.
ATATCCTAAGCAGCAAAAACACCATAGGAAGCAGAATAAATAAATGACATATATGTTGCCATCTCAGCAGACAAATATCATACCAATTTTCTTAGCTTCGAAGGCCATTTTCATTTATGTGGTCTTATACCTGTTTCCCAAGCCTGTGACATTTTTGACACCACAATTTGAGAGTTGCACATTGTGTTAATTACCAATTGCCAAATGTACTCTACAATAAAATATCAATGAATTTTCCTTTACCATATTTCATTCTTTCCTATGGCAGAGAAGGAAGCCATTCAGCATCTTAAGCTTGTTCAGAGAATAATCGCTTTCCTCTATTTATTTACCCTACAAGCTATTCTCCCCATATGTTCATCAGCTCTCTGCAGATTTTCCAACTCATCTGCACACCAGTGGAAATTTACAGTGGTCAATTATCCAACCTACCCAGAGAGCAGAACTGCAGGACGCAGAGGAGATGTGGGTGAGGGATCCATCTATGACAGCAGAGTGGAGAAAATGTTTATTAAAGAACAAGGACATCTTGACAGCTTCATCTTGGGAGAAGATTTGGTGGAGACAGAGAAATTGAGGGTAGGGAATAGCATCTTTGAAAGAGGCAGGGTGCGAGGTAGCGTACTCCAGATAACTGTGGGAGTCAGTGCCTGCCAGGATTTGTCCTGCCCCTCTTCTCTTCCAGCATTCCTTCCCTCCTACAATAACTGAAGAATTATCTCAACCCAAAACATGCTCTCCAGAGATGTTGCTTGACCCGCTGAGTTAAAATACTATTCGAATTACATATTAATTGATTAACAATATTAAAATTCATTGTTAAAGAATTAGAAACACCTTTTTAGTGAAGATTACCAACCCGTATTCAATTGAATAAGGCCATTCTAGGTGTGCCAGCTAAGGTCGCTGTAAAGCTAATGGTCCAAAAATGGAGTGCTTCCAGCTGCTCAGCTCATTAAGTTATGGAACCAAGCTAATCTAATCTCTTTTAAATTCAGTCCTTCTGGTTGGACTCTATGCAGGTATTTAGGTGCAGAACACATTTAGCCCAGTGGTACTTCTCTTTAGAACCACCAGCCAGTCGTCTATTCCCTTCATTGTTTTGTTGTTTTCTTATTTGCACTGCCTCGAGTTATTCTTCCTTTCAAAAATGTGGGTCTTTTGGATGGAGGCAATTTTACTTATATCTCCTTATAACTATATAATTTTTTTCTCTAATGTAATGGTAGAAATGTTATTCATACAAATTATTTATTTAAAATATAATTTACAACATTCTTTAAAAATGCAGTTAAACATATTTGATAAGTACTATGTGCCATATTGGCCTCTCATGATTAACTCTATAAGAGGTCAATATGAATATTAACTAAACTAATTAGAATTAAAGAGCAGTGAAGTTCAAAGCATTGAAATACAAGAGCCCTATATAAAAATTTAATTCTCAAGTAAGTAAGCCTAACTTACTTCGCTGATGAAAACAGGTCTTTTTCTATAAACAATATATCTTGAATGATTTAATGGGGATGAAATGTTTTTAAATATCTAATTTAATAATAAATTGATTTCCTCAGTATGTTGCTAATTATTATTCCTCCATGTTTATCAAAAATTTGAATTATAATTGCAATGAAACTAAATTTTATTCATTATCATATACACGCACTGCAGGTAGTTCTAATACAACAAGATTGTGTTCCTAAGAAATGTCGCAAAATCGCATTATGTAAACATCAATGGGGAAAATGGGTAAGAGGCTAATCTGATTCATCACTAGGATTTTGTTTCCTGTAAGATTTTCATAAATGAAGATCTATTTAATAGTTAACATTTTTTTTGTTATTGCAAGCTAAAAATACTAAATACTCTACATTACATAGGTTAATAGAGTTTTGTTGCACAATTGTCAATAGAAGTGATTTCTTATCATTTTCAATGGCCTTTAAGAGACAATGTTATGGGAGGTGACATGTAAATTGCTTTTTTTTCTCTGAGGAAGTGTTTTTTTTCTGCTTGACAATTTCCAAACAAAATGTCAAGTGGTTCACTAGTTCACGATCAAAATCATGTTATAACTAATTCGATCTGTGTAATGCTAATAATGTCTCATTAATCCGTGATATCCTATTTGTATTATGGAAACATGGATTACAGCAGAGTTACCTTGTCAGATGATGTTGCACGAGATTAGTCAGAGAAATGAAGTTTTAATGACATATTTACAGTATATTTATTATGCAATCATATTATCAATCACGTGTGGCAGCAGAGGTGTGATAGGACAATAGTAAGATTTACCGTAAGATGTTACACACAAATTATAGTACATAGAGGTACTTACAACAATTGGAATTTCACAAGCAGTTTCTCGCTGATTTTGTTCTGGGTCACAGTAAATCCTTAATTTTTGAACGTCAAACTGCAATCAACGTGTTAAACAAAAATAGCAATTATAATGTTTTCCTTAATAAATTAGGGACATTTTTCTTCAGTACTTTAGTGATTGAGAACAAGTTCAACTTACTGGTACAGTTGCTTCTTTGTCAAAGTACTTTCCAATCTGAGTTTTTCCACTGATGAAGATACCAAGAATAGGTTCTAGTTGCCTTGTCTCAATTAATTTATCGTCTAAATACAATGTAGCATCTCTCTCTGTTACTAGGACTCGCAAAAGGTGCCATTCTTCATCATACAGAGCCTGGAGCAAAATAAATAGAGATAAATTGGGAGCATTCATGTATTTTTAGTTTGGAAGGTTTTACTCCATACCATAACATCAGAAAGCAGTCTACTTTGATCACTAAATTCAATTAGCAGGCATATGATTAACATATTAATTCTTTCATGAGATAAATTAATCTGTTAAAAGTAATTCATTAGATAGTCAATTACATTGAAATTAAAAATAAAGGAATTCCCTGAATTGCGGGTGACATGACAGTTCATGTAGTAACAATACATTTATTAGATAGAGTACTGGCCAAAATATTAGTGCAAAATATGGAACAGGTTTTCTTTTGGCTAGTTAGCAAAATTAATTTCAGATAGAATCTGCTGTTACATCATTACTTTGGGGATATGAGCAACAAATCTTAAAATTTCTAACACACAGCATTTTTAAAGTTGTTACTGCTTCTTATCTTGTTCTTGGAGGACATGTCCGCGGTATAACATTGCAGCCTACCACGCTTTGTGAATCATTGAATCACTGAACTACATGCATCTTTAAACATGCATGTCAAAAATATGTACAGTATTCACTAGTGACAATTATCCTCAGGCAACCTTGAGATGAGGCTGCCTGCAAAATTTGGATGTAGACAAAAATGCTGGAGAAACTCAGCGGGTGAGGCAGCATCTATTTTCTCTCACTGCAAAATTTGGATCTTCTTTCCACCCAAAAGACTGTTTGAGTCACCCACAGGAAACCAGTTCCGAACTGCAGGAAAGGATAGAAGTGAAAGAAAAAGGAGGGAGAGAGAAAACGGGGAATTACAGACCAGTTAGTCTAACATCGGTAGTGGGGAAACTGCTAGAGTCAGTTATTAAAGATGGGATAGCAGCACATTTGGAAAGTGGTGAAATCATTAGACAAAGTCAGCATGGATTTACGAAAGGTAAATCATGTCTGACAAATCTTATAGAATTTTTCGAGGATGTAACTAGCTGAGTGGATAAGGGAGAACCAGTGGATGTGTTATATCTAGACTTTCAGAAGGCCTTCGACAAGGTCCCACATAAGAGATTAGTATACAAACTTAAAGCTCACGGTATTGGGGGTTCAGTATTGATGTGGATAGAGAACTGGCTGGCAGACAGGAAGCAAAGGGTAGGAGTAAACGGGTCCTTTTCAGAATGGCAGGCAGTGACTAGTGAGGTACCGCAAGGCTCAGTGCTGGGACCCCAGCTATTTACAATATATATTAATGATTTGGACAAGGGAATTGAATGCAACATCTCAAAGTTTGCGGATGACACTAAGCTGGGGGGTAGTGTTAGGTGTGAGGAGGATGCTAGGAAGCTGCAAGGTGACTTGGATAGGCTGGGTGAGTGGGAGATGCATGGCAGATGCAGTATAATGTGGATAAATGTGAGGTTATCCACTTTGGTGGCAAAAACAGGAGGGTAGACTATTAATGGTGGCAAATTAGGAAAAGGGGAGGTGCAACGAGACCTGGGTGTCATGGTACACCAATCATTGAAAGTAGGCATGCAGGTGCAGCAGGCTGTGAAGAAAGCGAATGGTATGTTAGCTTTCATAGCAAAAGGATTTGAGCAGAAATGTGTGCTCTGAGACGATGGCTTTCAAGATTTCCAATTTCCAGACGAAAGCATAAACATCCTAGCTTTCAATTTTATCTATCAGTTGAACACTTAAATCCACAGCTAAAACACCAGCGAATGAGTTTTCACGGCAACAGTGTGAGATTCCACTAAAATGTTCACACTTGTACATGTAAAGCTTCTTTCCATAAGGGGTGAAATATTACCTACGAAATGCTGTACCATCAAAATTGTATTGTATATCTTTATTATCATTTTTCCTGAGTACTTACATACCCAGAGGAAACGAAAAAACGTTTCACAACCAGTGTCCATTCAGTGTGCGGTAAAAAATAAATAGAAATTTAAAAAAAAACATATATCATGAGTTCCAATCGGCAGTGGCACGACAATGGCTCTGCTTCAGTGTGTCCAGGTTGGTGGTTGGTGCACGATAGTTTGGCAGGGGGCAAAGTCCTTTTGCCCCCTGCCAAAGTAAAATGCCAAAATGAAAAATAGACGCAGATGCTAGAAAATTAATTTAAAACAGTTAATGCTCAAACACTCAGTAGGTTCTCAGTACCATATAAAGATAATTTGATAGGGAATGATTTGCAGAGCAATGGGGACCAAAGAACAGGCGGAAGGGACCAATGGGAATGATATAGGATGGGATGGGATGAATGGCATCCTTCTGTGGTATAACAATCCTATGATTCTATGACATAAAATTATTTTGGCTTGTACTCGCTGGAATTTAGAAGATTGAGGGGTGATCTCATAGAGACTTACAAAATTCTTAAGGGGTTGGACAGGCTAGATGCAGGAAGATTGTTCCCGATGTTGGGGAAATCCAGGACAAGGGGTCACAGTTTAAGGTGTTGCATCTTAGTTAAGACAAAAGTTGAACCCTTGAAGACTGAACCAGGTGAATTTATTTTGGGGAACAAGGAAATGGCGGACAAATTGAACAGGTACTTTGGATCCGTCTTCACTAAGGAGGACACAAACAATCTTCCTGATGTACTAGCCAGAGGATCTGGGATGACAGAGGAACTGAAGGAAATCCACATTAGGCAGGAAATGGTGTTGGTAGACTGATGGGACTGAAGGCTGATAAATCCCCAGGGCCTGATGGTCTGCATCCCAGGGTACTTAAGGAAGTGGCTCTAGAAATCGTGGACACATGGGTGATCATTTTCCAATGTTCTATAGATTCAGGATCAGTTCCTGTGGATTGGCGGGTAGCTAATGTTACCTACTTTTTTAGGAAAGGCAGGAGAGAGAAAACAGGAAATTATAGACCAATTAGCCTGACATCAGTGGTGGGGAAGATGAGTCAATTATAAAAGAAGAAATAGCAGCACATTTGGATAGCAGTAGCAGGATCGGTCTGAGTAGGCATGGATTTACAAAGGGGAAATCATGCTTGACTAATCATCTGGAATTTTTTGAGGATGTAACTAGGAAAATGGACAAGGGAGTGTACCTGGACTTTCAGAAAGCATTTGACAAAGTCAGAAAGCATTTGACAAAGTCCCACATAGGAGATTAGTGGGCAAAATTAGAGCACATGGTATTGGGGGTAGGGTACTGACATGGATAGAACATTGGTTGGCAGACAGGAACCAAAGAGTAGGGATTAGCGGGTCCCTTTCAGAATGGCAGGCAGTGACTAGTGGGGTGCTGCAAGGCATGGTGCTGGGACCGCAGCTATTTACAATATACATTAATGATTTAGATGAAGGGATTAAAAGTAACATTAGCAAATTTGCAGATGACACAAAGCTGGGTGGCAGTGTGAACCATGAGGGGAAAAGAGAATGCAGGGTGACTTGGACAGGTTGGGGGAGTGGGCAGCTGCATGGCAGAAGAAGTTTAATGCAGATAAATGTGAGGTTATCCACTTTGGTAGCAAAAACAGGAAGGCAGATTACTATCTAAATGGCATCAAGTTGGGAAAAGGGGAAATACAACGGGATCTAGAGGTCCTTGTTCATCAGTCACTGAAAGTAAGCATGCAGGTACAGCAGGCAGTGAAGAAAGCAAATGGCATGTTGGCTTTCATAACAAGAGGAGTTGAGTATAGGAGCAAAGAGGTCCTTCTGCAGTTGTACACAGCCCTAGTGAGACCACACTTGGAGTATTGTGTGCAGATTGGTCTCCAAATTTGAGGAAGGACATTCTTGCTATTGAGGGAGTGCAGCGTAGGTTCACGAGGATAATTCCCAGGATGGCTGGACTGTCATATGCTGAGAGAATGGAGCAGCTGGGCTTGTACACTCTGGAGTTTAGAAGGATGAGAGGGGATCTTCTTGAAACACATAAGATTATTAAGAGTTTGGACACGCTCGACGCAGGAAATATGTTCCCGATGTTGAGGGAGTCTAGAACCAGGGGCCACAGTTTAAGAATAAGGGGTAAGCCATTTAGAACGGAGATGAGGAAAAACTTTTTCACACAGAGGATTGTGAATTTGCGGAATTCTCTGCCTCAGAAGGCAGTGGAGGCCAATTCTCTGCATGCTTTCAAGGGGGAATTGCATAGAGCTCTTAAAGATAGCGTTGTCAGGGGATATAGGAAAAAGGCAAGAAAGGGGTACTGAGTGTGGATGATCAGCCATGATCACAGTGAATGGCGATGCTGGTTCGAAGGGCCGAATGGCCTACTCCTGTACCTATTGCCTATTGTCTATCTTCCACAGTTGCAGGTGGAGGTACCTGGGGAGGGGGTGGTTTGGGTGTGAAGGGATGTTAACCAGGGA
>CM069135.1:19826861-19880990 GCA_035221665.1 Okamejei kenojei | reverse complement strand
TAGTTTATTTTGGATGTTTTGTTTGTGGTCAATGTGCGGTAGTGAGGTTGGAAAAGTGTAGTATTGTTATAATAAAATTAAGAGGGAAATATTGTTTGTATGAAAGTAATGGAATAAGAAAGTAAGAGATAAAATATAGTGAAGGTAATATGAAGAGTTTATAATTAAGAGTTAGATTAATGAATTAGGTTATTTAGTGGTGATTGGTATAAAATGGAATTGGGTTTGGGGGTAATTATTTGGGGTTATAGGTACGTGTACCGTTTTTGGCGCAAATAGAAGAAACAACACAAACCTGGCAAACAAACAAGAATGAGAGTTTTTAGTAATATACCAAGTGGAACCCTTTGGCCCCGTGCCCCAATGCAATAATGCACCACTCCACATCCGTTTTCACCAATCACCCATTCCCCCAACATAATCTGTTTTCTCCCAATCAATAATCCACCACTCACCAATGGCCTCCCCCAAGGGGGCCCTGTCCCCCAACGCCACCGATCCCCAATGTAAGATTACCACTCACTCACCTTACAATCCGTTGGGTCCTTCAAACGGAGGCTAGTTTCCAATGCAACCTGTTCCCCATGCCTAGTCCAACCACTCACCCATAGCCCACTGTGCATTTAGATAGATCATTTTAGAACATTTTTTTTAATTGCAGTGCACCAAGAATTAATGTGATGCAGGTCACCACAAGCAAATTATGTTTATTTCAAATAAATCCAATTATTTACATTGCTGTGCTGGTTAGGCTCAGATTCTTTCCCTGAAGGACATTTGCTGTGAAGGACTCAGTGAACTGAGAAACACTGTAGCCAGTAGGGCATTGTGACACATAACTCCCTAATTACCTGTGCAGTTTTGAAGAAATCCAACTTTTAAATTTCACTTTAAAACTTTTAAGTCTCCCCCACTACGCAGCAGAGATCCCATTGTGATGTCATTTTCGGTTTTCGGAATGTTCACAGCACCTTGTATAAATGAGATTACATTGTGATTGGCCGACTGTGAGATGGCGTTGTGACATCATCACTGGAAGCTGCTGGAAGAGTCTCCCTGTCAAAGGCAGTTGTTTTTTTCAAAGTTGGCTTTTTAAAAACTTTAAATATCAATAACTTGAAATATAGCATCAGATCTGAAGGGAACCTGATTATTCGAGACAATGGGAAAAATCTGAGTAAGATGCTGCAAAGATTAGCGTACCCGCGTGGCGTTTTGACAAACATACAACACCACACACATACGGACACATACACACACACACACACAAAAGAAGAGATTTTTAATAATATAGAGATATAGACTTCATGCTCAACGTTTCTTACACAAAGGGTAAACTGCCGAAGGAGATAACAAGGAGGCAGGTACTATCGCAATGTTTAAGAAACATTTAGATAGGTACATGGATCAATGGAAACTTTATTGTCATGCAGACCTTTCAGTCTGAACGAAATTTCGTTGCCTGCAGTCAAACATATAGTAAATAACAAAACACACAATAAACACATATTTAACATCCACCACAGTGAGTTCACCAAACACCTCCTCACTGTGATGGAAGACAAAAATCTTAAGTCTTCTTGTTCTTCCTCTTCTCTGTGCTGAGGACCCGGGTCCTTGATGTTTGGACCCGCACCGTGTGATGTTGCACACGCTCCCGTTAACGGGCCCGTTCAACTCCGCGGCCCTGGGGCAGTCCGAAGATGCCGCTGCTGCGGGGGCCGCCGCCCCACCGTCCAAGCGACGCAGCCTGTTTGTCCTGCGGAGCTCCGGAAAAACAGTCACCAACCGTGAACCTGCGAGCTCCCGACGGATGTCGTCCACTGGCCCGCGGCCGAACCTCCGAAATTCGAGAAGCCGTCGCCACCCCCACGCCACCAGGAAAGCCCCACAAGCTCCGAGTCGGGCCGCTGGAACGCCGTAATGCCTGAACCATGCCACAGCCCCGAAATTTGGCATAGAGAGATAGAATTCCCCGCGCTGTTAAGTCCTGGCTGGCTCTGTCTCCGGAGTCTCGGTTTCGGTCGCAGTGGGAGGCGTCAGCTCCGCCATAGGCCGCAATCAGACGGAGACGGAAGAACCGGGGATACGGCAGACAAGTCGCGTCCCCCCCAAAGGAAGAGACTAAAAAACATTTCCCCCCCCCCTCCCAACACACATAGTATGCACGCTACATCTACATAATAACTCAATATTTATATGCTAAACAGACAAGAAAACCACAAAAAAAGAAGAAACAGACGGACTGCGCAAGACCTGTTGCCAAAGGCCCGCGCCGCCCCATATTAGGATAGGGCAATATATAGAGGGATATGGCCAAATGCAGAATTGGGGACCAAACTAGTTGGGACACTTGGCCGGTGGGACATGGTCTAGTTGGGACATACCGTTGCCAGTGTGGTAAGTTGGCCAAAGAGCCTGTTTCAATGCTGTAAGACTCCGTGACCCTATCAGAATGAATTTAGCCAGGAAAGGGAGATTTGTTTAAAAGGATAAGCTTCTACTCCATTGACAAAAAATCTTGGAACTTTGGGCTTGGCAACGATTCAAGGAAGTGAAAAACAGTTCTGTTAAAAACTGTATTCATCAAGAGTCCAAAGGATAATGTTGTCCAGTTATAATCACTTCATTTTTTTATTCTCTGATTTTATCTATTATTTCAGCAATGATAAATTCCGATAGAATTTTGCTCTGACACCAGAATACTTTACTACGACTGAATAAGTTATTACTGATCAAAGCATTATTCTCATTTGCATATGTTTCAGATTGCATAAGCAAGACATTCATCCACTGGGTTTCTGAGTGGAATTTACTCTGTTGTGCCAGGAAGTATAGAATCACGTTTTTAAAAGCTTGCACTGTTTGAAGATTCTAGTTCATGTCAGTGGGCCTCAGCCTACCGACCTGTAGTTGTCGGCCCTGTGGAGATGAAGCAGCTGATTAGAGTCCAGATCAACTTGCTCTGGACCTTCGTTGCTGCCCACTGTAACATGAAAGCAGGCCAAGCGCTGAGATTCATCAGTCCTCCCATCCTGCCACTGGACAGAGCTCAGTCATACTGAGCAGGAGGCAGGGGCACTTCACACTGTTCCTCAACTATTACATGACCCAAGTAAATGTACAAATCAGGGAAGCCTCTCACAGCAGATGTAAAATTACTACCAATCCAGGCCATCCCAAAGACATCTTTGTTGCAGGTTAGTTTGCACTATCCATCCACAACCCAGCTGTTATCTGGCAAATTAACCATCCTATCACCAGCTAGATAGCGGTCCTGACCTACCATCTACCTCTAATGCGACCCTTGGACTATCTTTAAACGATCTTTACTGGACATTATCTTGCACTGAACATTATTCCCTTTATCCTCTACCTGCACATTGGAAATGGCTTCATTGTAATCATGTATCGTCTTTCCACTAACAGAATAGCACGCAACAAAAAAGCTTTTCACTGTACCTCGGTAAACTAAACTAAACTCAAATAAAACTCAGCTGCCTATGGTTCCCATCTCCCAAGGCAAAGAGGAGCATGAGCAGAAATTTAAATCCAATCATTTTTGGAAGATATTAAACGGGCACTTATTCTATATGCACAAACACACCCTTAACATGTTTCACTGATTGTTCAGGAGGTCATGATTTCCCACCCCCTTGGTGTGCGTTATCAGAGGAATTCTAAGGCAGTACTCTTTAGAACAGTTTAAGAAACTGCAGATGCTGGAAAAATCAAAGGTAGACAAAAATGCTGGAGAAACTCAGCAGGTGAGGTAGCATCTATGGAACGAAGGAACAGGTGACGTTTCGCGTCGAGACCCCTCTTCAGACTGAATAGTCACCTGTTCCTTCATTCCATAGATGCTGTCTCACCCGCTGAGTTTCTCAAGCATTTTTGTCTACCTTTTAGAACAGGGTCAGTATGCTGGTTTCCTGAGGGAATATTTATCCCATAGCCAATCATGAAAAACAGACTATTTTATAGTTGCTATCTGGTTTATAAATTGGCAATCACGTTTCTGAAATAACAAATAAAATATTTTCAAATGTGTAATTGTTTATAGAGTGAGTTGGGAGCTCCTGAGGTCACAAATGTTTGTTTTTCTTAGGCCCCCTTCAGTCATGGCTGACCATGGCTGTTTCCAGGGTGCTATCTGGTGCACAGATAGCCACCTCACGGTCCTGGACAGATCTGGTTCATGATCCAGTGGCATGGAGCCCAAGACTCCATTGATTTCAGTTCAGCTTTCCTTACCATTGTCCCCACCAGACTTGCTGAGAAGCTGCTGGAACTGGGGCTGAACACTCCCCTGTGTGCCTGGGTCCTGGACTTTCTCACCGCCAGGCCCCAGGTGGTCAAGATGGGGAGACATACCTCCAACCCCCTCACCCTGAACACAGGATCCCACCAGGGCTGCGTCCTTAGCCCCCCTACTGTACGCCCTGTACACACGTGACTGTGTGGTCAGGTTCAGCTCTAACTCCATCATCAAGTTTGCTGATGACATTGTGGTGGTGGGCCTGATCTCCGATATCGATGAGAAGGCCTTCCGGGAGTAGGTGGCTGATCCGGTACTCTGGTGTCAGGAGAACAGCCTCCTCTTGAATGTCACAAAAACTAAGGAGCTGATTGTGGACTTTAGAAGGGCTCAACATCCGAGGATGTACATGCCACTGGAGATAAATAGGACTACTGTGGATAGGGTGAGCAGCTTTAAATACCTGGGAGTCCACATCACAGAGGATCTGACATGGACAACACACACTGCCGCACTGGTGAGTAAAGGGCCTGTCCCGCCAGCAAGCAACTCCATGCGGCAAGTTCGACCTAACGTGGTCGCTTGAGCCATCCGGCCTCGCGCGGATGGTCCCACTTGGATCGCTGTAGCCGTATGGAGTTGTGAGGAGCTGGTCCCGACATCGCGCAGGGCTCCGAAAAACTGACCGTGTTCAAAATTCCGCGCGGCAACGGCCTGTTGGCCCTGCAGCCGCCTCAACGCCGTACGCACAGCGCCCACAACGTCATGCCCCATGGTCCCTTCTCTGTGTGCTTGTGTGTCCCTCACTGTGTGTGCCACCGCGCCCCTCTCTGGTGCCCCTGCCGCTCTCTGTGACCTCTCTGGTAGTCCTTCTCTTTCCTTTTTTATGTGTGCCTCCGTGACCCTCTCTGTGTGTGCCTCCGTGCCCCCTCTCTGTCCTTGCGAACTTACCGCGGACTTCGCTCCAACTTCGCGTCACTCGACCTCCGTGCGGCCCCCGCTTCCGTTTTGGTCGCGCTTGCCGCATGCAGGTCGCATGCTCGTGGGACAGGCCCTTTAGGAAAGGCAGCGCCTTTACCACCTCAGGCAGCTGAGGAAATTCAGAGTCTCTCTGAGGATCCTTCAGTGCTTCTACTCTGGGGCTGTAGAAAGCATCTTTTCCGGCAACATCTCAATCTAACTAAAAGTTTGAATGACAATACAGGCCCACGACAGGAAGGATCTGCAGAGAGTAGTGTGTTCGGCCGAACACACTCTGGGAACTACACTCACCCCCCTGCAGGACCTATACACCAGGAGGTGTATATTCAGAGCCTGCAGCATAATGAGGGATCCCTAGCACCCCAGCAACGGACTGTTCCAGCTGCTACGGTCAGTCAAGCGCCTCCACTGTCACGCTGTGAAAACAGAGAGCATGAGACTGAATTTTTTCCCACGGGCTATCAGAACTATAAACTCTTATCTCACCAGGGACTAATTTACTTTTATGTTGTGTCTTTTTAATTTTTGTTTCTAAAATGTAAATACTGGTTTTGTTCTATTCTAGTTCTGTTGTTTTTGCACAATCCGCAGGCATTGCCATGTTCATTTCACTGCACATCTTGTACGTGCATGTGGCAAATAAAGTTGACTTGACTTGACTGGACTTGACGCCTTCATCCGCCTTCCCAGCCGTTGTGACGCTCCACTAGGGGTCAGCCATCGTCCTCCGCCTGTTCCACCGTTGAGGTCTTGGTTGGATTGCTCCTTGTCAGAGACCTCCCCCTCGACCTTACTGCCATTTGGGAGGCCCTACTAGGAGCATAGCTCCAGACAGCATCGCTCTCAGGATCTCAGGTTCACACAAGCTTCTCGACCACAACAAGGTGATAATCCACGGAGAATTCACTGTGGTAATGTAAATTTTTCTTTCATCTCTCATGTAAGAACATACAAAAATAAATTTATAACCAAAAGGATGAAGTATAGATTTGAAACACAAATCTGCTTTGGCTGATTGCTGTAATTGGTGTGCCTGTATTGAATGGAAAGCAACCACTGACCCCTGGGAGAAGACGTAATTCTTTGTTTCTCCAAAACATTACTGAGGTCTGATTTGCACAAGACCATATGGGAATTGAGCAGGAATACCTTGTACTCCAACATCAATGGCAAAATGAAGCAGTGGGAATGGAAGGGAATACAGAGACTCCTTGTTTCAGCTGTGATCGAACACTGAAACTCCATTTTTCTACGTTGTAACTCCATTTTTTTGTCACTCTTTGTCATCCCTGGCTAGGACAGCATTTATTGTCCATTCTTAATTGTCCTTGAGAAAGTAGCACTGAGCCACTGACTTGAACCTTTACATGTTCCCACCATGGAGTCTATAGCCTGATGCCAGTTGTATCAAATTTGTATATCAAGTTGTACATCAAATAAGGAAAAAAAATACTTATGTAAATGTAATCTGAAAAAAAGGAGACTGGCAGCTCACATCGCTCCCAAAACATGTTAATGTGCTTCTCAGTCCTGTTTCTTTTACTGTATCTGTTCAAATTATACTTCCGAAAACAGTGGCTGCCATAATCATTGGCTGGGGGACAATTTGAAGACTACTACAACATTTTTTCCAGTCATTACTGTTTATTATATCATGTTTTTGCTTTGCCTGAACATCATTTAAAGAAATATTGGACATTTGTTTCTGATGTGATTGTAAGAGTGTCTGTACGCCATAGGAATACATTATCTGAATATTAATGCCCATTGAATAAGACGAGAGACACTCAAGAATGTTCTGCTTTCAACTTTGGACTACATTCACTTAGCCTTTGAAAACCTTTGAAAACCAGACATTGCAAAAATAGGCTACACATTCTGAGTTAGAAAACTGTTTGGTCCATATTTCAGGGCGACATATCAGTGTAATATAAAGGATGACTGTTAGTGTCATCCTTTAAGCTGCATCTTCTTTTAATAGGATTCAAACATCTTAAAATCTTGTTGGTAGACAAAAGAGCTGGAGAAACTCAGCGGGTGCAGCAGCATCTATGGAGCGAAGGAAATAGGCAACGTTTCGGGCCAAAACCCTTCTTCAGACTGATGTGTGGGGGGGGGGGGGGGGGTGCGGAGAGAAGAAAGGAAAAAGGAGGAGGAGGAGACGGAGGAGGAGGAGACGGAGGGCTGAGGGAGAGCTGAGAAGGGAAGGAGACAGCAAAGGCTACTGGAAATTGGAGAATTCAATGTTTATGCCGCTAGGGTGCAGACTGCCCAAGCAGAATATGAGGTGCTGCTCCTCCAATTTCCGGTGGTGCTCACTCTAGCCATGGAGGAGGCCCAGGACAGAGACGTCGGATTCGGAATGGGAGGGGGAGTTGAAGTGCTGAGCCACCGGGAGATCAGGTTGGTTAGTGCGGACCGAGCGGAGATGTTCGGCGAAACGATCACCAAGCCCACGCTTGGTCTCACCAATGTAGATTAGCTGACATCTAGAGCAGTGGATGCAATAGATGAGGTTGGAGGAGATGCAGGTGAACCTCTGTCGCACCTGGAACGACTGCTTGGGTCCTTGAATGGAATCGGGGGGGGGGTGGGCGGGGTAGGTTTAAAGTGACAAGTGTAGCATCTCTTGCGGTTGCAAGGGAAAGTGCCTGGGGAGGGGGTGGTGCGGGAGGGATGGGAAGATGTGGCGAGTGGTGGGGTCACGTTGGACGTGGCAAACATGACGGAGGACTATTTGCTGTATGTGACGGCTGGTGGGATAAAAGGTGAGGACTAGGAGGACTCTGCCCTTTTTATGAGTGGGGGGATGGGGATAGAAAACAGTGTTACGGGGTATGGAAGAGACCCTGGTGAGAGCCTCATCTATAGTGGGGGAGGGGAACCCCCGTTCCCTGAAGAATGAGGACATTTCCGATGTCCTGGTGTGGAACACCTCGTCCTGGGAGCAGATGCGGCGTAGACGGAGGAATTGGGAGTAGGGGATGGAGTCCTTACATAAAGCAGGGTGGGAACAAGAGTAGTCTAGATAGCCATGGGAGTCAGTGGGTTTATAGTGGATGTCGGTCAGTAGTCTATCACCTGCGATAGAGGTAGAGAGGTGAAGAAATGGTAGGGAAGTGTTGGAAATGGTCCAGGTGTATTTGAGTTCCAGATGGAAGTTAGTAGTGAAGCGGATGAAGTCAGTCAGTTGTGTGTGGGTGCAGGAGGTAGCACTAAAGCAATCGTCGATGTAACGGAGGTAGGGGTCAGGGATGGGGCCCTGGTACGCCGAGAACAAGGATTGTTCGACGTACCCGACAAATAGGCAGGCATAGCTGGGGCCCATGCGCTTGCCCATAGCTACGCCTTGTATTTGGAGGAAATGGGAGGAGTCAAACGAAAAGTTATTGGAGGTAAGGACCAACTCCGCTAGGCGGAGGAGAGTATCAGTGGTGTATAGGTTGATTCTCCGGTCGAGGAAGAACCGGAGGGCTTAGAGACCATCCTGGTTGGAGATGGAGGTGTAGAGTGACTGGACGTCCATGGTGAAGATGAGGGGTTGGGGGCCTAGAGAATGGAATGTCTGGAGACGACAGAGAGTGTCTGAGGTGTCTTGAACATAGGTAGGCAGGGATTTTACCAGGGGGGATAGGATGGAGTCAAGGTATGTGGAAATGTGTTCGGTGGGGCACGAACAGGCGGAGACAATGGGTCTACCAGGACAGTCAGATTTGTGGATTTTGGGGAGAAGGTAAAATCGGGCCATGCGGGGCTGGGGAACGATGAGGTTGGACGCTCGGGGGGGGGCAGGGAGCCAGAGTGGATGAAGTCAGTGATGGTGCTCGAGATGGTGGCCTGGTGCTCGTCAGTGGGGTCATGGTCCAGGGGTAAGTAGGAGGAGGTGTCCGAGAGTTGGCGTGTGGCCTCAGCTTTGTAGAGATCGACGCACCAGACTACCATGGCACCTCCGTTGTCGGCGGGTTTGATAACCCAGTCTGGGTTGTTGCGTAGTGAGTCAATGGCTGTACGTTCAGGGGGGGAGAGATTGGAGTGAGACAGGGGAGTGGAGAAGTTGAGGCGGTTGATGTCCCGCCGGCAGTTTTGGATATAAAGGTCTAAAGCCGGAAGGCCATGAGGGGGGGTCCACGAGGAGGGGGTCCGTTGGAGACGGGAAAAGGGATCATCAATAGGGGGCGAGGACTCCTTCTCAGGTAAGGCGATGGCTGTGGGCTGATGCAGGGCAGTGGAGTGGCGA
The DNA here is from genome assembly GCA_035221665.1 of Okamejei kenojei. Classification (NCBI taxonomy): domain Eukaryota; kingdom Metazoa; phylum Chordata; class Chondrichthyes; order Rajiformes; family Rajidae; genus Okamejei; species Okamejei kenojei. The sequence goes on along the minus strand of CM069135.1, from coordinate 19,871,514 downwards.
CGGTCAGCGGAACCGATGGTAGGAGTCCGCGGGTAGTGGTGTGCGGGTCAGCGGGCGATGCGTGGGTGGTCCCGGTGGGTGGATGGTTGGTGAGGCAGTGCGGTTCGGCCAGCCCGGTGAGGCGACGAGGTGAGTAGGGCACAGTGCGGCAGCGATGTTCGGTGAGCCCCGGTCCAGCGGCGATGTTAGATAGGCCGAGTGCGGCGGCAATGTTCGATGGGCCAGGTGCGGCTGCGATATTCAGCGGGCCCAGTGCAGCGAGAATGTTGAATGGGACCAGTGCAGCGGGAATGGGATGGGCCCAGGCAGCGGCCCAGTGCAGCGGGAATGTTGGATGGGCCCAGTGCAGCGAGAATCCAGTGCAGCGGAATGTTGGATGGGCCCAGTGCAGCGGGAATGTTGGATGGGCCCAGTGCAGCGGGAATGTTGGATGGGCCCAGTGCAGCGGGAATGTTGGATGGGCCCAGTGCATGTTGGATGGGCCCAGTGCAGCGGGAAAGTTGGATGGGCCCAGTGCAGCGGGAATGTTGGATGGGCCCAGTGCAGCGGGAATGTTGGATGGGCCCAGTGCAGCGGGAATGTTGGATGGGCCCAGTGCAGCGGGAATGTTGGATGGGCCCAGTGCAGCGGGAATGTTGGATGGGCCCAGTGCGGCGATGAGGTTAGTCGGTCCCGGGGGGCGACGAGGTTCGGCGGTCACGTTATAGTGGTGATGGTCGGAGGAATCGGGGAGGGGGAGATATACACATTTACCGGTGAGGCAGCGAGGCTCGGCATCATCGGTAGGCGGGTGAAGGTCGGTGAAGGCGGCGACCTGGTGAGTGCTGAAGCTGTTCCTCGTGGCCAAGATGGCGTCACGGGATTCGGGTAGGCGGCGCGGGCCAGAGTTGGGGCCCGGAGCCTGCAGGTGGTCGAGTCGCGGAGTGTCGGTGGCAGGAGCGGCCTGGAGGCGGGCTAGTTTCAGGTCCTTGGTGGAGTTAAGTTGGGCCAGGAATTGTTGATTGAAGAGGTGCAACTTCTGGAGGATGAAGTAGAATTGGGGTCCATTGCAGGTCTGGGTGAGTGAGGCCCGAAGTTTCTGGAGAGTTAATGTGAGGTCCTGCCGGTGCCGGCGCATCGCAGCCAGGGTAGATCTCAGTGCCCGGTGGGAGAATTGTTGAATGTGGCAGCAGATAGCCAGTCGGTATCGATAGTCCGGCTTGGGTCCGAACTGGAGGTAGGGAACTGGAGCTGGAAGCCATGAGGTATGAGATGGAGGCACAGGCATGTCCCGAGGAAGCAAATGTGGCTGTGGTATCGGGTTTGGGTTAGGATGTGGTCATAGAGTTGGAGGGAAAGGGGAATCACAGAGGGGGGGTGGCAGTTAAAGAGGAGGTTGTAAAACTGTCTTCGGAGGGAGGAGGAGAACTTCTTCAAAGACGTGACCCCCACCACTCACCACATCTTCCCATCTCCCCCCCCCCCCCCCCCCGTCTGCTTTCCGCAAAGACCGCTCCCTCCGTAACTCCCTGGTCAATTCTTCCCTTCCCTCCCGCACCCCCCCACCTCCCTTACAACCGCAAGAGATGCTACACTTGTCGCTTTAACCCCCCCCCCCCCCCCCCCCCTGACTCCATTCAAGGACCCAAGCAGTCTTTCTAGGTGCGACAGAGGTTCACCTGCATCTCCTCCAACCTCATCTATTGCATCCGCTGCTCTAGATGTCAGCTGATCTGGCAATCGTTTCGTCGAACATCTCCGCTCGATCCGCATTAACCAACCTGATTTCCATGTGGCTGAGCACTTCAACTCCCCCTCCCATTCCGAATCCGACCTCTCTGTCCTGGGCCTCCTCCATGGCCAGAGTGAGCACCACTGGAAATTGGAGGAGCAGCACCTCATATTCCGCTTGGGCAGTCTGCACCCTAGCGGCATAAACATTGAATTCTCTAATTTCCGGTAGCACTTGCTGTCTCCTCCCTTTCTCAGCTCTCCCTCAGCCCTCTGCTCCTCCTCTCTCTCAGCCCTCGGGCTCCTCCTCCAACTTTTTCCTTTCTTCTCCCTGCCTATAGAAATGTAATCAACCTGTAACAGGCATGAGTATAGGAAATGAATGTTGATGTATTGGTCAGTAACCTAGCTTGTTGTTCTAGAATTATTACACATCTATGTTTCACTAATCGGGTCTAAGAGGCTTCTGAGGCCCCGATCCGGTAGCATAGTATGATGTATCATTTCACTTTGCTGGACAAGAATTTAATATTTATTCCAGTGAACAACTTGTAATGTACAAATGAGTTAGGTTGTCCATCCAACCCTTGTGTGGCACCAATTTTAGAGATTGATGGAATTGAGCGAAAATGTTTCTGTTCAAGGGAGGAGTTTTGCAAACTGTAGTTTATAAAGATTAGTTAATCACAAAAAGATGCTGTGATGTATTTAGGAGAAACATCTATATTCCAACAATCGCAGAAATATGGAACTTACTACCATTAGTCCTAGAGGACGCAAAGCAAATAGATGAAGCAAAGAGGATAGCAAAGAGGATGCATTCATATAGACTGTGATAGAAACAAGATTGGTGGGAAGTGGTTTATCTACAATACACACATTGGCATGTCATTATTTTGTAAATTCAAGGTAATTTCTGCAATATGAAGCTTGGGGGTTATTGTTAAATGTTTCTTTCTGTTCTCTCAGCAACAACTTTCATTTCCAGTAAGACATTTATCAAGGAGTGGACTATGTAGTTCACTCAGAACAAAAGAAAACAAGCACTATATGCAAGATTTCCTTCTATTAGGAGAACAGGAATTGGCAATTTTCATGATAATTTCTAGAATAAGTGGATTTGAACTGCACGATTTGTGAGAAAGTGATTTTTCAAGCCTTATAAACTAGATGCCAATCACAAGACCAGTAACAATCAACTATTAATGTATTCTTGTGGGCCCAGGAGGTATTTGTGCTCTAAAAAGGACTGGAGTTCATTAATACAGTTGGGAATGGGCAATTTGCAGAAAATGACTCAAATAAAACAAAGGGTCAGAGATTCTTTCTGGCTTAAAAGAACGTACCTTTAAAATGGAGATGAGGAGGAATTTATTTTAAAAAGAGGGCGGTGAATCTATGAAATTCATTCCCACAGATGGTGGTGGAGGACAAGTGGGCATTTTAAAAATGGAGAGGTTCTGCATTAGTAAGGGCATCAAAGGTTATGGGGAGCAGGAAGGAAAATGGCTTTGAAAAATAAATCAGCCATGATCAAATGGCAGAGCAGACTCGATCGGCCAATGGCCTAATTCTACTTCTATATCTAATGGTCTTACATTCAGTTCCAGGCACACAACTGTTCAATGAATGCTCTTAAGACCAAAAGGCTTTCAGCAAGCACAAACATGGGCATTAGATCCACTTAATATCTCAGGCTGCCGCCTAGTGCTTGCTGAACATCTGCCTACAGCTCACTCAATGGAAGTCTGCCCACTTACTGTGCTGACAATGAACACAACTCAAAGTGCCAAGAGAGGAGTGTGCTTTAACAAGGGTGGAGGTAGCGGCAATAGGGAGCTTCAAGTGAACATGTACAAGGATAGGAATAGTTTCAAAGGATATGGGTCAAGCACGGGCAATTAGGATTAGATTGGATGGGGCATCTTGTTCAGCATCGTCGAGTTAAGCCAAAGGCTTGCAGCAGGCCCAAAAATGGGCATTAGATCCACATAATATCTCAGGCTGCCTCCTAGTGCCTGCTGAACATCTGCCTACAGCTCACTTCATGGAAGTCTGCCCACTTACTGTGCTGACAATGCTCCTCAGCTTCTTCCCGCAGGCAATTAGACTGATAAACGGACTTTGCCCCCATGCCAAAGTATCGTGCACCAAACACCAACCTGGACACACTGAAGCAGAGCCATTGTCGTGCCACTGCCGATCGGAACTCGTGATATATGTACTTTATTCTCTATTTCTATTTATTTTTTACCACACACTGAATGGACGATGGTTGAGAAACGCTTTTTCGTTTTCCTCTGGGTATGCAAATACTCAGAAAAATGATAATAAAGATATACATACATACATACAATGAACGGAATCTGATTATTAGCCACAGAAATGAGTTCGCAAACAAGTACAAGCCCTTAACCTATCCAACTCCCTGCACCAGTGGACCTGAGGCAAGTATTAGGACCTTCATCTGTCATCTTAAAAGGCCCTTATCCATTGAGATGACTGCTGAGCATGTCCTACCCAATGGTCTGAAGAAGGGTCTCGACCTAAAACGTCACCCATTCTTTACCTCCAGTGATACTGCCTGTCCCGCTGAGTTACTCCAGCATGTTGTGTCTACCAACGTTATGATAGATGCCAAAAAATGCTGGAGTAACTCAGCGGGTGAGGCAGCATCTATGGAGAGAAGGAATGGGTGACGTTTCGGGTCGAGACCCTTCTTCAGACTGTTGTCGGGGAAGGGGGCGAAACAAAGATAGAAAGTATGCGGAGACAGTGGGACTAGGAGGGGAACTGGGAAGGAGGAGGGGAGGGAGATAGAAAGCAAGGGCTATCTGAAATTAGAGAAGTCAACGTTCATACTGCTGGGGTGTAAACTACCCAAGTGAAATATGAGGTGCTGTTCCTCCAATTTGCGTTGGGTCTCACTCTGACAATGGAAGAGGCCCAGGACAGAAAGGGCAGATTGGGAATGGGAAGGGGAGTTGAAGTGCTGAGCAACCGGGAGATCAGGTAGGTTACGACAGACTGAGCGGAGGTATTCAGTGAAACGATCACCGAGCCTGCACATGATCTCGCCGATGTAGACAAGTTGGCAAATGGAACACCGAATGCAGTAGATGAGGTTGGAGGAGGTGCAAGTGAAACACTGCCTCATGTGGAAAGACTGATTGGGTCCTTGGATGGAGTCCGGGGGGAGGTAAAAGGACAGGTGTTGCATGTCCTGCGGTTGCAGGGGAAAGTACCCGGGGATAGGGTGGTTTGGGTGGGAAGGGACGAATTGACCATGGAGTTACTGAGGGAATGGTCTCTGTGGAAAGCAGGAAGGGGTGGAGATGGGAATATGTGGCTAGTAGTGGGATCCCGTTGGAGTGGCGAAAATGTCGGAGGATTATATGCTTTATGTGGTGGCTGAAGGGGTGGGGGACTCTGTCCTTTTTACTAATAGGGGAAGGGGGAGTGAGAGCGTAGCTGTGGGATATCGAGGAGATCCTAGTGAGAGCCTCATCTATAATGGAAGAGGGGAACCCCCATTCCCTAAAGAATGTTGACATCTCCGATACCCTGGTATGGAACACCGCATCTTGGGTGCAGATGCGGCATAGACGGAGGAATTGGGAGTAGGGGATAGACTCTTTACAGGAAGCAGGGTGGGAAGAAGTGTAGTCAAGATATCTATGGGAGTCAGTAGGTTAGTAGTTGATGTTGGTCAAGGGGCAAGGACACAAGCAAGTTTCAGGTATCTAATGGACACAGGCAAGTTTGATGCTGCAAGCAGGGTATAACATAACATAACTTCTCACAATTATATGTCTTTCCTGACACATTTCTCCTTGGTAAAATGAGTCGGATAGAAATAAGCAAAGTTCCCATTTGATGAAGGAAGTAGTCAGCCCATTCCTCACCTCCGTCCTTTTGTCGCTATAATGATTTTTGTATAAGATGCAGAAAGCAAAGGCAGGTCTTTTGAGCAAAGATAAATCGCACTGGTGTAGAACTCTATTGTCATTTCAAGGTCACCTCTTCCCAAGAGGAGTCAAGTTACCAGCAAGAGAAACATCGAGTACAAAATCTGTTAAAATAGCAGCAGGTACTGGCAGCTGTGTCTGTCGGAGCTTCTTAATTTCTATTGGCTGCAATAAATTTAATAATAACACAACTGGTTATAGGTGAAAAGAAGCTTCAGATAGAATTGTCAATTAAGTGAGTTCTGGGCATGTTATTGATTTATTTTCTTGTTCCTTTGTGACTTATGGCAATGACACTAATGTTTTAGACAACATAAAATCGAAAATAATTTTACCTTGAGATGTTTCTGCACATATTTAATTAACTGTGTCTGAAGAAGGGTCTCGACCCGAAACGTCGCCTATCTCCTTCGCTCCTTAGATGCTGCTGCACCCGCTGAGTTTCTCCAGCTTTTTGTGTACCCTATTTAATTAACTTGTTGGTTTTCTTTTTCACCTGGAACCGCTATAAGATAGCATTGGTGACAGAACAGAAAGGTATCGCGAATAAGGTTCCCCGAATAAGCCACCCACTCTTCTGTTTTCAAATTTGCTTGTTTAGCTACAGATAATTACAATTAAATATTTCTGCTTTCAAATCTTCCATATTTGTGCTGTTAAACGCCGGTTGCAGATGCACTTTAGAGGTAGAAATAAAGAACTGTTGATGCTGGTTTATAGCAAAAATACAGTGGCTTGCAAAAGTTTTCATACCCCTTGAACTTTTCCACATTTTGTCACGTTATAACCACAAACGTAAATGTATTTTATTGGGATTTTATGTGATAGACCAACACAAAGTGGCGCATAATTGTGAAGTGGACGGAAAATGATACATGGTTTTCAAATTGTTTTACAATTAAAAAACTGAAAAGTGTGGTGTGCAAAAGTATTCAGCCCCCTTTACTCTGATACCCCTAAATAAAATCCAGTGCAACCAATTGCCTTCAGAAGTCACCTAATTAATAAATAGAGTCCACTTGTGTATAATCTAATCTCAGTATAAATACAGCCATTATGTGAAGGCCTCAGAGGTTTGTTAGAGAACATTAGTAAACAAACAGCATCAGTAAGCCCAAGGAACACACCAGACAGGTCAGGGATAAAGTTGTGGAGAAGTTTAAAGCAGGGTTAGGTTATAAAAAAACATCCCAAGCTTTGAACATCTCATGGAGCACTGTTCAATCCATCATCCGAAAATGGAAAGAGTATGGCACAGCTGCAAACCTACCAAGGCATGGCCGTGCACCTAAACTGACAGGCCGGGCAAGGAGAGCATTGATCAGAGAAGCAGCCAAGAGGCCCATGGTAACTCTGGAGGAGCTGCAGAGATCCACAGCTCAGGTGGGAGATTCTGTCCACAGGACAACTATTAGTCGTGCACTCCACAAATCGGGCCTTTATGGAAGAGTGGCAAGAAGAAAGCCATTGTTGAAACAAAGCTATAAGAAGTCCAGTTTGCAGTTTGCCACAAGCCATGTGGGGGACACAGCAAACATGTGGGGGAAGGTGCTCTGGTCTGATGAGACCAAAATTGACGTTTTTGGCCTAAATTCAAAATGCTATGTGTGGCGGAAAACTAACACTGCACATCACGCTGAACACACCATCCCCACTGTGAAACATGGTGGTGGCAGCATCATGCTGTGAGGATGTTTTTCTTCAGCAGGGACAGGGAAGCTGGTCAGAGTTGATGGGAAGGTGGATGGAGCCAAATGCAGGGCAATCTTGGAAGAAAACCTGTTAGAGTCTGCAAAAGACTTGAGACTGGGGCGGAGGTTCACCTTCCAGCAGGACAACGACCCTAAACATAAAGCCAGAGCTACAATGGAATGGTTTAGATTCAAAGAAAAATCCCAACCCGAATCGTCACCCATCCTCTTTCTCCAAAGATGCCACCTGACCCGCTGAGTTACTCCAACACTTTCTGTTGTGGTTGTAACGTGACAAAATGTGGAAAAGTTCAAGGGGTATGAAAACTTTTGCAAGACACTGTAAATACAAATTGCTGGAGTAACTCAGTAGGTCAGGCAGCATCTCTGGAGAAACAGGATGGGATGAAGTTTCGGGTCGGAACCTGTAGAGAAGGTACACAGACACCTTAAGGTCTTCACTACTTTATTAATCATACTTCATATAGCCCTAGCTGTACGTGGTCTGTCACGATCACCAGAGAGAGAGCTAGGGGCGTGTGGGTTACAATTATACTAACTGGTGGGGGGGTAGTTAGCATGGACATTGTCACTATCAATTAAAGGTGTATACACATATCATCTACAGAACCCTTCTTCAAAGAAGAATCCCAACCCGAATCGTCACCCATCCTCTTTCTCCAAAGATGCCACCTGGCCCGCTGAGTTACTCCAACACTTTCTGTCTATCTGTGTGCTTAACAGGTGTTTGAATTCTTTATTTCATTTGTGCAACTGCTGTTACTGTAACAGGATTTAAATTAATAATTTTTTTTACACCTGCATATCAACAATGTCAACTTGCATTTGTGTGGTAAGACACTGGAGGTGTTTCACTGGAGTAATTCCAAGTTAAATTTGATATCTTGCCACATAAAGAGATATCAGGGCATGTAAAACAAGGAGGCAGCCAATATTTAAGGAAAGATTTCCAGAGCTTAGACCGTTCCATGCGGAAATCATGGTCACCAGTGTTGAAAAGATTGAAATCTATGTCATATCTAAGGTAGTAGGAGGTTACACCACTGGTTGTAGACCTCCACCCAGAATGACACCCTTCACCATTACCCTGTCTTCCATGGCTAAATAATCCAAATGACCAAAGCACAGTAGATCTCATGCATCCTCGTCTTCTGGTTTAGCCTGCCAAGGGAAGCCTTGTTAAAGCCTTTGCAAAGCTGGTGCAGTCAATATTCACCGCACTAGATAGTGGGAAGTTGGGAAATTACTTAGATAAACTGCCTTTCCTCCAGCAGCAATAATCTTAACATTAAAATGTTCAACTTTCAACAAGATGTTTGCTGTAATCTAACAAATGTTCAGCTGCATGTGCCCTCTACACATGAACTTTTGCCCAGACCTGCATTTCCTTAAAAATTACCCCAACAACAAAACTCAATCATACCTCCTACTATTTCCTCCACGTTCAACCTTCCTACAAAGTGACAATAGCTTTTTTTTTTTAAAGCACCTCGTAGTGTTTTTTAGCTGTGTTAAAAACAATGGGAACAGCAAATCAAATTGCATCAAAACTCCCAAACAGCTTGGAATGCTTCACTGCACAGCCATAACCTCCTCCTTCCACTTTCCCGTTTCAGATATCCGGAATCCAAGTTGTTTTGATTGTAGTCTGCAGTACCACTTAAAAATCTGACCAATAATTTGATCCCTTGACTGGTGTGGTGGACATTCAGATTGCAGAATGTCGCATCAATTCACTGCTAATGGCCTCAACAAGCAAACAGATAGCTTTTTTATCAAACTCACTTTTCACTGATCTCTCAGAGTGGAGATTGTAATCCTCAGCTCAGTATTTAACGCAGACCAGCGAGAATAAATCTTTTTCCTTAGTTGCTCGACGCATTGGAGCAGATCAATATAATGAATGGAGTCGAATTTGCAGCACGGAATAATGCAATTCCATCCAACTAGTCCATGCAGTTTCTGTTTACCACATAAGCTTCCTCATGCCCTCTCCATCTAACCATTCGGTATATTCAACTATTCCTTTACTTTTTTGTGTTTATCAAAAAAACTAGGTGTAGATGCATTCAAGCATTCAATGGGCCATAGCTGAACTTCAATCTCATTTTGACTTTGGAATAAAATGCAGTGCAGATTCACCAAGACTCTCTTTCTGTATCCCTCCATTTTCACGGGGGGAGAATCAAAATAACTCAAGTAAATTCAAAATATCTATGAAGTATTAGGACTTGAATCCATGGAGTGTAGGAGAGGGGTGACCTTATAAAATCAGGTATATAACATCATGAGGGGCACAGATTAGTAAATTCAGAGTGCATTTTTCCCATGGAGGCTGAGTAAAAAACTAGAAGGGATAGGATTTAGGTGAAAGGGGAAAGAAGTAATGGGAACCTGAGGACCAATCTTTTCACACACGGTGGGGAGCATATGGAATGAGTTGCCAAAGAGGGTGATTAATGTGAGTACAATAATATCATTTAATATACATGCGGACTAGTACATGATAGGAAAGGTTGACAGGGATACAGAGCAAACATAGACCAATGAGACAAGCTTGGATTGGATGGGCACCTTATTAGGCATGGACTAGTTGGGCCGAAGTGCATGTTTCTGTCCTTATGACTCTGTGGGAAGTGGGAATCCTCCCTCATAATTTAACTTCAAGCCCAGGTATTATTTTAACATGAAATATCAAGCAGTACAACACGAGGACAGTCCATGATGTATGTGCCAAACATGATGCCAAATTAAATTAATTCTTCTGCCATGGTGAGGCTGTGATGTGCTTTACTCCCAGCTCAATATCTCCTCGCTGAGATTGTCCTTCTAGAATACTAAGCAGCATTCCAGATAAGCCGCAACCAGTGCTTTAGACTGATGTAACAAAATTGCCCCTGAGTGTTCCAGCCCCCTTGATATGAAGGTTCATGTTACATCTGCAATTTTGATTATTATTTACTCTTAGTTTCTAATGACAGCCGTAACCTGTTTGGGCTCAGGCATTAGAAATTGCCAATTTGTTTCTGTGAGGATGCAAGCAAAATATGTTTGAGATTCGTGTTGTTCAAGTAGGCCAAGTGGGATGGGATAAGTCACGAGGTATTACAGTGGAATCTGGAAATCTGACAGCAACCCAACAGTCAAGGACCTGCCAACAGAGAGAGTACATTGCCAATCAAAGCTGAGCCTCCATGCTTGACAGGATGAAAGCAGCCAACTAAATTAGCACAGTTGGTTTCCTGGCAAGATATTGAGTTTGCAAATGCAATTTCAACATTTGAACTGAGATGATGCGGTTATTGTAAAAGACATTCTGTAAGTTAATGTTGTCTTTGAACCAGTCATTGCAATATTCTGATTAAAATGGAGAGGGAGAGTAAAAGAAATCATACCATTACATCTCAAGTAAAGAGCAAGATATAGCATCCAATGCATAACTGAAGTACTTAAACTTTGCGTAACTCCTTCGTGCCACAGGCGAGAAAGGACTGGCTACTCTGACATTAACTGTGAATAGGAATCAGTGGAAGCATTTTTTATCGTTAACTTGACTTGAATTCCATTTTGTCACTCAAAAACCGAAGTGGTACAATTAATCCGAGACAACCGGGTAATTAGCCAGGGTGCAGAGGGGTGGTGAAGGAAGGTTGGATATGGAGTCAGACAAGGTGTTTGAGAGGAGGCAGCAGGATAAAGTGATGGTGAGATACTGTGGACTGGATACACAGGTGGAGGAGGTTGAGGGGGTAAGAACTGCAACTGAGCTGATCTTTGGGGGTTGGGATGGATCAAAGATATAATGGGGGTGGGGATCCGGTGGTGGGTGGGTGTTGTTGGGGTCAGGTATGTGAAATTAGGGCCCCATGTACCAAATACTGAAAGGCCTGGGTAGAGTGAATGTGGAGAGAATGTTTCCACTCGTGGGGGAATTCAGTACCAGAGGCCACAGCCTCCGAACAAAAAGGACGTACCTCCAGAAAGGGGCTGAGGAGGAATTTCTTTAGTCAAAGGGTGGTGAATTTATGGTTCGTTGCCCCAGCTGGCTGTGGAGACCACATCAGTAGATATTTTTAAAGTGTAACTTGACAGATAAAAATTGATCAGTAAAAGGTTATGGGCAGAAGGCAGGAGAATGGATTTGAGAGGGAAAGATAGATCAGCCATGATTGAATGGCGGACTAGACTTGATGGGCTGAATGGCCTAATTCTGCTCCTTGAACAACTGAACATGAAATAACATTCCAACAAAAAAAGGTGGCTATAAATACAAAATAATTTCATTCTTAAAGCATGGTCCATATACCAGAAGATTGCCCCTTCCACTGTCCCAGCAGATCGGGTGAGGCGTGTCCCCTTGAATGACCACTTGAACTGTTCCCACCTGCCTCTGTGTCAGCAATCTAACACAAGCACATGTCCCAGATGTGCAAATGAATTTTGTGGCAGTAACATCAGGACATACTGCATGCCGGTTAATGTCCATACCATGCCTTGCAGCCTTCGTGAACACGCATGCCATTTGTTATAAACTATGTGACCTGCACACGAGGATTAAATCAAATTTTACTTCGGAGTCACGTGAGTGACTACGTGAAGACCCCGCCAGCACGCATGCGCGACATATCGTCGAACGCATTGCGGAAGCGACAGTCGGGAGGAGCGCCGCTCCTCCAGCGCGAATTTTGAAAAATTACTGAAGGTAAGTCTTACCTTTTCTGGTGAGCGTGGCGACTCGGTGTAATTTCTTTTTCAGGAGGAAGCACCATGGAGTCGCGCAGGGGAGAGCAGCAGCTGATACCGCTGCTGTGGAAGCAGCCAGCAGCGTGCCGTCTCTCCAGAGCTGCAGGTGCTGCCAGCAGCTGCCGGCTTCTCGCCGCTACAGACCGCAGGTGCGCCGCGGTCGGCGGCAAAACCACCCGGAAGTCGGACAGGTCCGTGGACTCGGCTGGGTCCGGACCTGAAGACACCCCGTTCACAGATAGGGATGGCGGGCGTCTTTCCCGCGGGAGCGGGTTGGGGAGCAGTGCTCCAGCGTGACCTGCTTATGCAGGGGCAGAGTCACAGTGGGTCTCCTCGCAGACCCACGGCAGGATCCTTTCAAGGACTGCCAAATGTCTCACCCTCTTCGCAGGGGAGCATTAGGGGTCAGAGCTGGGCTGACCCTGAAGAAGGGGCAATGGCTGAACAGTCAACTGTGAGGGGTGCCAGAAGAGAGAGCAGCAGAAGATTGTGGCATGCTGTATCAACTCAAGAAGGACTGTCTATACAAAGCTGCAAGCCAGTAAAAAATACATGGCTACAAACCAGCTACAGGAGCAAGCCATTAACTTTATGGCTGGGAAGTACATTGCTCCAGAGAACTCCATTTCTCTTAAAGTACCAGCAGTCTATGACCCCATCTGGGGCAACAGGAGCCCATCTATAAGGAGCCAGGAGGTGAAGTCCAGAGGAAACTGCTGGCTGCTAAAACACAGCAGTACCAGGACAACTGATGGGGTTAATTTGCCTGAAGAGTTACGTGATGCTCTAGCAGACTGTGTAATACTCAGTGGAGATTTACAGTTACAGGAAGAGCATCATCAAGAAGTGCGGAATTATGCAAGACAAGTAGCACACAGGCGCCAAAATTGCTGTTGGGGGACCTCCCGAAGCAGGTGAAAGACCTGCATGAGGAAGCCAAGGCTATAGGCCTGATCAAGGTGCCAAGCACCTCTAAAACCCATTATCAACAGCGGCAGCACCCCTACACACCCACCAGACATCGGTGCTATGGAAGACCATCTGGTGGTGAAAGCTCGAAGGCCGGCCCACCTGCACAGCGGTCTTTCAGACCATGGCCCAGCCCGGCCTTCATGGAAAACGCGCCAACCCCACAACGCAGCAACACAATACCAGAAGAAACAACTGCGGAGACAACCCACACAACACCGGTAACCATGGAGGTAGGTGGGTCTGGTTGTCTTAAAAAACATTGCATGTCCGATTCATTAAAGTTGGGGGACGGTTGCACTTGTTTCATCATGTGTGCTGCACTTTTACCTCTGAACTTTTACATACTCGGAAGTATTCAGAATTACAAAATTGAATTTGTATACGAACTACCGTCCCAGTTCACCATATGCCTAGCAGGAAGTTCATACTTCACAAAAAGAGAGAACAGCAGGCCATGCTGAACTGTTAAGACTAAACACAAAAGGGAATTGAGAAAACAATCAGAGAATTTCAAGAGTTCGTATCAAATATATTTATAAAAAACTAAAAAGATGGTGGTTGCCATATCATTACAGATTTGACCGAACTAAATACTTCCGTTCAGTATGCCCATTTCAAAATAGACACGTTTGTCACACACAGGGTCATCGTAAATACCTGAAATGTTATCTGATGGGACAGCAATGGCAGTATGCCTTATCCAATGGGTTGTCATCAGCACCCAGGCTATTACAAATTTATTAAAACCAGCTTTAGCATACTTAAAGAAACATAACCATATCGTCATGGCTTACCTTGATGATATTCTCATTGTAGGTGAAAATTGGAGCTGGCTACATTGGTGGTATCAGCCACAACACAGAGATTTAACGTACATCCAGATAAATCAAAATTGGAACCCTCCACTACCATGGATTATTTGGGGTTCACTATTGACTCTGTTCATATGTCTATCACCTTGCCACCAAACAAAGTGACAGACTTGATGGGAGTATGCAAAAGCCTCACTGGCATCAGGGAACCATCCATTCGGCAAGGAGCAAGAGTGATTGGGAATTGGTGGCTGCGTTCCCAGCAGCACAATTGGACCACTCCATTATTAAAACCTGGAAGAGGGAAATTTTAGCTCTCAAAAATCATACAGGCCATTTCAATAGGCCTATGCAACTACCAGGGAAAGTAAATTAGAATTAAACTGGTGGATAGAAATGTTCCATATTATCCTAACCCCATCACCCCATTCGATATCCCTAGGGTACATTACAGACTGATGCCAGTGCTAAAGGTTGGGGAGCAACTAATACCACCGCAAGTTGTGGTGGCAGATGAGTGCACAAAAATTATTCTGTTTAAAGCACTAGGAATTAATTATCTAGAAATGCTGGGAGCGTTTCATGGACTCGGGGCCTACTGCTCAGATGAGCACCAGTTGCATGTACGGTACAGATTGATACCACACTGGGGGCCTATATATAATCATATGGGTGAAATAAAGTCGATATCATGTGATGAATTGCCTAATAATATCTGGCACTGGTGTCTGGGAGAGAGATTTGGATCTCAACCACTTACCTTCCAGGTAAGCTAAATACAGTGGCAGACATCAGGTCACGTAAATTCAACGACAACATTAAATGGATGTTGGATCGGAAAGTGTTTACAGATATTATAGACCGGTATGGGACACCAGATATCGACCTTTTTTCCATCCGGACTAATTCACCAACTACCAACATATGTTGCTTGGGAACCAAACCCAGGGGCAGCAGCGATGGACGATTTCTCGCTGCATTGGGGGGGGGGGGATTTGTTTTGCTATGCATTTTCCCCTTCTGCCTCATCAGGCGAGTCTTACAATAATTAAACAAGACGCCGCAACGGGTACCATGGTTCCCAACAGTACAAAGATGGTCTCAGAACCCTGCATCTGGATCAACAACGGCCAAGGAGGTTGGCACACCCCGTGCGGGAAAGTATCCGTGCCATGACTGTATGAACTTGTTGATTTGCAGTTTCTGAACAGGCCATTTCTGGGATACGGACTCTCCGACAGGACGATCAATGCCATCTCAGCGTCGTGCAGGGAGTCCACGAGAAGACAGTACCTGACATATGTCAGGAAATGGGAAGTGTTCTGCACCAGGACGAACACTACATATGACTCAGCCACCAACACTGAAGTGCTGGAGTTCTGGCCACCCTTCATTTCGATGAAGGATTGAGTTACAGTGCCATTGTTGTGCAAGGAGTGCCCTATCTAATATCTGGGCAGAGGGAGTGATCACCTGGCTATAGGATCACACCCACTAGTATCTAAACGAATGAGGGGTATTTGTACTCTATTCCCCCCAGGCCCAGATACACCCATATATGGGACATAGGTAGTACACCATGTTACGAGGATGGACACCAATATCGGGGCTCACTCTGGACAAACTAATATCCTAGATGGGAGTGATTATGGCACTTGGATCAGCACAATGGGTCCAGTCCTTACACAAGCTAGAATAGGACGTCATGTCTGTCACAAATGGCAGATAACCTGCTACATACAGGGGTACTTAAACTAGACTGACCCGGTTCCTTTGGCCAATATTAGAGTTCTGGCCTATCCTGCAGATAGTCAGCCCTGCATAGTGACACATACTTTCCAATATATAGTCACCAAGACACTTATGGGCATGGAGAGAGCTTTCTCATTAGCCATAAATGCCCTCACCTAAGGTCACAGTGCAAACCATATCCAGATGGTTCGGGTGGTATTACGTGCAGTGGTGAATACTAATGTTTCAAATCTCACTCCAACAGGGCTGCATCTACATCGGACGCTAGGATGATGGGAGTTCCTATGGACCACATCCTTGCCACAGCGGGGTGGAGCAATGAACGCATTCAATGCTTATAATAAACCCGTGGCCGATCCTGAGACGTTTGCAGGGAAAAATTAAGTTCTGTAAAATAAATTACCCAATGTGGGGCATATTATTTTAGGTATGAATAATACCTTTATTGTTTTTCAGCACAGTGTCGTGTGTGAAATACGTGCATCCTCCGTCCCAGAATGGCAGTGTGTGAGCATGGTCTCGTTCCAGGGCATGAAATCACAGAGCTTTGAAATCTTCACGTAGTCACTCACTTGACTCCGAAGTAAAATAGTAAGATTAAATGAGAACTTACCAGTTTGAAGTTTGATCTTTATTTTATGAGGAGTTACGATGAGGGATTACGTGCCCTCCGCTCCCAAAACCCTCTATTATAAAGTTCAACTGGTATGGAAGTTCTCTCTTATCTTACTATATTAGTCTACGCTGGTATCTGTGATTTCACACCACTGCTTTGAAGAATGTCGCGCATGCGTCCTGGCGGGGTCTTCACGTAATCCCTCATCGTAACTCCTCATAAAATAAAGATCAAACTTCAAACTGGTAAGTTCTCATTTAATCTTACTATTTCTTTGCACATTGCACTCAATGCTGCAGTTTCCAAGCCCAGATATTTAAATATGCTTTATAAATGTCAGGTCAACAGAAGTCATGGCCTAAAAGGACACAAAGTGCTGGAGTAACTTAGAGGGTCAGGCAGCATCCCTGGAGAACATGGATAGATGCTGTTCCATAGAAACATAGAAACATAGAAAATAGGTGCAGGAGTAGGCCATTCAGCCCTTCGAGCCTGCACCGCCATTCAATATGATCATGGCTGATCATCCAACTCAGTATCCTGTACCTGCCTTCTCTCCATACCCCCAGATCCCTTTAGCCACAAGGGCCACATCTAACTCCCTCTTAAATATAGCCAATGAACTGGCCTCAACTACCTTCTGTGGCAGAGAATTCCAGAGACTCACCACTCTCTGTGTGAAAAATGTTTTCCTCATCTCGGTCCTAAAGGAATTCCCCCTTATCGTTAGACTGTGACCCCTTGTTCTGGACCTCCCCAACATCGGGAACAATCTTCCTGCATCTAGCCTGTCCAACCCCTTAAGAATTTTGTAAGTTTCTATAAGATCCCCCCTCAGTCTTCTAAATTCTAGCGAGTACAAGCTGAGTCCACCCAGTCTTTCCTCAAATGAAAGTACTGATATCCCAGGAATCAGCCTGGTGTCGAGACCCTTCATCAGACCCAAAATGTCACCTATCCATGTTCTCCAGGGATGCGGCCTGACCCGCTGAGTTACTCCAGCACTTTCTATCCTTTTTTGGTATTTGCAGTTCCTTGCTTCTAGAATCTATGGTCTGTAACGTAATCACTTTTGTCACCACCCCATGCTCCAGATCAGGCTTCCCTTCCAGTGTAATTGCCTCATACCCTCCCTGACCTCTCCTCATCATTCGCTAATCTTGGCCAGCCCTGCACTCTTTCAGTCTGCTCCTCTTGCAGATCACAGATTAGTTAATTATCATATGCAGGTACACCAGGGTGCAATGAAAATTCTCATTCACATGTAGCTCACAGAAATGACAAATACGACAATAAATATCATGACAAACGTAATCTGCAAGATTGTGGTGTGCAAAAACTGATTAGTGCAAAAGAATGTTAAAGTACGAGAACAAAATAACCAATGGGATAAGAGTACAAGATCGTGGCAGCATATTCTTGCATATATCTGCTGGTAAAAGGGTCAAAGTTTACAGATGTTGAAAGCAACCTACCTGCATATCCTTTCACACATCGACATAAAAAGTAGCCAACTAAATCAGTGCAGGAGGCACCATTTTCACAAGGTGAGCTTGCACATTCATCGGTTTCTGTCTGGCAAAAGCGTCCTTCATACCCAATCATGCAGCGACAAGTGTAATTGTGGGTGTGATCCTGGCACGTGCTGTGCCCAGCGCACAAGTTTCCAATGCAGTTGTCTATGTCAATTTCACAGAATCGGCCTGTGTATCCAGGAGGGCATATACATCTAGGAGAAAGAGGAGTACATTAAAACCCCAGACGACAAATTACATTTGTGGAAAGCATTAACAAATTACTTATTTCCTTTTACTTTATTCTAGCACCTAAAATGCTTCCATACATGGTATACAGTAGCACAGTTCTCATGTGCTGCAGATTTATTATCATCTGTGTGAATAGTGAGTGAATGATGCACATCTGTTCATCTGTAATTTGTTTAATTAGGTTAAATCAGAAGTGTCAGTATTGCAGTTGATCAAAGAGGACTATGAAGGCATGAGAGTGAAGCTGGCTAAGGTCGCCTGGAAAAGGATCCTAGCAAGAATGACAGTGGAACAGCAATGGCGGGAATTTCTGGGCATAATCCAGAAGATGCAGGATCATTTCATTCCAAAGAGGATGAAGGATTCTAAGGGGAGTAAGAGGCAACTGTGGCTGACAAGGGAAGTTAGGGACAGAATAAAATTAAAAGAAAAGGTGAATAAAAAAGCAAAGAGTAACCATATAACCATATAACCGTATAACAATTACAGCACGGAATCAGGCCCTCTCGGCCCTTCCAGTCCGTGCCGACCATTTGTTTTCCCCTAGTCCCATCTACCTGCACTCAGACCATACCCCTCCATTCCCTTCACGTCCATATACCTATCCACTTTACTCTTAAATGTTAAAATCGATCCTGCCTCCACCACTTCTGCTGGAAGCTCATTCCACACAGCCACCACCCTCTGAGTAAAGAAGTTCCCCCTCACATTACCCCGAAACTTCTGTCCCTTAATTCTCATGTCATGCCCTCTTGTTTGAATCTTCCCTACCCTCAATGGGAAAAACGTATCCATGTCAACTCTGTCTATCCCTTTCATCATTTTAAAGACCTCAATCAAGTCCCCCCTTAACCTTCTGCGCTCCAAAGACTAAAGACCTAACTTGTTCAACCTTTCTCTGTAACATAGTTGCTGGAACCCTGGCAACATTCTAGTAAATCTCCTCTGTATTCTCTCTATTTTGTTGACATCCTTCCTATAACTAGGCGACCAAAATTGTACACCATACTCCAGAATTGGTCTTACCAATGCCTTGTACAATTTTAACATTACTTCCCTACTCCTATATTCAATGCTCTGATTTATAAAGGCCAGCACACCAAAGGCTTTCTTTACCACCCTATCTACATGCGATTCCACCTTCAGGGAACTATGCACAGTTATTCCTAGATCCCTCTGTTCCACAGCATTCCTCAATTCCCTACCATTTACCATGTACGTCCTATTTTGATTTGTCCTGCCAAGATGTAGCACTTCACACTTAACAGCATTAAACTCCATCTGCCATCTTTCAGCCCACTTTTCCAAATGGCCCAAATCTCTCTGTAGACTTTGAAAATCTACTTCATTATCCACAACACCACCTATCTTAGTATCATCTGCATACTTACTTATCCAATTTTCCACCCCATCATCCAGATCATTGATGTACATGACAAACAACAGTGGACCCAACACAGATCCCTGAGGCACCCCACTGGTCACCGGCTTCCAACCTGACAAACAGCCATCCACCATTACTCTCTGACATCTCCCATTCAGCCACTGTTGAATCCATCTTGCTACTCCGCCATTAACACCCAAAGATTGAACCTTCTTAACCAACCTTCCATGGGGAGGTTTATCTGGACTTTCAGAAAGCATTTGATAAGTAGCGGTAGCCAGAGGATTGGAAAACTTTCAAAGGACAACAGAAGATAACACAAAGGGCAATACCGGGTGAAAAGATGTAGTACGAGGGTAAGCAGGCCAAGAATATAAAGAAGGATAGTAAAAGCTTCTTTAAGTATGTTAAGAAAAAAAGATTAGTAAAGACAAATGTAGGTCCCTTGAGGTCAGAAACGGGTGAAATTATTATGGGGAACAAGGAAATGGCAGAAGAGTTGAACAGGCACTTTGGTTCTGTCTTCACTAAGGAAGACACAAACAATCTCCCAGATGTGCTAGAGGACAGAGGATCTATAGAGTCAGAGGAACTGAAAGAAATTTGCATTAGGTGAGAAATAGTATAGGGTAGACTGATGGGACTGAAGGCTGCTAAATCCCTAGGGCCAGATTGTCTGCATCCCAGGGTACTCAAGGAGGTGGCACTAGAAATCGTGGATGCATTGGTGATCATTTTCCAATGTTCTATAGATTCAGGATCAGTTCCTGTGGATTGGAGGTTAGCAAATTTTATCCCATATTTCAAGAAAGGAGCGAAAGAGAAATTAGAAATTATAGACCAGTTAGCCTGACATCGGTGGTAGGGAAGATGCTGGAGTCAATTATTAAAGAAGTAATAACGGCGCATTTGGATTGCAATAAAAGGATTGGTCCAAATCAGCATGGATTTATGATGGGGGAATTCCTGCTTGACTAATCTTCTGGAATTTTTTGAGGATGTGACACGTAAAATGGATGAAGGAGAGCCAGAGGATGTAGTGTATCTGGACTTTCAGAAAGCATTTGATAAGGTCCCACACAGGAGATTAGTGGGCAAAATTAGAGCACATGGTATTGGGGGTAGGGTATTGACATGGATAGAGAATTGGTTGGCAGACAGGTAACAAAGAGTAGGAATAAACGGGTTTGTGTCAGAATGGCAAGCTGTGGCGAGTAGAGTGCTGCAAGGCTCAGTGCTGGGGCCGTAACTATTTACAATATACAGTATATTATGATTTTGATGATGGGATTAAAAGTAACACTAGCAAATTTGAGATAACACAAAGCTGGGTGACAGTGTGAACTGCGAAGAGGATGCTAGGAGGTTGCAGGGTGACTTGGACAGGTTGCGTGAATGGGCAGATGCATGGCAGACGCAGTATAATGTGGATAAATGTGAGGTTATCCACTTTGGCGGTAAGAACAAGGAAGCAGATTATTATCTTAATTATGTCAGATTAGGATAAAGGGAAGTGCAACGAGACCTGGGTGGCCTTGTACACCAGTCACTGAAAGTAAACATGCAGGTACAGCAGGCAGTGAAGAAAACTAATGGCATGTTGGCCTTCATAACGAGTGGATTTGAGTATAGGAGTAAAGTGGTCATTCTGTAGTTGTACTGCGCCCTCGTGCGACCTAGGAGTATTGTGTGCAGTTTTGGTCTCCTAATTTGACGAAGGACATCCTTGCTATTGAGGCAGTGCAGCATAGGTTAATCCCCCGGGATGGCGGGACTGTCATATGAGGAAAGATTGGAAAGATTGGGTTTGTATTCACTGGAATTTAGAAGGATGAGAGTGTTTTTCCTGCTGATATGGGGTTCAAATTCACCGCAACGTTCCAATCCCACTCGCAAGATTATTAAAATGCCCATTAATTTATGGGAATTAAACATTAAATTCCTTCCATTTGGCCTATAAATTCATGACAATAAGATTTATAAATCATGTTATATTGTGAATTCTTGTGTGAATGTTATTTGGACACATAGGCTATCTAAAAATGTTAACCTTTTCTTCAGAAATGGATAGATGTTTAGATCTAGTAGTTGAATTTTGTAATTAGCTACAATTAGGTAACTAACTAATTATATCCTTTAATTTCAGGTCATCCAAGTAAGAT
Organism: Okamejei kenojei; assembly: GCA_035221665.1. Taxonomy (NCBI): domain Eukaryota; kingdom Metazoa; phylum Chordata; class Chondrichthyes; order Rajiformes; family Rajidae; genus Okamejei; species Okamejei kenojei. Next base: position 19,849,917 of record CM069135.1, on the reverse strand, counting down.
TGTTCCAATCTTACTTGGATGAAGCAGAATGCTTCAATCTATAATAACTGACATTTTCTTTCTGTTCTCTTAATTTTTAAGAAAGTTATGGGCTTTTGACTGTCCTCGATCACAGCTTTTGAGTTAAGTCAATGGAAAAGCAACAGGGAACAAGATGCTAATTTCAGAGTATAAAAATGGCCATAACTTTTTTAATACTGAAGATATGAAAGTGAATTAGGTGTCAAATTAAACTTCTTTTTATGCTTTATGTGATGGGATAAATTGCAAACTTGATTTTTTAAATCTCAAAATGTTGTAACATTGCTACACATTCCGCAACAGTGGAATCACTTGAACCAAGCAGTAACAACGAGTGGCAATGTAGAAATTAACTTGAAGCAGTATAAACAAGGCGAGGAGTCAATGTGATATAATAGTTACCAAAAGATGAGAAACAGTCAGGATGAAAGAAAAGATTAGGGTACAAAAGGACACAGCCACTTCAGGAGCAAATAGACTAAAAAAGGACTAATAAATGTTGGATTGATAATAAGGCATGAATAATGAACAATAGAAGTAAAGCATATTCAATTGTATATTGAACAACGTACAGAGCAATAACACCAAACCATTGACATTGGGGGTGATAATCACAGGTGCATATAGATTTAATAGGGATAGTAAAATCATACTTGCAGATGGTACATCATTGATAACTAAAGACTGTGGGCTACAATATAACAAGAAATAATAGAAAAACCATGATGAGGGATATGGTGGTGCAATAATGGCAATAGCAAAACCAACAATAATTTATACAACCTATAATAAGATGGCAACAGAATCCATATAAATTGTGATTAAAAAAGAAGAAAGAGATTGGTCGCACACTGCAGCCCACTAAATAATGAAAAGGAAGCAGTGGGAGAGATCCTGAGGTGAATATATAAAAAGAAAGTATAGAATCATAATCATAACATCATTTTAACTGCCCTAAAGAAACTAACTGGAGCTGGAGATGAAAGAGGAGGGGGTGTGGAGCGTAGGGCTCCAGAGGTTTTATATTGTGCACAATACTTGTTTCTGAGCCAGTACTGCAGGAGATGCAGCAAAGGATGAAGGTTTGTGAAACCTTGTAATGAGAAAAGATTTCGAACAGATGGGAGAACAACTATACAAGCAGGTTTTCCATAACTGTCCTACAATTTCAGGCAAGAACAGAAATTGAAAAACATCATCCAAAAACATCAGAGATGGTGTATATGTGCAAATGCGTAAATACTGGCATCAGCAGGCCAACCAATATCTGTGGAGAGGCAAGCTAATCTCTGTCTCTCTCCACCGATATAGACAAATCAACTGAATATTTCTATCACTCCCCATTCTCACTGCATTGGTAATTGTCCTGCTTCATACAGCAATCCCACTGATGGCATCTTATTTCATAATTATCTGAATTTTCCTTTAAATGTGTTATAATCAAGCATCATAATTAAGTAAAGAGAACACCACACAAACCATGGTACAGATTGGTGTTTAAGTTCATAGTTTTAAATATTCCTGCGCAACCCTGGTGGTGATATATTGACCAAATTGACTGAAAGATACAGCATGGAAACAGGCCCACCGAGTCCACACTAACCATCAATCTTCCACTCACACTAGTTCTATGTTATTCACTTCCACTCCGTACATATTGAAAGCAATTTACAGAGGGCAATTAACCTATAAACCCACATGTATTTGGGATGTGGGAGCACCCGGCGGAAACCCACTCAGCTACAGGGAGAATGTGCAAACTCCACAAAGACAGCACACAAGGTCAAGATCGAACCTCGGTCGCAGGCTCTGTGAGGTAGCAGGTTTTTAACGCTGCATCACTGTGCTGCCTGATATGCTTGCCTCAGATTAAACGTTATGGGTTAAAAACCCATCAACAGAACAGAGCACAAATGTTTTGACTGCACTTCAGCCCTAGGTTGAGAGAGTGATGAATGTTGAATGCTACTTCCACTCTCTGTCTTCTCCAACCAAGCCAATTTTGTAACCAATTTGCCAACTCACTGTGGACTCCATATGATTTAATCCACTGGAATAGTTTATAATGAGACGCAGATTAATTTCCTTTTTAACAAAATAACATGAGAAAGAGAAGCAGGAGACCACCATTCACCCTTTTCATCTGCTATTTAACGAGATCATGGTTGATCTTTTACCTCAGTGCTATTTTTTCATGATCACCTTAATATCTAATTAACTACTGCCTTCAAAGTAAAACATTTGTTTTATTCTAAGCTCTGGTTATTGGGGCAAATAGGACACAAAGGCAAAACCTTTGAAAAGTCCGTCCCTTCTTTGACTTGCTAGTGATTTGATGGGGGTTCCCTGGCAGAGCATCCTTGTCTTGATGAGTACAAGTCAACGATGGAACATTGAGAAGCAAAGTAACGTAAGTAAATTGTTTGGCATAAGACAAAAGAGATGAAGAGGGAGGTTTGCTTTTCTAATGACTGGAAGTAATAAACCGTGTCTGGCTGACAGAGAAAGAAAGCAAAATGAGTTGAATCCATTCAAACTGATAGATTTTTAATTTTACACAGCTCATAATCAGCATAATTATGCAAAGGATGGAAAAAGTAATCGAGTGGGGAAGAAGTAGTTCTAGATTTGTTTTATTTTGATTAAGATCATGTAATGGCATCAATAGTAAAATCAGAAAGTGCTGAAAATACTCAGCAGGCAGCATTTGTGGACTGAGAAACAGATTTAACATTACACAGCAAATAGCCTCCCCTGAAATATTAACTCCATGTCCCTTCCAATTGTGCTTCCTGACTGCTGAAGATTTTCAGTATATTCTGTTTTTATTAGTGTCCCATTGCATGATTTTGTTTCAGGTTTACAGTATCCACAGTATTCCTTTGCTTGCTATTTAATACCACTATTAATATCCTCAGCTGATTACTTTATACTCCCATCTATGCCATCTTTGTCAAACCTCAGTAAGCTCCTATTTCCAATTTCTGTCTTCTGAACCAACTGTAGTTCAGCATTGAAACTATCCCCTACTCTGCTGGAATCCCCATTCTATTTTCTCCTGGGCATCACATTTGATGGCTGCACTTTCAACAAATAACTCTTTATTTTGGAAATTATTCCCTCATTACTCTCTCTCAATGCCTTTTAAAAACCTATTTTTGAATCACAATTTTAACGCCACTACCTAATTCCTTTATATTAACAATTTAAAATTGTGGCATTGTTTCCAAGGCACATTGGAATCAACTGGGTCAGGAAAATTGTGATATGAATTTGTCACTTTTTAAATGATTTCTTTGAACTGGAAGAAGAGAAACTCAAAAAGCTTCTGCTGATATAGATGCAACATTTTTAGGTCATTTTTTGTCTTCCATTGACCTTAGACTGTGCTCATTTAGAGCAAATCCCCAGTGCTCTTGAAAATATAGGCCACGATTAAACACAGTAACAAGCAGTTTCTTTCAACCCTCTACTTAAGAATAACTTGAATTAACATTTCAGGCTAGTTCACCAGATCTTTAAGCAAAACAAAATTTGGCATTGAGCCACATAAGCTAATATTAGGTCAGCTTTTTACTTCTTTTTGCTCATTTACAGGATGTGGGCATTACTGGCAAGGTCAGCATGTAATAAGCTGGTAATGACCTAGTGATGTATTGGCTCACTTCAGAGGGCATTGATATGGTTACACAGAAGCATACAGGCCAGACTAGGTGAGGGTGTCCGTCAGCTGCAACTACAGTGACTACAACAATGCAGTAAATTCGTAACACTATTATGAAAACCAAGTTTTCCCTACGATTTCTTGAAGTAACTACATTTAAGTTACCTAAAAGCTAGATCTGAACTCAGACCTCTAAAATAGACACCTTTAAATCAACAGCCCTGGCTTCAAGGTTACATCCAAAAAGGTAACCGCTTGGAAAGGTGGATAGGTTTGGAGAGCCTCTTCTGGCTATGAAGTGATTAACATTGAGGAGGCACAAGCAACTAGAATTAGAGTGAAAAAAATCTCAGGTAGATTGTGGGCTGAACTGGGTAAGAGAGCTGAAATCAAAATGATAATGCAGAATTTTGCCTGTGCTGTTTTTCCAGAGTTAAAATAGTTTTAAGAACATCTCCAATGTTTCAAAATGCTCAAAAATCCCCAGACTATATGTCACCGTCAGCTTCAGAATAGTGTCTACAAAACCATTTGCCAAGTTTCCGCATGGGTGGGTGGTATTGAAGGTTACATTATACAGGATCCAGCTAATTGGCCAGATATGGCTAATCAGAGCTGGCTGATTGGATGTAAAATTGTCTTGATGATACCAGGCAAAGTATAGTGACTGCTTTCCTGATTGGATGATTATGACCAGAGGTATCCTGCAGGGATTGGTGGTGAGACCTCCCTTTTTGTATTATATATTAATCACTTGGATATAAATGTGCAAGGAATGATTGATAACTTTGCAGAAGGCAAGAAAATTGAATGTGTTGTGGATAACAAGGAAGGTTTGTTTAATGTTCCAGCGGGCTATAGATCAGATGGAAATTTGGGCAGAGCGTGGCTAGATATAATTTAATCATAGCAAATACAAAGAAACTAAATAAGGGTAGAACTGCACAGTAGAATATTGGGCACTAAGCAAAGCTGATAAACAGAGGGACGTTCAGTTCAGTCCACAGTGATGATGAAGCCGACAGATATGCTGATCTTCACAGGCTGAAAACAAACAATATAGATGTTGGGACGTTATATTTCAACTTTATAACACAGCAGTGGTGCATTGTGTGCAGTTCTGGGTGCCACACTATAGGAAGGAGGGGGTAGAGGAAGGGATATGATTGTATTGGCTGTATCTCCAAAGTCTGAAATAAAGTCTAAAATATGTGTAAAAATCTTTGAAAGTGGCATAGTATTGGATAACTGGCTGGCAATGCATATGGAATCTTGTGATTGATAAATGGAGGCATAGAGCAAATACTGTACGAAGGAGAGTTATGTTGGACAATTCTAAAACTCCAGTTAGGCCACTGGATCCATTTTTGATCGTCACACATTAGGAAGAATGTAAAGCCCCAAGAGAGAATTATTATAGAGTCACTGGTCTGGTTCCACTAAGAACCCTTTTCCTCGGGGGAAATGTCAAACAATTGCAGGGCAGAACTTTAAGGTGAGAGGTACACATTTTAGGGGGAGATGTACAGGACAAGTTTTATTTTTACACAGAGGTTATTGGGTGCCTGGAAGGTAGTGGTGGAGGCATATATGATAGTAACATGTTAGAGACTTTTACATAGGCCCACGGCTATTCAGGGAATGGAGGGATATGGATCATGTCCGGGCAGATGAGATTAGTTTATCTTGACATTATGTTTGCTACAGACATCGTGGGCTGAAAGGCTGTACCTGTGTCATACTCTGTTATGTAGGATTTCAATGACAGGTTATTAGATTGGAGAAACTTGGGTTGTTCTATATAGAGCTAAGTGGTTGAGAAGAGATTTGACAGGGGTGGAAAAGTTCCTAACTGGCTGTAATAAGGTGAAGAGATCAGAGCTATTCCCATTAGCAGATGGGTCCAAGGCTGGCAGACACAGATTTGAAGTAACTGGCAATAGAATCAGGCAATGTGCAAAGAAACATTTTTAAGCTGCGAGTGGTATTGATCTGGAACGCACTGCATGTAGCATGGTGGCAACAGGGTCAATCAGACTTTAAAATACATTTCAGAACTTTGCTGGGAATGTGACTGACAGAAATATTCTATAAAGAGCTAGAAGTGACTCAATAACCTTTCTGCGCTATAATAACATTACTAATGGTCCTATGATATACCCCAACATAACCTTATTCTGATAATTTACAAAAATAGTTCATTCAAAGCCAGCCACATTTGACCAACATTTTGAAATTTCTCTTAGATTCCCAATTTTGATTTACCAATCATATATTAATAATATTTTATGTTCAGATAAATATTATATATTCTATCTTTACACCTTAGTGTTTTATTTTTTCTAACTAAATTACTTAATGTTTCAATTTAATTAAAGTTTTAATTGTGGATGCTGGTGACCAAAATGTTACATCTGTTAGCCAACTGTGCTTACATTCAAAATCATTCTCACTGACAAAGATATATCACAGAATAATACAAATTACAAGGCCAATCAGTCCATTACATCAATAATGATTCACTAAAATAACTGTTCAAATAATTTCACTTTGGTCCTTTCCCTTGAGCCTTGCAATTATTTTCCTGTAAAATATTTTTCTTTCAAAAGTCACAATTGAATCAGTTTCCAACATATGTTCAGGCAACATATTCCACGTCACAACACTTGAACTGTAAATTAAAATCTCTTTTTATGAGAACTTGATTTCTCAATAACAAGTGCAATTAAAGAACTGAACAACTGGCTTTATTTTCCTTGGTGATAGTTCTACAATTTCTTCTTGGCCCATTACAAAAAAGAAAATAAGACACTTTCTTCAAACCGAACATCACTGGCAGGGAGATTAAAGAGAAAGAACTGCTGGTCACATGGAAATATTCACTTGGTTAGAACAGAAAGTGGAAAGACAAAAGGAGACTCTCCAGCTGAAAATTTAATAAGCTGTGAAAATAAGACTGAGTGATTGTAGTCCAAAGATTCAACAACCCTTTTTTGATCAGTCATACTCTTGATCTATCTGTACATACAAATGCATCTTGCACATTTATCGTCTTCATCGTGTCACACTGGAAGTGCTACATGTCCACCTAATTGCCTTAAATATTTTAAGAAGCATTCATTTGCATCTGAGCTATTCTCTGACAATAAAACCTCAACCAGAAAAACTATTGAATATTGATATGGATTAAATCTAAAACTGGATTATGATGCAGTGATTAACAACAGATCTCAAGTAATTGCATGTAGGGTACACAAAAGGCTGGAGAAACTCAGCGGTGCAGCAGCATCTAAGGAGCGAAGGAGATAGGCGACGTTTCGGGTCAAGACCCTTCTTCAGACTGGTCAGGGATCAGGGAAATGAGAGATATAGACGGTGATGTGGAGAGATAAAGAACAATGAATGAAAGATATGCAAAAAAGTATTGATGATAAAGGGAACAAGCCATTGTAAGCTGTTTGTAGTGTGAAAATGAGAAGCTAGTGCGACTAGGGTGGGGGAGAGATAGAGAGAGAGGGAATGCCAGGGCCCAAGGGCTGAGGGAGTGGTGGGAAGGGGAGGAGACAACAAGGGTTAACAGAATTGAGAAAATTCAATGTTCAAGCCCAGAGGATGCAGACTCCCCAAGCGGAATATGAGGTGCTGTTCCTCCAACTTGCGGTGTTGCTCACTCTGGCCATGGAGGAGGCCCAGGACCGAGAGGTCGGATACGGAATGGGAGGGGGAGTTGAAGTGCTGAGCCACCGGGAGGTCGGCTTGGTTATTGCGGACCGAGCGGAGGTGTTCGGCGAAACGATCGCCAAGCCTCCGCTTGGTCTCACCGATATAGATCATCTGGCATCTGGAGCTGCGGATGCAGTAGGTGAGGTTGGAGGAGGTGCAGGTGAACCTCTGTCGGACCTGGAAGAACTGCTTGGGTCCCTGAAAGGAGTGGAGGGGGGATGTGAAGGGACAAGTGTAGCATTTCTTGCGGTTGCAAGGGAAAGTGCCCGGGGAAGTGGTAGAGCGGGAGGGAAGGGAAGAATTGACAAGGGAGTTGCGGAGGGAGCGGTCTTTGCGGAAGGCAGACGGGGAGGAGATGGGAAGATGTGTTGAGTGGAGGGGTCACGTTGGACGTGGCGAAACTGGCGGAAGACTATGTGTTGTATTTGCCGGCTGGTGGGGTGAAAGGTGAGGACCAGGCGGACTCTGCCCTTGTTGCGAGTGGGGGAATGGGGAGAGAGGGCAGTGTTGCGGTGTATGGAGGAGACCCTGGTGCGAGCCTCATCTATAGTGGGGGAGGGGAATCCCTGTTCTCTGAAGAATGAGGACGTTTGTGATGACCTGGTGTGGAACACCTCATCCTGGGAGCAGATGCGGCGTAGACAGAGGAATTGGGAATAGGGGATGGAGACCTTACAGGAAGCAGGGTGGGAGGAAGAGTAGTCCAGGTAGCTGTGGGAGTCAGTTAGTTTGTAGTGGATGTCGGTCAGGAGTGTATCACCTGCAATAGAGATGGTGAGGTCAAGGAATGGTAGGGAAATGTTGGAAATGGTCCAAGTGTATTCCCCATTTCCCCACTCTCAACAAGGGCAGAGTCCCCCTGGTCCTCACCTTTCACCCCATCAGCCGGCAAATACAACACATAGTCCTCCGCCAGTTTCGCCACCTCCAACGTGACCCCTCCACTCGCCACATCTTCCCATCTCCCCCCCTGATCAGTCTGTAGAAGGGTCCCGACCTGAAGCGTCGCCTATCTCCTTCGCTCCTTAGATGCTGTTGCACCCGCTGAGTTTCTCCAGCCTTTTGTGTACCCTCGATTCTCCAGCATCTGCAGTTCCTTCTTTAATAAAACATCAAGTAATTGCATAGCAGGATCAATCTTTATACATGTAGACAGTCAGGATTATGTAAACTTTTGGGTACAAGTACTTGCAGCAATATATAGATCATTTTCCCAGTAAAAGATGTGAAATATTGATTTGTGTAAGGCAATGGGCAGCATGATCAAAACCTGTGCACTAAAATGAACATACCAGAAAACAAGTCAGAACCTGTAAATTTAAACAAAGGTGTGGATTTTGTGAGAATAAATTTGTCCTCTCTGTATTCAATTAATTACAGTAAATCCTAGCAGTATTATAAATATACAGGAAATATATTTGCTGAAGGTTATGAAAGGAGGGAGTAGGAACTAACATTTAATTACTATTAAAAATAAACCTAACCAATGTAAGCTCCTGAATTGCAGAGTACTTAAAAGCAACTTCATCCACAAAAATACCACTGAGAACAGACTTACTCTGCCAATTTGAGCTATTGAGATTCTGTATTTTAATTAGCATCTTATTTATTGCATTAGTAATTACTCTTTGTAACAACTTCACTGACTGTAGTGTGTTGTGGAGCCGGGTCGTTATATGAATGTAAATGCAGAAATTATGTAATTGTACTGTTGTTTGTGGACCATTACTAGGTGCAAAATGGTTCCCACACTGCAACAAAGCATACAATGCAAAGGAACTTAATTTTCTGAAGAAGAGTCTTGACCCAAAACGTCGCCTATTTCCTTCGCTCCATAGATACTGCCTCACCTGCTGAGTTTCTCCAGCATTTTTGTCTACCTTTAATTGTCTGCAAAGCACTTTAGGGTGCCCTCAAGTCATGAATGACAACATAAAATAGTAAGATTAAATGAGAACTTACCAGTTTGAAGTTTGATCTTTATTTTATGAGGAGTTATGATGAGGGATTTCGTGAAGACCCCACCAGCACGCATGCGCGATATTCTTCAAAGCAGCGGTGTGGAATCACAGATAACAACAATGACTGAAGATAGTAAGATTAAAGAGACTCTAATATACCAGTTGACCTTATGATAGAGGGTTGGGAGTGGAGGGCACGAAATCCCTCATAAAACGCCTCATAAAATAAAGATCAAACTTCAAACTGGTAAGTTCTCATTTAATCTTACTATTTTACTTCGGAGTCACATGAGTGACTTTGTGAAGATTTTAAAACTCTGTGATTCCATGCCCTGGACCATGTCCATGCTCACACACTGCCGTAATACTGATGGAGGAAGTATGTTAATGTATTTCAGACTTGAACAAGCTGAAAAATAATGACATATTTGTTAATACAAATAATAAACCCCTGAACTCGCGCACAAACGTTTAGGGAACAGCACTTAAAACTGATTCTGCAAATGTTGCGGGAGCGGCCACAGGTTTGTTCTAAAAATGCTGAAATGTAGTTTCACTGGCCCAGCCCGCTATTGCGAGGACATGATCCATGAGTACCTCCATGGTCCTCGCCACTGATGTGGATGCAGCCCTGGTAGAATGAGATTTTAAAATGTTAGTGCCTTACCTGCTGCACCAAATACCACCCTGAGCCACCTGGAGATAGTCTGCACCGTCACCCTGTGAAGTGGGTTTACATGAAGTGGGTCATAATGAAGGCCCGCGTGGATTCCAGCACATTGGAGATCGTAGCAGATTTGTAGGTGGTCTTGGTCCGACTACAGAAACCTCCCATTTCCTTATGTGGGTGAGGTACTGCTTCCTAGTGGACTCTCTGCACGATGCTGTATGATGTACATGCTCCTTTCTGTTGCAGAATCTGGTTGAATTTTCTGCAATACCCGACTGATGAAGCAGAATGGGGGAAAGCATAGAAAACCCATTTTCCCCAACGTAGCGAGAACGCGTCCATTGCCACTGCCCCAGGATCTGGTTCCAAAGAGACATATGTTGGTATCTGATGGTTCAACCTGGACGCAAAGAGGTCAATATCTGGTGTACCATATTTGGCTATAATTTTAGCAAATATTTGGAGGCTCAACATCCACTTGATGTCGTTATTAAATACTCGTGACCTGGTGTCCGCCACTGTATTGAGCTTAACCGGAAGGTACGTAGCTGATATCCAAATATTTCTTTCAATACACCAGAGCCAAATTAATTTTTGCCAATTCATCACAAGATATTGACTTGATACCACCCATATGGTTTAAATATGCCACCTCAGTGGTATTATTTACTTTGAAGACGGACATGCGTTTGATGCAGATTAGTGCAGTAAGCCCACAGCCCGTGACATGCTCCCAGCATTTCTAAATAGTTTATACCTTGTGATTGAAGAAGAGTAGACATGTGCAAATCCCATCTACCGCCCCAACTGGAAGTGGTGTCGGTAGCTCCCCAGCCCTTGGTGCTTGCGTTGGTTTGTAACACGACTGATGGGTTTTGGTGTAATGATGGGATTAAAAAATCACAAACATTGCTATTCCACCATTGTAGCTCAATTTATGCCTTGTTTGGCAGCTGCATAGGCTTGTAAAGATGACCAGCATTCGCTTTTAATGCTGAGATTTTTGCTCTTTGCAAGTATTGAAAGTGTAACGGCCCAAATTGTGCATCTGGAATGTAGCTACAAGTTTACCAATTACCTTAGCAGCATGTCTAATAGTCGGTTTCCTGGCGCAAGCAAGGCTGTTACATGCCTCTATTATGTCTATTGCTTTGTTCCCTGGGATAGTGACAATCAGAACCCCATACATCCCAGAATGTACACAACCTCCCTCCGACTATGAGGTTATACATGCAGCACTTCTAAGAGAACCAGACCCCCTTACCTCCATGGTTACCGGCGGCCTTAATGTTCTGGTCTTTTTTGGTTCGTAGTATTGCTGGGATGTGGGGTTGGCGCTTCTTCCACGCTGGTCGCTGTGGGCCCTGCCTAAAAGGCTTTTGTAGATAGGGTGGATAGGTTCTGATAGCCCTGTCGGGTTGAACCCGAGGCCTGTTGGACGTAGCGTAAGGATGCTGTCTCTGATACACCGGTGGCCTGCTCGAGGATGGTGGTTTCATCAACCCAACCGCTTTTGCCTCCTCGTCCAGGTCTTCTACATGTTTTGGCAGGTCTTCACCGAACGACTGTCTCGGTGGCGGCATAGCAGAGGTTATGCACAAACCCGCGAATATTGGGTTGTGAGTTGGTTTGATGGAGATTCCCCGAAAGGAGTTTATCTCGTACTGTGTGTTACACAGTAGCGCAAGAAAATCTTCCTGCTCCTCCGTCATCTCCGCGAAACACAGTTGTTCGGGCCTTATATTTGTTCATTCCTCGGTCAGACCTGTTCCTGCAGCTGGTGTGTTGTGAGGAGTCAATGCTTGCCACTAGGTTTGGCAAATTTGGAAACCACATCAAGAAGTTCCTCTTGGGGTTTCTCAGGTGCTGCAGGTTCCTGCGCCAATCCCTCTTCAACATCAGCCAGCTGCTGACTCCTGACACTCCCCACCGATGAAGGGGATATGCTGGGTGGCCCAGATGCATGTCTCCTGGACTTGAGGACATCCGATCCTGCTGCGGGAGATCTCGCTCAAGGAGTCGCTCCATCATGCGCTCCATGCGGACCATGCGATCGCCGCCGCATCTGCGGACAGCAAGTCGACTTTCCTCAGGTTCTCCTGAACTACTGAGGCTTCTGCCATCGGCCCGCACCTCGTCGAGGTCAGGTCTAGGGTGCCTAGGCAGGATGTTGCTGCCTGCCGCTCCGGCGGGGCTATGCGACTCCCGCGCGGACATGCTGCTAGTCCGCGGTCTTCCGGACTGTGGCGGCCCGCCTGTCTGGAAAGACATGAGCGGTGAGGTGTCGGTTCCAGCCGCTGAAGCGGGGTTCACCGATATCCGCGCGGGCTTGCCGCCTGTCTTCCCTCGGGACAAGGCGACATTTGGTCACGTCCAGCCGCTAACGCGGGGTGCGGTGACCGAGATGATTACCACCGGCCCGCGATCTGGCAGGCTCCCCCGGTGGTGAGTCTGCGCCGGCCGCACCTGCGGGGCTCCCAGACTCAGACCTCGATTAAGGACGACGTTTGGTCACGTCCAGCCGCTAACGCGGGGTGCGGTGACCGAGATGATTTACCACCGGCCTGCGATCTGGCAGGCTCCCCCGGTGGTGAGTCTGCACCGGCCGCACCTGCGGGGCTCCCACTCAGACCTCGATCCCTCACCGGTCCGTGATCTGGCGGACTGCTCCGGTGGCAAGTCGACGCCGGCCGCTGCAGCAGGGCTCTTCGACCTTAGTGCAGTTGTTCCCCGGCCCGCCCTCTAGTGACCTGCATGGGAGGGGAGACAGAGCGTGCTGCAGAGCGGGGAACACGTTTACGCACATTCATGCCACTGTCCCTATGTTTAGGTGACAGTGGTAGGGATTCAGGGTCTTCCCTACCCTGCTCCCGCACAGTGCTCCTACCACCATGTGGTTCCATAATCAGCCGTGGTGGAGAGTTGGATCCTGGCTGTGTAGGGCTCCCCGATTTTCACGTTCTTATCCCGGCCCACGGAGTGGGTGCTGCCGGTGTTGCGGCCAGCTCCGGGGATAGTGTCCGCTGACTCCCATCCGAAGTCCCGTGGCCCTTGGAGACATGCTTCGATGCCTTCATTCTGGTCTCCCATCCATCGTTTCTGTAAGCAAAGTCTACTACAGAAGCTAAGCAACTCTAGGTTAGTATAAACTTTACTGAGGGCCTTTCTGAAGCTGCCGGTGGAGGAGCGCACTCCCCCCCCCCCCCCCCCCCCCCCCCAGCTCCCACGGTGACCAGACTCTCATGTGGGAATATATACTGCCGCTAACGGCAAGTCTTCCGCCTATGTTGTGAGTCGGGGCCCCGGCTCTGTCTTCGCTACCTCTACCAGGTAGCGTTGCCGTCAGTCCGCGGTATTCCTGCGGCGTTGAGTCGGAGCTGCTCTGCCTTCGCTACCCGCGAATGGCAGTCTCCGAGCCTGGACTCTCCTGGGTCACAGGCCTTCCGGGTAGCGTTGCTGCGGTGTTGAGTCGGGCTGCCGCTCTGCCGTCGCTACCTGCGAATGACGAGTCTGTGAGCCCGGACCCTGCCGGGTCAACGGGCAGACCGACCTCCCCGGTGTGTAGTAAAGCCGTCAGCCCGCGGTGATCCTGTGGGCTACGGTGTTGGGTCGGGGCTGCCGCTCTGCCGTCGCTAACTGCGAACGGCGAGTCTGTAAGCCCCACTTTCCAGTGAATTCACGCCGTCAGTCCGCGGTGTCCTGCAGGCTGCGGTGTTGAGTCGGGCTGCCGCTCTGCCGTCGCTACGAACGGCGAGTCTGTGAGCCCGGACCCTCCTGGGTCAACAGCCTTGCCCGACTCCGGTCTGTTGCTGCCGCCACTGACTGCCCGCATCCCGCGGTCCGCAGTCAGTCTCGAAGCGGCCCGTTGGTGGAGTACTCTGTTGCACAGAGTCCCTGGGTGAAGAAAAACTGACCGCAGGTTAGTTTACCTTACCTGCAGGTCCGTTGCAGTAGAGGAGCTACCCTCCTCCCTGCCTGTCGCTTCGCATGTGGTCGACGATATATCGCGCAAGTGTGCTGGCGGGGTCTTCACGAAGTCACTCACGTGACTCCGAAGTAAAATTGCAGATGGACACAAAATGCTGGAGTAACTCAGTGGGATAGGCAGCATCTCTGGATAGAATGAATGGGTGACGTTTCGGGTGGAGACCCTTCATTGTGTCCTTGTTCCCTTTTTTGAAATAGATGAAAAGTAAATCACCATTGTGTGTCTTATTGCTGTCTTGACACACACTTCTCAAAATGCAGCAAGACGACTTTGCCCTAGTTTATATGCTTTTTATATCTGAACTTTTCAGAATTGTGCATGTGATGAAAAATATGTTGGTGCCAAAAAATTTTCACTATCCTGATAGGACTCGAAATGAACAATAGGAAGTTATCAGTATGTAAAGAGGAAAGTCAGACTAAAGTTTACCTGCAGCCGGTGGATCTGTGGAATGAGCTGTTGGTAACAAATGATGTGAGAGTCCACAAAAGAGGAAAGGAAAATGTAAAAGCTCTAGAGATTGGAAATGCACAGAAATAGGATAGAAGCATAAAATAGTCTGTGAAAGAGAAAATTGAAGATGCCAGGTTTAAGTGTATTCACGCTTTCAGATTTTCATCGCTTGAGATTGTTATTAGATGTGAACCTGAGAGTCTCAGTTTTCTTTCCAATCTGCTATAAATCTTCAGGGCTGAAGGGTGGAAGAGAGCAAGACAGTAGAAATGCTTCAGTGAAGCAACTTAATTGATAGCTCCAGGTCTCTAGCAGAGGAGGTTGTCATGGGTTGTCCATGGGCATGCCTGCAAACAGCAGTCCCTTACCTGAAGAAGCACTACTCTCAATTGTCCCTTGTGTGTGTAGGATAGTGTTAATGTGCGGGGATCGCTGGTTGCTGCGGACTCAGTGGGCCGACGGGCCTGTTTCCTCGCTGTATCTCTAAACTAAACTACACTAAACTGGTCAATAAAGCCCAATTGATATAGTTCAAAGGTCGCCAATGGGGAAGATGGGAGGTCAGTAACAGATTCTAGTTGATGAGAGTTCTTCCCTTCACACTTTTCCACATTTCGGAAGTACAACATTCTTGGTTGAGTTTGTAGGAATTACTTCTGGTAATGAGAGGTTTTATATAAATATAGGATATCAAGTTTCAAATGACTGAAAGATTGAAATCTGTGAGAAAAGAGACCTGTGAAGGGAATCGATTAAAAAATGACAAACTTGCTTTTCAAATTTGAACATTCATGTGTCCCTATGAAAATACTTCCCCAACATCAAGACATGGATTGTTCAGTGGGATATCGCAGTTGTATCATGCAGGTGATAGGCAATATCCATCTACACCAAGAAAGTGTTGAACCAGCTACCTTTGATATTCTTTGGCATTACCATCATAGAATTCCACATCATCAACATCCTGAGGCAGCCACGATGGACCTGAGAATCAACTGGATCAGCCACAAATGTCCCAGCTGGTCGGAAACTAGATATCCTGCAGAAAGCTTCTCACTTCCCGACACCCCAAGGCACAAATTAAGAATATGATGGAATACTTTCATTTGGCTGATGGACGCTGCTCAAAAAACTGTGAAGAAGCTCAGGGCATCCAGGGCAGAGCAGGCCCCTTTAACAAACCCCCATCCTAAATGTACACTGTGTCCACTATTAGTAAACAGAGTATACCACCTGCAAAAAAGCACTTCAGCCACTTGCCCAGGCAACTTTGATTGCCCTTCCCAAACCCTCACAAATCCCACTGCCAAGGACAATACAGCAGGTGCATCTGAACATCATCACCTACTCGATACCCTCCATTCTAATGCGGAAATACATTGTCAGCCCTTCACCATTTCTGTTCCAAACCTTGGAATTCCCTGCCCAACAGCACCAGAAGCACCAGCACTGAGGGAAGCACAGTGGAGCAGCTGATAGAGCTTCTGCGTCACATCACCGGAGACCCGGGTTAAATTATGACCTCAGGTGCTGTCTGTATGGAGTTCGCAAATTCTCCCTGTGACAATGTGGATTTCCATCAGGCATTCTGATTTCCTCCCACAACCCAAAGACGTGTGGGTCCGTAGGTTAATAACTGGTTGTCATAAATAATAAACATTCCACATCAGGTGAACGATGGAATTCAAGGGTAACTACTTCTAACCCCTTGCTACTTCTTGACTCACTCGCATTTAGCTTGCACCCTGAGTCTTTCCTGCCCACTGCATGAAGACACCACGATGCTAATGTGAAAACAGTGTTCAGGGAGATGAATTATATTGAAGGATGCTTGAATATTTGCTCAGGGAATAGTAATTTAAAACCATGGCAAAACATGATTTAGGTTAATATAGCCGATTTGTTATTTTGGCAGGTTGGCTTCGACTAGCTTTGATCACATTTATAAATAAATATGCGCAAAGGCAGAAGTGTTTGGCTGGCAATTCATCAACATTCATAATGGACATCTGGTCAAATTTATTGCATGGCAGGGAAAACTGTAATAGTGTTATAAGATAGGTTGGATGGAAAAAGGAAAATTAACCTCTCATATGCTCGCTTAAACTTTGCATAGTCAAAGAATTTATTGGACGAGTGTGGCTGATGGGTTTCTGAAACATCGCATTTTCCTTGGTAGGAAATCACTGATGAGAATCTGTCAATAAATATTTATCTTGTTGCATCCCGACTTTCTACACAATGCTTATGTGCACTGGGTACATTTGAAAGCAAATGTATTTCTTTAGCGATGCATGTGAACTCTTAACAAATTCTGTGATGTGGGTAGATGGCTGACAACGCAAACCAATGCCATTCTCTTCATAATGAGAGGAGTCTTGCCGATGTGCATTCATCACTAAGGGCAAATTAACATAATCAGTGACTAAAGCGGTCAATTAATTCACCTATATTAGCCATGCAGAATTATCCCTGGTAACAAGGGATATTTTTTTTTAATGACCATAAAACCCTGTTTTAGCACAAAATATGTTGTGGTTGAATTTCCATGGCAACCTTGCTGGAAGTGGGCTGAAACATAGCTGTGCTGTTTTATAATTTTCTTATGTTGAAGATTAAACACGTTCTCTGATGCAACCCTTGCCTCTCCATCTGTGCACTGTAGGACTTTAAAATATGCTAGCCTGTCGGATCAGCATGGTTCGATAACTGATTTAGTTAAGGAAAACAACGGGTAGCACGGTGGCGCAACGGTAGAGCTGCTGCCTTACAGCGCCCGAGATCTGGGTTTGATCCCGATTATGCTGTTTGTCTGTATGGAGTTTGTACATTCTCCCCGTGAACCTGCATGGGTTTTCTCCAGCTTCCTCCCACACTCCAAACACGTACAGGTTCGTAGGATAATTGGCTTGGTATAATTGTAAATTGTCCCTAGTGTGTGTAGGATAGTGTTAGTGTGCGGGGGAACGCTAGTCGGCGCGCCAAAGGGTTTGTTTCACGTTTGCGCACTGTATCTCTAAACTAAACTAAACTGTTCTAACCACCCCTTTACATGATATGTTAGCGACTTTGTTATGCCTCATTAATCTGGGCTCAGTACAAAGTTTTGCCGCATTTTGTAAATCTAAAGAATCAAAATATAAAATACTTCTAATATGATGCCTTTGAACTTTCTCTTTTCCAGAGAAACATGCACTGGCCATCTCAGGCTCCATATGGAGTTACATTAGATTGTCTAAATTCTGGTAATAATACTCAAATTCTAACATGTACATCCACCAGCATTTTTTTAATAGTATGAAGACAACAGTATCTAATACACCAAGCATCATTCTGTTTCTGTGCAATTAATTCAATATTTTTATATTGGGAGGCACAGTGGTGCAGCGCCTCACAATGCCAGCAACCCAGGTTCGAACCTGCTGCTGTCTGTGTGGAGTTTGCACGTTCCGCCTGTGACCACGTGTGTTTTCTTTAGGTGCAGCGGTTTCCTCCCACATTCCAAAGACATGTAGGTTAATTTGCTTCTGTAAATTGTCCCTTGTGTGCAGGATGTGAAAGTGGGATAACACGGAACTGGTGTGCAGGTGATCAATGGTCAGCGAGGACTTGGTGGGCCAAAGGTGCCTGTTTCCATGCTGTATCTCTAAACTCAATGGAACTAAAACGGCTTACCTTTCCAAAAATGGAAGAGAATGGATTTTAAATAATATCTGCAAAAACAATGCTCTATCACATTGATTTTAACAGCATAATTTGCTTGAATTCAAATCATCAATATTATGACATTTTAACATTAAACTAGTTCTATGTCATTCCACTTGTGTATCCACTACCTACATAGCAGGGACAATTTACAACCAATTAATCCAGAGGAAATCGATGCAGTCACACGGAGAAATCCATACAGGCAGCACCGAAGGCCAGGATCAAACACTGGTCTCCAGCACTGTGAGGTAACAGCTATACCTGGTGTGTTACCCTCCTTTGCATAGATTTGCAATTTAACCATGTATCTTTTAATTAAACACTAAGATGATTTTCTGCTCCATGTACACCTTTGAACACATGCACCCACACTTCAATGTGTTCTGAGACTGCCATGATGTTGAGTTCTTCTTTGCCTCCACACTTATTTCTTTGGCAAGGGGTCCATGTCATGACTGATTAAAATCCATAAATGTGAGGTTATCCACTTTGGTGGCAAAAACAGGAAGGTAGACTATTATTTGAATGGTGACCAATTAGGAAAAGGGGAGATGCAGCGAGACCTGGGTGTCATGGTACACCAGTTATTGAAATTAGGCATGCAGGTGTAGCAGGCTGTGAAGAAAGCGAATGGTATGTTGGCATTCATAGCAAAAGGATTTGAGTACAAGAGCAGGGAGGTTCTACTGCAGTTGTACAGGGTCTTGGTGAGGTCACACTGGGGTATTGCGTACAGTTTTTGGTCTCCTAATCTGAGGAAAGACAATTCTTGCCATAGTAGGGAGTAACAGAAAGGTTCACCAGCTGATTCCTGGGATGGCACGGACTTCCATATGAAGAAAGAACTGGATAGACTTGGTTTGTACTCGCTGGAAGTTAGAAGTTGAGGGGGGCTATCTTATAGAAAAAACTTACAAAAATTCTTAACGGGGTTGGAACAGGCTAGAGTGCAGCAAGATCGATGTTCCCGATGTTGGGGAGGTGGGCCGAGGACAGAGAGGTCACAGCTTAAGGGTATAGGGGGAAGTTCTTTTAGGAACGCAAGATGAGAAAATCGTTTTTCACACAGAGAGTGGTGAATCTGTGGAATTACTCTGCACAGAAGATAGTTGAGGCAGTTCGTTGGCCATATTTAAAGAGGAGTTGGATGTGGCCCTTGTGGCTGAAGGGATTCAAGGGGTTATGGCGGGGTAGAGAAGTGTCAGCGTACAGGATACTGAGTTGGATGATCAGCCTATGAACATATTGAATGGCGGTGCAGGCCTCGAATGGGCCGCCGAAGCTGGCCTGCTCTCTGCACGGTCGTATTTGCTCAGTTTCTATGTTTCACGTCTGTCGTCTCACATCTCTCATATTTTAGTGCCTCGCTGTCACCTGTTCAGTGCTTTCATCTACATCCCAGGTTATTTTGCGCGTGTCTATAGTTTCTACTCGCCTTGAACAATCCCAAATTTCCTCCAAGCTTTGCATGGACACAACATGTCTTCTGGCCTTAGCGCAATGTCAGTCTGCAGTCCATTTACACTTCACATTCCCTAACTCAGGCAAGGCCGTCGAGGCCCTCCGTTTTGCATCCCTACGAACGTAGCAGACCAATGCATCTCTATAATACTAAAGTACTGCTTCATCTTAGGTTTGTTGGCGTGTGTGCGTGTGTGTCTATATTCGGTTAGATTCCTATTTTCTTCCAAACGCTAGGCACGCACAGCCTTCGACCATTTTCACATATCTCATGCCTACTTAGATAATTTTTTCCCGATGAGTGCTCGCTAAACAGCTTCCCGTTGAATTCATCCACCTATATTTGTCTCCAAACCTTTTAATCATTTAAAGTTTGTTTAAAAACAGCCTTCGCGCGGAAAACTCAGTCACGATTTCGGAAACAAAAGAATTCCGAGTCGATGTCACAATGCACTCGCAAGCGCAGGTGGCACACTCTCGGGAGGGAGGCTGGCCATACTCCAGAGCTTGCGTGAGGCTCAGCTGTACGGCACCTCGATGCCAGGAACGTGGGAGCGGCTGTGAGCTGGGAATAGCAGGAGTGGGGGCGAGTTCCTAAGGCTTCGGCTGGTGGCCGATATAATTGGGCCGAGAAAGGAAGCACCGATCTGTGCCGGAACCAAGATGGCCTGTGTCCTGGGGTCAATGGATAGATCGCCTGATGCGACCAGGGAATTATCTCCTCACGCCGTGGTCGGGGCCCGCCCGAGTGCACCGAGAACGTAGAGGCTGAGTTCCAGGGCACTGGCTCGCTCGATCGCCCAACCCCAGCTCCAGAGGGAGATGGGAAGTGGTTGAGGAGAGGAGATGGAGAGGGGTGAGATGGGAAATACCCCTCCCTATCTACCCTCACTCCCACCCTCTCTACCACCTACACAGACCTCTACCCCCTCCCTCTCCCTCCCTCTCCCTCTCCACCCTCCTTGCCAGATTACACCAAAATAGCGTGTTATAGGAGACACGCTGATCGAAGGTTATCAAGGATAACAGCACGGATCTTGATCAGCTGGGATTAGTTGGAGCGCGATGAGTGTTGCACAAGACTGAATTCATTATAACCAGTGTGTGTTTTGGGGAACGACAACACTTGGGTAGGAACGTTTTACATTGAACACGGGCCATGGGAGAGTTGTAGAACAAGACTTTGCTGGAAGTACACGTTACACATAGTTCCTGGCACTTTGGCATTACAAGTTGGATAGTGTGGTGAAGAAGTATTCTTGGCATGCTTGACATTCAGTTCACTTCGTAGAGTGTTGCGTATGTTATGTTGCTGGAATGTAGAGGTCATGAGGGGTGATTCTTAGAGACTTACAAAATTCTTTAAGGGGTTGGACAGGCTATATGCGCAGGAAGATTGTTCCCAGACAGTTGTGCGGAAGTCCAGACAAGGCGCGGTCACTCAGTTAAGGATAAGGGGGAAGTTCTTTTTAGAGACGACGATGAGAAAATCGTTTTCCACACAGAACAAGTGTAGAATCTTCCCTGCTCAGACAGAGTAGTTCGCTGGCACTAGCTTCATTGGATCCCCTATTTAAGAGGGAGCTGGTATGTGGCCCTTGTGTGCTGAAGCGCCGAATCAGGAGGTATGGAGGAAAGGCAGCGTACAGGATACTGAGTTGGATGATCAGCCTTGATAATATTGAATGGCGGTTGCATGCGCTCTCGAAAGAGGCTGATATGGCCCTGGTTCCATGCCACCTCTAATTTCTATGTATTGCTATGTGTTTTCTATGTTGCAATTGTACAAGGCATAGACGCTGAGCCCATATCATATATTTATAGTGTGTTCAGGTTTTGGTCAGCCCTGAATAGAAAAAGGTGCCAGTCCCTTTCACTGCCTTCACCTCCTACTTCATGCTCATTCAAAAAACCATGCCCCTTTGGTACGCCGTATTTCCTAAAACTTCTCACCATCACCCGATACCATACCCACACACACCATCCCATCTCCACTCCCTCCTCGCTCCCTTTACATCCAATGTTGATCTCCCCCAATGTCGAGCTTCTGAAAGGGGGACTCATTCTTGACTCTGTAAGTTTTCATTGGCCTCGTTCTTCTTTACATGGCTGATATCAATTCCAGTTCCTTGGGAGGGCGCATTTTGATCCATGTTAACTGCTCATCGCCTATAACCACGCAAGTTTTTTTTTTGTGCTGCTAGCATAGACGCACTATTATACATGCCTGGTTTAACATTTCAAATGAAATGAGTATTATCTCACAACCATGTTGTCGTCTCACAGTTTAGAGACTCTGGTCCAAGGAATTAATAGCTGCAACCTTCCCAACTAGCAGCTCGTGATCTCACTCTTGCTAAACCTGACTCATTGCATGTAACTTTTCAAGCTGTTAATTTAATGCCTCCAATAGGTATAGTCATCATGTGGGAATCAATGGATCCTCTGCAGAGCAAGGCGGCTACAAAAACTGGGCTCAGTGTTTCAAATACAGAAGCCCACAACACAGCAGCCGTAGATCAATCGGGGGGGGGGGGGCGGGCTCAATTATGTCATACACTCACACAATTTGACTCTTACCCAAATTGACTGCTTCCCCTACTCTCATCCCTTATTGCCTTAATTTTTCATTTTCAATTTTTTTATCAATATCTTTTCACAAAACTTATTTCCTGCACTTAGTTCCCTACCATTTCAAACTATCATCTTTTGTTCATATCATCACTCCTCACTGCTATTGCAAGATTATTTCCACGCGTGTCACCCTGTTGCTTTTGCCAATTACATTAAAATCTGTACCCGCCTCTGGCTATCATGTTCTGTCATTGGAAACAATTTTCCTAATTACTCATAAAATTCATGCAAGGACTTTGAACTATCAACTAACAAATCTCTTCTGAAAGTTTGCTCTGCAGTTACAAGACAATAGTATCCTGGCTTCTCTGGTTCTTGCTCCAAGTGAGGATGTCATTCGTCACTTGTCCATCACAGTAAATCTCTTCCTTACCCTGTCTCTAAGACCTTGAGGATCCTTCGAAAAGTTCGCTATGCGCTCCAGATATTGGCTAAACTAATCCTAGCTATGGTCTCTCACAGTGTTTTATAGCGGTTCAGTATTTTGTGTTTACTTTTGTCCTGCTATGCCTCATATATCCAAGATAGAAAACTCCCACCACTAGCCTTATTTATTGAACCCAGTCCTTTGTCAACTTTTGTATACGGGCTGACCTTGCAAAGAGAAGCACATCTTAAGCTCCTCGTGTTGCTGCACTCACTTTAGAATTTATAACTTTTGTATATATTGCGCAATCCTCACCTGTTTAGCCAAGAAACTGAGAAGCCTTTCCCACAAACCTGTGGTTTCATGTTGGTGTATTGCGGCGTCAGTCAATCTATTTCTCTACGTG